>CM054153.1:23787457-23969957 GCA_028751875.1 Rapana venosa | reverse complement strand
ATATAAACGAAACTACCACTTGCCCATGAAACCTATGTAACACCTATCCCATAATAGGCTGATTCTGTTCAATTAAAAAAAATTAAATTAAAAAAAGTAATAATAATAACAATAATAATAATAATGCTCACAATGATAAAGGATACTTCAAACAAACAAACAAAACACACTACAATTAGGTCATTCTGACATGAATATAAATCACATTAGATCCAGAAACGCCCCCGATTTAAATCGCGGTGAACTCCTTCCGAAACTGTTATCTCAAAAGTGTTTTGATGCTTGCCCCCGAGTGTCTCCGATCGTTCACGAGTCCTCACGATTGATCACGACTCGTGACGACAGCTAGCCTCCAATCGCTAACTCGGTTGAGCGCACCGAGGTCAAAATCGGGACACATAATTTGCATACGACTTTTGTTTGCTTTAGAGATATTTGGACGTGTAAGGGTGTTTGTGGAACATGGCAAGCACTGTTGTGTCAGATGCATTTTTTTTTTAATCACCGACTTGGGTTGTTGTCAATGTTCAGTGGGTTATGAAAATATGAACACACCTTAGCATTGCAACCTGTAACAATGAAAATGAGCCGCTCGGCAAGCAGACCGCCTGCAAAAGTCACAAACAGAAGACCAAGCACTGACTAGGTACCCTGCCCAAGTAAGCGAACGCAGAGAGAAAGAGAGAGAGAGGAGAGAGAGAGAGAGAGAGGAGAGAGAGAGAGAGAGAGAGAGAGGGGAGAGAGAGAGAGAGAGAGTTTTTATTTCGAGGATTTTAACATTTTCTTTTTATTTATTTTATTCTTTTACATCGAGGTTAATCGAATAAGCACTCATGTGCTTTTTTGTTTTTTTTACATCTAATCCCCGTGTGTATGCAGTTTTGTAAATGTTGCCATCCGTTCCCACCTTCACACAGTGGCCTACTCTTCCGAAAAGCGGAACGAGTTTTAACATGTGCGCAAGGTGTTGTGCGTGCGTGCGTGCGTTCGCACACGAGACCTCTGTTTATAGTCTCATCCGAAGGACTTTCTTTTAAGGGGAGTGGAGTCGGCACCGATGTTAAAAACTCCAGAGTAAAAATCCTCTGGAATGATATTCGAACCTGGGTCAACAGATCACGAAAACATTACTCTAACCACCAGGCTATCGAGAAAGAGGGAAAGAGAGAGAGAGAGAGACAATGACAATGACAATGACAATATTTTATTGTAATAAGCTGTTAAAGCCCATTTACAAGGGGACAGTGGGAAGGGGACTGGGCACAAAACACGTATTTTCAGAAATACAGATGTATCATTTCTACAGCCCAAATGGACGACATGGCATGGATTCCACGACATGGTGAAGTGTTTTTACATACGATTCAGATGAATTGGTGCCTAACACTTTCGCCCATTGCTAATGGGGAAAGGGAGGGGGAGGGTAACAACAACCACAAACATCATTTAAACACCGAGTCTGTGACAGGGCTTCCCTGTCCCTACATTCCGTCTGATCCGTAACTCATGCTCTTTCCAACACGTGAAAAACCTAACTAAACAATATGCCTAACCTCCTTTTTGCTCCTCTCTCTCTCTCTTCTCTCCCCATCACCTCTCTCTCCCCCTCTCTCTCTTCTCCCTCTCCTCCTCTCTCTCTCTCTCTCTCACACACACACATATGCCACACATAGCATGCACCCCACGCACACACGCACACACACACGCACGAACACGCACACACGCACGCACAAACACACGCACGCACACACACACGCACGAACATACCCCAACACACACATACCACACGCGCGCACGCACGCAAAAAAGGGGGTGCGCATGCAACACCACACAACCCCACACACGCACATATACAGGCAACCCACAGTCACTTCTAACCCAGAAAAAATCTTTAAAGCATCCATCATAACATGTAAAACATTCAGTCCAGCACTAATTCTGTCTTGATTCTGTCACGATCGGCAGGTGTCCACAGCTGCACTTGGAATAATGTCTTTTTCCTCCTGAGTCGTTGCCTGGTGTTCTTTTTTTGCAAACCAAAAAATAATCACAGGGTTGTGAGTGTCATCTGTCCAGATAAACTGAAAAATCATATCTTCACTTTCACAAATGATAGTATCAGGTATTTCATCAGAGGTATACACATTAAGAAAGTCCTTGTTTCTAGAAACGTCCCTGAGATTTCTCTGCAGGATCTGTTTCTGATCTGATCTAGAATTCGTCACGTCCCCCCCGAGAAAAGAGAGAGAGAGAGAGAGAGGGGAGAGAGAGAGAGGAGAGAGAGAGAGAGAGAGAGAGAGAGAGAGAGAGAAGGGGGATTACTATATCTGGACACAGAGAGAGGATTACTATATCTGGACAGAGAGAGAGGGGGATTACTGTATCTGGACAGAGACACAGAGAGAGACAGAGAGAGAGAGAGAGAGAGAGAGAAGACACAGAGAGAGAGGATTACTATATCTGGACACAGAGACAGAAAGAGAAGAGAGAGAGAGAGAGAGAGAGAGAGAGAAGAGAGAGAGAGATGATTACTTTTTGGGGACAGAGGAAAAAAGAGAAGGAGAGAGAGAGAGGGGTTACTATACGGACAGAGGAGGGGATTGCTATATCGACAGAGAGAGAGAAAAAAGAGAGAGAGAGAGAAGAGAGAGAGAGAGAGAGAAGAGAGAGAGAAAATTACATATCTGGAAAGAGAGAGGATTACTAATCTGGACAGGAGAGAGAGAGGATTACTATATCGGCCCAAGAGAGAGAGAAAGGAGAGGGGGTTTACATATCGGACGAGAGAAGAAGGTTTACTGTATCTGCAGAGAGAGAGAGAAAAGAGAGGAGAGGATTACATTTTTGGGAAAAACAGAGAGAAAAAGAGGGGAAAAAAGAAAGAGAAATGTTTACTATAAAAATCTGGACACAAGAGAGAGGGGATTATTAACCGGGAAACCACAAAAAGAGAGAGAGAGAGAGAGAGAGAGAGAGAGAGAGAGAGAGAGAAAGAGAGAGAAGAGAGAGAGAGGGGAACGATTACATATCGGGACAGAGGAGAGAGACGGGCAGAGACCAGAAGAGAGAGAAAAGGGGGGGGGGGGGGGAGGGGGGGGGATTACATTACCGGGACATTTTAAATGGGGTTAAATAAAAGCAATTCTTTTTTACACTCTTTTCGCAGTCCGATCCAATCGCCCTTTCCCACTCCCCCCTGGTCTTTAAGCCCCCAAATGACACTATCACATTGAAAAATTTGGGGGGCAAATGTTTCCCAAACCCGGCAATTTGATACCTTACGGGCCTATTTTATGGTCGAACTGACCGTGGGCCGGGGGAAAATAGAAAAGTACCGGGGGGGGGGGGGGGGGGGGGGGGGGGGGGGGGGGGGGGGGGGGGGGGGGGGGGGGGGGGGGGGGGGGGGGGGGGGGGGGGGGGGGATTCAGAAGCTGTAATCAAAGAGTGCTCTTTTTTTACCCTTTTAAAAGAAGGGGTTTGGGTGCGGCGTTGTTTTTTTGTAAGGAAATCCCATACCTTGACAAGGGTTTTCCAAATGAAATTTTTTTTGACATTGTCTTGTCTTCCTTGTGGGCAATTTTCCAACTTTTAAACACACACACCAAAACAACACACACACACACACACACCACACACACACAAACAACACCCCCAACACACACACACACACAAATTTTAAGGGAAAAATGACAAAATGTATTTTTTATATAATCTTAAAAAAAGTTTCTTAGATAAGGGCTTGAGAAAAAAAAAAAGCATTGCTTTTTCAATGTACCATCGGGAAATAAAATTTTGACTTGACTTGACTTCACACACACACAACACACACACAACACACACCACACACACCACACACAACACACAACACCAAAACCCTTTTTTGCAAACTCGCCCATTGTGCATCAGGGGCGTACGCACTGACTCGTAGTTTTTTATCTATTCGTGGTGCGTGCGTGCGTGCGTGCGTGCGTGCGTGCGCGTGCTGTGTGTTGTGCGTGCGTGCGTGCGTGCGTGCGTGTGTGGTGTGTTTTCCCTGTCTGTCTGTCTGTGTCTGACATGCCTGGGGTTGCGGGGGGCGCATGCAAATGTGTGTGAGAGAGGTGAGAGGAGAGAGAGCAGAGAGAGAAAGAGAAAAGGAGAGAGTATCAGATAAAAGGGCAGAGAGAAGGAGGGGGAGGAAAAAGAAAAGATAGAAGAAAAGAAAAGCAACAGAAAAAAGGGAAGTACCCTGCCAAGAAAAAAGAAGAAGAAGAAGAAGAAGAAGAAGAAGAAGAAGAAACCCCAAAATGCTTCAAACTGTCACCCCTACGCAAAATACAAAGACTGCCTGAGGTTTCTTTTCCTCCCTTCCTTCAGTCTCCGTCTCTCTGTCCCCAGGTCCTATACATCTCTGTTCTCTTTTCGTTACATAATTCAGCACATCACCCCCCAAAACACACACAACACACACACAAAAACACACAGAGTCAAACACAAAACACACCCACGATCTACGAACGCATACACACGCACACAGAGCTCACACACACACAACACACACACACACACACACACACACACACACTATCACGCACGCACCACACACATACACACATATTTTTGACCCCGGGTGGGTGACCAAAACCCTGCAGTACAAACACAAATTATTTTCCAAAATACTTGTACAACTAAGCTCCCGAATGACAAAAGATGATAGTTCCAGCTGGAAGGGGTAGGGACGAGACGAAGGGTGGGGGATGATTAATATTCCAAAAGTTTTATTTCATATCAAAAGTTCACTAGAAAAACCAAAACCCAAACCCAAAAAAAAACCATTTGAACGAAACTGGCATTGATGATTAAAAATAAACCCAACAACGCCTACGTATTTGTCTTGTTAATATTATAACAGCTTGGATTATATTATGTATAGTTTTTTATCAAACTTCAAGCTTAAGCCAGAAAAACAAATAAAAACAAGGTAGCAGACAGCAGCAACAAGAACAACCACCATGATACTTATCTGTTACTATTTGTAGGGGAAAAACGCGCGCGCGCGCGCGCGCGCACACACACCACACACACACACACACACACACACACCACACACACCCACACACCAAAAAGAGAGAGAGAGAGAGAGAAGAAGAGATACATACTACATACATACATACATACAAACATACATAAAAATACATACATACAAACATACATACTACATACCAAAATACAACAAATACAAAAATCAACATACATACATACTAACTACAACATAATACATACATACAACATCATACTACATAAAAATACAGGATGGATGGATGGGTGGGTGGATGGATGGGTAGATATGTAATACCACAGATAAACATATAAAATATATAAAAATATGTGTGTGGTGTGTGTGTGTGTGGTGTGTGGTGTGTGTGTGTTGGTGTTGTGTGTGTGGGGTGTTTGGGGTAGTAGATAGATAGATGATTGATTGATTTATTGATTGATTTATTGATTGATTGATTTTTTGAAATTAATTGATTGATTGATTGATTGATAGATTGATAATAATAATGTGTTTTGCCAATTTAGATTTTGGGAACATACATACAACCGAAGATAGATAGACAGACAACAGAAGACAGACAGCAGACGGGCAGGGAAACAGACAGACAGACAGACAACAGCAGACAGACAACAAACAAAATACAGCCCCCAAAACGTCATAGGCTGGGATTTTTTCAAACAAAAAAAGGAAGAAGAAGAAGAATCCCCAATCAAAAACCTTGAAGAACGAAACCATTTCTATAGATCTGGCAATCCCAATCAATGCCTAAACAAGACACCCCACCCCCCCCCCCCCCCCCCCCCCCCCCCCCCACGCTCCCAAAAAACCAAATCACTCACCGCAATCAGGCAGAAGAATGAAATAAAGCGGTGGAGAGAAAGAATGAAAGGAAGAAAAAGGAATGAAAGAAACGAAGAAAGACAGGAAGAAAGAAAGAAAGAAAGGAAGAAGGAAGGAAGGAAGGAAGGAAGGAAGGAAGGAAGGAAAGGAAGAAGGAAGGAAGGAAGAAAGAAAGAAAGAAAAGAAAGAGAAAGAAAGAAGGAAGGCAGGAAGGAAGGAAAGAAAGGAAGGAAGAAGTTAGGAAGTTAGGAGGGAAGAAGGGAAGGAAGAAGAAAGAAAGAAAGAAAGAAAGAAAGAAAATGAATGAAAGCAAGACAGAAAGAAAGAAACAAGAATGAAAGCAAGACAGAAAAAGAAAAGAAAACAAGAAAAATACGCCGGTAGAAGAAGAAGAAGAAGAAGAAGAAGAACAAGAACAAGAAGAAGAAGAAGAAGAAGAAAGCACTAAATGATCTCATCTGGACTCTGGATCTTCAAATCGAATGATAAGCTTAACTTCCCCTTGAAAATTGCCTGCGTGGCTTCGTGGGTGGCAACGTTTCAACGCTTCATCCGTGAGACAGGGGGTTCCAACCTCGTTAGAATCGAACCAACAGCTTCAGGAAGAAAAAACCAACAACCAACCAAACTTTCTCTTCAAACCACAACATTCGTGCAGACGACAATGCCCATTCTGATCAGACGGGGGTGGGAGAGACTTTTACACCCAAGTCTCTCACTTTGAACATAATCATTGTGCATCGACAAAAACTTGCACGCAAGTTATTTTATTAGATGCCAACCCCGTCTTCTGCAGATAAGTAGGTCATCGCGTGCGGGCCGGTTGGAATGGAGGAAGCGAAATTAATTAAAAAGTGCACTATTGGCAGTGGTGTCGTGTGTAGAACCAGCCTACCCACCCCCAACCTCCCCGCACAAACACGCACGCACGCACACACGCACGCACGCACACACACACACACATTCACACACACGCACGCACACACACACACACACACACACACACAGTGTAGCTGTCTCAGTAGGAACACGGTCGCAAACGTACAAATTTCACTAATGGTACTAATAAGAACTTCTAGTAAACTGCTCCATGATCACCTCTGTTCTTTGTGTCCCCCCACCCCCCCCCCCCCCACTCCGCATAATAAATTTGCAGATGATTTGACGCACATACTTCATTTATTCTTTTATATCGATGATAATGGAATAAACACTCGTTTGGGTTGTTTTTTTTACATCCTGTCCCTGTGTGTTTGCGGTTTTGTAAATTTTGTCATAAAGACAAAGAACAAGAAGAAAGAAAACACCACCAACAATAATACTTAAAAACAGCAACAAACACCACCACAACAAAACCCTTTTCCACAGAAGCCAAGAGAGAAGAGGGAAGGGAAGACAGCAGGGATAGGCAGGAATGGAAACGGACACTGAAACTCCATTTATAATCAAATTGGTGTGCACCCTCTCCCTCGCACTCACAGCCTATCCCTTGTCCATATGGGGGAATTGAAATGTCACCCAACACATTATAAGAGTGACACAAAGCGGTGATAATGTCACAGAACTCACACTTCTTGAGCTTCAATGATGTCCAGTAATACAATCTTCAAGCTGAATTACAACAACAACATCAAAAACAACAAAAACACAGGGAGGGGGGGTGGGGATGGAACATATACAATGGTGAATTCTTCACAGTAAAAAAAAAAAAAAAGAGCAACAACAACAAAACCTGAACCTGCATTACACACATAATAAAAAATCCACATATCTTACAATAGTTTCACAGATTTTTGGGAGTGTGTGTGTTGTTTGTTTTGTTGTTGTTGTTGTTGTTGTTGTTGTTGTTTTTTTGGGGGGTTGGGGGGGGTGGTTCTAGAACTGCAATACAAATTCACACATATCTCACATCAATTTCCTTTTCTTTTTCTTTTGTATAGGTAATGTGATAACAATTCACATATCTCACATGAGTTGCACTGAATTTTCCACAGGCACAACACATACCTCACAGAAAATGAAATTTTAGAACACAACTTTTTTTTTTGTCACCCCCAGGCCTGAGAGAAAGAGAACAAGTTAGGGAGAAAAAGCAATAAGAATTTACAGTGATTTTATGGTTACATTTCTTTTCAACAGATAAACATATACACTAACAGAGACAGAGACACAGAGAGAGAGAGTGAGACAGAGAAAGAGGTGGAGAGAGACAGACAGACAGACAGACATCAGACAGAGTCAGAGACAGACAGACAGACAGAGACAGTCAGACAGAGACAGACAAACAAACACACTACACACACACACACACACACACAGAGCGCTCGCCACACACATTTATAAAATGAGACAGACAGACAGTCAGAGACAGACAGACAGACATAGACAGACAGAGACAGTCAGACAGAGACAGACACACACACACACATACAACAACACACACACACACACACACACAAACACACACACACAGACACACACACACAGTACAGTACAAGCCACACACATTTATAAAATGAATAAATGAAATCAAGCAAATGCACCGGCATTTACAGATTTCTGTGCAACAAGCAGAAACACTGGAACAAAAGAACACTACATTACTCAACAAGCAGAAACACTCAGGCTCACACACACACACACACACACACACACACACACACACACACACACACACACACACACACACACACACACTGACCTGATGCTGCAGAAAGGGATTGTTGAAATCCAGCCGTTTCTTCACATCCTCCATCTTTGGGTCACTTGCACTGCTCCTGAACTATGAACTCTCTTCTTCACTTCTGAAAGTATGATCATGGGCATGATGAGAGATCTAGGATGCATACATTAATTTTATTATGATGGACTTGATGAAAGATAAGACATACATTTTTTTTTGTTGTTATCATGATGGACATGATGATATATAATGCATACATTTTTATTGTATGTATGTCTCCTTCTTCATCATCTTATCTCTTCGACTAATTTTCTTGCTTGATTTGCATGCGAGAGAAAGAGAGAGAGAGAGAGAGAGAGAGAGAGAGAGAGAGAGAGAGGAGAGAGAGAGAGAGAGAGAGAGAGAGAGAGAGAGAGAGAGAGAGAGAGAACTCATCAAACTCAAACATGTTATTGAGAGTAACTGGGTAAGCCAGAGGTTTCTTTACACCATGCCTTCAAAACAAAAAAAACAAAAGCAAAACAACCCCCCCCACCCAACACCCCCCCCCCCCCCCCCCCCCACCAACACCAAAAAAACAAAAACCCCAACATAACTAAAGAAAGTCATAAATCATACACAAGACCATGAAATCTAATAATGAGTAACAGCAATGACTGATTTTGCATCAAATCTTACTTTGAAAAGTACATAATACAAAAACTCTCTCTCCAACACACACACACATGCACGCACGCACGCACGCACGCACGCACACACACACACACACAAGTGGATCACCTATTTTTTAAAAATCAAAAAAAAAATCATCCAGCACAAAAATTCTAGATCACCAGTCCAAACCATTCTACTCTAACAGAACAAAATGCAAACCCTGCACTATTTCAATGATATAGAAAACTAAAACAGAGAGATAGAGACAAACAGACACAGAGAGACAGAGACAGAAAGAGAGAGTGTGTGTGTGTGTGTGTGTGTGTGTTTTGTTTTATTTATTTATTTTATTTTATTTTATTCTTTTATATCGAGGATAATGGAATAAGCACTTATGTGCTGTTTTACATCCGGTCCCTGTGTATGCGGTTTTGTGAATTCTGTCATCTGTTCCCACCGGCACACAATGGCCTACTCTTCCAAAAAGCAGAACAGGAATTTTACGTGTGTGCAAGCTGTTCTGCATGCGTTTGCACACGGGCCTCGGTTTATAGTCTCATCCAAAGGACTTTTCGGGAGAGTGGAGTTGGCACTGATGTTAACTCCAGGGGAAAATATCCCCTTGAACGGGAATCAAACCCGGGTGGTCAGATTGCCAGCGCAATGTTGTAACCACTAGGCTATCCCGTCTCCCTGTGTGTGTGTGTGTGTGTGTGTGTGTGTGTGTGTGTGTGCATTTATTTGTGTGCCCCTGTCTTTATTTTTAATTTACAGTTGGGGGAGGGGGGGTGGGGGGTAGGAACAGTTGCATATATATGCACAAATCTAACCACTGGTGACCCATCACAGCTCTAGCCAAGGAACATTGTTTTTTCGGGGAGGTGGGGGGGAGGGGGGCTTCTTAATTTTGTGTGCTAATTTGTGTGTTTGGTGATTCACATATATACATGTATATATATGTTTGTGTTTTCTTTTAACCATGCTTGCTTTCTTTTGTTCTGTATTTCAAGGATATTCAATCTTTTACAAAAGCCAACAACAAAAAGTGATATTTAACTCATTCTTTTTTTTCTTTTTTCTTTTTTTGGGGGGGAGGTGGGAGGGGTCTTCAGAAACAGTACTTAGCATTTGGATCATCACCTTGAGAGAGAGAGAGAGAGAGAGAGAGAGAGGAGAGAGAGAGAGAGAGAGAGAGAGAGAGAGAGAGAGAGAGACAGAGAGAGAGAGAGAGAGAGAGAGACAGGAGAGAGAGAGACAGACAGACGACAGACAGACAGACAGACAGACAGATACATACATACATACATACATAGATCTATACATAGATAGATAGATAGATAGATAGATAGATAGATAGATAGATAGATAGATAGATAGATAGATAGATAGATAGATAGATATTAGTAATGACTGTTGCATGATATAAAAGTCATTCCCAACTCTAATCACTCTATGCTGCCAACCCAGCACTGCCGGTCTAAGGGAGGCAACTGGGTAAAAACTCTCTGAGACGATAATAGAGAAGAGCTGTCTTTCACTTCCCTAGCAAGTCTGAAAGTAGGTAGGGAGGTGTGGGGGGCAGAGTTTTCAGTTGGGATGTGGGGTGGGGGAAATTTTAACAAAGATATAGTTCAAACATGCGGTTTGGGAGGGATTACTTTTTCACTTTGGAAAATTGATATAAACTATAGTTAAAATAGGGGTGGGGGTGGGGGAAAGGGGATTGCTTTTTCACTCTGGAAAATTTATATAAAGATAAACCATAGTTAAAACATGGGGGGTGGGGGTAAAGGGAGCACTGTTTCACTCTGGAAAATTGATGTTATAACTATAGTTAAAATAGGGGGGAGTGGGGGTGCGTACTTTTTCACTCAGGAAAATTGAAATAAAAGATGAAAATCTATACTTAAAATATGGGTTTGAGAACTAACAATGACAATGACAATGACAAATTCTTTTATTTTGAGGATAATGAATAAGCTTCCATGTGCTTTTTTACATCCAGTCCCCACCCTTAGGGATATATATAAGAGAGATAGAGAAATAGAGATAGAGAGAGAGAGAGAGAGAGAGAGAGTGTGTTGGAGTGGAATTGAACCTAAGACTGTTTGAGTTTTTTGTCCACCTGCTGGACAATATGATTATAAGTTTTCAGTAGACTTCATGAAGCATTCAGCAGATAGTAAGATGAACTATAACGACAAGAATTATTCCTGGCTTCTTGGGGAGCATGACTATGAATATGATTTTGATTTTAGTGTTGCATGTTGATTATACACAAAAGCTTTCGACCAATTTTATTTATTTATTTATTTTATTCTTTTATATCGAGGATAATGGAAGAAGCACTTATGTGCTTTTTTACATCTAGTCTCCGTGTGTATGCGGTTTTGTAAATTCTGTCATCTGTTCCCACCGGCACACAATAGCCTACTCTTCCGAAAAGCGGAACAGGATTTAACGTGTGGGCAAGATGTTCTGCATGGGTTCGCACACAGGGCCTCGGTTTATAGTCTCATCGGAAGGATGGTGGTGGCAACTGGGACATACAGAAAGCAATATGAAATATTACATATTCAGATTCATTTTCCTTTAAATTTTGTTTCTAGATAGATGTTCACTAGCTCAGTTCTTTTTTCTGACAATGTTCACACACACACACACACACACACACACACTGGCAGAGAAAGAGACAGACAGACAGACAGACAGACAGACAGAGAATGGCAATGACAGTGACAGTGACAACGGCAGTGACAAAGTTTTCTCGTGTTAAATGACTACGCCCATTCACAAGGAGACAATGGGATGAGGACTGGGCACAATACACACAATTAATTAACAGCGTAATGTTATTCATCCCACCCAAAATAATTTGCATGACATGTGGGTTCTATAACATGGATCTGATTGTTCTAGCAAATACTGACAGCTATTCCGATCACAGCGTCTTTACAATAAGTTTATGCAGGAGTCTCTCACATCTTCATCAAGGCACATCTCTGGAGAAAAAAAAAATTCTGTCTGATACAGCAGTGGTTCTATCAGAGGTAAGTTATTTTCATTTCTTCCAGCATGGAATTAACACTGTCTACTTTCTTTGCAAAATCTTTCTAAACATTCCGAGACATCACTGATGATAATCATTGTCATCACTGTCTTGCATTCCACTGCATTCTTTTCACAAGTTCCACACACTCTCCACACTGTTCATCAGCTTCAGTCTCTACGCACTCTTCCTCATTCTCAATTCTCAGCACTTTCCTCCTCACTCTTATTCTCTTCCCACTCTTCCTCAGCCTCCCTCATTCTTTGCTCACGCATTTCCTCTTTTACTATCATTCATTTCATTACTGACTTGTCATTCTCTTCATCAAAACAAATATGGTTAATAATCTTTCAGTTCACTTAAATCATTATTGTAGGAAATTATCATTGCAAAAAATTATTGCTGTCGGGTATTGTCACTGACTGTTTATCTAAGTAGATAATGTCATTCTGTTTCATATCAATGCAATGTTTATTTTGGCAGTTGCTTGCAGATGAAGGGCAATGATCATCATACATAAACATGTCAAAAAGAACTTCTTCTTTTTTTAAACTGTTCAATATTTTTTTTAAAAGATCATATCAGTTTCATTGATATTTATCTTATCATACAAATTTTATCACAGTTTGGCTTATGTAATAAAAATGTGTGTGAGTGTTAACATTTTAGACTGCGTTCAATATCTTCATAGAATAGAGTATCAATTTTAATTGTTATTTGTCTTATCATACATGTTATAACATTTGTTTACATCACATAAATGCGTGCAAATGTTTCCTCTGTGTGTGTGTGTGTGTGTGTGTGTGTGTGTGTGTGTGTGGTGTGTGTGTGTGTGTGTGTGTGTGTTTGGATGGATGGATGGATGGATGGATGGATCCATAGATGGATGGATGGATGGATGGATGGATGGATGGATGGATGGATGGGTGGATGGATGTGTGAGCATACTGGTGTGCACATGAGTGTTTGTGACTTTGCTTGGGTGAGTTTATGACTGGATGAAGGTATTGCTGATTTGTGGGTGCTTTTTATATTGTGATGGGCGCATGCTCATGTTCAGATACTGTGTTATGGGGTTTTTTCCCCCGTGATATTATGTTTATATGTTTACTGTTTTTATGTATGGCTTGCAGCAGCCCACAAGAATTTCTATGTCTGCAAGATAATACTTAAAAGTGTTTCAATTGAAAAGTGCTGGTATTTTATTTTATTTATTCATTTTTATTTAATTCTTTTATATATATCGAGGATAATGGAATAAGCACTTATGTGCTTTTTTACATCCAGTCCCCGTCTGTATGCGGTTTTGTAAATTTGTCACCTGTCCCACCGACACACAATGACCTACTCTTACGAACAGCGGAACAGGATTTAACGTGTGCGCAAGATGTTCTGCGTGATTCGCACACAGGACCTCGGGTTTATAGTTTCACCCAAAGGTCTTTTGGGGAAAGTGGAGTCTGTACTGATGTTAACTCCAGGGGAGAATATCCCCCTTGAACGGGAATTGAACCGGGGTAATCAGATTGCAAGTGCAATGTTCTAACCACTAGGCTATCCCGTCCCCCTGGTATTAGAAGGGCCAGCTGCATAATAATACCCACTGGGAGGGGGGACAAAGCCTGGTTTTCAGGGTGTGTTTTTTTCTGTTTTTTTTTTTTTCTGTCAGTTCCCACTCCTCTATTGCCCCTGCTCACCTTTTGTTATGGGCACTTTTTTTTTTTCCTATAATTATGCTGCGCTTTGAGCTAGAGTGACAGGGTAGTATTACCTCATTTACCTGTCAAATGAATGGTGACTTGTAACAGTTTGGTGTCCTCTCCCTTCTACTTTGAATGAAGAAACTTGCGTTTGTTTCAGACAGTGCAGTGTTTAACATACATGTATGTATTCTAATGTTGTTGGGAGTCCATACACTGGCATTGTGAATGCAAACGACTACTAAACCACAAAAAACTTACTCACAGCTGGAAAGAAAGTGTCTCGATGGCAGCCAAAAAAGGGAAACCAGAGAGACGGACGGACGGACGGACAGACAGACAGTCAGACAGACACAGACAGACAGACAGACAGACAAAACAGTCCCTTTGTGAAAATAAGCATAAAAAATCAAAACAATGCCTAGACCACTATGGGGGGATGGATAAGTGAGTGAAATGCCATAATCGATACACACAGAGCAGGCTCACAATGTCACGGTTATTATCAATGTGTCATTTACCATATTCTCATTCTGCATGTCAATTGGATTTCTTACTGTCAGTATTATTTTAATGCTTCCATAACAATTTAAAAGTTATGATTTTAAAGCACAAGTTTACCTTATTACGCACTTAAACAGATCGCACATGCAAGTTGCATTACCTTTATGTATCTTAATGAAGCCTGCAATTACTTATCCGAGAGAGTGAAAGGAAAACCACAATGCCCACATGTAAACATAGACGCCGGAAGTTGGTGTACAGGAAATGGCATGTGCTTTCCATATATGGATGTTTTCGCCTTATTGCAATAATCGGCTTTTTCCGGAAACTTTTTTATATAGTGAATTGAATATTTTATATACAATCTCTATATGATAGTCTCTTTATCTGGAATGGAACTGATATGAATTTATCATTTAAGAAAGTGTAAGCTGACAATGTTACTTTTTTCCAGTCGGTTGTTAGACAACGCTGACCGGGCGACCAATGAAATACCTTTTCTCATCACATCAACCAATCAATGAGAATCGTGTTATTTGAAGCTTATGGCATGAAAATCATGTTCACTGGAAAGCACGCTCTTCTGCTTTGTGACCGATGCTCAAACCGAAATTATTGACAAATGCAAAAGACCCTGTCTTTTCCCAATCTAAAGCTATGGCGGAAACACGGTCAGCAGCGGTAAGTTAAATGCACATTGTTTGACTTTGCTACGGAAGTGCATTTGTCGTTTTCGGAAACGCGCTTTGATCACCAGACGACATGCACAAACATGCAGATTGGACTCGCTCATTCAGCAAATACCGTAACTTTTATTTGTTTTCCATTTCCTATTTGCCCATATTTCCTCATCTTTCCTCAGTATTGTCGCAAGGATTGACATATCGCATTCTACATGTCTTAGCCTCTATTAATTACTTTCTTTCTGTGCAAAAAGTTGCCGAATAAACAGCAAAGCGAATCATAGCAAGTCAAAGCTTGTCTGGCATTCTTCCGCTAGTTCCAGAATGAGATTCTCGTTTTCGAATAGGATCAAGTTTTTGGTGCTTTCTGTGTCTGGACAAGATCAGGACATGTTGAGCACAGTGTAGGCTACCACCTTTGTCAGTTACAATTGGAATTTGTTAGGACAGGTGGTGTGTCACAGTCAAAATTGCTCAAAAATTAATCGGAGTCTAAAAGTAACAACTTGAAAACTTGTTCACTTTCACTCAGGTAAGTGAAATTAAATTTGTATACGTGTGTAGAAAGGTGGTGTAGCGCAAACTGATGTAGAAAGCTGGGGAACTGCCCACCATTTGCTTAAAATTGTTGGGGGGGGGGGGGGGTTGGGATGCAGCTTATGCACTTATTGTCATTTTACATTTTAGAAAGAACTTTTTGAGGCAGTGACACCATTCTGTTCTTGAAACTTTTTGTTGATTTAGATTCTTGCTTCAAATGATGTGGCTGAGCTGACACTAGGCTATTTCAGTATTTGCTTAGATTCAAGATTGCTATATTAGAAAGTGTTTATTCCATAATTGCCTTACTTTAATCAAGCCCAGTTGCCAGCTTTAGTTTACCAAATATATTTGAATTATTTTACATCAAAATTAGCAATGTGGCAACTAGCATGGCATTTCAACTTTTGACTGGATTCTATGGGATACTCATACTGATGGGATCACTATCACTGTAGTGTATATCACTATTACTATATCAGTTTGGCTGAAGTAATTTCCACTCATTTCTGCATCATCTTTCAAAGTATTGATACCAAGTTAAGTATCAATCAATGTATCACAAAGTATCGATGAACACTGCAATAGGCATATTCATACCTTTTTGTTTCTTTTATATATATATAGTTTTAAAATAATAATGTATCATTTTCATGCACTCTCCAAAATCATAACAGTACCATCAGATTGTGAGTTACGGTGCTATGAGATAGTAGTCTTGAGCATCATTCACATAATTCACTGTTCAGTCACTTTTCAAATGCCAATTTTTGTAGACTTTGCCACAGCCTACAGACACTCCAACAAAGCACTGGCAAAAAGTTGTCAGAGCACACAAATGTGGCAATGGAGAAAGTAAATAATAAAATTATGTGAATTGTGTATTCAGAATAGCCATTCTCCTAATTTTCAGTTCAATATTCCACTTCCAGCAGAATATGAAATTTACTACATAAGTAAATTGGTTTTCTACTGAAACTAAGTTTTCCACTTTGATTATTTCACTACTGTGTGGATAAGTTGAAACCATACATTTAATTATCTATAAATTACAATTTACAGTTAAAGCAGTCATAACCCAACTGGTGAATGATTTCCTTTCAATGTTTGTTGTACTGGTCATAAGTTGAATTCTGTTGAACTGTTTTGTTTGTTTTAATACACGTTTTAATATTTGGTAGTCAATATTTTGAAAGTTGTTTCAGTTTTCAGCTGTAAAAAAAATAAAACAGAAAAAGTCATGTTAAAACTCATTTGCCATTGTAGACCTAGTTTGCTGGGAGGGGGGAGGAATATCATCATGAATTGATGAAATGTCCCATTAAGATTTCTTGATCACTTCAGTCATTGTCTGATTGGGAGGGGGGGGGGTGTGACTTATTAATGCTTGATAAAGTTGTTACATTTACAAACTGAGCAGCCAAAAAAATATTTTAAGTACTGTAGGATGACTTCCGGCAATTCAGCACCTACATAATTGCAGCTGCCTTGTTTTTCTTTCTGTGCTTCATTTCTAGCATAGATTATTACAATAGACTAACACTGGTGTAACCGCTCCTGTTCATAGTATAGGTCTGCATGAGTCACATTTATTTGTGTGTGATTGACACATTCAAGCCAGTCAGTATTGTCAGAAAATTATCATTCCTCTGTCTAATCCCTCTTTCCTTCACTGAAATTCCTCCTTTTAGCGGCTATGCCATCTTTTGTCAATTCTGTTTCAAGCCTTGGTACATCTAGGTAGACATCTCTGCCATCTACATTCATTCAGGTTTGTTTCCCCTCAGAATTATGATTGATACTAATGACAGTTGAGTATTCACTATTTGGTGTGTTTTTAACACAGGTATGTAGACTGGAAAAGAAAGATCCCAGTCAGAGGGGCTGAGGGATGGGGAAGCAAACTGTTGTGTTGGGGTGGAGGGGGGGGGTAGCAATTCTGCCTTTGGTTGTGTGTGTTTTTTTCCAGTTTCCTTTTAATCAGTTGATTTGATCACGTCATTTGTGCTTTTTTTCCAGTTAAGGAAGGCCAACAGCACTAAAGCCACAGACTCCAAGATGTTGCAGCAACAGCAGCAAGACAACATGGATGCCACAGTCCCAGCCAAGGCAGCCCTGGCTGCAGGCATCCAGCAGGCGGGAAATTCTCGCTTTGCCTTGGGCGACATTGGCAACATTGGCGCCAAGGTGTCCAACTTGACCATCGACCCAAGCAAGAGAACTGGGGCAGTGAAAAAGGAGATCTTGTCTCAGCAGCCCGTCATCACACGCCAGAAGTCCATACGGCGAGCAGTTGCGTCCAGCAATATCATGGCACCCCCTGCCGCCCATGCTAGCAGTGCTGCCACGAATTTGAAAACGATCAGCACCAGCATCAAGGCTTCGGCGCTCAAGACTGAAATCTACTGTGACCTGAAGCAGGTATGGAATAAAGTCGTGCTTGACAAGAGTGGTTTTAGGTAATAACCTGGTACATTCATCTTTTTTTTTTCTCATTTCTTTTTTTTAAAGAAAATTCATGTTTAAACTGTGTTGCATATTAAACAGTTCTGTTTTAGTTCTGTTCTAAATTTTGCTGGATAGCTTAAAAGATTGTGTGTGCACTTTTGTGTGTTAGTTTGGAAGCGGAGGAGGGGAACTAGGGTGAGTTTTTTTCCGAAGAGGGGGGTCTCTGGAAAGCACAACCAAATTCTTAAAAACATTGACCCGTTTATGTTCTGGGGATTCTTTCTATTGATTTGAAATGCTTTTCAGGAGCCAGCGGTGATTGTTGAGCCGATCCCTTCAGGCACCGCCATGCCCACTGCTCCTATGGACATTTCTGAGGACCGGGCAGATGCCTTTTCTTGTGTGGTGCCAGTGGAAGACATCGACGCCAACGATCATGAAAACCCGCAGTTGGTCAGCGAGTACGTCAATGACATCTATCGTTACATGAGAAAAATGGAGGTGAGTAGAACAGATGTTGTATTTGTATCGTAATATATTTATCCAAGCAGGTAGATGAAAGAATTGAGCTCAGATGAGTGCATTTGCAAGTTCAGAAGCATAGAGTTTTTACTGTTAACATTCCAGAATTTATATATAAAAAAAAGAAGAAAGATTATTTAGATTAATGATTATAGTGATAAATCATTCTTGTATAGTGCAAAATCTTGCATTAGCAGCTTTGCACCTTTTTCTCCAGCACTTTACTCAGTAACATGGACTATATGCACCCACACATGTACACTCGCACATTAGTGAACACATTTACCCCCTTTTCCATTCTTGTATAGCAAGGAAAATCTGAAGAAATGCCTATTATAATACCTTGAGGTTGTTTGTAAATGCAGACGCGTTGAAAATTGTGTTGATTAGAAAGAAAACCACGACAGTTTTGTTTATATAAATCAAATATTTTAGCATAGGGAAGAATTGTTTGTAGGGTTTTTTCAGCATATTCTGTTTTTGTAAACTCATTTTATTGCATGGTCATGCATTAGTTGCAATGTTCCATTTTCACTAAAGATACTTAGTATTTATAAAAAAAAGTTTAGGCCCTATTAGTAGTATTATTAGCAACAGTTTTATTGCAAGGTCATTATCTGTTACTAAATGTTCCATTCCAGCAAGGATACTTATGAACTGAGGGGAAAGTTGACTTTCAGACTTGAAAAGCTTTACATGTTGATTTTCAGAAAGTAATCGCATAATGTCAATTTGTCTTGTCATCAGCGGCGCCTGTGTGTACGACCTGCCTACCTGGACGGTAAAGAAATCACTTCCAGGATGCGGTCCATTCTTGTGGACTGGTTGTGTCAGGTCCACCACCGCTTCCACCTACTGCAGGAGACCCTCTACCTCACTGTTGGCATCTTGGACAGATACTTGCAGGTAGTAGACACTGTCTGTACCCACGCTTTTTTGAAAAAATTTTATTGCAAGAATAATGGAATAACTTGTGTGCTTTTTTTACATCCAGTCCCCTTATGTATGCAGTTTTGTCATCCAACATACAACTAGTATGTTTAGAATGGCTTCTGTGATTCAGAAACATACAGCCAAAGTGTTCAGTTTATTGACTATTTCTTTTCTTCATATCATGAGCAAAAGAGCTTCGCTTGTGCTTTTGTCAAAACGGCAGTTGGTGCACTTTAGCCAAGATGGGAAGAAAATGGAATTGCAGATTGAAAACTTGCAGTGAAGAATGGAGCATATAAGATGAAAGATTCCCCTTCCTGTTGATGTGAAGGTACCTTTGGTTTCTTCTTCCCCCCCCCTTTTTTTTTTTTTAACTGGCCTGCCCCTGCCCTCCTTTCCTCTCCCTCCCACCACCTGTTATTTTGGTGTAGATTTTTCACTTTTGGTTGAGGGTTTTTGTTTGGGTTGTTTTTTTCAAACAGTCTAATAAAAAATTTTTAAAAAAATAAATTGAAAAATAAAAAATAAAATTCTTTGGGGTGATCGGTACACCGATTTTGAAAATCGTCAGTTAAGAGCACAAGTACTTGCATTGTCTGTGTTGCTTGAAAAGTATATTTTATGTCAGAGACTTCATTTTAAAGAAAAGAAAATTAAACTTGGGTGTCTGTGATTTTATTGTATTAGTATTCAAAAAGAAAATTTTTACTTGGAAGTCTCTGATTTTATTGTATTAGTATTCAAATTGGATTCACTTTCCCCCTCCCCTCCATTCCTTGGTTTGGGCTCTGAAGTTTACCAGTGGTGAGATTTTGTGTATGCTACCGTTTTTGCCCACAATAAAGGTAGCCACATTCTTACTTCAAGGATGTTGGGGGCTTTTTTTTCTTTTTTTGGTGCATGTTTTCAAAAATAAATTGTAGCTTTATCATTAGAGCAAAATATCTTCAAATTGGGGGGGGGGGGGGGGGTATTGATTACTTTTTTTTCTTTTTTTTTGTGGGAGTGGGAGGAGGATTTTTGTATGTTAAATTCTTTACCTTGTGACTTTGGATAGTAAACCTTTTTATGTTTTGTTTGTTATTTGCAGCAAAAGTCTGTGTCAAGAAACAAGCTTCAGTTGGTTGGAGTGACGGCCATGCTTTTGGCTTCCAAGTATGAAGAAATGTTTGCCCCTGAAGTGGCTGATTTTGTATATATAACGGACAATGCCTACACAAAAGAGGAGATCCGTGAAATGGAACGTGAAATTCTAAGAACTTTGAACTTTTCCTTTGGGAGACCTTTATGTCTACATTTTTTAAGGAGGAATTCTAAAGCAGGACAGGTCAGTATATTTTTTTTCCTTCTAAATGTTGTAATTTGTTTTTTCTTTGTTGGTTTTTTTTTCGGGTGGAATTCTTTTTATGGGTCAAGGGGATTGTTCAAGTAGAGCTGTAATACATGCAGCTCAAAATTTTTAGCAGACTTGACAACCACTGTGGTTACATGTAGTTTCAATGGTTGCCGTTATAAATTTGCATTGTTTGTTTAATCTTATTTTCATTTGCATTGCTACCATACTTTGAGGCTTCATGCACACCTATGCAATACATAGGCATTTACTTCCTGGACAAGCATACCTGTCTGAAGTCACTTGTGACTGATGGGGAAAATGAGACGGTGCTAGAATACATTATTCGGAGGTCGCACAAGCTTTTCAGAAGTATACAGAAACGTATTCAGAATAGAAACAAAGTAGATAAGTCTGAAGTTCATACTTGGTGCAGCTCACTTTCAAAATCAACAGTTCATAGTAAATATTCAGGGACTTTTTTTGTTCATGATCCTTGTTCCTTGCAGATTTCCAAAGTTATTTGTAATTTACGGTGCTGTACTGTGTGTTGAATTTTACCTAATGCGGTACTTTATTCTCCTCTTCTGCTTCACAGTCAATGAAAGATGAAAAAGATTTTTCAATCCAGATGATGTAAGGCAATTTTTTTTTTTTTTTTGAATTTCCAAAACATGACTGGGAAGGAAAGAGTTTACCTCATGTGGCAGCATGAAATGCTTTTAATGCATTTTTTTTTAGGGTGAACTGTCAGTTATTACATTTACACAGAAAGAGTGTACTAACACGAAACGACTTAAGATTGTGAAATGTCATACTGTCGTTCACATGCACTTTGTGCGTGAAATGGAGAGCTTTGTGCGTACTTTGACTGTTGGGTTCAATCATGGAAACAGGTGGATGCCACCAAGCACACGCTGGCCAAGTACCTGATGGAGCTGTCAATCACAGAGTATGACATGGTCCACGTCCTGCCTTCCCTGATTGCTGCGGGTGCCCTCTACCTCTCCATGAAGATCCTGGACAACTCCCCATGGGTCAGTCAGTTACTCTTTCCCTTCACTCCCTCTGCCTTCACAGCCATTGTATGCTCTTTGACCGCTGTTTGCTTTGGGGATGTTAACCTCTTAACTGCCCAGTGCAAGTGCACCCTATATGCCGGGGAATAAAATTCTTATGTACCACTGCTATGTTCATATCCCTCTTACTCAGAAACTACTACATGAATATTCCTGATAGTCTGCCCAATGACAGTATATATATATATTGTAGATTACTTCGAGGCAAGCTCAAATTAGCATGATATTTCACTGCGAAAATATATTTAAAATGTAAAAAAATCGACCAAAAGTACGATTTCTTTATCACCACTGTCATTCTGGGTACCCCCGATCTCAATAACGTTTAACATAAGTCTAGGCCAAATCTAGTTCTTTTTTTTTTTAATGCACGATCACCTGAATTGTACACGATCGTTTTCATCACTGTTAGGTAAATCTAGTTTTATTTGCCACTTTTACAGCTGTGTAAAGTTATTTATGCCTTCAACAAGAAGTGTCAGCCATTTTGAACAAGAACTTCCCAAGCAGTCATGCATAAAAACACAAAATACGAGCTAAAAAACGATCGTTTTTGCTACGGTTTTGCAGCTGGATGTTGCCAAACAACAGGAGAGTGATCTCCATTAATTTTGGAGTTCTTTCCCTTTAACTGTAGTCGAGGAAGCAGGCTTGTTTACTTCGGTTCGACACCCCGGAAATTTTCCGGGTTGTAAGGCGTATAGGGTGCACGTTTAGCTCCAGAAAATTTCCGGGGTAAGGCAGTCTAATGGTTTAGTACTGTGAGAGAGGGATGTGACAATATAAGATGGGAGTTAGGGTTGTGATCAAATCTTGCTGCTCGTATTTTGTGCAGACATGCCACTAAGTGTATTTTATTGGTTATAGTTTTGGATTGTTTGGGTTTTTTGTTTGCCATGGTGGCATTGTAAAGGCACACAGAAGCTTGACAGCAAAACCAGTCATGAGACCCTTAGGAAATTTGATATTATGTCAAGTGAAAAGACATTGTGAAGACGTAGAAGAATGGTGTCAAATTTGTTTTCTTCTCTTTTGTTTGTTTATTGCCAGACTTAGAAAGTTACTTCCAATGTTGATTATGCGGTTATGTTAATATTATTATATCAAGTATAGCTTGCTTTAGTTGGGATATTTTCTTCTTTTTTTAAAAATCATTTCAGTAGCACTTATTTAAACTTACTGAAAATACAGTGCAGATGTACATCCGATAACACACCAAAAGGTATGTCTGGTGGTTTGTGGCTGATATCTTGTGATATTTGTATTGCATTGGTGGAACTGCATACAACTTGACCCCAGCTGGAGAAGCATTTCAGTATCAAAACCTAGGATACAAAATTTCCATGACCATACAAAAAAGCAAAAATAGTTTGGCCATTTATGCATAGAATGAACATCAGAAGCATTTAAAGATACTGTAAAAAGCTCCATCTTGTCCAAGTTACCATAAATAGTAAAGGCAGAAAAAAAAACTCTTTATAATTATATAAACTGCTTCCATCACAGCACACAACAGGGGGAAAAACTCGTTAGGATTGAAAGCTGCAGGTACCAGTTTAATGCATGCATCTTTGGCAGTATATTTTTTTCTGTCTACCCTAGAAGTGAAGAATTGTCTTGTTTTTGACTTTTATCACTATATGTCAACAGACAGCAACACTGGAGTACTACAGCACGTATTCAGAGGAACAGGTTCGTCCAATAGCAGCCAAGCTTGCCAGTCTGGTGATCAAGGCGGAGACCAGCAAACAAACTGTATGTACTTACTTTCTCTCTCTCTCCCTCTCTCTCTCTCTCCCTTTCCCTCCCCCTCCCTCCCTCCCTCTCTCCCTCTCTCCCTCTCTCCCTCTCTCTCTCTCTCTCTCTCTCTCTCCCTCTCTCCTCTCTCTTTCCCTCCTCTTATCCTCTACTTCCAGCTTTCTTTTTTTTTTCTTTCTTTTTCTCTCATTTAGTTTTTCTGCATTTTCACTGACACTACTTTGAATTTTTCTGATTTATGTGGCTTGCAAGACTGGATCCAACAAATCATTATTTACAAAAGTAATGTTCCTCAACAGTCAAAAATATATTTCCTATCAACAGTTTGAATTGGAAACAATCTTATATAAAAATTTAAAAAAATTTAAAGTTTAGAAATGTAGAATATAGCAAGACTTTTGTCATTATTATGCTCAACTTATTTTCTTTCAGCAGTGTTAGTTTTGGAATGGGGGGAGGGGGTTAATGATTATGGTTCTTTCTAGTATTGCCACACATGTTTATACACTGTAAGCAAGACAACACAAAAAATTTTCAAAAGTTTCATGTGGGGAAGCAATACTTAACCAAAATGGTGAAATGTTTTGGGTAAATTTTAACATGAACAGCATGTCCCAGAGATAATTGAGAGCTGTTATAACGGAAGAGCAACTAGGGAGACATCTGAGAAACAGCAATGGTGGAAGCTTCTGCTGTGTAAGCAAAACTTAAGTCAAAAGGTCTTGGGACTGTGTGAACCCAAGAGCTCAAAGAAATAGGACCCAGGCCTCAAAGAGTCGAACAGAAGGCAGTGAAATATTAATTAAAAAAGAAAAATTCTGTTTGCATTTATTTCTACATCATGATTGTCAAACATGCTGTTATGGGTGGTAATTTCAACCAGAAATAAGAATGGTAATTTTGTAGCTAGATTCGTTTAATGCGTTCACTTGTTTTTTTCATTGCAAAGCGGGGATCTGAAATATCCATGACATAGAAATACCGGTGGGTTTTTTTATAATGTATACACTAACAAAGCAGGAATATTGGAGTCTTGATTAATTAAGAACATAGTTAATCATTAATGAAGAAATGAATTATATTGTGCAGTATGGTATGTTATAAGTTATTGTAAGTCATTCTGATAGAAAGTAAACTTATCAGAGAAAGAAGGGGGGGTTCCATTTCAGTGTTTTATCGTACAATAATTTTTTAAGGTAATGGCTGCTGCATAGTAGGTAGTTGTAAGTTATGTCGGATTTAGCTCCTATTTACTTCGGCATGAATTGAATTGTACAACTCTCGCTTCCAATCAACCTTTTTCTTCTTCCTAAGAACTGGCATTACAACCTTTTGGTGTTCACAGGCATCGGATTTGAAGGATGTTAGTGTTTCAAATTGTTCAAAAAGCTTTTGTTTTATGTGGCATTACATAAATTGGCCAGTTATATATAACTGTTTTACTTTCAGGTAAACTAATGCACATTATGGACTGGCTTAGATTAAATAAAATGGAAGCAGTCTTGTGCCAGTCATGCGCACCTTTTACCATGGCCCTGCAGTAAATAGCTGATGTGAAAATTGAGTTCAGTCTCTATCAAGTCCTCTCTGGGACACACGGCCAGAATTCCAGTTCAAGAGGATCTGAATGAACAGAAAGATGCTGCAACAGGTCCACATGCTCCTAGCAAATAAGGAATGTTCTTTTAAATAAAGAATAACAAACATTCCTTGAAAGACTTAAGAAAGATTTGAACTGGGAACTGAATGTTGGATGACTAGGCTATGAAAAAATAGTGTAAGATGCAAGAATTGTATTGCTGGTAGAGCAAGCACAGTTAGGGCCTAAATGCCAGTTTGCAATGTACATAATCGATGCATTATCATTTCTCTTCTTTTGCAGGCAATTCGCAACAAATACAGCACTTCCAAGCTGATGAAGATAAGTCAGATACCAGAGCTGAAGTCTCCTGTGGTCATGGAACTGGCAACACAGGCTTCGTAAGGAACCACACCTGCCTACACCTTCTGTGTCTTCGCTGAGATTTTCCCCATCCTGATTTTGACCTCTTTCTGGATTGGCTTTAAGATTCCTATCACCAGAGTCATGCCAAATAACTTGAATCAGCATTGCCGTTATGCTTTACTGTGTGATGCAAGCTAGAATGTTTCCAACAGAAGCAAATGCAAGGATATCAAGTGTACCGTTTCTAACCTGCTGAATAGATGTACAGTACAACCTGTGTGTGCCTGTTCAGCTTGTAGAACTTAAATGCATCCCACTTTAGAAGTGCGTATCCCTCCTACCCTACCCCTCCACTCTCTCTCTTGAGAGAGAAAGAGAAAAATGTATGCATGGCAGACAGACTTGTGCAGATACATGTAAGGAGTGAAAGAAGACCACTGTGATGCTGCACAAATCTGAAATTATTCCCCTTGTCTACAAGGCTGTAATGTTGAATTGACAACAAAACCATTAATCTCTCTCTCTCTCCCTCTCTCTCTCTCTCTCTCTCTCTCTCTCTCTCTCTCTCTCTCTCTCTCTCTCTCTCTCTCTCTCTTTTAAAAACAGCATTCTGTGAATGAGGTATCAGTGCTTTCTGAGGTGCCTCCAGCAATGAAAGACTTACGGTTAGGATTTGATGGGACTTCTCTGACAGTAGGCCAGAATGGCGGTGTGTGTCTGTTGCCGATTTCACTACGTCCACATGGTTTGTGAAACTGTGATAACTGAGCTCCTTCAGAATTTAGTAATGTATTTAGAAGCTCGCAAGAGGTGGGGGAATGATATCGAGTGAATGGGTGCCTGAAGTGTGAGCAACTGTGGCAGCTGAGCATAATCTGCGAATGTGATCCAGTTTGAATGTGAAAGAGTGAGCGTGTTCATATATTTATTGCTTTTTTTAGAATTTCACCCCGTCTCCAAGTTTGAGAGCATTGGATGTACATCTTGGCCTGAAGTGTGTGTGTGAATTGTCAGATTAAATCATGCGTGAACAGAAAATGGAGTGCGTGGGTTGCTTTAGACAATGGTTTTAATCATGACTTTTTTTTTTTTCTTTTTTTTTTTTTTTTTGGGTGAGCTCTAGCTGATCTGTTCAGCTCCATTTGTTACCGAATGGAGTACTTTACATAGGGTACAATTTCCCCTTAAATTATTTTTCCAGTTTTATGTGTATATTGTAAACAGTTCGTTTTGCGAACATGGACTATTTATATATATATATATCCCTCTTTTTTTGTTTGTTTTAATTCAGGATGTACTTCAGGATGCTTGTCTGTTCATAATGTGGGCACTGTATTCCTGAATGCGTGCTGAATTATGTCCCTAACCCCGTTCTTCGTTTTTTAAGATCAAACAAACAAAAAAAAGCTCTGTGCCTTCAAAGATCCTAACTGTTAACATGTTATCTGAGTGATCTTAGCACATTGTGGTACTCGTGTTAATGAAAGTGGTATGCAAAGGTATAAAAAGAAAATATTGAATGTTGTTGAAGGTGTGAATGACATGAGCTCCTGTAGTTGTAAATGAAGTCCGTGTGGATCGTTTACAAGTACAGAAGCTTCAAGGGGTCTTGTGACATAGGGGGGATTGTTTTTCGGACAGGGAGGGGTGTGACTAGTGGAGGAATGGCACCAGGGTGTTGGTGCATTGTGCTTGGGATTCAGATCTGCCTGTGTCATCTTTGGACTGCATAAGTGATTGGTTTCCAGACCTGAAGATTTTATGCTTTTAACCTTGATTTTGTTTGAAATCTTGTCAATAAAGCATGTAAATTTGAAATTGGATGCAGCCTTCCTGTTGTTGCTTTCTTTCTCCCTCCCTCCCTCTCTCTTTGTCTTTCCATCCCCCACTCTCTCTCTCTCTCTCTCTCTCTCTCTCTCTCTCTCTCTCAAATGAACTTTGTTGTCTATATTGGCGGTCCTTTGTGGCTGATTTCACTTCAAAATGAAAAGTGTTACGAAAGAGAAAGAATTTCAGCAAGACCAGCCTCTGGATTCATAGACATAACAATTCAAAGAAATGAAGTTTGCAGGTAAGATTATCTCTCTTGTCCTTGTCAAATCCAATAGAAAGCATGATTGCCTTGAAAAAGAGTTCATTAAAAGTAACCTTTGACCTAAGGTTGACCCTTTTAAAAAAAAGGTTTGCAGTTGTGTAGATTAGTTTGCCGACTACAGTCAAGTTCACATTTTGATGCTCATCTATTGAACTTAAATTTTGGACAAATTACAACTTTCCGTCAACATAAGCAAGTCTACCAACAATAACGCCACCACGCTTTCATCAAAGACGCAAATATATTTATTATTTATTGCAATATATTTTCCACTGGAGAACACAAGTTATTTTCTGCAAATGATATCGCATACTGTTGAAAATAGAATTGCAATTATTGAACATGGTTGTGTTTGTCACCATTATGTTGGAAAAAATTTTCATGTACGTAAGACTCAAAATTATTTAGAAAGGAAATGGCATAATGGGTAGAATGTTGGTCTCGTGATCTGACGGGTTCAAACCTTTGAAGTCCTTTTGTGGTGAAATTTTCCCTGGAGTTATCATTGGTTCTCCCCCGTGGGGATACCAGGGGCCTGTCAATATTTAATAGCATCCCCACATTCTGGAAATTCTGTGCAAGAAATTTCCTCTTTTCTATCCCTCTGGTTTCTTTCTGCCTGTCACCGCCTGCTTTTCTATTTTCTGCCTTCTTGGTCCATTCTCCTGCTTTTTTGTTGGAAAGACTTAAAAGATAACAATTCTCTTATGCCGAAGTTGGATGCGCTGGGCCTGTCTTGTCAGGTGTGTATTGGCAGTGTGATGCACTTTTGCTCGTATAACACAATAGAGCTTTCGATGATTTTATTGTCATAGTTCATAATTGTTGCCAACTCAGGCACTTCAAAACTTTAAAAGTTTCAAGTAGATCTTTTGTAAGTTTGAATAGAAATCTCATGCCTTTACACATCTTGTGCAACTTAAAGCCACTTTTGCTAGTTCGGTTTGTAAGATGCTTGCTGGAAAGTAAAGTTTGGGACAATAATGGTCTAGTTTTAAGCAAATTAGTTGTGCTATCCCCAGCTTTACACCCTGGGGGTCACCCAGAACATGCACTCTGACTCGCTCATCCCACCTGGGAATCACTGTGAGATAGGAAGTACACACTGGATAAGTCTGCATGTATGACTCTTTCAAGCACCTCGCCATATAGGCAGCCATACTCCGACTTCAGAGGATTTTTTTCTCCTTTAACAAAGGAGAGTGCGGGTTATGATGAAGGCAATCTCAACACAACATTTTACAACATAACGTTTTAATGTAGGCCTTGGCAATTAGCTTGACATCAATAATATATAATAACTGACACGGCTTTTGGCCTGGGCCAAAGCAAATTATGAAGCAGCTAGGTGTATTCTCTTAGTGCATGGATTGTTTGTTGGAGGGGAGGGGGGGGCGGTGTAGTCTCTTCTGCTCCAGTTTAATTTTCAAGGTGAAACCCTCCATTTTCCAAGGCCCTGTATGTGACCACATGTAGAACATCATACGCATATGTTAAAACCCATTCTGCCTTTTGGAAGAGTAGGCCAGTAGGAATAGGTGACTTTTGGGTGTGTTTTTTAAAACATGCACACGGGTGCCTTGTTTAGACATTATCCCCAAAGTCCAAATGTGGCTTCCTTAACACGTTTCTTCCCGCGCTCATGACTTACTCTTTGATTACAAGGGACTCGTGTCCTGACTACTCGTGTCCTGACTATTACTTTCATTTTTGGTGAATAGTTTCAGTTAGCCTTGCTAACTTCCTTTTATAGGAAGTAAGATTACTCCTGGTTCTTCCTGTGCCACATTGTCGACTGTGCCGTCCAACAATTCATTGAGAAACAAAGGGGGAGACAAAAGTTCTGACCTTACCCTCTTTCAGCAGTGACAGCTTGAAATTTACTTGGTCTGGAGAATGAGATTGCTCAGTTTTATGTGGATCAAAAAGGGTTTAATGGTGGGTCAAAACGGTCACATATGATCATTAAAAAAATCTTGCCAGTAGTGAACCTTGTAGTGTTAGCCAAGGAATAACCAAAAACAAAAAGGAAAATCTTTGTGAAGGAGAGAAAGAAATGATTGTATAGAAAAACGAAAGTAAACATTTCTATGAAAATAGTAAGAAAAAAAATCCTCTCCCCGGCGGGGAATTGAACCCCGGTCTCCCGCGTGACAGGCGGGGATACTGACCACTATACTACCGAGGATCTGAAGGGTAAGGCTGCTAATAATAATAATATCACTTTTAACTTCTTTTTTTTTATAGTAGCCTAAGCCTTGACTGTTTGGTGCTGGACTATTTTTTAATATTAAAAGGATACGAGTGGTGACTTCTTAATATTTATTGTCCATTCGATGACGTAAACAGATCGAAGAACGTCTGATCACGTTCATTCTTATGAACTTTTTTTTAAAATAAAAATTATTCAGTTTGTTTGAGATTTTAAAGTTACTTTTACTCCGACTTCGCCCGATAACAACTTATAATAATAACAAACTAATAGGCCTAATAATAATGAATAAAATAGCCCTGGCAGAGCATGAATTAATTGAGATTCCATGAAAGAGTCAAAGTGCACTTCCGGATGATTGTTTTCTCTCTCCTTTTTTTCTTTCTTTCTTAATAATTATAAGTAGTTTTGTTGTTGTTTTTTAAATTTAAAGGCACACACACACACACACGCACACTTGAAATCACACGAAATGTGACAAAAAACACACATACACAGTATTCGTCTAATATCACTGATAGTGAAAAGACGTAAAATGTAAAGAATGAACCAACGCACACAGTTACGGATTGGAGCAAAACTAGCATGATCCTTGGTTTTAACAAATTAATGATGATAATAATAGCAATAATGATGATGATGATAATAACTGAATAGAACAAAAAACAGTTACATCAACTTGAAAGGGGTAGGGGGTGGCATAGGACACAAGAGCTGACTGTCAAGAGGGTCAATATTATCATGAGAAAATGCCAACTGGTTTAGAACATTGATCTTGTGATCAGGCGATAACCGAAATGAAGGCTTGGGTTCGAATCGACCTAGGGCCTAGATCACGCACCCCACCCCCTTTAAAAAAAATTTTTAAGTGGAACTATAGGCATTAGCATCGGGAGGGGAAAGTGAAATATGAATAATCAGAGATAACAGGACAGCACGTCACCGCCTATTCACGACAAACAATGATGAGGAAAAACAGAAACAACAAGCATAACCACACACCAAATTGTTTTTCTAGGATTAATAATAATAATAAGGTAATCCGTCCAAGTAATACTGAAATGAAGGGGTAAATAGTGGCCAAATTTCGCGCCCACACACCGACACCAACTCTTGCAAAAAAAAAGTACAGTGCACAATAGGCCAGTACCATTGAAAGCAACTGCATGCTGCCCTCCCCCCCCCCCCCTTTACCATTGCCAGATGTTTATTACATAGTCCACTTGAATATTTATTGTAGTTACATTATTGTTATTTCATGTTTCCACATTGTTCAGTTTATATTTTGCTCCTGTTTAAAAGTATTATCATTACTTTTCTAGTTTGTTTTATTTCCCACAAAATACCAACACTGATGCTATTTCTTAACCTTTTCTCCTTACACTCCTTCCTCTCCCTTCTTTAACTTCCACTACACTTTCTATTTCCCTCGTCTAAAATCACTTAGAGCGAACAGACGTTAAATTGAAGACAACACACACACACACACACACACACACACACGCACGCACGCACGCACACACACACACACACACACACGCACACATAGATGGACTACTAGATAGACAAAAGCCAGATAGATAGACAGACAGACAGATAGATAGATCATCTCCTTATCTGTTACCCTTATAGCTATGGATGATCCTCTCTCTCTCTCTCTCTCTCTCTCTCTCTCTCTCTCTCTCTCTCTCTCTCTTCATTTTACTTCATTATCCTCGAAATAAAAGAATTTGTCATTGTCATTGTCTCTCTCTCTCTCTCTCTCTCTCTCTTCTCTCTCTCTGAGTCAACTGTTGATGCTTCCATATTGATTTATTCACATACGAAATCATTGACTGATATATTTGGGAAACCCAAAGTTTTGGGGGGGTTAAAGTATAGTTTTTCTGAGATCTAGTAGAACTTTGGGGCATTTTATGCCAATTGTAGAACTGATTTTGCACACAAAAGCAACAGTAAAGTAAAGATTCCCACTTCAGTACTCATTAGCCTACGGATCTGATTCTATCAATTCGTAGTTGCACTATGGAAAAACTGAAAAATCTTATCTAAAAGAAGAAGAAGAAAACGAAGAAGAAATGATTTTAAACAATCAAAAAAATATTTATTTATTTTTTAAAGAAAAAAGCACTGATTTTGCAGTCTTTGCGGTGAATGTCTTTGCAGTTGTAACAAATCTTTCTGCATTGCTTCAAATTCTGTTCATGTCGCTGTCCCAAAGATTGGGATTCTAAGTTCAGAATTTTTTACCCAATAATATGGGATAACTAAGTAATTAACGAGGAAATAGTAATGACGGAAAAACAAGTGCAGGTAACCACTTACAACTTCTCAATAATTTTGATAATAATTTATTAAAGATTCAATGGGGGGAGGGGGGGGGGAGGGGGGGGGGGGAGAGAAGAAGAAGAAGAAACAACCACTAGAAAATAAAATCTGTAAAGGACAGCATTTTAGGCATTGAGTAAGGATCATGCCTTTGGCCTCACCTGACTCGACTCGAGTTTCGGCTCCTGGATGAGTCTTCCTTAGAAGTACCGGCGGTGATTGAAACTTCCGTACCTTACAGCGAGACGCTGTTAAAAATGTTAGAAGTGTCAACCGCATTCAGACTGCTCTTGGTGAGAAGAATGTAGAAAGTTTTCTCTTTATTTATTTATTTATTTATTTATAGGCCTACCACTTTTGAGTCACGGATGAGACTATAAACCGAGGCCCGTGTGCGAACGCATGCAGAACATCTTGCGCACACGTTAAATCCTGTTCCGCTTTTCGAAAGAGTAGGCCATTGTGTGCCGGTGGGACAGATGACAAAATTTACAAAACCGCATACACACGGGGACTGGATGTTAAAAAAAAAAGCACTTGAGTGCTTATTCCATTATCCTCGATATAAAATGATAATAATAAAATAAATTTTAAAAAAGATCATGTCATCTGAGGGCTTTGATTTGTTGCTTTACAAGATTCAGCGCTATATAAATTCCATACATTATTATTATTATTATTATTAGATTAGAGAATTCTGGCAGAATGGCTGACACAAGGATCACCTGACCACCTGTCGGCAAAGTTATATATTTATTTGTACATAGCTGCTGATACAAGCCCCGTCATTTGTTTCCATCTCCTTCTGATCTGTCCTCAGTCCTTCTGTAGATTTCATCCTTCACAAGGGTAGGTTCCCTATTTCGGGAATGTGTGTGTGTGTGTGTGTGTGTGTGTGTGTGCTCATAATATTATCCCATATGGAATAAATTAATGATACCTCGCATAATGCCTGACCCAAGGGTTCACCTGTCGGCAATATTATATTTTATGTTATTAGTATGGGTAGCTACTGATGCACTTTCTGTCAGCTGCTTCCATCCCTTTCTGATCTTTGTCAGTCATGTGTTGATTTCATCCTTCAGAAGGGTAGCTTCCCTATTTCAGGGAATGTGTGTGTGTGCGCGCGCGCGCCCAAGTCAAGTCAAGTAAAATTTTTATTTCCAGACGGTACATTGAATAGGCAATGCATTGGCTTTTTTCATCATGTGTGTGTGTGTGTGCGTGCGTGCACCCGTGCGTGTGTGTGTGTATGCGTGCGTGCTAGCGTGTGTGCGTATGTGTTTGTTTGCAGGCTTCTTTGCTTAGCTACGTCATAATGGGTGGCGCTGATCTTGTGGCGACGCGCTCTACCCGGGGAGCAGCCCGAATTGCACGCAGAGAAATCTGCCGTGACTCAAAACTGGTTGGCCTATAAATAAATAAATAAATAAGTAAAGAGAAAATCTGCTACATTCTTGTCACCAAGAGCAGTCTGAGCTGGCAGTGGGTTGTACCATCATACTGAGGCCCTGAGGCATCTAGAGGTGTGGAAGTGACAGCTAGACCCACTATATCTAACACTCCTTTCCATAATAATTGTTGTCATGATGATAACGGCGGATTTTGACTTTCAAAAACTAAATTGTCATTGGTAGCTAGTTATATAGGGAGTTATTATTGATTTTTATGTCATGATAATAAGGGTGGATTTTGACTTTGAAACATGTGTCAATGGTAGCTATATATAGTGATTTCTCAATGATTTTATGTACCTTATTAAACGTAGGTATACAGCACGTACCACAAAAAGAGAGAGTGGGGGAAGGGGATTAAAAAAAGCCAACCAACAATACCCCCCCCCCCCCCCCCCTCTCCTCTCTTAGGCCTTTCTAATCTCGCCATCAGGTCTGCCGTTTTGACGCAAATATACCAAGAAACTAAGTTCGGAAGAGAAGGGTTGGGGAGGGGGGATGGGACCTTCTTCTTTTTATTGAATCAGTTTCTTTCATTCTTCGTCTTCCTCCAACGCTCAGACAGCAACTATTGTTTTATCTGTCATATGAACACACAAAAAAAGTGTAAATTGATGATAACTGTGTAAGTTCAAAACTGTATGTTCAAAAGTGTCAAATAATGGTAAGGGACTAACCCACACCTATGTGCCACAGTAGACACGGGCTCCTCTTTAATCTGGAATCAGGTGTACACCAGGACAAGCGAAAAGATTTGGGTATCTCGTTTATTGTAGCAAAATATGCAGTGGTGTTCCTACGGTCTATTTGACTACTGGGGTAAGGTGATGAGGTTGTATCAAAGGCAATAGAATAGAATAAATCCCCGAAGTCAGTCGGAATGCGGCTATCCTCATGGTGGGAAAAAAACCGGTCGCATAATTATTATGCAAAATCTCACCACCATTGGTGAACCTTGGAGCTCTACCGGAGGAACAAGGGAGGGGGGGGGGGGGGGGGGGGGGGATAATAAGTATCTTGTGTGGCAGAATCCTGGATCGGGTCAGGCATTTCTACATTCCATGTTTACTTTAAAACGATTTTGACAACTTCACTCTTTCTACTTCCCCAATCTTTCAGTTTGTCTTTGAAGATGGTATAATTTCGCTCTAGTTCAGTGTTGTTGTGTAACACATACACACGCAATACAACTGCTTAATAATTAGATTAATATGCCACATGTTGAAAGATTACGCGTATACATAATTATACTTATTCTCATCTCATTATTGTCATCCGCAATCTTCAATGGTCGTTTACTGATTATTGTAAGTTTTTCAAAATCATTAGCGCATAGTCCAGTTGGTTCTTTATCGTGATTATTACGGACCCTAAAGACATTCTCTTTTCGGGGAATATATTTTCTTTTGTTGAATGTTATTAAAAGTATGGTTTTTGTTGTTGAATGGTAAAATCTGGTTACAAATAAATTATGATTTTTGGAGGTGCTTATGATTTGATATTCTAGCTTTCCTTGTAGATCAGTAAGTCAATTTCCATTTAGCCCACTTGTCCACCTGTATTCAAAATTGTGTGCTAAATCCGACATATGTGCACGCACCCGCTGATGCACACACACACACACACACACACACACACACGTACCCACCATGCACACTCTCTCTCTCTAACGCACTCACGCACCCACACTCACACACACACACACACACACCCCGCGTGTGCACACACACGTAAACACGCAGGAGCACACACACGTCATATAGGCCTAAGTGTTTTTTTTAAAGTGTCCTTCCCATCATACTTAGGCAAATGGGAGACAAACCGAGGTGTGCTAAAATTAGCCGCTTAAAAAACCATGATATTCATCATACAAGATTCTTTAAAAGTAATCACTGCTGCATGGTAGGTTGTTCTTAGTTGATATGTCGGATTTAGCGCTTTATACTTATTTCAAGCGTGAATTGAATTGTATAACTCTTTCCAATCGAACTTTTTTTTCTTCCTAAGACAGCTGCCTTATGTCCCTTTGGTGTTCACTGGCATCAGATTTGAAAGATGGTAGGGCTTAAGCCTAGTGCTGGTAAAGGACAACTAAATATCATGTTTGGAATTGTTCGAAGGCTTCTTCTGTTATATATGGCGTTACAAGGCAGAACTTGCAGAAACCAGTCCTTGGTAAGTTTGATATTGTATTACTATCGTGAAATAAGTATAAAATGTGAAGTAAAAGTTAGGCCCGCGAGCGGCCATGCTGGGTTGTGGGCATGGTCACGTCGTGTCGTCTGCTGCCTGTGAATATTGAATGAAACCATTTCAGTATTTGTTTGTTTTCGCGTGTACATTCTTATGCATGCCTTTGCTTGTATTTTTGTTCTAAAGCTTTGGGGAGTTTATTTCTCCATAGTTTATTGTTATGTTTAGTACTTAAAAATTCGTCAGGTGACAACTAAAATGAACATAACTAATCATTATATTGTAATATGCTCAAGCTCAGCTCTCTTGTGCTTGCACGGTCCTCTGGCATAGTTGATTCAGAATATTTTTCTTTTTGTACTATTTTTTTGGGTGGCCTGAGGCGCTCAAGTGGGATGACTTGCTATCAGAGTCCCAAATTCCCCTGGGACTATAAATAGTATAATACAATCTCAATTTTTATTTTCATTTTATTCTTTTATATCAAGGATAATGGAATAAGCACTTACGTGCTTTTTAACATCCAGTCCCCGTGTGTATGGGGATTTGTGAAATCTGTCATCTGTTCCCCACCGGCACACAATGGCCTACTCTTATGAAAAGCGGAACAGGATTTAAGATGTTCTGCATACATTCGAACATGGGACCTTGGTTTATAGTCTCATCCAAAGGACTTTTGGGGAGAGTGGAGTCTGCACTGATGTTAACTCCAGGGGAAAATATCCCCCTTGAACAGGAATCGAACCCGGGTCATCAGATTGTGAGCACAATGTTCTGACCACTAGGTTATCCCCCTCCCCCCCTCCATCAATCAGGTGACAACAGTAAAGTCTTTGTACAGTTGTAGAATAGGCAATATTTATTGCCACCAAAAAGAGCAACAAAGTTTACAGTTGCACCAGCTTCCATGGCACAGTGGTTAGTACCTTGGAATTCGGTCAAAGGTCACTGGTTCGATTCCCATAAGAGTCATAGGGATTTTTCGGATTCCGGCTGGCTCCTAGTCCTACCCAGAATGAGTATGCTGTGGGCTCAGTGGGAAGACTGGGACCTCACAGTCGAGTTTCCACTTACCGGATACATGTTTCACTTTCAGAGTGTTGGCACTGTTGCTCAAATTACCTGACCAACACTGCACGTGTCTGTATCTCTCGGGCCCGGTTGACGCCAGGATATAATATGACAGTGTAGAGTGCAACCCTGTCAAGTAGTCTCAAAGCATATATAATGCACTTTCACAGCAGCATTATGTCATCCTCATTATCATTGATCATCATGCAATAAAAAAAAAAGCTGCCTCTGATTCGGTGGTTCCAGTTGCTCTGGTCTCATGGTGACGTCATATTCGGTTTCCCCATACACTTTTGTGTCTGTGGTGAGTTTGTGTCAAAGCCTTTGGCAGTTTGGGGTTGGAGGTTTACAGGGGATGGTCTTTGAAGGGACATTGTGGTGGTTGCCACCTCGGGTGGGCAACTCTCAGTCTGGCTCTGCGACTAAGCTAATAATACTGTCGTTAGTAGGGGGCTTAGTAGGTGGTGTCCTGCGTATGTTAGCTCAGAACGGGCACCACTGAACACCTCTAAAGTGACCCAGCAGCAGTGCAGGGCCCCTCTGGCTGGTGGCCCCACGGTGGCCTGATATTGATGGGCTCCCTGTGGACTTCCGACCCTAGGGATGAGACATAACAAATCTGGATATGGCTGTGGTGGGGAGACTGAGATGAGCGGAATGGGAGCAGCAGGACGGGGGGCATCACAAAAGATGAGGCAGCCAAAAAACAAACCCAAAAAGTTTACAGTTGTATAGGCCTAGTGCGAGCAGTTTGTAATCTGTGGACAAAGGTGAAGTTGAAATATGTTGGAAAGTATTATATTTAGCAATGCCAGTCAATGTTATAAATGAATTTTCTTCAATTTTGACACAGTTTGCACATGATGAGGTAACTTGTAAGCATTGTGCGGGCATAAAACTTTAAAACCAACTGTGCATATATCACTCAGAAATGTGAAGGGTTAGAAACAGAGATTATGATATTTGTAATATATTTTTTACTGAAATGTGATAATTGCTTCCAAGGGAAAGTAATTAATTTTAAAAATTAACATCCTGGAATTAGTTGCAATATTATACTCTGTGTGATTGCTGAAATTTAATCTAAACTGTATTTCTGTTTTTATTTTAATTTTATGGATAATGGAAATTGGAATAACCACACATATATATATTTATATATATATATATATATATATATATATATATATATATATATATATATATATAAATGTATATATACAATTACATCCACTGATCCAGTGCCTGTGTAATGTGATTTTGTAATTTAAAAATAAAATCCATTCCCACTAAAGTAAAATGGTCTACTGGAATTGAAATAAAAAATATACTATTGGCAAAAAAGGTAATGGCACCATGTTGCTGACATAAGGAAATTTAAAAAAATGGCAGTATAAATCTGTACAGACGTTGGATAACTGCTCATGAATAATTGGTGATGGACTGTTCATGTTTTTGATAAGCACATCACTACCTGTAGTAGTACCCACTGCATAGTATAATCTCAAATCACAGAGCTCTGCTGAACAGTTAGGGCCACAGCGATGAGAATATCATCATCTTTGGTACAGTTCATCAGCTCAACTGAAAGTTGTTAAAGCTGTTGCAGAGGTATCTCTGCATAAAACTCTTACATCTTCTTATTGTGATTAACTTGTACTTGTAAAATCTTTTGCAAATTTAGTAAGTTTGAGTACAATAATAATAGGAAGTCGATAAGAGACTTGCGTCTAATAATATGCATGATAGTTTTGGAAGGTCTAAAGAAATCCATTGAATGTAGAAAATTTACCAATGAGAAAACATGTCTATCCAAAGCTTGACAAATAAAAATGATTACATTGTATAGTTTAAGAAACTTTTTTTGGCCATAGCCTAGATCCATTTTTTCTTCTCTTCTACTACTTTTCAGGCCTGTAAAATCATCTCTAAAGCTCTATTCTTATGTGTGTGTGCTGTGACCTAGGTTAAGAATAAGACACACTGCTATGACCATGATGATCCACAGTTGTAAAGCTTATATTATAATTTTGTATGTCCTGTCAGAAAAGGTTCAGTCCTTGACATGAAGGCAGAAAGTGGAATGCTCAAGCTGGCATTGGCAACACAAACAGGGTGAGTGACAAAGAATGTATACATGACGTTAGAGTCCGTAGCATAGTTTAATTGTAAATGTAAGTATGGAACAATGTAAACAAGACCATGATGTAATATTTAAGAATAATGATACTATATATGACTTATGTTGCATTATATCTTGTTAAAACAAATCAAAGCGCTTGCATTCAGCATATTATTTAATATTACACATGCGACAGATCATTATCGTTTTAAGAAATTCAGATTTACACACACAAACTCATGCACACACACAATGCGCACGCACACGCATGCACCATGCACACACACACACATGTAGACGCATAAACACACACTGATATGCACGTGTATGTGCATGTGTGTGTGTGTGTGTGCAGAGTTCTGCAGTGTATCGTTGTTTTTTTAAATGTTTGTTTTTTAATTATGTTTTAAACTTTTATTGTTACGGGTTGTTGTAATAATGTAGTTGGATATTATTAATCAAGTTGTTTTTGTTCCTAGATAGATTGATTGATAAAAAGAAAAAAGCAAATTGATTTGCTTATTCAATGACATACACACACACACACGCACACTCGCACACATGCACGCACACGCACGCACACACACGCACGCACACACATGTGAAGATAATACATTTTGGTAGGGTAATAGGAAATTTGAGTGTTGAAGGTAGGGACAGATCTATATCATTATATCATATGAGATGAAACAGCAGGGGGGAAATCTAAATCATAATGAAGAGTACAATCTTACTTTTCAAGTTATGTACATGTGTTAAAACAGGGATACTGCTTAAAAAAACAACAATAGCCTGGTGGTTAGAGCATAGCGGTTATGATCTGATGGCTTAGGATCAATCTCAGGTTTGAGCTACCACCAAGGTGCCCATTCAAGGGGATTTTTTCCTAGAGTAAACATCAGTGCGACTTAACTACCCCGAAAGACCTTTGCATGAGACTATAAGCCAAGGACCCATGTGCAAACGCATGCAGAACATCTTGGGCACAAGTTAAACATTGTTCTGCCTTTTGGAAGAGTAGGCCATTGCATGCTGGTGGGAAAGGATGACAAAATTTCAAAAATGCGTGTGCACTGGTGTTGTGCTTAGATATCATCCCTGCAGTCGAAATGTAGCTACCTGACAGTTCTCTCCCACGCTTAAGTCAGATGCACAGGGCCTGACGTGTCACGTGCTTCACGGCAGTGGAACAGTTTTGCTCATATGACAATTTGACGAAGAAGAAAGAAGCATCACTAATGTGTATGGTTTTGCTTTTTTGCAGCAGCTACGGTGAATGTGCGAGGAATACATGGACACGCCAGAGAATCAGATGACACATTTGATGCCAGGTACAAGAACTGCTTTGACTCGGTTTGAGCGTGAAGACGTGGATGCCTGGGAGGTTAGAAAGGCCATGAATAATCTGCAGGTCAGTAAATATTGTTTGTTTGGTGTGGGTTTTTTTCAACATCATCTGTCAACATTGTTGTCATCATCCTCACTTAACAAACCAAAAACAGTAAGTGAACTTGACTGATAACTTTGATAGGATGTTTTTAAGATGGGGAAAAAAAATGATAATAGAAAAAAGTAGGATTATAGTTTTACAAACAATTTAATTTTGTTTCCCCCATTTCAAGCCTGTCTATCCTTTATGTTGGAAAGTTCCTGTTGGCGTAGATATTCTATCACCTTGGTTTTTGCCTTTTTCCTGATCTCACTGTTGCATTTTCTTGCTTTTTTGTGTTTGGGGTTCATTATTTTTTTCTTTGGAAGCAGAATATTTTTCTTTTAAAAAAAGTTTTCTGGTGTGTGATACAGTATTAGAGCATATCAATTATCATTGCCTTTGTATTGAAGTTGTTAAGTCTGGATATTTCAAGATGCCCACTCTGTGGTGTAATTTATCTGCCTGTCTCTCTTATAAATATGAGTCTTGATATATAATGGATCATGTGTTGTATGGGCTTATATAAAGATTATTATACCAACCTGATTTCTGTCTGCCTCAGTCTGTCTCTGCCCACTCGTCTGTAGATTCAGCCTGCTTGTCTGTGTCTATCTGTGCATCTAGATCTATTGATTTGTCTGTCTGTATTTCTGTCCATGGTGTGTGTGTGTGTGTGTTTACTACAACCTTTGACTGGAGGTCAGTACAACCCATCAGCTGTCTCGGGTAGTGAGTTCAACAATCATACTAAATAGAAAAAGGACCTCTTAATGAAATTTACAGTGAAAAATACATTTTTCACAAACTGAAAGAAAGAAAACACGCAAAATAGTACCTTTCAGCATCGATACACTTTGTCTTTTGCAGAAGATCAAACAAAAGAATGTAAATATGGAACATACAATAATGCACAATAGTGTGGGGTTTTTTTAATTTAAGGGGGGCGGGGACTGTACATAAAACAGCTGCAATAGTGAACCCCCCCCCCCCAAAAAAAAAAAAAAAAAAGAAAAAGAAATTAGCTTTACTGACACAGCAAGCAAACTCGGTGCAGTATTGAATGGTAAAATCAGTTGCAGACTGCTTATGCCAGTTGCACTTTGCAAGTAAAAGCCAGTTGCAGAACTAGCCTTATGCCGTTGCACAGTATTTTGAATGGTAAAAGCCAGTTGCAGAACTAGGCCTTATGCCCAGTTGCACAGTATTTTGAATGGTAAAAGCCAGTTGCAGAACTAGGCCTTATGCCCAGTTGCACAGTTTATTGAATGGTAAAAGCCAGTTGCAGAACTAGGCCTTATGCCCAGTTGCACAGTTTATTGAATGGTAAAAGCCAGTTGCAGAACTAGGCCTTATGCCCAGTTGCACAGTTTATTGAATGGTAAAAGCCAGTTGCAGAACTAGGCCTTATGCCCAGTTGCACAGTATTTTGAATGGTAAAATCCACTTGCAGAACTAGGCCTTATGCCCAGTTGCACAGTTTATTGAATGGTAAAAGCCAGTTGCAGAACTAGGCCTTATGCCCAGTTGCACAGTATTTTGAATGGTAAAAGTCAATTACAGTACTAGGCCTTATGCCCATGTCAAACAGAGGTACACAAAGCAACAGGATGCCAAAAAATAGTAAAGGGGGGAAGGAATAGTTCTACATGAAAAAACGAGTCTAATGGTTAGACTGTACAGGTCACCCAACGTCATCTCCAGTGACTTTATTGACAGGCCTGGTTGCGGCTCAGAGATTTGTAGATTAAAGAAAGAGAAGAAGATGACCTTTTACACAGCTTTTAACCAAAAGCATACTTTTTGTCTACCCCATGGGTGATTCTGTATTGGCAATTTTCGGATATAAAAAAAAAGGAATGTCAGATCCAAGACATTGAATCCTTTTGAAAATGACCAAAATGACAACCTGTTACAAATATCTTGAAAACACGTGGTTTTTAAAATGTTGTTATCCATTCCCACTGGGACAAAGTAGCCTACTCTTCCAAAAGGCAGACAGGTTTTAACGTGTGTGTGTGTGTGCGTGCATGTGGGCATGTGTGTGTATATCACTATAAGTAAATAAGTTTTTTGGGAGAGAGGAGGGGAATCATAGTTGATTAGAAGAGGTACTAAAAGGAAACTGATACTTTGAAGGAGGAGGTAGGTTATGTGTGACTAGATTTTTGAAAATAGAATTAAAAGGTTAGCAAATAAAGGAACAGGCTTTATTGCATATGGTTTCTTCCGGGGTAAATAATTTATTTTTCTTGATTCTTTTGTCAATTGGGAGAAAGGGTAGGATATGTATGGCTAAGTAAGTGGGAGTTAAAATTTAAAAAAAAAGAAAAGGCTAGCACACAAAGGAGCAGGTTTTTCTCACGTGGCATTTTTTGGGTTTAATAATGGTCTTCATTCATCATTTCAACGTGGGTTCTTTTGGAAACAGACGTGATTTTTAAAAAATACAGTAGGCTGGAAATCGCTGAAAATTTCAGAGCTGGAAAATTGTAATTAAACAATGGGGAAACTAAAAAAAGCAAGAAATGACCGTACCTTATGGTTCTTTCGAAAACGCCCACAGCCTGTTTGAAAACAAAGGTAAGCTGCCGGAAGCCATTGAGCTGATTCCAGAACTGGAAAATTGTCATAAATAATCCATTCAGTGAAGCAACAGAAACAACCATGGCTAGTTGATGGGACTGGTGATTTGTGATTTAAAAGAAATTTCCAAACCATTGTGTCAAAAGCTAGGTACCATTGTGTCCATGTGCCATTGTGTCTACATGCTGGCTGACCGACAGCCCTTTCCCAGTTACTAATGTTGATTGCTAACACTACCTTTTACACTGACTAACTTTTATTTCTTAACCTGGTCCCACATGTGGACACAAAAGGCAGGTGGATACAAGACATGACTCAGAAACAAACTTTTTTTGCATCTTGCATTTTTAGGTGTGGAGGAGTATCGGGGGTGTTTTAGGGAAAAAGAATCTTTGAAAGGGAGTTGAGGGGGGTGGGGTGAGGGAATGGATAGTTGTATGTGGGAAGGGGCATAAGAGAAGTCATGGCTAAGTCATGAGTGTGAAAGCAAGAATAGAGAATGGGCAAACATAGCATTTTTTGGGGGGGGGAAGAGAGGAGGAGGAATGTTTAGCACACAAACACACACAAAAATTTTTTTTAATAAATCTCTCTATATATATACATTTAAATATAAAAAGGTGGGGTTAAGTGGGAAATGCAGTTACTAGATGATTATTTTTGTGCGCGTGTGTGTGTGTGCGTGCGTGCATGTGTGAGAGTGCGTGCGCATGTGTGTGTTTGACAGAGAGATAGTATGCATACCAACACAAATGCATGGATGCATAAAAGGACTGAAAGAGTGTGTATGTAGTCCTTCATTCCTTATGTTTGCATTTTGTTTTGATCAGAAAAAACTTTTGGTTGAGGAAAAATAAAAAATTAGAAGCATAAGCAGGGTTTGTACGGTCCTTAATGGTTCTTTAAAAAAGTCCTTAATTTTTGGGGTCCCCATTTCAAGGCCTTGAAAGTCAGGACTTAAAAATCAGATATATATGTCTCCAGGTCCTTAAAAAGTGCTTAAATTTTACTTATACTGTACAGAGAGAGTTTGTAGATGGATAATTATTTCAGGCATGGTACATCTCCACCAAAACCATGGAAGTCCGTGAAAAGTATATAAAAAAAAAAGGGGGGGGATGGATGGTTAGAAAAAAGGACAAACATGAAGACTAAGACCAGTTGAGGGATATAACTCTTCCGTGCGGATTATTTCCCTTCTCCGCTTTACATCGAGAGTCATTACTAGGTAGCAAGTGAACTTTCTCTGTTTACAGAAGCTCCATGTGCAAAGTATCAAACAAACAATGTCAGGTTTCATGACAGGGAAGGACCAGCAGAGGCAGAGGGTGAAGGGGGATGGAAGGGAAAGGAGAGAGTGGGTGGGGGTGCTGTGTGTGTCAAAGTCAAAGTCAAACTTTTATTTTCAGATGGTACATTGAATAAGCAGTGCATTTGCTTTTTTTCATCAAGCCATCTATGTAAAGAAAAAAAAAGTAGAGAAAAAGATAATATATATGCAGATATAGAATAAAAAACCTAATCAACGGTAAACCATACAAATCAAATAAGAGAAGACAATATCATATGCATACATGGAATTAAAAACAAAAATCCCTGAAAAATATTAAACCATACAATACAATGTGTGTGTATGTGAGGTGGGGGGGAGGGGGGGTGTTCAGAGTTCAGAGGGTACCTTTCTTGTCATCACCAGGCCCACCAGCCTCCCCCTTCTTTTTCATGGAGCCCCCTTGCTCTCTTCCACTAACTCACTCACACACACACACACACACACACACACACACACACACACACACACACACACACACTCTCTCTCTCTCTCTCTCTCTCTCTCTCTCTCTCTCTCTCTCTCCTCTCTCTCTCTCTCTCTCTCTCTCTGTCTCCATCTGTCCTTTCTCTTTCTCTTTTAGTGTAGGTTTGTCTGGGTATACATGTCTTCATTTTTGCTATGTGATTACTACTTAGGCCTACTAGCGTTCAAAATCTCCTTTGGGTTGAAGAAATGACTGATATTCTAAGAGAGATTATTTTAACCCTCTTAGTCCCAACCCGGGATTAGCTGGGATTAAATTAATCCCCCCCTCTAATCCAGACCTGGGATTAGCCGGGATTTACACACAGTAGTTATCCGTCAGGCAGCGACAGGGACCTTCTCACACATGCTGATCAGGACAGACCCACAAAGCCTGTTGTTGTGTGAGTCTTGAAGTAGTTATAGCTGCTGGTATGTAGTTAGAAGGAGGAAAAGGTGAGCGAGCGTGTGTGTGTGCCTGACCATATTTCGTGAAGGCTGAATTCGGTGCATGTGCCCCCCCAAGTGCGATGGATACTATGGAAGAGTTGGATGACATCCCTCAAGAAGTGGAAAAATACGAAAGAGAAATGGATGAAGAAAGTGATGTGGATGTGGGTGGTGATTTGGGTGATGATTTCGACGATTGTGCCTACGAAAGTGATCCGGAGTACAATGTTCCACCTGCCACGCTGCAGACAAAATGGCAGGTTCCACCTTGTGCTCCAGAGGTGAAGGAATTTACAGAGCCCACTGGACCTAGTCACACTTTACCTGACACTGCCAGACCCCTCGACTTTTTCTTTCTGTTCGTTCCTCTGTCCTTTTTTACGACTGCTGCCAATGAAACAAACAGGTATGCGGCACAAAAGCAAGCTCGAAAAGGTACACCTGATCCCCTGTGGTTCGATACCACTCCTGAGGAAATGCGAGCGTACGTGGCAGTGTTGATTATGTTCGGAATCAAGCGACAGCCACGTTTGTGGTGTTACTGGTCGACCGACCCTCGCTTCAATGATTCCTGGATCAGCAGTGTCATGTCGAAAACTCGCTTCTTCAAGTTGAATCAGTATTTTCATCTCAGGGATTCAACCCAAGCACCTGCCCACGATCACCCTGATTACGACCCTTTGTACAAGGTGAGGGAATTTATCGATCTGATTCACCCCTTGTTCAAAAGCAATTATCGTCCGGGACGCGAGCTTAGCATCGATGAAGCGATGATCGGCTGTAAGGGTGGAATTTTCTTCAAACATGACATGCCTGCAAAGCCGACCAAATGGGGTATCAAGGTGTGGGAGATGTGTGATTCAAAGACGGGCTACTGTGTGGCATTCGACATCTCCACTGGCCGTGCTAGTCGCCAGAGCACTAGCGTCAGTCTCGGGCATGAAGTGGTTGATAAACTGGCTTCGTCGTTCTACAACCAGAAGAGACACTTGTACTTCGATCGGTTCTTCACAAGCGTCCCGCTGATGACACACCTGGCCCAGAATGGGACCTACGCCTGTGCGACTGTCCACGCCAACCACAAGGGGTTGCCCCAGGAAGCGAAGACTGCCAGGCTGAAGGAGAAAGGAGAGTTGATACAGATGCAGAGGGGCTCGTGATGGTCACTGTCTACAAAGACAACGGCAGGCAGATCTCTCTACTGAGTACCAACCAGCCACCCGGTATGACGACAGAGGACGGAAAGGCGATTGCCCACTGTCGTTGCCCAGTACAACAAGCACACGGGAGGTGTTGACAGATCGGACCAGCACCGCGCCTACTACCCTGTGGGCCATCAGAACAAAAAGTGGTGGCGGTACATCTTTCACTCGCTCCTGAACCTCTGCATTGTGCAGGCTTTTCTTACCTGGGAGGCCTCGCCTCACGACCCGACACCCAAAAAGTCGTACGACCACCTGTGGTTCCGTGTGGACATTGCTGACCAGCTTCGCGCTGGTTTCAGCAGCAGAAAGCGCAAAGCCGGGCGAAGCAAGCTGGTCTGCGACCCCCCGATCGCCTCGCGCTCCCTTGATCAACACAAGGTGGAGAAGATTGAGGGCAGGCAAAGGCAGTGTCGTCAGTGTGCCAAGGTCGGCCGTTTGACATCCAAAGGCTGGCCTGTGGAGACGTCGTACATGTGTTCCTTCTGCCAAGTGCCCCTGTGCTGTCGTAGGAAAGAGTGTTTCCGTGATTATCACAGCCAGAACGAAGCCCAGTAGTCCAAAACTTTTTTTCCTTTGTTTGTTTGTATACCTATGTTTCTTTGACATTTACGACTGTCACATGTAGTAGTCAGCGTGTAGAGATTGACAGTGTATTGGACAATCGTAGATCATGTGTATTCTATCACAAACTCTTTGTACAGCTGTAAATACCTCTGACAACAACATACGTTGTATATTATTGTGTACCGACTTTTGTTTCGATAGAGTGACAATTGACAGTTGTTGGATGACATTTGTGTGACATCCAGTGGGCCCTATACTGCAAAGCTGTGCCTCTACGAAATGGTAGGTCATTTTTGATTCCATCACTAACAAGCAGCATGAGCATGGTGTGTGTGTGTGCGTGTGTGTTTGCATGCGTGAAAATGATTGTCACCCCAAAAAGTCACAAATTTGGTGACATTTTGGTGATATTGACACGACATCCCCCTCCCAGACACAAAAAATATAGTACAAGTTATAGAACGGTGTCTTATAAAGCCACCTGCCGAGTTTCGTTCTTGTAAACATTCAAACACCGTCAAAATGAATTACGGTTTACACCTACCCGATTTTAGGCCCAAAGTAATGAAAGAATGTGAAATCTAGGGGCAATTTGTGTTCAGAAGGTTAAGGCAAAGATTGCTTTAGTATGAAGAACTGAAATTAGTTCAAGGAGAGGCTTTAGCAGGTTAGAATTGCTGAAAAACCTTCAGCTTCAGGGGGCCTGCCCCTTGGAACCCTGAACTATTTCAGAGAAAACCGGCTTTTCCTCCAGTACTGGCCTGGGCCTGAAAAGTATGGAAGGAGCCAGAAAGGAGAGCGTTATATCTGAATATCAAGAAAGGGTGTAGGGAGGAACAGTAAGTTGAAGGAGGGGATGATGACTGCTAGCCACCACAGTAAAGTAACAACAATGGCTATCTTGTTTTATGAAACTGGCGTAATGACCGGTTGAACTCTGCTCGTTTCTGGACAAGCTGCCACCACCTCTTTCACTCTTTCCCCACTTCTCCCTCTTTGAGCTTGTGATGGGTACAGTGTCTGGCAGTTGGTCTGTGTTCTGTACCAGAGCTGTCTTAACTCCCCCTGTCCACCTTCCACCCATCTCTCTCTCTCTCTCTCACACACTTACACGCACGCACACACACACACACACACACCGCACACACACACACACTCCTCTCTCTCTCCCTCTCTCTCTCTTTCTCTCTCTCTCTCTCACACACACACACACACACACACACACACACACGCTCACACTTACACACACACGCGCTCACACTTACACACATATATATACTCTCTCTCTCTCGCTCTCTCTCTCACACACACACACACACACACACACACACACACACACACACACACACACACACACACACACACACCACACAATCTCTCTCTCTCTCTCTCTCTCTCTCTCTCTCTCTCTCTCTCTCTCTCTCACACACACACACACACACACACTCTCTCTCTCTCTCTCTCTCTCTCTCTCTCTCTCTCTCTCTCTCTCTCTCTCTCTCTCTCTCACACACACACACACACACACACACACACACACACACACACACCACACTCTCTCTCTCTCTCTCTCTCTCTCTCTCTCTCTCTCTCTCTCTCTCTCTCTCTCTCTCTCTCTCTCTCTCTCTCTCTCTCTCTCTCTCTCTCTCTCTCACACACACACACACGCACGCATGCACACACACAGAGTTCTCTCAATTTTTCATCCAGCTGTTTCTGTCAGTGTGTTGTGATGAGGTCTGTGTCCTGTCCATAGTAATACCACCAGCTATCCCCCCTCTCCAATCCTCCCCCCCCCTCCTCCTTCCCATCTGTTCCTTATCCAGTTGGATGAATGTCTACTGTTTTAAACTATTAGTCTCCTGGTGAAGTAACACACAGAGTTCTACACTTACTTAGACCTTGAGAACCAGTACACAATGAAATTGGAACAAAAAGGGACTGGACGTAAAAAAAAGCACATAAGTGCTTATTCCATTGTCCTTGATATAAAAGAATTAAAAAAACAAATACACACACACATACACGGAGTGATATATATATACATGTATTAATAATTCTATTATGGGTGGCAATCAATGATAGAGTTAGCATGCGTAGGCTACAAATGTAATACTGCATGGATCACGCCCATGAATGTCTTGAAAAGCTCATTGAAAACTCTTTGAAAAGTCTTTAAAACTTATCCTGAGAGGTCTGTACAACCCAACACATATGTAATAACAAAAATCACGAGATTGTATGCCAATACTAATGAATTAGTCTAAGTCTTAAAGAAAAAGTCTCCAGGCCTATGCTCACAATCCCACACATGAAAGAAACACATGAAAGATTATTTTCCTGTTCAGGTCAAACAATGCTGTCAACACTTGGGGTTTTTTTTCTTTTCTAGACTGTACTTATTTTTAGACACTAAAGAGATTTTAGATATTTTTACACATGATTTCATGAGAAAGTTTGTCTACATTTTTATAAATAAAAAGGAAGAAGCAGCTTCAGGGGGGCTGCACCCCCTGACACCCACATTTTAGGAGAGAGAGAAGGGTCACACCTCTCCCTTAGCTCAATGAGCTGCCTCTCAGCAGCTTGTAACATCACTGATAAGACCCTCTCCTTCATTGGGATGTGCCAAAGCTTAAAATTCAGCGGATTTACAAATTTTTAAAAAATACACTAAACGATGTTCAACTGAACCAAAGTCACGAGTCGCCACAAAACAGAGGGATCCATTTGACTGCGACTCCATTGAGTTAAACGCATCCACTGTAATAGCCCTCACTTCAAATAGTTGTTTGCTTTGCTCTATTGTTCATGTAGTGTGTATTTCAGGTATTCGCTTATAGTCTAACACATCTTTGTTGGCTATGATTATTTGATAAGACTTTCATGTATGTGCTGTCTATGGTTAAAAAGTTCAGTATTGGAAACATTTTTGAAAAATCTCCCTTGCTGTTTACAATCATTCAGTAGAATGACATTGTCTGATTCAGTGGCCTCAGTTGCTCTAGTCTCACAATGACCTCAGTTTTCAGTTTTTCCATACACTTCTGTGTCTGTGGCAAGTTCAAAGTGAGGTTCAAGTCAAGTCAAAAACACTTTAATCATCCCACGAAGGGCAATTACAATACTGACAGGCACATTGATTGATACGTATCATAATCTCGAAAGACAACAAGAAAGCTTTATTTCATATTGGTTTAAACATTCCAAGTTTAAGATTAGTAAACTTACTGTGCTGTTAGAGAAAAGTTGGAGGGATGCTGTGATGATCATGGCCCCAGATGGGTGTCTCATTTTAGTAGTCTCTACGACTTGGCTATTATTAACATATCATTGCCATTAATAGGGGATTTGTAGGTGGTTTCTGTCCTATGTTGACTCAGGACAGGCACGACTGAACATCACTGATGTGACCCAGCAGCAATGCAGGGACTTTTTGGTTGGTGGCCTCTCAGCGGCACTTAACATCATTGGTCAGCTCCTGTGAACCTCTGACCTGGAGGATACATTACAACATGAAGACCCTACATACGTATGGATGGAATGGAGAGTTTGGAACTAGCAGTGGTGTGGAATCAGCAGGACAGAAATTGTCACAGAAGATGAGGTAGCACTTTTTTTTTTTTTTAGGTTTTTTTCTTTCTCTCCAGTATTTAAGGTGAATGAAACAAATCCTGAGGTCAAGTTTAATGCATTTGATAGTGCCTTACTTATTGTGCTGGTGACTGTAATTTTTCATTTGCCAGATATGGAGATATCTCGTCTTCAGTTCATATTGATCTAATTACAGCAATCATGCATTCCTGTGTCACACAGGTTTGTGAAAGAACATCATGCTGCCTTGTTGTTTGTTGGGTTGTTTTGCTTTGGTTTTATATAGTGTATCAATGTTTACAGTTTGATGTGTGGAGTAAGATGTTTGTTTTCTGATAGAGAGAGCATGTTTCCTGGAAAGTTTAATATTTTTTGCTTGTGCATGGTTGATATTTTTTGCTTGTGCATGTTTTTGTTTGTTTAATTTTTGCCAATGTTTTATCTTTGCAGGTAAAGAAATATCTTTGGATGCATGTTTTCTGTCTTTACTTGAACCACAAACATATTGAGATTTGTTTGAATTGGTTTGCAAGAAAATGATGTGTGTGTATGCAGTCTGTTTCTTATGAAAAATGTTCTTGTATCTGTAACAACAAAAATGATTGTTTTCTGCTTCCACAGGGAGAAGATATAATGCTGATTATTGGTTTTTATGCTTCCACAGGGAGAAGATATAAAGCTGATTATTGTTTTCTGCTTCTACAGGGAGAATATATAATGCTGATTATTGTTTCCTGCATTCACAGAGAGAAGATATGGCGCTGATTATTGTTTCTTGCATTCACAAGGAGAAGATACGGCACTGATTATTGTTTTCTGCTTCCACAAGGAGAAGATATGGTACTGATTATTGTTTTCTGCTTCCACAAGGAGAGATTTATTGTTTTCTGCTTCCAAGATATAGCACGAATTGTTTCCTGCATCCACAAGGAGAAGTATGCACTGAGACGATGTTCATCTTCCATAAGGAGGCAGGCATAGGCTACCTCTGGCATTGCTATACCTAGCTTCACAAGGAATGAAGATCTGCACCACTGTCCTGCATTGACAATCAGGTGGCAGAAGGAGGTGTGGAATCTATGATCTTTTATTGAGAATGGAAGTAGCCCATGAATCATCTGCTTCTCCCGGCCCATGCTATATGAGTTTGTCAAGTATGATAGATCGTCCCACCGGCACATGGAATTTGAAATCAGAATGGTTGTACTTGGCGAAGTGTCAGGTGGTTCAATCGACTGATTTATATTTCATCATATTTTCGGGAGATGGAAATATAACTCAATGAATTTTGTTCACCAGTGCCCATATGTGTATGCAGTTTTGTCAATTTTGTCATCCGTTCCCACCGGCACACAATGGCCTAATCTTCCAAAATGCGGAATGGGTTTACCTGTGCGCAAGATGTTCTGCGTGCGTTCACACACGGGACCTCGATTTATAGTCTCATCCGAAGGACTTTTGGGGAGAGTGGAGTTGGCACTGATATTAACTCTAGAGGAAAAAATCCTTGAACGTAGATTCGAACCCAGGTCAGCAGATCACAAATACATGTGTGTGTGTTTGGAGAGGGAGAAGGGCAGAGAAATCTCTGTGACTTAAAGTGGTATAAATAAATAAATAAATAAAGTATATAATTAGATTTGTGTGTTGTTGCCAGTATTCATGTAAGCTACTGTTAGTTGTCTATTATATGGGGGCTTGTTGTTCCACTGTTGGTTTGACATCATCCTGTTGAAGCTGTGACCTACAGTGTAGAGAGAAAGAGAGAGAGAGAGCATACAGGACAAGACATGGTGTCCTGGTCATCAGCTGTGTCTGGCTTCTTCGCCAGTTGTCTCGGTATAGTTTCATCGTCAGACTGAGATTGGTACTTTGAGAAGAAGAAAAAGCAGCAGATGCTGTGCCCAACTGTTGCTATTCATATGGAAGTCGTCACATTTTAACTGTCAACGCTTTTTTTTGGTGTGTGGACATTTTTGTGAAGAAAAGATGGATACTGATGCTGTGTGTGTTTGGTCTCAGGCCAAGTGCGAAATATGGATACTGATGTTGTGTGTGTTTTGTCTCAGGCCAAGTGCGAAATATGGATACTGATGTTGTGTGTGTTTGGTCTCAGGCCAAGTGCGAAATATGGATACTGATGTTGTGTGTGTTTTGTCTCAGGCCAAGTGCGAAATATGGATACTGATGTTGTGTGTGTTTGGTCTCAGGCCAAGTGCGAAATATGGATACTGATGTTGTGCGTGTTTGGTCTCAGGCCAAGTGCGGGGGCAGGGTAGGGTGAAGGAGATGTGGCCCTGCATCATTCAAGCCGGAGATCAAGCAGGAGATCAAGCAGGAGATCAAGCCGACCTTGGAGGAGCAGGGTGATCATCCTGACCCCAGAGGAGATGAACTTCGACAAACAAGCCAGAGCTGGCCCTGCAGGATGTCTACCAAGGCAGGAGGTAGGTTTCCTTTTTTTCCTTGCTACTTTTTTTGTGTGTGTTGGTGTACATTGTGGAAATTGTCAGGATAGTTTGAGATTTGTGGTTATATTTTAGGTAGGGGTTGAGGGGTGGGAAAGGTCAGGTTAACTGTATTGTTTCCAGACATGCTTTTTCAGGGGAGTAGGTAGGTAGGTTGTGAGTGGAGATGGAGGAATAGTGGGTATGAGATGGGGGAGGTGGCTGGAAGGTAAAAGGGAAATAATCTGCGAGATTGAATTGAGTTGAAGGTTTATGGCAAGTGGTGTAGTTAAGTACTTTTTTCAGGGTAGGAGGTAGTTTGTGAGTGGAGAGGGGGTGGGGGGATGGAAGTATGAAGTGGGAAGGTAAAGGGAAATAATCTGTGAGAGGTTGATGGCAAGTGTAGTAAAGTACTTTTTTTCAGGGTAGGAGGTAGTTTGTGAGTGGAGAGGGGGTGGGGGTGGGGGGATAGAAGTATGAAGTGGGAAGGTAAAGGGAAATAATCTGTGAGAGGTTTATGGCAAGTGTAGTAAAGTACTTTTTCAGGGGAGCAGGTAGTGGGAGAGGGGGGAAATGAAGTGGGAAGGTAAAGGGAAATAATCTGTGAGATTGATTTTTTTTTTCTCTGTTCCTCAGCTAGAGATCTGAGGTTCATCAATGGTGAGATTTTTGTGTATGCGACCGTTTTTGTTTTTTTCACCCACCATTTAGGTAGTCGCATAGATTAAATTGAGCTGAAGGTTTATGGCAGCTATAGTGACGTTAGATTATATGTAGTAAGATTTGCATCAGACTGCATTACTCTGAAGGCAAACTTCAAAATATCATGTTTTGGGGAAGCGAGCATGCCCCCGAAGCTCAGCCAAGAATTTGGGGGGACTTTTGCATTTCCTCATGGGTTTAGCCGCCGCTTACGAAGCAGGGGTACTAATGTATCCGGGTGTTCCAGAGATCCTGTTTTTGGAGGTAAGTGTTTGATGGCAAACAAATGATAAAAACCAATGCTGCAGTGACTTTTGTTTCAAAAGTGTTTTTTTGCGACAGTGTTGTCTTGGGACACAAGATAAACTTTATTTATGACTAAAAGAAAATAGTTTTTATATTGCAGCGCTTAAACTGTTCACTCATCTTGTAAAAAAAAAATATATATATTCTTCTTAATTCATTAACTGTTGGATTGAATTATCAACAAATTAAAATTATTTAACACTAGTTCTTGTGTACATAGTGTCAGTGCAGCAGCTTGAGTTTTGTTTTTTGTTTGCCATCTCTTTTGTGATTTGAATGATGTCTACTGAACTTAACAGACAGTGTTAGGAACTTGATGAATGTTTTTGATGTTGGTATTTATGGATACGGGGTATGTGCTAGGACTGCAATATAGTACATGTTGGGTACAGTCTAGATTTAGGCTGTCTGTTATTAATGTAGTGAAGGTATTCAACATGGTAACCCACTCCTGTTGTTATCATCCTGATGATGCCAAAGTTTCTGTAGGTTTGCCACTTTCTGCCATCAGTACTCATGCTTAAAAAAAAAGAAAAGAACCAAACTTATTTGAAAAACATCCTTTAATGCAAGCATGCCACAGAGTGAGTTGTCTGTCTGTGTTGTGTATGTATGTATGTATATCTGTATGTATACAGTATATATATTTGTGTGTAAGTGTGTGTTTTTTCTTCTCTTTCACACACATACAAAAACAAGAAAATTCAATCATTTGCTCCTTCTTGGGCATAGCATTTAAGATAACAATGTTCAATACTATTAACACATTAAATGTTAGCTTGAACAGTTAATAAGACAAATGTAAGGATCAATGAAACAAAGAACAAATTATATTTCACATCCTTTCCACGTTTGGTAAATTTTAAAAAAAAACACCACCAACCAAATCCCTCCAAACTAAACTAAACTCAAACTTGCCCTCCTGGCTGTAAACTGATAAAAGTTAAAAATGACCTTGATCTTGAATACTTGTTTTTGTTTTTTAACAAATCAGTTCCCAAACTTTTGCAATGTGAGACATTCCATCATAAACTCAAAATTGTCTCCAGTTCAGTTGCTACTAAAATATTAGTCACATGGGATATTGTTGTTGTATCTACCAGTTTGATTCAGGTAGGGCAGGCAGCTTTTGATGACTGCACCTAAACTGAAGACATGTACATCTAGTAAGGTAGGTAAAGGTGCAGCTCTCTTATCCACATTCAAGTTCTCTTCTTCCTTTTTTGTCATGTTTCTCCCAGGGGAGGTTTGACATTGATGAGCCTTCTCCATCTCTGTTTTGAGCTTCCTCCATCTGTTTTGAGCTTCCTCCATCTCTGTTTTGAGCTTCCTCCTTATTTATGCCCCTTTCTCTAAGATCATCTGCAATACAGGCAGCCCAGGTCTTGCTAGGTCTTCCCTTTGGTCTCTTTCCATCCACTACGAAGTTCATTGCTCTTTTTATGATGTGGTGGTCTGCTTTCCGTCCACATTCAAGTTCAAAATTGCAAGAAAACAAAACATTTATTTTCATACAGTAGCACTTTGTTCCAGATTCAGATATAAATGTTTTGCAATTTTTCCCCAATATATATATTTTGCTTTGTTCCTTGGCTAGAGCTCTGAATTTCACCAATGGTGAGATTTTTGCGTGTGTAACTGTTTTTTGCCCTCTTTCGTAAAGTTAGCTACATTCTGACTTTGGAGAATCTTATTTAATTCACCCATTTCCTCCATTTATGTGGAGATTGTCTGATATATCTTCTGTGTCTTCTTTAATTCACCCATTTCCTCCATTTATGTGGAGATTGTCTGATATATCTTCTGTGTCTTCTTTAATTCACCCATTTCCTCCATTTATGTGGAGATTGTCTGATATGTCTTCTTTGTCTTTTTTAATTCACCCATTTCCTCCATTTATGTGGCAGTCTTAAGTCTCTGCCAAGGTTTCCTGTTTTGTGTGGTGTATCTGCCTCTTTCCTGCCTGAACAGTTCCCTGCAGAAGAACTTTTGTGAGGCTGTTGGAGCTTGTAACATGGCTATACCAAAGTCATAGTTTTGTTTTAATTTATTCTGTCGTCACTGTAATTTGAAAACAGCAGCAAAAACCATTAAAAAAATTCTATGTGATTAATATCTTGTTGATTTAAGTGCAGTTTTTAGCTACATTAAAGAAAAAGATATTCAATGTTTGTGATATCTGATACAGTTGAGAAAATAAAAAGAGAGGAGGTTTTTGCCTGATAAGTTTATAGTTTCAGAGGAGGTTTTTGCCTGATAAGTTTATAGTTTCAGAGGAGGTTTTTGCCTGATAAGTTTATAGTTTCAGAGGAGGTTTTTGCCTTGCCTGATAAGTTTATAGTTTCAGAGGAGGTTTTTGCCTGATAAGTTTATAGTTTCAGAGGAGGTTTTTGCCTGATAAGTTTATAGTTTCAGAGGAGGTTTTTGCCTGAGGAGGTTTTTGCTTGATAAGTTTCAGAGGAGGTTTTTTGCCTGACAGTTTCAGACAAATTTGGGGCATGCTAGGTTTTCCTTTTGGCTGTGCAACATTCATGGGCCTTGATTGTTGTCAACTTTTTTGCGTCAAATATGCGTATTTTTGCTGGTTATTTTCAGTGAAGATATCTTTGAGTAGGTTTTGTGTGCGTTAGTCACAGTGTTGAACTTGTTGACATGGTGTGGGAAAGGATCATAGAGTTGTGGATGGCTTGGGCCTGGTAATACAGAATTCCAGTCTTTTTGACAAGCGTGGTGAGTTTTTGTTCAAAGCCTGCCAGACCGTCTGTGTTGTGTGCAAGGTGTAAGTTTCACTGTGTGACAGTTCCTCCTCCAGTAAGAACTGTACAGATACAGGGGTGATTCTAGGCTGCGCCATTGCGGGATTCCTGTGTGCAAAACTTTTTGTGCACTGTGCCTCAGTTACATTTATGAACTACCGCTATGCCCAATTTCAGAAACAGTAGCTGCATCCTCTGCTGTTTTGGAGGTCATTGTCGAACAGGACAGACATACGTATAGTATGCAAAAGAAGAAAGGATTTCGGTTTCTTAGGTTGAGAAAAGGAAACATACACATAAGCTCTCAAAAGAGGGTTGTTAATTCGGCAATCTTTGTGTGACCGTGCCGAGAGGCAAGGATAGAGGCAGGGTAGGGAAAGAGTGGAACACACACAATTCTCAGCAACAGCAATGCATAGCAACATGTGTGTACAGCAACCAGGCAAAAGAAGACTCAGTGGAAGACAGCAGCTTTGGTTGTCACCTCTTTATTCAGCCATCCAGTACATCTACTGCTGTGTGGGTGAATGGTCTCTCTCCCTCTCTCTCTCTCTCCGCCCTGTAGCCTGTCCGCCCTGTGTAGCCTTCTTCTGCCCTGTAGCCTCTAGGGCCCTAGCCTTCTGTCTAGCCACCCGAACCACCCCTTTATATATACCCGCCACCCGAAATGCAAAGACAGCACGACCACACTGCGAGCGTTTTGGCCAATTTGGCCCAAGGTGAAGGAGATTTTGTTTTCTCATGCAGCTTCAGTGGTGGTTATCTTGCTGTCCGCGTAACGAAACTAGACATATTATACATCAAAATAAACTAGAAAGTATAAGCATTAAGATGCATTATTGCATTTTGCACAAAAATCATTTGGCTGCAAACTATTAGCAATTAAAGCCTCCGGCTTGATACACTTTTAACAGCTGCATACTATAACTTTCGGTAATAAAACATTAAAACCTCAACAAAACTAAATACTTTATGACTAGGAAAAGAAGGATATGCACCACAGTTTGTATACATATACATATTATTAACCACAGATGTCCATGAGAGAAGATATTCATAATTAACCAGTGGTGTGAAAACAGTCTCTGGTCTGCTTGCACCCAAGCAAGCTTCTTAAAGCTGTTGGTATGATCGAAAATATAACGATCTCTAATACTACAAATTATCCATACAAACATCTTCCAATCTTATCATTCATAAAGAAACCCAAAACATACCATACAATTATATTTTTATGTCTGCATTTGATAGAATTTAGTTCCACAATTCAAACTTGTCTACAACAAAGAACAGCAGTTAACTAACTTTTAGGACTCACACATCATCTACGCCTTACGCCTTACAATCTACTACTACTTAATATGAACTGTTTTATTTATCTATCCTCTACACCTTACGCCTTACAATCTACTACTACTTCATGTGAACTGTTTTATTGATCTAAATAGAGTTTATTCCACACGTTCTTCAATCGCACCATAATTATGATTTATCAAAGATTCCTTAAATAAGAATTAGAACTGCTTTTCTAGCAGTTAATATTTGGGTACATACTTACCTATACCTATATGATGCAAGAGATGAAAAATATTGATTTACAACAAAAATAAAGAACTCTCATTGTGGTTGAAATGAATCGAGTCAAGATCAGTATTTCAACAATCATATCCATGAATATGAGCAAACAATATGACTTAATAAAGTTATTATTATTGATTTTCTTTCCTAGATAAGACCAACGCTCACATTTAAGGGAGGTAACTCGGGCCGTATTATTGAATGACTAGAAGAATTATTTAGACAACATTAAAAATAACACACACAAAAACCAAGTAGATAATATAAAAACTAATTTAATAATTAGTTACATCAAAATATTGGAAAATAAACTTATTTAGAAAATATAAAAATATATAAAAATATAAATATATCCTAAGCATAATAATGACAGTTTACATAGAGAGTTGGTGGAGGCACCGTGGTTGAGTGGTTTAGGCGGTCGACTCGTGATCCAGAGGCCGCGGGTTCGATCCCGCTCGGCTCGGTGTTGTGTCCTTGAGAAAGACACTTTACTCCTATTTTCCTCACTCCACCCAGGTGTACAAGTGGGTACCAGCTCTGCTGGGGAAGTATCTGGCGACAGACTAGCGTCCTGTCACAGGGGTGGTGAAAAACCATCAGTTCGCTTAACACTACAGAAACCGGGATAAGCTCTGGCTCTATGGTCCTTCTGGATCGAAAGAACATACATAGAGAGTTGAGAAAACTGATATATATTGACCACAAGGCTAGTATCGGATTTGCTGTTTCTAATCTAAGTTAAGTGTAGCCGTGTCTCCACCCGTCTACATTTGAAAAAACAAAAAAAAAGTATAACCTGGAGCACACATAAAACCAACAACAACAACAACAAACCCACTTTGCTCTCCTTTTGTGTGTTTTGGTGTTTGAATTACTAATTTCATGACTTCTCTTGAAATACCAGGAAATGAATTTAAATGTGTAAACTGTGTTAACAAAACAACAACACCCCATCTAATCAAAAGAATAAGTTGACAGATTTCAGGCAAGGCATGGCAGCCAAAATTAAGGTTGATTTTGCAATTTTTGTATTTTCTGAAACTGCTATAGCCAACACTTCTCTTGTTCACAAAACAGCTCGTTTTCCAAGTGTTAATTGATGAACAAAAAGTGCACTGTTCTGGTTACATTGGGACCCTTTTCAAATTATTACCTTCAAACAAACTCAAATACAAACTTGAAACTTTGGAAGCTCTTTTTGTTTTCACACTGTATTATTTCTGTGTGTGTTTTAGTGAGCTGTTTGGTAGAAAATCCAAGAAAAATATGGACTCGGTTTCAATTGAGAATTGAAAATGATGTTGTTGTAGAAATAAAAGCAAAGCAACTGTCAGTTTTTAAGTTACAGTGATTCTGTTTCATCATTCTTTTATTTTTGTATTGGTCAGTCAGCTTCACAGCTACCAACCATTCTTTTTTTAGCAGTGATTCTGGTTTTTGAAATGTCCAGTTTCTGAAGAAAAGAAAAAGCATGAAACAAATACATCAATGTGGGTGCTGGTTTCCAATGCCAGTCGCCAAGATGTCAGTAAAAGGCGATAGCCGTGCCTGTCAGAAGTTGGTTCTCAAACTTGAGGAGGACTTTCCATACCTTGATCAGTCTCTCAACAAGGCAAAAGGTGCACTTTCTGCTGCGCTCTGTGCCTGTGTGATTTCAGATCTTTGCTTGGGTGACAAAACGACGCCCCTGCACATGAGAAGAATCCAGAATTGTTTTACCACTGCAATTTTGCGGTAGCTGTTCTATTAAACTCAATTTTGCGGTAGCTGTTCTGTTAAACTCAATTTTGCGGTAGCTGTTCTATGAAACTCAATTTTGCTGTAGATGTTCTATGAAACTCAATTTTGCGGTAGCTGTTCTATGAAACTCAATTTTGCGGTAGCTGTTCTATGAAACTCAATTTTGCGGTAGCTGTTCTAAACTCAATGTTGCGGTAGCTGTTCTATGAAACTCAATGTTGCGGTAGCTGTTCTATGAAACTCAATGTTGCGGTAGCTGTTCTATGAAACTCAATGTTGCGGTAGCTGTTCTATGAAACTCAATGTTGCGGTAGCTGTTCTATGAAACTCAATGTTGCGTAGCTGTTCTTTGAAACTCAATGTTGCGTAGCTGTTCTATTAAACTCAATGTTGCAGTAGCTGTTCTATTAAACTCAAAGTCAGTTTTTTGTTTAGTTTACAGCGCCGATTCAAATGCGTGCAAATACATAGATGAGACTATAAACCGAGGCCCTGTGTTCGAACGTATGCAGAACATCTTGCGCACACGTTAAATCCTGTTCCGCTTTTCGTAAGAGTAGGCCATTGTGTGCCGGTGGAAACAGATGACAAAATTTACAAAACCGCATACACACGGGACTGGATGTAAAAAAAGCTCATGAGTGCTTATTCCATTATCCCCGATGTAAAAGAATAAATAAATTTTTAAAAAATTTTAAATGAATAAACAAAACAAGGAGCAGATGACTATCCAAGGGAGGCAATGAGTGCACACGTGCATGAAGCGAAGGAAGTTGTGTATCGATTGCTTATCTGGAAGGATTCGTGCCTGTCAAATTTGAAAGTTTAAAGCAACAAAGCAAGGCTCTGCTGGAAAGTGTGCATCAAATGCCATGTAACTGATAAAGAAAGAGTCCAGAGACTAGATTATCGAGGTAGCAAAACATAATAAGTGGTTTTGCAGAGCTTGTGATAAACAGTAGTACTTAAAAAGACAACAGCAACAAAACAGTGGTTTTATTATTTTAATGAGTCCTTGAATGAACTCGGTGATTGTAGAGCTATATCCTGGTATTAGAAGAGAAGTCATGAATCAGCTTGTTCTGTATTGTTTTGTGCTGCTCCCATTTCATATTTAACCAACTACCACAACTATTATTTATAACTTGAATGTCGGGTATATACCTCAAAAGAGAACTAGCATGTCTTTAGGCTGCAATACCACCAGCAGAAGCTGCATGGCCCTGCCAATGCTGCTGGCTCACTTCAATATTTGTTCCATGTTATAGTGTAGAGGGCACCCACTGATGACAGAAATATCTTTAGTCATGATGGACTTTGAAATCATCATCATCACCTTCAGCAGTCATTTTCAATAAACCGCACACTCTGAAGGCTTTGATGCTCATTTCTTTTATCGCTTGTTTCATTGTTGAGCAACACTCTCGAACATGGATGATGTTCCACAGTGTAGTTCCAGTCTTTCCAATGAGTGCATAGTAAACTCGCTCTGGGTTGGGATGTAAACCCTGAAATTGGGGTTAAAATTTGGGTGGGGAGGGTAGCATAGTAGCTGCGTTTGCAGTGGTTGATGGCCTGGGTTCGAGCCACCCGTAGAAGGGGATTTTTCCTCTGGAATTAACATCAGTACCAACCCAAGTCCTTCAGATGAGACTGTAAACTGAAGCTCCACATGCATTAAAACTGCCTGTTCTGCCTTTTGGAAGAGTAGCCCATTGCATGTCGGTCGGAACTAATGACAAAAATAAAAATTCATGCACACAGGAGGTGTTTTTAAGACTTCATTCCCAAAGTGGGAACGAAAAAACAACAACCAACAAACCCTTCCAGCCTTGTGTCCTGTTTTTTTCTGTAATAGCTGTGTGTGTGTGTGTGTGTGTGTGTGTGTGTGTGTGTGTGTGTGTGTGTGTGTGTGATGGAAAACATAAAGGCATGCTTGCATTTTAAAAAAATTTTTAAACAGAAACAAACCCTGAACAACAGAAAATTGGCATTTTCAGGTTAGAAAACTTTATGATCAACATTTGATAGGTAGGAAGGCAGACATGTATGCATTTTTACTTCAAGGCTGTGCTGAGGTTAATAAGGGCAAGGAAAGAGATTGACAGAACTGTGATCTCCAGAATCGGCAAACTTAGTCTGGTGTGGAAACTCGTTTTAAGGCAAAACGCCACATCCAAAATTTTGGGACTTTTTTTTGTGTGTTGATATTTGACTGCTTTATACAAATCTTTTTAAAAATTAAGAGCAGGTTGCCTTTAAAATGTTTTGGCATCTTTGTCAGAATTGTGGCTGTTCAATTTGAAAAATGGGGGCCAAATTTTTCAGTCAGAAGTAATGTATGAATATGGAGAAAAATGCAGTGTATTACACAGAAATTCTTCCTCTCACTCTGAATGTTTGTTTTTCATTTTGAAGTTCATATTTAGGCTTGATAATTCAGTCTGTTGTCAGTTTATTAGTTGCTCAAAGATTAAGTGGAAGGAAGGGCATCACTGCGATGGCATAACCGTAGGATGGATGAACTGCTGTGGGATTATTTCTTTGAAGGAGATTTTGTCAGACAGAGCTTATCAAAAATGGCTAGCTGTAATAGCCTTTCATCAAACTGGCACCAAGTATGTGTATGTCTCAGTCTTTGTCAGTATCTGAGGACTTTTTTTTTACAAAGCTTATAATGAGCTCAAAAGGAATGAGGTTCTTTTAAGACTTCCAGATAGGTAGATAATGAATAAATGGTGGACTGAAATTAAATTGGTATTCATGAACTGTTTTCAAGTAGGTCAGAATTCAGTGAACCTCATGTTTAAACTGGCTATTCAATAAGTTTATAGCCGAACTGTGAAATGTGGTCAGGAAACCTTCAGCATCACACACTCCTTAGCAGCAGCTCAGTTCTGGTTTGGTTAAAAAACAGATGGTTGTGGCATGTGCCCTACGCTAACTCTTCACAGCACCCATGGCATATGATACATTGATAGTTGTCATTTTGAAAGAGGTGGAAGCCAGAATATAGACTTGTTAAGGATTTCAAAGCTTCGCTAGGCAGCAGCAGCAGCATACTTTCATGAATGAACAATATATATATAGGCGCACATTTTTAATCAGTGTGGAGGTGACAGCCCTGACATAGCCTCTGTAAATAGTACGACTGGATTGGCAACAGGAGGCATTGTGTTGGTGGAACACCACACCTTTCCTCGCTGCTTGGAAATGGTTCTGTAGCTGGTATTGCAGTTTTGCACAATTTTTTTTCTAAACAAAATCCAGGAACAGAAAACTACATGCATCCCAGAGGTTTCTTTGTGGAATATTTCCTCGGCTCTGACCGTTGCTTTTGTCATAAGTGTAAAGGGATAAGTCCATGTCTCGTCCAAAGTGATAACTCTGTGCAGGTGGTTTTGGGGGATTGTCAGTCAGTCAGTCAGTGTGTGTATGAGTCCAGTTCAAAAGTTTGGCTCCCATTTAGCTTTCACTTCAGCTTACCAGAATGCTTATCTTCACAAAGGCATATTTTCCATTTTCCTCAGTTAGTATTGACATTCTAAAATGTGATGTACATACCAGTGTGTTGGATTTAGCCTGAACTTCTGCATAGTTAGGCTATAAAGTTATTGAACAGCCCTCAGAATTCTACCATGACTGTGGAAAATGTTTACCAGTGTGGAAAATGTTTACCAGTGAAAACTGATCCCACTTATGTGTAAGGAAATGTGGGAGATGACAAATGGGCAACCTCAGCACAGCCTTGCAATTTTTATGTCATGCCTTGCTTTTCTTATTGTTGTAGCTATTTATTTTTGTATTGTCTGCATTGGTTATGCAATAAAAAGTTTAGGGAGCCCAGAATAGATGTGTGCATTTACACAATAGCATCAGTCTTATTGCATTCTGGGTCAGTCTGCCAGGCAAATGTTACAATACAATTGTATTGACCCAGAATGCCTGGCAGATATAATAAACCTAGATTTTATTCAGTATGCAGATGTTCAAAATGAGCAGTAATTTGATTTTTTTTTTATCATTCAGTATTCAAAATAAGAGTGAAAGGAGCAGTAACATTGCTTTTGGTGTGTTTTTTTAATTCAGTATGCAGATCAAAATGAGGGGGGGAAGAGCAGTAACATTGCTTTTGTTTTTTTGCAGGTTCACTAACTCTGTAGAGGGAGGATGGTACGCCCTGAAGCCGTTTCAACCCGAATGCTACCACAAGCACCAGACTGAAGGACGGCTCCTTTGATTCTGTGGGGGTGTGTCAATTTCCTGCACTGTAAACCATGTGAGGGTCACCCCTTACTTTTTTTGTGCTCGACTTGTTTTTTCATTTTTTTTTAGAAGGTGTGGCTTACTTGGGGGTGGCACGAACAAATCTCGAGTCTCGAGATAGCCCATTCCGCCCCCAAAAAATTTTTTGGGCTGTAGAATTTAGGCCGGGGAGGCACCACTTGGTCGTCACTATAATTTTTTCCTTTACTCACAAAATCAATTCAGAACACACTTCATCAAATAAATAGCATTTTATTTGGTCTTCAAAATATTCCCATGACTTGTATTGTGGTATCCATGTTACAACAGGAATCTGAAAATAAACAGTATTATATTACATCTTGTCTGAAGTTTTCTGTGTGCATGTCCACATTATTTTGATCCGAGTTTTTTTTTTAGGAGCAGGTTGATAGCAACTGACCAGGCAGGCTTTCATTTATTAAAGGAAGCTGCTTTTTGAAACGACCGTCATATGTAGCAAGTTTCCAAAGTTAGTTCACATACCCCCATCTAATTCTAAAATCTGGCAGTTGACCTGGGAGATCATAAAAATCCCCACCAAGCCACGATGACTTCATGGACCCATGGGATTGAAGTCAAAATGTCTTGGAAACTCGCTACATATGTTAACAGTCGCTGTACAATATGCGACGCTCCACCATGAAACCAGTAGAAGCCATTTTAGGCAGGTGGGGGGGTTAGGAGATCAAAATCAAATGACTTGTAAACTAAAAATTGGCCTTGGTGGAGCGTCACATATTTCAGTTGATGCTTACCCAACTGTCACCTCCAGCTTGTTCTTGTTGAAAAGGAAGCACAGCTAGGGCTCATGGGAACCTGTCAACCCAAAAAAGAACAATTATTTCTGACAACTTTCCTGACAAAACACCGCAAAGTGAAAGGGAATCACTGAGATAGTACATACTGGATGAGAAATATGCATGTAGCCCACAAGGGCAGCCACGCTCAAGGGACAACTGTTGAGTAGATTTATATTCAAAGAGATAAATAACTGGAACAACAACACCCCCTCCCCTAAAAAAAAAACCCAAGGAAGATGCATCCAAACTGCCACACTGAACTACAGCAGAGCTGGTCATGAAAACCACAAAATAAAAGTGTGGAACCAGTTCAGTGGATTCTGTTGATAGTACAGCCATTGCCACACAAGACTGGGGAAAAACCGACTGCTTGTAAATGCATGTACTTTTAAAATGCTAGAACTGAGAAGACGACGACATTTAAGCAGGAATGTCTAAAAAGGTTGAACTGAAAACCAACAATTCTACCCCCATTTTAAGGAATTGAACCTCAAATCTGTCAAAAATACAAGGGCACCTTCTGGTAAACTGAGATCAACGATTAAATCTGTTCACACACCAAAAGACGCCTATAGATCGGCATTTCTACAGTGATCGAGTGAATGCAGAAGTATGTGGCAAGAAGTATGAGGGTGAATATTTCAAGAAGATGAAATGAACAGATTTATTCACCCTCTTCTTGCCACACACTTCTGCATTTGCTAAATCCACTGTAGAAATGCCGACCTGTAGGCCTCTCTTGGTGTGTGTGCCAGACACTGGAAAAACTGCATTTTCCAAGGCCACTCAGCTCTAGAAACTCTCTTCAGGTGGGGAAAGAGGTAAAAGAACTACTCACTGCCCAATGATCTTAGACGTAGAAATTACAATGATAGGTTTCTGGTTAACTTTACAAAGTGAAAGCAAGAAATACACCTCTGCTCAAGAAAGATTTCAATGCAAAGTGAGTGAAACAAGCTCATCTCACCTGAGAATCGTTGAGATTGGAAGTAAGCTACATACTGGATGAGAAGTTAGCATGTTTGACTTTGACTAACCAGTACTTCCTCCACAAAAGCAGCCACTCTTCAAATTGGTAGCATAACAGTTTGGTGTAGGCCTTTGGCGCCTAGCTTACTTAAATTCGGTAATGTCAAGGGAAACGACTGTTTAGAATGAATTTCAAATATTGCAAACTAGACAAATCAACAAGCTTAGGGAAGGGGGAAAAACCCACTGAAAATCCAAGCAAGATGCGGCCAAACTACTTTCTCTTCCAATTTAACACTAACAACTGACTGATCATGAAAACTCTAAATGGTGTGGATTCTGTAAAGAGTGCATATTGTTATGCTTAGAGCTGGTCATGCCATTGCTAACAACAGTTTGGTGAAAGGCCTTTAACACTTGGCTTAATTCGGTAAATGTCAAGGGACACAACTGTTGAGTAGAATATAGAGATCAAGGCAAATAACTGGACCAATTCACAAGCTTCTGGAAGAAGGAAGAAAGAAAAAACACCCAAAACCAAAGCAATATGCAACCAAAGTATCACACTGAACTATAGCAGAGCTAGTTAGTTGATTTTAGCACTTTGACTTGTCTTTACAAGATATAGCACTATATAAAATCCATTTATTATTAACATCGGCAACTGACTAGTCATGAAAACCACACAAGAAAAATAGTAGGCAACCAGTTTTGTGGATTCTGTAAACAATACACCTATTGCCACAGGGAAAACTGACAAGCACAAGAAGGAAATAACACTGCCTGCATTTTTTTTTTTTTTAAAGCAACAACAAATACACTACAAGACAACGTTGTCTGGAAGTTGTAAAAAACTCGAACTGAAAACCTACAAATCTACTCCGTTTTTAAAGGAAGCAAAGCACAAATCTGTCTCAAATATAACGACAGTAAACCTTTTCCCCATCATTGGTTACCACCTGTATGAGTCTTAAAAAGAAAACCAAATAAAGGACAGCATGATCAGGAAAATAAGAAATCCAAAAGAATTGTTACGAGATTATAGGATGCATTACTCAAAGCCCTCAAGCATCACCACACTTAGCCAAAAGTCTCACTTGACATTCCCCAGAGAAGAAGAAAAGGCAGACCAAAGAACATGACACTATGTCGCAATTTTCCTGTATTTCTGTGTGACAATAGCTTTTTCTACACAACTTTGCCAGGGACAACTCACTCACTTGTTGCCTTGAGTCTCTTTCACATGCACTAGATATAATTATAAAGACAGAGTGGTTACTCAAGGTCTAGTGGATGGGGACAAAAGTTTCAAACGGGGATCAAACCCTCGACTTTTCACTTCTGTATGGGCGTGTTACCTCACTAGGCCACTGACCCACTTAATCTTAGACAATATCTGAGGGGGTGCAGGGATGGAAGGAAACTTGTTTCAGAAGCTCTCTTAAAGACCTCAGCACATAACGTGTGATTTTGAATGCATGCGTCAGCACAGTGTCAAACTTGTAATCTGACAATTACTGAATCCCCCCCTCCGCAAAATATGCGAGTCAATAATTGTACTAGCTTTTATCCCGTGAAAGTCCTTCGGATGACGGAGGTCCCAGCATGCACCCTGCTACCTGGAGAGGGATGGGCTCCGCCAGGTTCAACTTACACGTCACTGCTACGTCTAAGTCTAACAGTATTCTTTTTTCATGTCAGCACATGCATCTCTTACCTCACCTCACCTCACCCCACCTATCCCATAGTCCGTTGGGCACCACTGAAGACTTTGAAACCAGCTTCCTCCACTCCTCGCAGTTCTCAGCTTTCCACTCAAGGCTAGTCCATTCTCTGATGTCTTCCGATCGTTTTCTCTGTCGGCCTCTTCTTCGTCTCCCTTCTTGTACTGTTCCCTGTAGGACAGTCTTGGCCAGTCCAGGTGTTCGTGTTATGTGCCGGTACCACTTCAGTTTGCAGTTTTTCACTGAAATCATGAACTCTTCTGGTTTTCACTTCCACTTTATGTGATTTCTGTATAATCTCCTTTGCGTGTATCCTTTCAATGTCTGTTGTTATGGTCCACATTGAACTTGATCAGGGAAAGCATCAGTCTGATCTTGAAGCTGATGGCGATGTTCTTGTCGTTCCAGATGACTTAGTTTGGTCATTGCAGCTGTAGTCAGGACTATATCCTGGAGAGAACTTCAGGTGTTGATCCTTCATCCGATATACTATGGCTCCCATGTACATATAGATAAAGCTACGGACTTTCTTGACGTCTATAGTAATGTCAATGCCGATGACATTGGCACTATTTGGGTTTTCTCTGCACTGATCTGCCTGCCATATGCCGAAGAGGCTTCATCAAGGCATGATTATATCAAGGCATGTATCTGCCCGTTTCTAAATCCAAAATATCCAGATAAAATACAGCAAGATCAGTTAGGGGATAAAAACCCCATTGGTCTTTCAGATGAGACTATAAACCTTAGGTCCCATGTGCAAAACATGCAGGATTTGACCTTGCAGCACATAAAGCTTGAACAATGATTCTGGGGCAATATATTTACGACTACAATTTTTTCTTTCCTCGGCTAGAGCTCCGACGTTCACCAATGGCGATATTCTGCGTATGCGACTGTTTTTGGCCACCATGAAGGTAGCCGCATTCCGACCTAGGGGATGTATGCTGGGTATGTTCGTGTTTCCCTAACCCACCAAACTCTGACACGAATAATGGGATTTTTAACGTGCATGTTTGATCTTCTCTGCATGTGTATATATACACGAAGGGGAATTAAGGCACTGGCAGGTCTGCACTTGGAGTTGACCTGGGAGATGGTAAATATCCCCACCCTTAATTCACCAGACGCCGCCGAGATTCGAACCACGACTTCATGGACCCCTGGGATTGAAGTCAAACGGTCTTAACAACCGCTCGGCTATAGCAACGACACTAAAAACAAACACAAACCAACAAGCCAAATCAAGACGCGCAGCCCTCACACAAAATGGAAGAGGTGATCCCCAGTATTTGGCGTGGTAACCACAGGCATCACATTCACTGGGGGAGACAAAGGGAAACACTGGCCCAGGATTGCAGCGGTATACGACATCCTGAAATCATAAGCATGTTCAAACTCACTACTACAACTAGTACTACAAATGCTACTAACGCTATCGCTGCTGCTGCTACTACTACTTCGGATGAGACTACAAACCGAGGCCCCGTGTGCGAACGCATGCAGAACATCTTGCGCACACGTTAAATCCTGTTCCGCTTTTCGAAAGAGTAGGCCATTGTGTGCCGGTGGGAACAGATGACAAAATTTACAACACCGCATACACATGGGGATTGGATGTAAAAAAAAGCACATGAGTGTTTATTCCATTATCCTCGAGGAAAAAAAAAGTCATCTGAATGCCTTGATTTGTTGCTTTACAAGATTCAGTGCTAAATAAATTCCATACGTTATTATTATTATCATTACAACTGCCATTGCTTCAGCTACTATTGCTGCTCCTGCTACTACTACAACAGCCGTTGCTTCAACTACTATTACTGCTCCTGCTACTACTACAACAGCCGTTGCTTCAACTACTATTACTGCTCCTGCTACTACTACAACAGCCGTTGCTTCAACTACAATTACTTACTACTTATACTTTCAGTAGGAGAGTTTGGATGAATAACGGACTTATTGCTAACCTGGGGGGCGGGATCGCCGAGTGGTTAGAGCGCTGTGCTCGTGATCTGACGGCCCGGGATCGAGCCACCACCACGGAGACCCCCGTTTTAGGTAATTTTCCTCTGGAGTTATCAGTACTGACTCCACTCCCCCAAAAAGTCCTTTCGGACGAGACCATAAACCGAGGCTCCGTGTGCAAATTCACGCAGAACATCTTAAACACACGCGCGCGCACGCACGCATGCAGGCACACACACACAAACACACACACACACACACAGCGACAGAACTATTATCCTGAAGAAGAGCTGAAAAGACACTTCCTCAAAGACCCTTCACAATGCCCAAGACGAAGATAAAAACCTATCATTCAACCAACTAATACTAACAACATTAGCAGTAACAATTCATGTCATTTCGCTTTGTTTACTTTCCCACCAACCACAAAAGCCCCAATTTATCAGGGCCTGTCTGTCACCCTAGATCAATTTCAGCCACTCTCTAAACAGTCCCCCTCAAGTTCAACATCTATTTTATTAAAGCCAACACAGCCAGGCCATGCTGAGGACGCCAGCCATTCCGCTTAATTCATAATAATAATAATAATGTATAGAATTTATATAGCGCTGAATCTTGTAAAGCAACAAATCAAAGCGCTCAGATGACTTAAAAAAAAATTATGCGTGTGTATGCGGTGTTGTAAATTTTGTCATCTGTTCCCACCGGCACACAATGGCCTACTCTTTCGAACAGCGGAATAGGATTTAACGTGTGCGCAAGATGTTCTGCAGGCATTCGCACACGGGGCCTCGGTTTATAGTCTCATCCGAAGGATGGTAATAACCAAAGAGTTAAGTCAACACGTTGATATTGTGTATTGGAATTCTAGCACATGAAACTCACTAAATGCCTCTGGTGTGGGGTTAAAGTGCACGCACGCACACACACGAGACCCCCCTCCCCCCAACACACACACACACACACATTGTGTACACGATCTGCTAACCCGGGTTCGAATCCCGTTCAAAGGGATTTTTTTCCCAGTGCCGACTCCACTTCTCCGAAAAGCCCTTCGGAGGAGACTATAAACCGTAGTTACGTGTGCAAACGCACGCAGAACATCTTTCACACACATTTAAACCTGTTCCGCTTTTCGGAAAGTGTAGGCCATTGTGTGCCGGTGGGGCGGGATCACAAATTTTACAAAGCCGCATGCACACAGGGACTGTATGTTAAAAAAGCACATTGTGAGTGCTTATTCCATTATCTTCGAACTAAAACACACACAAGAGACGCGCGCGCGCGCGCGCACACACAGACACACACACACACACACACACACACACACACACTCGCACGCACCCTAACAAACCAAAAACAAAATAAACCCCACCACCAGGGACAACAGGCATCTAGCATCAATGCAAGCGCTTACCTGGAACCCGCAGGAAAAAGGAGGAGACGTCTTAGAAGTCTATGTGGTGGCATCATCATCATCTTCTGGCAGACTTTGAAGGAAAAGGACAGCCATCCTCTGGGAAAATGGAGCGACTGCATGGCTCAGGATTTGAGTGACAGTGAACCGTTGGCTGTTCGGCGAGATGGAATCACATCTTTCAATGATCCACTCTGCAATCAAACATATTTCGTATGCATCTACTATTGCTGCCGTTGCTGCTACTCCTGCTGCTGCTGCTATGACTACTAATTCCTCTATTTAGATCAAATCTTGTTTCGAGACCCGTCCAGTATTACATTTTCCATCGACGATAATTTAAAAACTTGTCGAAAACAGCATTGTCAGTTATTTGTAGGATTGAAACAAAAATTCGTAAAATGCTACATTAAAAAGCTCAAAATGAAAACCTACAAAAAATTTCCCATAGGCCAATATATCAACGGGGAACAATAAGATTGAAACATACTGAGCACTATTAATGTCGAAAAAGGTTGGCCAAAAGCCTTCTTATGACGCTTTTAAATCCGGCCTCAAGACATTTATTTCAAACCTAAGATTCTCCCCTCTAGCTCCATTTCATTTATGTCCTTGCCCTCAACATCCAAAACCCCGTCACCCTGCTGGAGTGTACAACCTTTATGTGTGTGCGCGAGTGTGCGTGCGTGCGAGCGTATACGTTTGATTTTTTAAAATAAAAAAACTATTAATTGTAACTGGCTGCATGTGAATGAGTAGGATGAATGAAAGGGCTTTGATTTGGTTTTCTTGCAAAATAGCGCTACGGTACATAATTTCCATGTATTATTAAAATTGCTAACTGTACCCCCCCCCCCCCCCCCGAAATCTTTTCCTTTTAAAAACAAATCATTGTTTCCCCAACGCATTATTCTGCTTCGTTATGATATGGAGACTAACCCAAACCTGCAAATTCTATTCCCTTTACATAGACTGGTTTTGACCCTTGAAGATTGACAGCGATAAACACCCCCCCCCCCCCCCCAAACTTTTGTTAATTGAACGCAAAGCGCGAAACAAACCTAAAACATACAGAAGTTTCACATCTAACCAATGGCAAAAGCCAACGAAACCCTACATCGTATTTATCTACCGTTGAAGTCTGACCGAAGCTCCCAAACTTTGAAGCATCAAACACGTTTACGAAATAAACGTTTTGGAATAAAGTTTCTCGACAACTTAGAGAAGATAGACCCCCACCCCCCAAAATAAAAACAACAAACAAACAAACCACCACCAACAACAAACCCCACAAAAACAAACAAAAAAAACAAACAGACAACCAAATCCACCAAAAACAAAACAAAAAAGACAACCAACCTAACAACAAAGCAGAGAAAAACAAAACAAACCCCCCCAACCCCAAAACATTACAATAAAACTTCAGTCTTACCTTTATTGATAAAAGCATCTATTCTTGAAGACATTGGTTCGTAGAATTTCATTTTTGAACTTGGGGGGGGGGGGGGGGGGAATCATCTGTTCCAAGAGTACATACAGATTGCAACTCCTTTTTTCTTTCTGTTCTGTTCTTTTTTCCTTTCTTCACTGCTCTGTCTTCGGCGGATGTTTTCAGGTCGGTGTCTTGCAGCAGAATGCTGACGTGGTGAGCAGTGCAGTTCAACGGGAGCGAGAGAATGGGCAGGTGACATTGTTGTGAGCTTGTGCAGTGCCGTGATTAACGGGTATCCAGTGCTACACGGAGTCTGTGTGCAAGACGGTGTGTGTGCGTGTGTGAAATAGAGAGAGAAAGAGAGAGAGAGAGAGAGAGAGAGAGAGAGAGAGAGAGAGAGAGTGTGTGTGTATATGTGTGTGTGAGAGAGAGAGTGTAGGGTGTGTGTGTGTGTGTGTGTGTGTGTGAGAGAGAGAGACAGAGATAGAGAGAGAGAGAGAGAGAGAGAGAGAGAGAGAGAGAGAGAGAGAGAGAGAGAGAGAGAGAGAGAGAGAGAGAGAGAGAAAGAGAGTGTGTGTGTGTGTGTGTGTGGCACCCATACGCATACCTCCCGCGCTTGAACGCTGTGTGTGTGTGTGTGTGTGTGTGTGTGCGTGTGTCCGCGTGAATGTGTGTCTGTGTGTGTGTATACACGCCCGCACGTGTGTATGTGCACACGAACATGTGCCTGTCATTAAGTGCGTTTCTTCATATACGAGTGTGTGTGTGTGTGTGTGTGTGTGTGTGATCTTTTAGTGTTTTAAATTGTTTTGAAATGAGCAAAAATAAGTATCCAACTTGATTGGGTTGTTGTTGTTTTTTGAGTGTGTTTTTGTTACGTTGATGTTGTTGTTTTTTTTGCTATTTGTTTTCACTGTGTTTGGCTCGTTGTTTTGTTGTGTTGTATCTTTTATTTGTGAAAAAAAAATCCATGAACTTACGATCCCGCCACTTTGTGACAAGTTTATTAGCCAAATGTTTACTTTTTTTTGGTACTTCTTGGATTAGGTATCTTGTTTCTTTTTTGTTTTGGTTTATTTTTTGGTTTTTCGTTGTTTCAATTTAAACAAAACAAAACAAAACAAAACAAAGCAAAACGAAACGAAACACAAATCTTTTTAACAGAGACTATAAATATTTTGTGCTCAGGTTAAAACCCGTTCCACGTTATCGAAGAGTAGGCCATTGTGTGCTAGTAGGAACAGATGATAACCTTGAAAAAAAAAAGCACACTGGTGTAATGTTTAGCCAAAACCCCGAAATCGGAATGTGGCTACCTGAATGAAGGTTAAACTGTCACATACCTCACATTTCACCATTGGCAAATTTTAGCCAACCGACAAAAAAAAAAAAAAAAAAAAAGAAAGAAAGAAAAAAGACAACAATGCTAGTTGTCTAAAGAATGGTGACAAATCCAAAATCTACCTACCCATTCAATTATTCATGTATTTATTCCAGGTATGTATACATGTATTAATTAACTTGTCCATTTTTTCCCCATCCTGACGATTCTGAACTTGACATTCTTTGCGTTTACAAACCACATATAGCTTTTTAGATGAGACAACACACCGAGGTCCCGTATGGGCATTTAACGCACGTAAAAGAACCCATGACAACAAGAGAGCTGTCCTTGGCAACATCTTGTAAGGAAAAACACACACCCCTAATCTCATTGAGAAAGAAAAATGCTGAATGGAAATCTTAAACATTAAAAAAATAAATTGGTGGTGATGCTTTTGTGGCAGTAAGCTCTGGCGATAGGCCGAATAGGCTACTAAATAGCCTGAATTTCATGTACAGAAATTTCCTGTGACTGCTCTCAAAGTGGCGACGTACTGTTCAAGTATTGTGTTCTTATACCTACAACACAATAGGGGCCTACCTTTTTTTTCCTTGTTCCTTTGTTGTTGTGCGTTCCCCAGATTAACACCCTGGGGGAGGGGGGGGGGGGGGGGGGGGGGTCACCCAGAATACTTATGCACTCTTGACTCACTCATCCCACCTTAGAATCACTGTGAGATGGGAAGTACACACAGGATGAGAAGTTTTGCGTGTATGATATGACTGTTTTTCCAAGTACCTCGCCACATAGGCAGCCATACTCCGACTTCAGAGGATTTTTTTTTCTCTTTGCGGGTATATGACTGATTTTCCAAGTACCTCGCCACATAGGCAGGCAGCCATACACCGACTTCAGAGGATTTTTTTTTCTCTCCTTTAAACAAGACAGTGCAGGTTGTTTACGTTTATTTAGAGCTTGTCATGGCTGAAGACGATCTCAACATCACATTTGACTACAACATAACAACATTTTAATATAATAATATAGGCCTTGGCACTTAGCTGACATCAATAACTGATAAAAGCTTTTGGCTTGGGCCAGTTCTCCTTGTTTCTTCTTCAGTGGTCAGAGCAACTCACTTCCCCCAGCCAAGGTTAAGCAGCATCAAGCGTGGCTACCACTTGGATGGGTGACCGTTTGCGCGTCTTGGCTTCAGTACAGCCCCCCACCCGCCCCCAGCTGTAAATGGGTACCTGCCCTCTTTAGGGTCAGGGAAGGTAAAGCAGCGAGGGAGAGGAGATGGGCGCCGCCCTCAATATGCTGGCCCCCTAGAGAAGCTGAGGTGTCTGATGCCTCGCTCCCATACGACCACATAGGTTATGGGACACCTTTCCCTTTGTGTATGGCGATATTGGGAGGGATGTGTAGTGCCTGGTCTTCTCTCCTGTGCTTGTGACTCTACAGGAGGTCTGCCTGTTGCAGTCTCAGCCGACGAATTCCGACTTATAATAATAATAATTATGATAATATCTGGATTTTATATAGCGCTGAATCTTGTAAAACAAACAAATCGAAGCGCTTGCACTCAAATCATATATGCACATGGAACTTTCCTCAAATATAATGAATAACATATTTCAAATTTATGCACGCGCACGTGCACACACACACCCGCGAACACACTTAGGAGATGAAGGATGCTGTAGAAAAGTAGGGACGGATATGGGGGGGGGAAAGTGTCAGGTAGGAAAGAAGTGTGTTTTGAGGCTGGATTTGAAAGGTATCAAGTGAAGGCTTTTGGGCGAAGTGAAAGAGGGAGGTCATTCCAGGTGGATGGACCAGAAACAGAGAAAGAGCGACGGCCAACAGTGGTTTGCGTGAATCTGGGTGTAGGAAAGCACAAAGTATCTGCGGCTTCAGAACAAACTCGTGACCAGTCCAGCCCGTGACCCGTTGTTCTTGGTGGGGGATGCTGAGAACTAAAGTGGTTGTTTTGTTGTCTCGCTGGTGGTCTGTGCCTGTGCCGTTGTCGATGCAGCAGCAGCTGGAGGCTGTGCCCAGCCTGCACACCCCATGTCATGTCATGTCCCCGTCTAGAGAACACCCGCATTCACTAACTAACGTGGGGTGGCGTGGGGGTGCGACCTTGGAGTTGACTCCTAGCTTAAGAGAGTGGGAGATCTTCGTAGAGTATATTATACACTGCAGTGCAGTGCAGTGGACTACGCTGCACTATGCTACGCTACACTGCACTACACTGCACAACATTGCACTGCACTACACTGCACAACATTGCACTGCACTACAATACACTGCAGTACACTTCAGTACACTACTCTACACTACACTACACTGTACTGCACTGCACTACACTACACTGCACTGCACTGCACTGCACTGCACTACACAACACTACACTACACCTCACTCCACTCCACTTCACTAGACTACCTTAGACTACACTACACTACACTGCACTAAATTACACTACACCACACTACACTACATTACATCACACCACACCTCACCACACCAAACCTTACTACACTACACTACACTACACTACACAGCACTACACAATATTTGAACAGTGCCAACTGGGCCTTAAAAAAATTCCCCCCCCTTATTTTCTCATATATCAGAAAAACAGGATAGAAAGAATACACATTTTGAAAACTACACTTAAAACAAAACAAACAAACAACAACAACCTCTCCAGAAATCAGACACATAACAAAAGACAAAACACTTTTTCATCCTTTTGATTTTGTTCCTCTCAAATATATATAATTATTTCATTTGGAAAAAAACCCCCAACAACAGCAATAATAATCAATACATATAGACTTAAACAAACATAGTGGATTTTCCAAATATTACACTTATTGCAGATAATGTACATACCACAAACAAAAAGACCCCAGGTATTCATCACAAAATATACTCTCCATCCAAGCCTTAACGATTGTTCTGAACAGCTGTGATTAGCTTCCTCAATATCAACATCATAAAACAATAGCCTGGGTGCTAGTCTTGGATAAGACAACAGACTAGAGATTCTCTGCGCAAAACAAATTTAGCACATATTAAACAGCCCACAGCAACTAGAGAGTTATTCTAGGCAGTGTTCTGTAGAAACGAAGCCAGTCTCATTGGGAAACAAATACAGAGGCAAACAGGACCCCCCAAAAAAAACAACAACAAAAAAAACAACAACAACAAACAACAAAAAAACCCCACAAAAACACTCCCCCCCAAAACCCCCTCCCCAACCCAAACAAACAACCCCCCCCCAAAAAAAAAAACCAAACAACAACAACAAAAAATCAACAATAAAAAACAAAACCCAACAACACCTCCCCCAAAAAAACCACAACAACAATAACCCCCCCAAAAAAACCACACCAAACAAACAAACCAAAAAAACCAACCCCAACATCCCCCTCCAAAAAAACCACAACAAACCCCAACCTAAAACAAAGCCCAAACCCAAACAAACCTAAAGGGTGGCGCTGGTCTTGTGGCTATGCGCTCTCTCTAGGAAGAGCAGCCTGGAGTTCAGGCAGATAAATTTGCTGTGACTGACACAGTAGTATGCAATAAAACAAACTCCTTTTGGTCTGTACCTCCACATTTTAGCTAGCCCTTTTACAATTCAAATAAACGGTTTTTCTTATTTATTTATTCATTTATTTTAGCACTCTGAGGTTCCCCACTAGTGAGATTTTCACATACGCGACCATTTTTTTAGTGTCCACCATTGATTAGGTAGCTGCATTCCAACTTCAGGGATGATGTCTAAACACGACACCAGCGTGCTTGCTTTATTATATATAAAAATTTTTAATAACATTTTTTGTTACGCGTTTTTACTGTCACAAACGACCTACTCTTCCGAAAGGGTGAATGGGTTTTTAACCTGTCTATGTGCGCAAGACTTTCTGTGTGCGTTTGCATACAGGGCATCCGCTTTATTGTCTCATCCAAAGGACTTTCGGGGCGAAAGGGGGGGGGGGGGGGGGGGGGGAGTGGAGTCAGTACTGATGTTAACTCCAGGGCAAAAAATCCCCTTAAACGAGCCTCTTGGTGGTGGCTTGATCCAGGTTGGTCAAATCCTTAGGGAAACTCTCTAACCACGAGGCTATCCCGCCCTCTTTTAGCAAGCTAACATAAATCCCCACACCAACAGCACCCCCCTCAACCCCCCTCCCTCTCCCAAAAAGAAACAAACACAAAACGAAAAAAAATGAAACCCCATCCAAAGGCTCGCTGTGGTGACATGAATAGCTGACAAGAAGAAGAACTCACAAGACTCCTGGAAAGTACTTTTCTGATTTACGCAGACAAATACCAAACATACTGTTTAGTGATGTACATGACAACTATTCTGATTAGAACATTACCATCATCTTTGGAGAAAAAAAAAAGGTAATTCATCACACACACACACACACACACACACACAGAGTTAGTTCCTTATTTGGTCAACAGATATGCCAAAAAACCCACCCCAAAACAAAACCCCCCAACAAAAATAACATTCAGCAGTGCAACATTTCACAGCAAATGCAACACCCAAACAATATCATAGTATTGTATGTTTGATATCAGCCTCAAATGTATAGTCAATATTTGGGGGGGAAAGGGGGGGGAAGAGGGGAGGACAAAATTTGTGGTCAGTTCTAAGTATTTCCTTGCAGACGATGGCAATTCAGCCATAAGTAGTGTGTTTTGGTATTTTAATTCAACCATTGCTTAAAAAAATGGTTCTTTCAGCAAAATGTTGAAAAGAATCAATTTCTGTATCCTTTTTCTACATCAAAGAACATTTTATTAAATGTATTAATTTTTGTCTAATTTTTTTCCGAAACCAACAAACATTTCATTAATTCTATTAATTTCTGTATCTTTTATTCTCTAATTCTAAGTCCTTCGGATGAGCCTATAAACCGAGGCCCCGTGTGTGAACGCATGCAGAACATCTTGCGCACACGTTTAAATCCTGTTCTGCTGTTCGAAAGAGTAGGCCATTGTGTGCCGTTGAGAACAGATGACAAAATTTACAAAACTGCATACACACGGAGACTGGGTGTAAAAAAGCACATGAGTGCTTATTCCATTATCTTCGATAGAAAAAAAGAAGAAAAAAATGTCATCTGAGCGCTTTGATTTGTTGCTTTACAAGATTCAGCGCTATATAAATTCCATACATTATTATTATTATTATAATTCAAATAACATTTCGTTAAGTCTGTTAATTTCTGTGTCATTTTTCTAAATCACCGAACATTTTATTCATTCTATCAATTTCTATCCAACCTTTCTATTATACCATTCTATCTATCTCTTTATCCTTAAAAAAAATTTTTTTGGGGGTTAAAACAATGAATGTTCCATTAATCTTATTACATGGCCCTCTCTTCCATTTATCAGAAAACAATTGTGCCCCAGAAAATTTACAAGAATGCTCCTTCCAACTACACAAATATTTTCTGGCAATTTTATTTGGATCACTTTATGTATTAGAAATATTCAAAAATAAATTTCATGTTTTGGTTAAAAATTAAAAACAACAATAAAGGTTTTTGTCTGTTATTTTAAAATGATTTTTTTTGGGGGGGTGGGGGTGGGGGGGAGTGGGAGGTAAAAAGTGTGTTACTAAAAGTGATTTCTTTAAAATCTAGAGGTAAATTGCTATGAAGGCACTCTCTCTCTCTCTCTCTCTCTCTCTCTCTCTCTCTCTCTCTCTCTCTGTGTGCACATGCTGGTGGGTGTGTGTGTTTGTGTTTGTGTGTGTGTGTGTGCGCACCTTTGTGCCAATACATGTTACAGTTTCAATCCAGAAAAAAATTACCAAAGTCACCACCAACAAAAAAAAGTATGTACTCATCTTTTTGACAACGACTACTATTTTGGAACTACAACTACAACAACCAGAACAACAAACCAAGACAACCCAAACAACAACCACAAAACAACAAACAAACAATCAAATCAAACAGCTGACTTCTTGGCAAGTTACTAGTTCAATTGCAGTGTTCATTCTTGCTGCCTAAATTTATCAAATTACTTAACAAAGCAGACACGACTATTAATGATTTATGAATTAGCCATCTGATTTTAATACTGTGAAGTCATCCGTCACAAAATATGTGTAAGCTTGCTGGTTTGATTGCAATGATCATTCTTGCTGCCTAAATTTATCAAATTACTTAACAAGCATACGCGACTGTTAATGATAGTATATGAATTAGTTATCTATTTTTAATATTGTGAAGTCTTCTTCTTCTTCCTTTTTTGTCATGTTTCTCCCAGGGGAGGTTTGACATTGATGAGTCTTCTCCATCTCTGTTTTGAGCTTCCTCCTTAATTATGCCCCTTTCTCTAAGATCATCTGCAATACAGGCAGCCCAGGTTTTGCTAGGTCTTCCCTTTGGTCTCTTTCCATCCACTATGAAGTTCATTGCTCTTTTTATGATGTGATGGTCTGCTTTCCGTTGAACGAGCCTATGATGAACAAGTCATCCGCTGTTAATAATGTGAAGTCATCCGTCAGAATGTACGTGTACACACGTCAATAATGACAGGACTATTACAAGTTTACCTGTTGTCCTGTCAAGGTTATGCTTGTGTGTATTTGCGTTCTTGTTCTTCAATAAAATTCTGTTTAATTGAACCAATACACAACAAACAAATAACAATGTGACTGGGAGAGTGGTGTGGTGTGGAAGGTAGTGGTGGTGGGGGGGGGGGGGGAGGTGATGCAAAAATAAAAAGGCTTTACCCTGAGCTGAATCATCATCTTAAATAAATAAAGGAAATTCAAATAGAATGACACACAAACTAAACAGATAAAAATTTTTTTAAAAAAATGAACACAGGACTACAACACAAGAAAGGCATTCATGCCTAGTGGCATGCGATACCCCCCGAAATCTGATTGTGGCTACCTTCATGGTGGGCAAAAACCGTTGCACACAAAAAAAGGACCTAGGAACTCTAGCCGAAGAACAAAAAAACAACCCCCCACCCCGCAAACAAACAGAAAAAAAAGAGAGAAAAAGAGTGTATGCTATTTTAATTGGTGTGCGATATTATCTGTACATGCATTCTTCTACAGTATCTTCTTTTTGTTTTGTTTTGTTGTTTGTATGGTCCCCCCCTGCCCCCTCCCCCCCCCTTTCGTGTTCCTCAGCTAGAGCTCTGAGATTCACCAATGGTGAGATTTTGCGAATGCAACTGTTTTCCTCACCATTAAGGCAGCCACATTCTAGCTTCAATTGGGGATGACGTCTAAATACAACACCAATGTGCACACGTTTTTTGAAAGAGATTGTCATCCATTAATACTGGCGCATAATAGCATACTTTTTCCAAAGGCGAAACAGGTTTTGAAAGAGTGCGCAAGACATTCTGCACACCGTTCGGACATGAAATTTTGGTTTAGAATCTCATCCGAAGGACTTTTTTTGGGGGGGGATATGGGGTCAGTACTGATGTTTACTCCAGGAGATGGAGAAGGCTCATCAATGTCAAACCTCCCTTGGGAAAAGAAACATGACAAAAATGGAAGAAGAAGAAGAAGACTGATGTTAACCCCAGGGAGAAAAAAAATCCCCTTAAATGGTGGTAGCTCGAACCCGGGCCGTCAAATCACGAGCTCAATGCTCTAACCACTAGGCTACTACCCTGCCCCTTAACAGACCCTGGTTTCCAGTTCCATCCAAAAGATTGGCTGACGATTTGAGTTTTGCACATCAAAGGGCTCTGAAGAAAAAGTCTCTACAAATTTAGCAACACGATAGCCGGAAATATCACTTTCATAAATATAGGCCTTAAGTGGAACGACATACTAGGGAACGCTGAGAACCGCGAGGTGTGGAGAAAGCTGGTTTCAAAATCTTCAGGGGTGCCCCAGCTGTTGACCAGACTACAGAACATGTCAAGGTGAAGTGGGAATTGAACCTGCGACCTGCCTTGAATCAAGCACCAAACGTTCTACCCTCATAGCCAACACGGTACCATGAGAAGATTTACAACAAACAAAAAAACCCAAACAATATATATATATCTCGGTCACAATGACTTTTTTCGGTCTGTTTGAAATTATCTCCCTTGATCTCTTTGGTTAAAAGTGTATAATTATTTATCTCTTTCAAAACACGGGCTAAAAAAGTTGTCTATTTTCAGCATATGCCAAGCCTTTCGTTTTCCTAACTTATGTTCCACTTTAGCTTTTAAACAGTATTCTAAAGGCTGCATGCGGTTGAGCAATGAGAGCTACCGATTTTGATTTAAAAAGATTTAGCACTATATGAATCGTCATCATCATCATCATTCTTACAATTATTATCACTGACAGTGGCACTAGACCTATAAATCTCAAAATCATGAACACACAGTTTCACCAGTAACATCCATGGTCTTTGATAATCACTTGCTCAACATGCACATATAGATAATCTCAGTCCGGTATATAGACAATCTTATGCGCCTAAATGAATCATTATGGTCTCAACCATTCAGGTGCCATTTTCACAATCATTAATCAACAGTCTTTGGCAGTGACTTAGTTGTGGTCAGAAACATTATAAAAAAATAATTACGATTCCAGGAATATACAACTATATAATCTCAACAATAATAATAATCATCGCTCTTCAACTTGGGTATAAACAGATAATGTCAACTCCTAGAAACAGTTTTACTCCCAACAAAATATTGGTCATTAAACGCTAATCCATTATTAAGCGCTCTGATTTGTCTTTGCAAAATATAGCGCTGTACAAATTCCATTTAGTATTATTAAAGCATCTTCTTCCTTCCCTGTGTTCCCTTACCGCGTGGGATTGCATGGTACCTGGTCTTCTCTTGTGCTTGTAACTCTACAAGGAGGTCTGCCCACTGGCCTCAGCCAACACGTTCCAACTTCAGAGCAGGTCATATAGGCCTATTTTTCTTTGTAACAGGATGCATCCACAAAGTATTCTCAAAGTATTCCATAACCCACCAAATACTGACATTAATCGATTTTCCTCTTTTTTGCTGGTTTAACTGAAATGGTAAAGGATGCAAGAATGTAGTCTTTCAGTATAAGAAATTTGTTCTTAGATAGATGGCTTGATGAAAAGAAGAAGCAAATGCATTGCTTATTCAACGTACCATCTGGAAACAAAATTTGGACTTGACTTGAATAAAGGCATCTTCAAGGTGCATATTATTTTGCACAGCTATACCCCCAGGAACAAACAAACGCTAGTTTCGACACACTCCTTGTTCTAAAGGCCGTACAATCTTCAGTCTACACACCCTCTCTTCTCAGAAACTCCTCGAGCAGGTCTCCAGAAGGCATCAGTCATCGGACACGGACAGCCTGGCGGCAGCCTGCTTCTTGACGACGGTGCGGTGGGGCTTGCCCGTGCTGGTCAGGGGGAAGTCCTGGAAGGCCAGGTAGTGGCGGGGCCGCGGCGACAAGGGCTCCTCCTCGCCCGAGGTCACCATGTCCTTCTCCACAAACTCCCGCACCGCCTGCACCGTCGCCTGACCCCCGGAAGCCAGCTTCACGCAGGCGCAGATCTCCTCGTTGGCCGCGGGGTCCGGCACCCCGACCACCATCACGTCCTGCACCCCGGGGCAGGCGCGGATGCGCTCCTCCAGCCACCCCGGGTAGAAGATGTACGGCCCGCGCATGATGGCGTCGCTGCCGCGCCCCTCCACGACCACGTGGCCCTGCCCGTCCAAACGCCCGACGTCGCCCGTGCGGAAGTAGCCGTCGCGGGTCAAGGCCTCGGCGGTGGCTTCCGGGTCGCGGTAGTACTCCTTCATCATCACCTTCCTCTTCACCTGGATCATGCCGGTCCGCCCGGCCGGTAAAGGAGGGCCGTCTTCGCCGTCCCCGGGGTTCACGATCCTCACCTGCCCGTCGCCGACCACCCTGCCGCAGTCGAAGTCCTGGTAAGCGTGGGGCCTGGGGACGGTGAAGCTGCTGACCAGGAAGGTCTCCGTGGTGCCGTACAGCACGAAGACGGAGCGCGCCAGGAGGCCGGCCATCTGCACCAGCGAGCGCGTCACGGGCTGCCCGCCGAGCGTGATGCGCTCCAGGATCTGCAGGGAGGTGCCTGGCGCAGATGTGAACAGTGAACAATGATGAACAAAAAAGGGTGGTGTGTGTGTGTGTTCTTCAAGGCAGGGCCCGCCCCCCCAGCCCCCCCTCCCCTAGAACGAGGGAGGGTGTGTGGGGTGTGGTGGTGGTGGGGGAAGGGGGGGGGGTGTGGTGTGGTTGTGTGTGTGTGTGGTGTGGGGGGGTGGGGTGTGTGATGTGTGTGTGTGTGTGTGGTGTGTGTGTGTGTGTGTGTGTTGTGTTGTGTGTGGTGTGTGTGTGTATGTGTGTGAGGTTGTGTGTGTGTGTGTGTGTTTGTGTGTGTGTTGTGTGTTGTGGTGTGTGTTGTGTGTGTGTGTGTGTGTGTGTGTGTGTGAGTTGTGTGTGTGTTGTGTGGTTGTTGTGTGTGTGTGTGTGTTGTGTTGTTGTGTGTGAGTTGTGTGTGTGTTTGTTGTGTGTGTGTGTTGTGTGTGTGTTGTGTGTGTGTGTGTGTGTGTGTGTGTTGTGTGTGTGTGTGTGTTGTGTGTGTGTGTGTGTGTGTGTGTGTGTGTGTGTGTGTGTGTGTGTGTGTGTGTGTGTGTGTGTGAGTGTGTGTAGTGTGTGTGTGTGTGTGGTTGTGTTGTAGTTGTGTTGTGGTTGTGTGTGTGTGTTGTGAGTTGTGTGGTGTGTGTGTGTGTGGTTGTGTTGTTGTCTGTGTGTGTGGTTCAAACCAAGCATATCAAAACGAAGCCGAAACAAAAGATGTATATTATGGCAACTGCCAAAACGTAACCTAATGTAACATTGGACTATCCAAAAATGAGACATAATAATACTAATACTACTACTAATTATAGTAATAATAATGTATGGAATTTATATAGGGCTGAATCTTGTAAAGCAACAAATCAAAGCGCTTAGATGACTTTTTTTTTTAATATATCGAGGATAATGGAATAAGCACTAATGTGCTTTTTTTTTTTACATCCAGTCCCCGTGTGTAAGCGGTTTTGTAAATTTTGTCATCTGTTCCCACCGGAACACAATGGCCTACTCTTTTCGAAAAGCGGAACAGGATTTAACGTGTGCGCAAGATGTTCTGCATGCGTTCGCACACGGGGCCTCGGTTTATAGTCTCATCCGAAGGCCCTACTTTAAGCAGTGGTGTACATTAAACAGTTATTCGATATCCATTCTCCAAATGTTCAACATATTCCTGCCGTACTATCAAAGCGTTGAAAAGATAAAAGCTGAGATTGCGAATGGAAGAAACTGAACCATGTTTCAGCAAACTCACGTATGGTTGGTTACTAGAGTCCAAATACTTATGTCTTAAATCAGTATAAAGAATGCAGCTCTTAAGAAAATGATCCTCATCTTCCAATACATTACACAGCTTTACACATGTAGTCAATACTTTTCTTAAAAGCTCTTTTGAAAGATGATCCATTAATTGGTAGTAAGCCAAGACGAAGTTTTCTTAAACAAGTCTCTGAAACAACTTAGTTCTGTGAAACAGATGAAATTGAGGTGTGCGTTTACCCCTCTTGGTCTCTTTAAAAAAAAAAAAAAATTGTGCATTTTCGTTTCTTTACTCGGCCTGCCTTCTCTTTCATGTTTTTCATCTATCTATCTATCTATCTATATCTATCTATCTATCTATCTATATTTTTCTTCCACGTGGGGATTCCGGGGGCCTGTCACAGTGTGAACAGCATTCCCACCTTCTGGAAAGACTGACAGACAGACAGGTAGACAGACAGACAGCCCCCCCCCCCCCCCCCCCACCCTCTCCAACATAATATACAACCCCCAGTCTCTCACTCACACACAACCAATCCCTATCCCCCCCCCCCCCCCACACACACACAAACACCCCCCACCTCCGCCCCGCCCCCCCCCCCCCCCCCCCCCAACCTCTCCAACAAAATATACAACCCCCAGTCCCTCACTCACACACACAACCCCTATTCCCCCCCACCCCCCTTCCCTCACACACACACAACCCCTACCCCCCCCCCCCCCCCCCCCCCCCCCCCCACACACAAACACCCCTTACCTCCGACCCCCCCCCCCCCCACCTTACTCCCACCCCCCCAAAAACAAAAAACAAAAAAAAAAACCCACACCATTCTTACCCAAGTTGTCCGGGTCCACCACCTTCCCTTCCTTCACCCTCATCTCCCTCACCCTCTCCACCATCAGGGGGAGGCGGGGGGCGGGACGAAGGTCACCCCCACCCCTTCCTCCGCCATCACCTTCAGCATGAACCCGATGAGGTCACCCGGCAGGCCGTCCCGGGTGTCGGCCAGTACCCGAACCGTGCCCGTCAGGATGGTGTTGCCCATGTACCCGCCCATCCAGCCCAGGGGGGCCATGGTGAATTCCACCTGTAAGGGTGAGGGACAGAGAGAGAGAGAGTGTGTGTGTGAGACAGGGGTATCAAAAGTCCAAGTCTAAGTCCAACTTTTATTTTCAGAGGGGACGGGATAGCTCAGTGGTCGGAGCACTCGCTTTCCCCCCCCCCCAGCCAAGTTAAGCAGCGTCGAGCGTGGTTAGTTACCAGTTGGGTGGGTGGGTGACCGTTTGCGCGCCTTGGCTTCAGTACAGTTCCCCCCAGTTGTAAATGGGTACCTGCCCTCTTTAGGGTCAGGGAAGGTAAAGCAGCGAGGGAGAGGAGATGGGCGCCGCCCTCAATATGCTGGCCCCTAGAGAAGTGAGGTCTCTGACGCCTCGCTCCCCTACGACCTTATAGGTTATGGGACTCCTTTACCTTATCCTTTATATTGAATAAGCAGTGCATTTGCTTTTTTTCCCCATCATCAAGCCATCTATCTAAAGAAAAAAAAGAAAGATAATAATATATATGCAGACATCCAATAAAAAAAACACCAAACCCCTAATCAAACCAAATCAAATGATAAACCATACAAATCAAAACAAGAAAAGACAATAACATATGCGTACATGGAATTTAAAAAAACAACAACCCCGCCCCTGAACGATATTCAACCATACAATTCAAATAATTAAAAAATCAGGAAAATATAGGTGTGTGTGTGTGTGTGTGTGTGTGTGTGTGTGTGTGTACACACATTACAAACACAAGCTGACATGGGCAGGTTAAGCAGACAGACAAAAGAAAAAGAGACATACATACACACACACACATACATACATGCAGACGTAGAGACAGACAGATATGCATGCACGCACGCACAAAGCCGCACACGAATGCACATGCACACGCAAACAGGCATGCATACATACAGACTGACAGAACACAGACATACACACACTTACGTACACACACTCGCATGCACACACATACCTACACTTATATACATACACGCACACACACAATACACTACACTCAGATACGCAAAAACGCCTCTGCATGCACGCACGCGTGCACCCACAGACACATATGCGCGTGCTCATACTTCACCCAAGACAGATACACAAACATACACGCACGCATGCACACACACACACACATACATACACACACGCACACATACACAAGACTTACTTATAAAACCTCCAATGGAAACTCGGCTGATCTTTACAAAATGGAAAACTCAAAATTTAGCGACTAACGTGAGGAGGTTGCTACAGAAACAACAACTTTGGTTTGAAATTACGCGCGTATTTCGTCTAATTTGGAAGAGACTAATGTCATCACTCTTGCAACCAAACTAGACGAAAAAAAACAACCCAACACCAAGCTCCAGCAAAACAATCAACACCGTGAAAACATAACAAAAAACAATTACCCCCCCCCCCCCCCCCCCCCAAAAAAAAAAAAAAAAATCTTCAACGGGAATAAAAACAGCAGCAGCAGCAGTAGCAGCAACAACATCGATAAAACAACAACAATACTACTACCACCATCACCACCCACCGCCACAACCACCAAACTACCACCCCCACCAAAACCAACAACAATACTCCTCTCCCCCTCTACTGTAGATAGTTGTGATAATGATTATAAATATAACATACATTAAAGAGAGAGAGAGAGAGCGAGAGAGCGAGAGAGAGAGAGAGAAAGAGAGAGAGAGCTAGGAGAGAGAGAGAGCGAGAGAGAGAGAGAGAGAGAAAGAGAGAGATGTTGGTTTGAACGCGCGGGTGTGTCCTTCCTTATCACCAAGTAGTGAACGAACGGACCGTAAACAAAAAACCAACCCAAACCAAAACCCAAAACTTTTTACCTCTTTCCCCGTCAGCTCATCATAAACGGGGTTCGTCCTCAGCACCGCCTCCACCAACCCCCGGTGCGAATGCGCCACCAGCTTGGAAAACCCCGTGCTCCCCGATGTAGTAAACACGCTGCACACATCGTCCTCTGCCACGTCATCGGCCACGAACCAATCCCCGCTCGCCGCCTCCAAGCGACCCCGGAAGTCCACGGCCGCTTCCGGCGACCTCTTCACCAGGAAGACTTTCCTCAGATGCGGCAAGTCTTTGCAGGCGACCACGGTGCTGTTGTCCTCGGGGGAAAGGGTCAGGCGTTTCTGGAGCACCAGCCAGGGACTGAGAGTGACGTCCGGGTCGACCAAAACGGCCGAGGCGCGGGAATCGCGGATGGTGGCCAAGAGATCCGAACCGTCGGCCAGCATGCACTGAGCGTTGACGGACGCCGCCCCGCAGAGGAGGACGCCAGCCTCGGCGAGGACCCGCTCGGGGCAGTTGGGCAAGGTGTTGACCACCAGCTCCCCGCGGCCCATCCCGCCGGCTTTTAAGGTAGCGGCATAGCGGCTGCCGAGGCGGTAGATGGTCTGGAAGGTCTGCACGTGGCGGCCGCCTTGAGGATCCCTGAAGACGAAGGCAGGGTCCTCGGCCTGGTGCTGGGCCCGGTATTTGAGGGCGTCCACCAGGGTTTGGATGCCGTCCGTCATTTTTTATTGGTGGGTGGGGGGGTGGGGGTACGGGCAGGACTGGGATGGCTAAGGTTGTTAAAACTTGATGGTTTAGGATGGGCTATGGTTGTTAAAGCTTGATGGTTTAGGATGGGCTATGGTTGTTAAAACTTGATGGTTTAGGATGGGCTATGGTTGTTAAAACTTGATGGTTTAGGATGGGCTATGGTTGTTAAAACTTGATGGTTTAGGATGGGCTATGGTTGTTAAAACTTGATGGTTTAGGATGGGCTATGGTTGTTAAAACTTGATGGTTTAGGATGGGTTTTTTTGGTTTTGTTTGTTGATGGTTTCTTTTTTGTGGTTGTTTTCTTCTAAGGATTTATTTCAGAGAGGTAGGGTGGTGGCGTTAAAGCAAGCAGGATTTTTAGATATTTTTTTTTTTGCTTATGGTTTCTTTTTTGAGGTTGTTTTCTCCTGTGGATTTATTTCAGAGAGGTAGGGTGGTGGCGTTAAAGTAAGCAGGATTTTTTTAGAGTTCTTCAGTGAACATTTGGGGAGCATAAAGTAAGTACTCGTGCCGGCTCGGAAGAGGTTTCTGAGGTTAAGAACACACGGGTCAGTATCAGTTTGAAATGATGATGTATGGGGAATGGATGGGTGGGTGGGATTTTAAATAAGTGGCTTGAGAATGGACGAAATGAAGATAACTCTTGGAGTGGTATGGATGGATGGGATTTCTGGATTGGGATGCAGAAGGTTTGCTGAATAGGGACGGATGAGGCCTCTGGAGAAGTTTGCCGGATTGGGATGGATGGATTTTCCGAACTGGGACTGATGGAATTCCTGGACTGGAATTAGTGTGGGTTTTGAGTTTTTAGTTTCTTTTAGTTTTTTTGATTGGTACGGATGGAATTTCTGAAATGGGACGGACAGGGCCTCTGGATTGGGATGGATGAGGTTTCTCGATTGGGACAGATTAGGTTTCTGAACGGAATGAGATTTCTGGATTCAAGAAGATAAAGTTTCTGAAATGAAAAAGACAGACCTTCTCAACTGGGACGGATAGGGATCCTGACCTTGACACAAAGTTTCTGGATCAGACCAGACGGAAAATTTCAGGATTGGGACGGACGTGTCAGGATTGAAGATGCAGAGGAAGAAGACTACAAACACACACACACACAACCCAGAATGTTTTGTTGGGCAGGAGCTCTGCATAAACCACAGCGAGTGACGCTCACTGCGTTGAAGAAGAAGAAGGTGAAGCAGGACTTGGGCCTTTAGAAGACTGACTGAGAAAGAATGCGTCGAGTTTTTGACAGTGCGAGCGGAGGGAGAGAGGGAGGGAGGGAGGGAAGGATTCGTGACTTGGTGTTTTTCTACAGGAATGAGCGCTGACGAACCAACCAAGCTGTGAGATCAGCCGTAAGGGAAACCTGGAACACATAAAAAGGAAGCAATTAGACATTTATTTACTTTAAAAAAAAACACCCAAACTTTTATATCGAGGATAGTGAAATGACTGGAGAGAATAGCCCGGGATAGAGGACTCTGGCGGACTGTTGTCGGCGACCTATGCTCCAGGGGAAGTGATGAGCCTAAGTAAGTAAAGTGAAATAAGCACTCATGTGTTGTTTTTTTACACCCTTTGTCCCCGCGAAATATGCAAGTTCCGTAAATGTTTCATCCGTCCCGCCGGCACACAATGGCCTACTCTTTCTAAAAGCGGCACGGATGTTAACTTTGTGCGCAAGATGGTGTCGTGCGTTCGCACACACGGGGGCTGGGTTTATAGTCTCATCCGAAGGATTTTTTTGGGGGGAAGAGTGGAGATCTGAACTGATGTGAAACTCCAGAGAAAATATCCCCTTGAACGGGATTCGAACCTGGTTTCAGCAGTTTGCGAGCGCATTGCGCATCACTCTTAACCCAGGCTACCCAGTCCCGTGTGTGTGTGTGTGTGTGTGTGTGTGTGTGTGTGTGTGTGCGTGTGTGCGTGCGCGCGCAGTGGGTAAGAGCGTTGCGCTGGCGATGTTGACAGCCCGGATTCGAGCCACCAATGAGACAAACATTCAAGAAGATTTTTTTTCCACTAGAGTTAACATCAGTGCCGACTCCACTCCCCACAAAAGTCCTTCGGATGAGCTTATAAAGCGAGGCCCCCGGGGTGCAAACGCACGCTTTTAAAACATCTTGCCCAGACGTTAAGACCCGTTCTGCCTTTCGGAAGAGTAGGCCATTCGTACCGGTAACAAGAACAACATCAAATCAATAAAAAGCGCCCGCACGCACGCTGGTGTTGTGTTCAGATTATTAGCCATGAAGTTGGAATGTGGCTACCTTAATGGTGGTAAAAAAAAACCGGTGGCATTATAAGCAAACATTTTTTTACCATTGGTGAACCTCAGAGCTCTAAACCAAGGAACGAAAGACAAAAAACAACAAAAACACACACAAAAACCCAAAACAAAACAAAAAAGAGAAAAAAAAAGAAAAAGAAAAAATATATTCATAAAGGCCATGGTTTCTTAGAAAAGAGAAACTATACATAAATAACACATATCCCCGAAGGCGGAAGACGGCTATCTTAATAGTGGGCGGGAAAAAAAAAAAAGGTCGCATACACAAAAAAGCCCTCCATCTGGCAAACCGCGGAGCTCTAGCCGAGGAACACACACACACACATACGCACACACACACACACACACACACACACACACACTACACACACACACACACGCACACACATTCTAGAACATCTTGTTGCGAAAAGGTTAAAACCCGTTCCGCTTTTCGGAAGAGTAGGCCATTGTGTGCCGGTGGGAAGGGATGACAAAAATTTACAAAAGCATACACACAGGGACAGGATGTAAAAAAAAAAAGGCACATAAGAGCTTATTTCATTATCCTCGAAATAAAAAAGCGAATAAAGCAATAAAAAGAAAAAAAAAAACACACACACACAATGTACTCTCTCTCTCTCTCTCTCTCTCTCTCTCTCTTCTCTCTCTCTCTCTCTCTCTCCAACAACACATACCCACACACACGCACACACACACATACACACACACATTATTTTAAATATATATTTTATATGTGTATTTATTCATATTCCACATAAAAATGTGACAGACATATCATGATGACATTAGGTTACACAAATATTTATCCTGTTAAAATCCGTTATACAAAACACACCACCACTTGTTTTATAATGCACTCGTTTGTCGAGGCAGATAACAAGAGATTCGATCCTGAACACACAAGGATCTAATCTCACCAGTGCTCTCAGTGACAGAAAACTGCCGATAAAAAAAAGAGAGAGAGAGAGAGAGAGAGAGAGAGAGAGTGAGAGAGAGAGAAGAGAGAGAAGAGAGAGAGAGAGAGAGACAGAGACTTAAATCAACTTAATTCAGTGCATGCACAGACACGCACACAGACACACACAGACACATGCGTGCGCCCACAGACGTACACACACACACGAACACTTGCGTACAAAGTGTAATATCTGGCTCAAATCGAATCCAGTATAAAAGTAAAATTCTCTCCCCACTTTACCCAAAACAGGAATAATATATACAAAGCATGTGCGCAAGTATTTCGGACAGGACAATACTACTGTACTCATGTACACTAAAACGCTTTTTGTGCACGTAAAAGAGCCCCTGGCAGCAAGAAGTACAGTCTCCGGATTAAAAATAAATTTGAAGAAATACCCCCTCCCCCAAAAAATCCCAATCTCATATAGAATGCAAACGTACACAAACTTACAGCAGGTGTGTGTGTGTGTGTGTGTGTGTGTGTGTGTGGTGTGTGTGTGTGTGTGTGTGTGTGTGTGGTGGTCTGTGTGTGAGTGAGTGAGTGAGTGTGTGGAGTGAGTGTGTGTGAGTGAGTGAGTGAGTGAGTGTGTGTCTGTGTGTGTGAGTGAGTGAGTGTGTTGAGAGTGTGTGTGTGAGTGAGTGAGTGAGTGAGTGAGTGAGTGAGTGAGTGTGTGTGTGTGTGTGTGTGTGTGTGTGTGTGTGTGTGTGTGTGTGTGTGTGTGTGTGTGTGTGTGTGTGATAATGAATGGCATTGTACTGTTTCGACACAACCATCCACTAGACCTCGAGTGGGGTGGCCTGGGGTACTAGTCTTTCGGATGGAGGCGATCAACCAACCAAGGTCTCGTACATTCAACACCGCATTCAGCGCACGTTAAAGAACCTGCAGGCAACAAGAAGAGTCGGTCGTCCTCCCTGGAAAAAAAATTCTACAGGACCAAGCGACTCTCACCTCCTCTCCCCTAAACCTGTTCCAACTTTCAGAAGAGTAGATCATTTCGTACCGGTAGGAATTGGCTGACAAAAAACAAAACAAATCTAAACTCAAATCGAAACAAAAATACAGTGTTGCACACAGGCAGGTGTCGTGTTTCAACACCATCCCCGAAGTCGGAGTGCGGCTATCTTCATGGTGCAACACGCCAAAATCTCACCATTGGTGAACTTCGGAGCTCTAGCCGAGGAACGAAAAGAAACGAAAGAAAGAAGAAAATAATAGTTACACCAGCCGTCTACATCGCAACCCAGTTATAACAGTTACAGGCAATATCTATCGATCTGTCTGTCTATCTGTCTGTCGATCTATCTGTCTGGCTATCTATCTACCTGTTGATCTGTCTGTCGATCTATCTGTCTGTCTATCTATCTGTCTGTCTATCTGTTGATCTATCTATCTGTCGATCTGTCTGTCTGTCGATCTGTCTGGCTATCTATCTATCGATCTGTCTGTCTATCTATCTGTCGATCTGTCTGGCTATCTATCTATCTGTCTGTCTATCTATCTGTCTGTCTATCTATCTACCTATCTGTCTGTCTATCTATCTATCCGTCTGTCTGTCTATCTATTTATCTGTCTGTCTGTCTGTCTGACAATCTATCTGTCTGTCTGACTGTCTATCTCTCCGTCTCTACCTCTCCCTCTCTATCTATCTACATATTAAAAAAATCATTGTAACTATAATTACGACATTCTGTCAGCACCTAACAAACAAGTTATTTTCCTTTTCATTTTGTACAACAAATAATTTGTAGTAGCCGATACCAAAAAAAATCAGACCAAAAAAACACAAAAACAACCAGACACACAAACAGACAGATATAAAAACACACAACACACACAAATTGTAGAAACGCACAGACGAAATTTGAGAAAAGCATTTTTTTTTGGGGGGGGAAGTTTCAGAGGTTGGGGTTGGTATTTTCACTCTGGGGTCGTGTTACCTGCACAGTAAACATAGGGGTGTTTGTCTTGTCGTCATTTGGCTCTGTGTGTGTGTGTGTGTGTGTGTGTGTGTGTGCACTTCTGTCGTTTGTGTGTGCGTGTTTGCCAGTGTTAACTGTCAAAAATTCATGCCACTGGTACAGAAAGGGTGTACATACGCGTGCTCTGTGTGTGTGTGTGTATGTGTGTGTGTTCTTCTGTTAAATTTGCTTGTGTGTGTGTGTGCTGCGCGCGCGCGCGCGCGTTTAAAAAGAATGTCACTAGGACAAGGGGAAAGGAGTTCCTATGCTTAAAGGGTGAATATGAATACGTGTGCATGAGAAAGAGAAACACAGAGAGAGAGATAAAGAGAGAGATAAGAGACAGGGAGAGAGCGAGAGAGAGAGAGAGAGAGAGAGAGAGAGAGAGAGAGAGAGAGAGAGAGAGAAGAGAGAGAGAGACAGAGAGAGAGGGAGAGAAACACAGAGAGAGATAAAGAGAGAGTAAAGAGAGAGAGAGAGAAAGAGAGAGAGAGAGAGAGAGAGAGAAGAGAGAGAGAGAGAGAGAGAGAAACAGAGACAGTGAGACACAGTGACAGACAGAGAGAGACAGAGACACGTGCCAGAGAAGAAGAAGAGAGGAGAGAGAGAGAGAGAGAAAGAGAGAAAGAGAGAGAGAGAGAGAGAGAGAGAGAAGAGAGAGGGAGGGAGGGAGGGAGAGGAGGGACGAGACAGACATACAGACAGACGACGGACGGACGGAGAGAAGGGCAAGAGACTGGAAGACAATATGCTTGCCGGGTTCTCAACAGAACTGCATATATATAAACTATATTTTCTTTACACACACACACACACACACACACGGCGCGCGCGCACGCACGCACGCGCAGCAAAACCTGCATAGTATGTATTCAGGCAAACGATTCTCGCTTTTTCTGTTTCTCCATCTCTCTCCGTCACACACTATAAAGTATATTATAAAGTCCTTCGGACGAGACTATAAACCGAGGACCCGTGTGCGAACGCACGCAGAACATCTTGCGCACACGTTAAATCCTGTTCCGCTTTTCGGAAGAGTAGGTCATTGTGTGCCGGTGGAAACAGATGACAAAATTTACAAAACCGCATACACACGGGGACTAGATGTAAAAAAAAAGCACACGAGTGCTTATTTCATTATCCTCGATATAAAAGAATAAACAAATAAATGAATAAACACACTACTGCTACTGCTAAAGCTACCACCCCCCCCCCCCCCCCCCCCCGAGTATTTAAAAAGTGCAAATTTAAAAAAGAACTTTTCCAATGTACCTTACATCAACCCCCGCATCCCCACCCCCCAAAAATGCATGCACGCACTGCTGCTGCTGCTGTTGCTACTGCTATTACTCCTCCTCCTACTACTACTTACGCAAAATCAAAACACAAAAACTCAGCAGTAGCAACAACAGCTACCAGCACTGGATCGGTGGCTTGGAGGTAATGCCTGGAAAGCAAGAAGTCTCAATTGTGTGGTGGTTCGATCACCGTTTGTGCCCCAAACTCCCCCCCCCCCCTCCTCCCCTTCCCCACCGTGAGTGGTGGTCTGGGTGCTAGTCTATCGGATGAGCCGATAAATCGAGGTCTCGTGTATTTAGCGCACGTAAAAAACCACAAACACCAAAACCCATGGCAACAAGAGAGAGTTGTCTCTGGCAAAAGTCTGTAGAAAAAAAAGCCAATCTGATTGGGAAACAAATACAGTTGGCAAACTGGAAAAGAAAACCAGAAGTGGGTGGCGCTGCTCTTGTGGCGACGCACTCTTCCCAGGGAGAGCAGCTCAAATTTCACGCAGAAAAATCTGCCGTGACTTAAAGTGGCATACAATACAATACAATACAATACAATACTACTGGTATTAAAAAGGTAAAGGTGTCCCATAACCTATAAAGGTTGTAGGGGAGCGAGGCGTCAGAGACCTCACTTCTCTAGGGCCAGCATATTGAGGGCGGCGCCCATCTCCCCTCCCTCGCTGCTTTACCTTCCCTGACCCTAAAAGAGGGCAGGTACCCATTAACAGCTGGGTGAACTGGGCGAACTGTACTGAAACCACGGCGCGCAAACCGATCACCCATCCGACTGGTAATCACTCTCGATGCTGCTTAACCTTGGCTGGGGGAAAGCCAGTGCTCTGACCACTGAGCTATCCCGTCCCGTCCTACTACCACTACTACTACTACTACTACTACGACTACTTCTACTACTACGACTACTACAACACAAAACCAAACTACAAAATAACACTCACCAGCAACCAACGCCGTAATAAACACACGCACTCACATACATACACTCGGACTTATATCGCTGCAAAAAGATTACACATCTGGTTCACAGTATTGAATGACCTATCGCGCACCCAATAGCACTGCCTTTAGTTTAGGCTCTCCTCACAATAACGCTAACCGAGTTTTTCTGTCAATCGCAGTCTCACATGCATGCAAGCAAGCGCACGGCGCACACCCACACCCGTTCCGCTTTTCGGAAGAGTAGGCCATTGTTTGCCAATAGGAACGGATGACAAAATTTACAAAACTGCACACACACACAAGGGGACTGGATGTAAAAAAAGAACATGAGTGCTTATTCCATTATCCTCGAAATAAAATAATAAAATAAAATAAAATAAACACACACCTAAACCTGCTGGAGCCCATCCCTCTCCAATAACAGCCTGCATGCTAGGTATGCTTATGTTTCCTGAAACCTGCCGAAAGCTAAGAGTTACAGGATATTTAACGTGCATATTGGATTTTCTACATGCATACATGTATGTAAGAGTAGACCATTGCTGTGCCGGTGGGAACAGACGACAAAAATTTACAAAACCGCATGCACACGGGGAGTGTATGTAAAAAAACAAAAAAACACGTGAATGGTTATTTCTTTCTTCTCGAGATAAACGAATAAAAGAACACACGCACATACACACGCATTTAACGCACACGTTAAATCCTGTTCCGCTTTTCGTAAGAGTAGGCCATTGTGTGCCGGTGGGAACAGATGACAGAATTTACAAAACAGCATACACACGGGGACTGCATGTAAAAAAAAAAGCACATAAGTGCTTATTCCATTATCCTCGATATAAAAGAATAAAATAAAATTTAAACATAAATAAATAAAACGCACGCTAGCACACACACACACACACACACACACATCACATTGCTTATTCAATGTACGATCTGGAAATACGAGTTTGACTTTCACTTTGACCACACACACACACAACACACACACACGCACGCACACACACACTCACGCACGCAACCACCACACACACTCACGCAACGCACCCACGCACGCACCACCACACACGCACGCACGCACCACCACGCACGCACGCACGCACACAAACACAACACACAACACACACACACACACACACACACACACACACGCACGCACCACAATTGAAGGGACACTAGAATGTACTCAAGATAGTATTACGTGCGCTTCGTGTACACACACACACACACAACACGCACACACAATACACCAAAAATGATGAACTAATAATGACGTAAGACAATCACGCGGTCGTACACAAGATCAGTTACTGTTTATATTGTCATCCGAAATAACATTGGTGAAAGCTAAGATATGCTGCTCTAGATATAATTATAGGACACCCTACAATACTAGATTTTCTTCTTCTTTTTAATATATCATTTGCGTTTTCAACAGAAAAATATAGGTCAGCCGATTCTCTATAATGACTGACAGCTCGCTCACTTATACGCTAAAAGGACAAAGCTATTAAAGTGCAGGTTTTTTTTCGTGTGTGTGTTGTGTGTTGAGTGTGTGTGTGTTTGGTGTTGTGTTACGCGCGCGCGCGATTTGTGTGTGTGTGTAATATGTGTGTGGAGTGATAGTGTGTACTGTACGACAGACAGACACGACATGAAGTGAGAGAGGAGTGATGGATGAGGAGCAGGAGAGAGGGATGGATGAAGAGAGATGTGATAGAGTGAGAGAGAGAGTGAGGATAGTGTGTGTGTGACCGAGACAGACAGACAGACAGAAGAGAGAGAGAGAGAGAGAGAGAGAGAGAGAGAGAGAGAGAGAAGAGAGAGAGGAGAAGGGAGAGAAAGAGAGAATGTGTCATGTATGATGTGCGTGTGTGTGTGTGTGTGTGTGTGTGTGTGTGTGTGTGTGTGTGTGGTGTGTACGCGCGTCTGCCGCGCGTGCATGTGTTATGTATGTGCGTGCACGTGTGCATACATACCTGAATGAATACCTGCAAATTCTGTCATCTGTTCCCACCAGCACACAATGGCCCACTCTTACGAAATCCCTGTTCCGCTTTTCGTAAAGAGTAGGCCATTGTGTGCCGGTGGGAACAGATGACAGAATTTACAAAATCGCATACACACGGGGACTGGATGTAAAAAAAAGGCACGTTAAGTGCTTATTCCAATTATCCTCGATATAAAAGAATAAGATAAAATAAAAAAAATAAAAAAATAAATACCTGCATTCACCGCGTGTGTACGCTTGTATGCGTTGACACAGACTTATGCAGTCATACAAACGCCTGTGTGTACAAACGAGAGAACAAGAATACAAGGAAAGCTTTTGAGTACCAAAAAACAGAAGGAAAAAAATACAAGCTAAAAAAACCAAAAACCCACCCCAAAACCCCACCAAAAAAACCCCAAAACAAACCCCTCCACTCTTTCGTTTTCCTTTTAATCAGTCACTGTGGACAAAACGTGATGTTGAGATAAGGAGGGGGAAAAACTGGGGTGCACTTTTTCTTCTTAGGTGTTTCTTTAAAAAAAATCCTAGTTACTGAAAAGCTTTATCGGGAAAGAAAAGAAAAAGAAAAACGATTGAGAGAGAGAGAGAGGGAAGGGGGAGAGAGGGGGATAGGGAGGGAAAGGGGGTGAGGGAGGGAGGAAAGGGAGAGAGAGAGGAGGGAGGAGAGAGAGATGGGGAGGGAAAGAGAGGGAGAGGGAGAGAGAAGGGGGAGGGAGATAGGGGGGAGAGAGGAGGGGAGGGAGAGAGGGAGAGGGGGAGAGGGAGAGAGAGGAGGGGAGGGAGAGAGAGGGGAGAGAGAGAGGGAGAGAGAGGGGGAGAAAGAGAGGGAGAGAGAGGGGGAGGGAGAGGAGGGGAGGGAGAGAGAGAGAGGGGGGAGAGGGAGGGGGAGGGAGAGAGAGGGGGAGAGAGAGGGAGGAAGGGGAGAGAGGAGAGAGAGAGAGAGAGAGAGAGAGAGAGAGAGAGAGAGAGAGAGAGAGAGAGAGAGAGAGAGAGAGGAGAGAGAGAGTGAGTGTTGCTCTGTACATTCTTATACCAAAACGCCCGGAGATAATTCAAACAACCTTCACAGTCGATTATGACCATAAAGTTTTTTGTAAAATCCGATCCAGCAATCAATCTAAAATATTTTTTTTAAAGGTGTGGTGCGTGCGTGCGTGCGTGCGTGCGTGCGTGCGTGCGTGCGTGTGTGTGTGTGTGTGTGTGTGTGTGTCTGACAATGTGTAGCCTATGTGTTTGCGAGTTAATTGTGTAAATATATCTATATGCTTATGCTTTGTTTTTCTTTTTGCCTCGAAAGCACATAACACAGCGTTCATTTTGCTATCACTAAAACAACCACAAGTTGTCTTTGGTAAGTCTGTCTGTCTGCCTGTCTGTTTGTCTGCCTGTCTGTCTGTCTGTCAGTCAGTTGGCTTAACGTTATCTGGTCAGAGTTTTGTTCTATTCGACCAGGTAAAATATACAAACACTCTCTCTCTCTCTCTCTTTTCTCTCTCTCTGTGTGTGCGCGCGCGTGTGTGTGTGTATGTATGTGTTTGATTTATTCTTTTTTGATTGATATGATATATTCTTTTATATCAAGGGCAATGGAATAAGCACCCATGTTCTTTTTTTTTTACATCCAGTCCCCGCGTGCATGCGGTTTTGTCAATTTTGTCATCATTGTGTGTGCGTATGCGTATGCGCCTGTCTCCCTCTCTCATGCTATCGCCTAAAGTTTCAGTTCTGGTAGGCGACGGTTCTCCTTACAAAATTAATAAACTTTGTTGAGATGTTGCTCTGATCTTCTCTCTCTCTCTCCCCTCCCCTCCCTCTCTCTCTTTTCCTTAACTCACTAAAGCACTAGATAGTTCGACATCCTCCTTCATAGCCTTTTTGTGGGTCTCTCTCTCTCTCTGTCTCTCTCTCCTCTCTCTCTCTCTCTCTCTCTCTCTCCCCCCCCCTCCCCTACCAGCCCCCATCTCTCTCTCTCTCTGTCTCTCTTGATTCATCGCAGATTCACCTAATATCATTCAAGACAACATACAATACCGATTTTAATCGTGCGGCCGCGTCGCGAAGTACAATGCAGCACTTGTTTTAAAATCAATGCTAGCCCATACAGGAAGCCAAAAGGGGTTGCAGGAATACGGTGAATCACAAAGCCGTACATTGTCATAGGCTGTACGGTTTTATAGTGTGTTCTTTTAGAAACTCTATGGTTTTTGTGCTAACTTACAGTTGCAATGTATACCGTGTCGTATTCTGTATTAGATTGTGATCTACTGTACTGTACTAACACATTAATAATGGTACTACTACTACTACTACTACTACTGCTACTAGTACTACAGCTATTACTGCTACTACTACTACTACCACTACCACTACTACTACTACTACTACTACTGCTGCTGCTTACTAACAGCAATGATGATAATGAAAAATAATAAAAATATCAACATCAATGATAATAAAACTAATGATAATAAAAATGATGATGATGATTATGATACAACTACTACTACTGGGGGACGGGATAGCTCAGTGGTCAGAAGCACTCGCTTTCCCCCAGCTAAGGTTAAGCAGCATCGAGCGTGCTTTTGTATCACTTGGATGGGCGACCTTTTGCGCGCCTTGGCTTCAATACAGTCCCCCAGTTCACCCAGCTGTAAATGGGTACCTGCCCTCTTTAGGGTCAGGGAAGGTATAAAGCAGCGAGGGAGAGGAGATGGGCGCCGCCCTCGGTATGCTGGCCCTAGAGAAGTGAGGTCTCTGACGCCTCGCTCCCCTACGACCATATAGGTTATGGGACACCTTTACCTTTACTACTACCACAACAACAACAACAACAACTACTACTACTACTACTACAACTTCTACTACTACTACTACTACTACTACTACTACTACAACCACCACCAATAATGACAATGATAACAAGAAGAAGAACAACAACAGCGATAATAGTTTAAATCCGTTTTTGTGTTTTTTTGCAAGCCTGCTTGCGCCCATAATCGAGGAGATACGCATATTATCTGGTAATATGGTGAACAATGAAGTGAAAGTTAAGTTATACACGAACATACTTTTAATACTACCATGAAACAATATATTCATATCCTTTCAGAAAAAAAAAGTATGCGAGGAAAAAAAAATCAAGTATTAGAGGGCAGATTTGGTTTTCTTTCCTTTCTTAAATTCTGTTCTTCGTGTAAAATGGACCAAGAATGATAACATCACTGAACAGTATCATGGAGATAAGGGTCATTGCATTCTGTCCACCAGTCTCGTCATAACTAATGATGTCTTTGGAGCCACAGTATATGTAGGCTTTAAACTTGTTGTTGATATGCTGTTGATGATGATTGTTGTTCATACGTACGTAAGATGCTCTGTTTAATAAGTTCTGTTTCAACTGCAGAGGGCATATGAGTATCTATCTACCTACCTACCTACCTATCTACCCATTCACTCACCCACCCACCCACCCATCCGCCCGCCCGTTCTATCTATTCTATCTATCCATCCATCCATCTATCTCTTCTGTCTGTCTGTCTATCTATCTACCTATCTATCTAATCTATCAATCTAATCTATCTATCTATATCTATCTATCTATCTTCTATCTATCTATCTATCTATCTACTATCTTCTGTGCTGTCTTCGGGATTTACCTGCCTGTCTGCCTGTCTGCCGCTTCCCTGCCTGTCGTTGTGAGTCTATCCACCCATCCACCCACATATAAATCCCCTCTCTCTCTCCTTCCCCTCTCCCCCTTTTCCTCCTCTCTCCCCGCTTTGTGTGTGCGTACACGCCGCGTGTGACACAGGGAATATCGAAGCGGGCGACTCCACTGAAGAAAAATTTAAACGGTCAAAGACCCCGACCTGACAGGAAAAGTGCTAGCCTACTCTTCTCTCTTCTCTGTACTGACTGTACCCGCGAAACCCCAGTAACAGGGGGATGTAAACCTACCCTCCTGAACTTTGCATACTAACCTTGGAAGTTTACTAAGGAAAGGGCGGAGGGAGGGAGGGGGGGGGGGGGATGTGGTGGTGGTGGTTGGGGGAGTGGTGTGTGTGTGTGTGGTGTGTGTGTGTGTGTGTGTGTGTGTTGAGGAAGTCAAGTTTTTTTTTCCAGATGGTACTTGATGTGTGTTTGGTGTGGTGTGTGTGTGTGTGTGGGGTGTTGGTGTGTTTTGTGTGTGGTGTGTTGGTGATGGGTGTGTGGTGTTGATGTGTGTGTGTAAGTCAAGTCAAGTAAAATTTTTTTATTTCCAATGGTACATTGAGGGGTTTTGGTGTGTGTGGGGGGTGTGTTTGTGGGTTTTTGTGGTGTGTGTGTTTTGGGGGTGTGGTATGTATGTTTTAGTTGGTATCGTGTATGAGAGGGAGTAGTAGTATTATGTATGATGATGTCGCAGGGGTATCTTTTGTAGTATGTATTGCGATGCATTATGTAAAATAATCGTGTATGTATGTAAATGCGTATTGTGTTATGCTCTTGTGTTTTTGCCGCCGCGTGTATGTATCGTGCATTATGCTGGGGGTTTTCTGCGCGTTTGCGTGCTTTTTTGGCGGCGAGGTGTACGCGTGTAGCCTTGCGCGCGCAATGCCACGTTTGCATTTTCAAATACCCTATCAAAAAAATGAATTTTCAAATCAATTCAAAAGCGAAAACCCGACCCCCACACACGATCCCCTCCCCCCCCCCCCCCCCCCCCCCCCAACCCCCCCCCCCCCCCCCAAAACCAAACCTATTCCATAACATAACATCAGAATTTACTCTTTGCTGCTACACACTCCTACTCGTCTTCTCTTTTCGCTATCACTACGCTTTTGCTGCACGCACCCCGCTTTCCAAACCTACTGCTTTCTGCTGCAAACACTATTGCTTCTGCTTAAACGCTACTGCTTCTGCCCATCGCTACTGTTCTCTGCTATCACTACTGCTTTTGCGCTAGCGCACTGCTTCTCTGCTAGCGCTCTGCTTTTTGCTGCTATCACTACTGCTTCTGCTGCTATCGCACTGCTTTTGCCGCTATCGCTACTGCTTCTGCCCCTATCGCCTCTTCTCTGCATAAATTCTGCGCTATCGCTACGCTTTTGCTGCACGCTACTGCTTCTGGCTACACTACGCTTCCCTGCTACTACTGCTTTTGCGATAGCACTAAAGCTTCTCTATCACTTCGCTGGACGCTACCTTTTGCTGGTACGCTACTGCTTCTGCTGCATCCTACTGCTTCTCTGCATCGCTCTCTCTTCGCTGCTATCCTATGCTTCTGCTGCATCACACTGCTTCTGCTATATCGCACTGCTTCTCTCTATCACTTTTGCTGCATCCCTACATGCTTTGCTGTATCGCTACTGCTTCTGCCTATCCTACGCTTCTGTTGCTACGCTCTGCTTCTGCTGCATCCTACGCTTCTCGAAAATCACTACGCTTTTTGCCGAAAGCTACGCTTTTGCTGCTATCACTCTGCTGCTATCACCCGCTTCACTACTGCTTCATCACAGTTCGCTGCTATACTTCGCTGCATCGCACGCTTCGCTTATCACTACGCTTCTGCTGCATCATTCTGCTTCTCTGCTAACACTGCTTCGCGCTTCACTTCGCTGCATCGCTACTCTTCTGCTGCTATCGCTATGCTTCTGTATCGCACGCTTCTGCTGCTACACTACTGCTTCTGCGCTACGCTACTGCTTTTATCGAAAGCTTCTCGCATCGCTACGCTTTTGCTCTATCGCTACTGCTTCTGCGCTACGCTACTGCTGCACCCCCGCTGCTACAAAAATAAACATTTTACCGCATTACTGTCAGATCCACATAATTACAAAACCGATATAAATTCCTATCGCACTGCACGGGGGTGCAAGGGGAAATCTCTTTTTAATTTACAAGTGGGGGTTCTGTGCTTTTTTCGCCACAGATGAAAGATGATAAAAGAGAAAAGCCAGACCTGAACAGAACTAGACCTTTGTAAAAAAAGCGAGAGAAGAGAGGGGGGGGAGGGAGGAGGGAGGGAAAGGGAGGAGGAGGGGGGGGGGGAGGAAGGAGGGGAGGGAAGAGGAGGGGGAGGGGGGAAAAGGGGGAGGAGAGAGAGAGAAGAGGGGGAAAAAGAGGAGAGAAAAGAGAGGAGAAAGAAACGAGAGAAGAAAGAAGAGAGGAAAAGAAGGGGGGGAGGGGAAAAGGAAGTAACACACCATACAAAATGATACAAAAACATACACGCGCACGCACAGCCACACACACATACAACACACGCACACACACTCTCTTTTACACATCACACACACACCATCTCTCTCTCTCCACACCACACCGCGGCGCTTTTCTTACAATCACACACACTTTACACACACACACAACTCTCTCTACACAACAACCTACACTCACACTCACACACACACACACATTCAAAAAACACACGAGAAAAGAGAAAAAAGGTGACAGGATGAAGAAATTTTTTTGTAATCAATCCAATTTGTCTACGTCCCAGTTTTGTTTCCATGACAGGGTTTAAAAGGTTTGCATTCATTTTGGGGGAAGTTTCTTTTTGTATTTTTTATTTATTTCTGGTTTGTACACTATTTTTGTTTTTTTGAATGCCATTGTTTTGCACATGGGGTAAAAATTCCACGGCATGCACGGGCGCTCGCCCCCCACACACATCAAAATACACATACAAACACGCGCACGCACGAGCCACACCAAAACAGACACACGCAAACACACACTCCTTTTTCCCCCTTTCACCCCACCCCCCCCCTCCCCCACCCCACCCCCCCCTACCACCCCCCCCCCCAAACCCACCCCTCACCCCAAATTAACACCTTAAAACAAAAACCCCACACTTCAAACACACACCACACACACACACACAACACACACAACAAAACACAACACACACACTTACAAACCACACAAACAAAAAAAAAACAAAAAAAAAACAAAAACCCCAAGTTTCACGCGACGCCCGGGTAAGGTAAAAAGGTTTTTCATGTCATTTTTCGGGGGAATTTCTGTTTGATAAGTATACCACACGATTCTAGTGTTGTTTGACTGCTCACTTGTTCGCACATGGATAAGATATTCACACGCGCATGCACGGGCGCTCGCACGCGCACACGCAGACTCAAACTTGCATTTTTCTCTTACGTATATATTAAACAAATACCCAAACTCTCTTACACACACACACACATACACACAGAGAAAAACTTGCATATTTGTCTCATACACACCACACACAAACTTGCATATTTGTCTCTCTCTCTCCTCTCTCTCTCTCTCTCTCTCATACTCTCTCTCTCTCTCTCACCACACACACACACACACACACACACACACACACACACACACACACACACACACACACACACACACACACACAGCGCAAAAATGAAACAACACTACTGCTGAAATACAAAACTGACAGCTGAAAATCAGTATTCCACTGACATATGTTTTTCGTTTCTCTGTGTGTGTGTGTGTGTATGCGTGCGTGCGTGTGTGTGTATGCGTGCGTGCATGTGTGTGTGTGTGTGTGTATTTGAGTGTGTGTGTGTGCGTGCGTGCGTGTTGTGTTTGTGTGCGCGCGCGCGCGTGTATAGGCACGAGTGCGTGTGTAAGTCTATATCTTGTGCACTTGCATTCTAAGTTTTTGTGTGCATTGTGAGTCTGTGTGTGTGTGTGTGTGTGTGTGTGTGTGTGTGTGTGGTGTGTGTGTGTCTGTGTGCGGGTATGCAGGTTGTGTGTACGTGCGTAAGTGTGCCTGCGTGTATGTACGCATGCGAACGCGTGTGCCTGTGTGTATGCGCGCACGACGTGTGCATGCGTGTATACCTCACGGTGCGTACGCTTGCAGGGTATGCATGAATGTGCCACCTTAATGAGATCACAAAACGAAGCAGGTAAAGAAAACAAAAAAACCCCAACCACTACCATATTTAACACCCTCTCTCTCAGTCACTCTCTTTGCTAAGTACCAATATAGCACCCAGAAACAATCTCCCCCCCCCCCCCCCCCCCCCCACACGACCCCCTAACACAAACCTACCTGATATTTCTAATCAAAGCATCCTACACTAACCAACCAACCAACACACACACACACATGAACACACACGACCACCAAACACAAACCTATCTTATATTTCTGATCAAAGCATCCTGAACCAGCCAACCAGCCAACACACACACACACACACACACACACGAGCCCCCAACACAAACACATAACACGACCCCCAAACACAAACCTACCTGATATTTCTAATTAAAGCATCCTAAACCAGCCAACCAACACACACAACACATGCACACACACATGCACACACACACGCGCACACACATGAACACACACACGCGCGCGCGCGCGCAACCCCCCAACACAAACCTACCTGACATTTCTGATCAAAGCATCCTAAACTAACCAACCAACACACAGACACACACGCAAGAGCGCGCATACGCACACACACACACACACACACACACACACACACACACACACACACACACACACACACACTAGGGGACGGGGTAGCCTAGTGGTTAGAACATTGCGCTCGCAATCTGACGACCCGGGTTCGATTCCCGTTCAAGGGGTATTTTCCCATGGAGTTAGCATCAGTGCAGACTCCATTCTCCCCAAAAGTCCTTCGGATGAGACTATAAACCGAGGCCCCGTGTGCGAACGCACGCAGAACATCTTGTGCACACGTTAAATCCTCTTCCGCTTTTCGTAAGAGTAGGCCATTGTGTGCCGGTGGGAACAGATGACAGAACTTACAAAACCGCATACACACGGGGACTGGATGTAAAAAAGTACATAAGTGCTAATTCCATTATCCTCCATAGAAAAGATTTAAAAAAAAAAGTAAATAAACACACACACGCGCAATCACCAAACACAAACCTACCTGACATTTCTGATCAAAGCATCCTAAACAAACCAACCAACACACACACAGACACACACACACACACAACACAAGCACACACACTAACCTACCTGACATTTCTGATCAAAGCATCCTTAACCAACCAACCAACACACATGCCCACGCGCGCGCGCACACACACAACACACAAACACTAACCTACCTGACACTTCTAATCGAAGCATCCTAAACTACCAGCCAACCAACCAACCAACCAACCAACCACTTACCTCGTTTCTCTCTCTCTCTCTCTCTCTCTCTCTCTCTCTCTCTCTCTCTCTCTCATCAACCTCGAAAAAAACAAAAACCCCACAACAAAACATACCTCAATTCTTTCCTCTCTCTCCCTCTCTCTCTCCTTCTCTCTCAGTCCGTCTCTCTTGATCCAAAATCCTTCAGGCTAGAAAATCAACAACAACAAACAACAAAATAACTCTTGTGATTTGACGGACACCACCAGACCAGACAAGACACCTGGGTCTTTCAGGAGCTTTTCACAGGCGACAACGTACATACATACACGAGTACGTCATGTCAATAGGCCTACCCCACCTCCTCCTCATCCTCCTACACACACACACAACACACACACACACGCGCGCGCACACACACACACACATACACACACACACACCACACACACACGGCAAACCGTTGAGGTTTCAAAACGAAGAAAGAAAGAAAGAAAGAAAGAAAAAATGACCGAACGCTAGATTAACCCATTTCGCTACCGTGTGCTCGCAAAGTGAAGAGAGAGAGAGAGAGAGAGAGAGAGAGAGAGAGAGAGAGAGAGAGAGAGAGAGAGAGAGAGAGAGAGAGAGACAGAGAGAGACAGACAGACAGAGGAGAGAGAGAGAGAGAGGAAGAGAGAGAGAGAGAGAGAGAGAGAGAGAGAGAGAGAGAGAGAGAGAGAGAGAGAGAAGAGAGAGAGAAGAGAAGAGATAAATGGGGGAAGGAGAGACAAACTAAAAGGAGGAAGAGAGGGGGGTGGGGGGGTGGAGAGATAAAAGGGAGAAAGAGACTAAAACGAGGAGGAGGAGGTGGAGAGAGGAGAGAGAGAGAGAGAGAGAGAGAGAGAGAGAGAGAGAGAGAGAGAGAGAGAGAGAGCAGGAAGAGAAAAGGAGGGAGAGACTGAAAGGAGAGAGAGAGAGAGAGAGAGAGAGAGAGAGAGAGAGAGAGAGAGAGAGAGAGAGAGAGAGAGAGAAGATTGTGGTTTCTAAAATTGCACAAGTGTTCCACATAAACTACCGCTAACACTTGTTCTAAAGTGCTACTTTTTCGTTTGTGCGTGTTTTTTGTTTTTAAACCGTTGCTAGTTGTATAGTTTGGTTTTGTTTCTTGCAGGTAAAGCTTTGTCTTTATAAAAGAAAAACCACATAAAGAAATCGAAAGCAAAACAAAACAACAACAACACACACACACGCATGCACGCGCGCGCGCACGCACACACACGCAAACTCACACAAGCGCACACACACCAGAAATAGATCACCACACACATACACACACTCACACACTCTCTCTCCTCACACACACACGGTCTCACTCACACTCACACACACACACTCCACTCTCTCTCTCTTCTCTCTCTCCATCACACACACTTTTCTCTCTCCTCTCACACACACACTCTCTCTCCTCTCTCACACACCTCTCTCTCTCTCTCTCTCACACACACACTCTCTCTCTCTCTCTCTCTATCTCTCTACCACACACACACTCTCTCTCACACACACACACATCTCTCTACACACACACACACTCTCTCTCAACACACACACCCCCACACACATCTCTCTCACACACACACACACACTCTCTCTCTCCCTCTACCTCTCTCTCTCTCTCTCTCTCACACACACACTCACAAACACACAAAATCGCAGACCAGTGAGTGGTTGGCTGTACGATTTGCAGGAAAAAAAAGAGCTTGACACTTGATGTTGAAGGGTGCGTCCGTTGCTGATAAGATTATTGACTGCATCCCTGTGTGTGTGTGTGTGTGTGTGTGTGTGTGTGTGTGGTGTGTGTGTAGGTGAGAGAGAGAGGGGAGTGATTATTCATGTCTGGCGTATGTGTGTATGTGTGTGTGTGTAGGTGAGAGAGGAGAGAGAGAGAGGAGAGAGAGAAGAGAGAAGAGAGAGGAGTATTATTCTTTCTGCGATGTGATGTGTGTGTAGTGAAGAGAGAGAGAGAGAGAGAGAGAGAGAGAGAGAGAGAGAGAGAGAGAGAGAGTGATTATTCATTTCTGGCGTATGTGTGTATGTGTATGTGTGTGTGTGTGTGTGTGTGTGTGTGTGTGATTATTCATCTCTGGTGTGTGTAGTGTGTGGTGTGTGTGTGTGCGCGTGTATGCGCGTGCGTATGACAGAGACAGCGAGAGTGAAAGAGAGTGTGTGTGCGTGTGCTGTGTGTGTGTGTATGAGAGGGAGGAGGGAGGAGAGAGAGAGAGAGAGAGAGAGAGAGAGAGAGAGAGAGAGAGAGAGAGAGAGAGAGAGAGAGAGAGAGAGAGAGAAGAGAGAGTGTGAAATTAATATCAACGTGCAACGCCCGTTATCGATAACATTGTTGACAATACAATCTCTCTCTCTCTCTCTCTCTCTCTCTCTCTCTCTCTCACTCTCTCACTGAGAGTTGAAATGTCACCGAGCGTTATCGATGGTATTATTGACTATATGCATGCTGTGTGTGTGTGTGTGTGTGTGTGTGTGTGTGTGTGTGTGTGTGTGTGTGTGTGTTGTGTGTTTATTTCCTCCGTCTCTGTGTGACACACGCGGGTGTGTACACATACATGATTATATGCACGTTCACACACACCCACACCCGCACACATACAAACACACACAAATATCACTTAGAATGAACAGATGTTAAATTGAACACACACGCACACAACACATAATATCACTTAGAATAAACAGAACGGTATATTAAACCACACACACCCGCACAACACACACACTAATATCACTTAGAATGAACAGACGTTAAATTGAACACCAGACACACACGCATACGCCGCGCGCACACACACATACACACACACAGAGACAAACACACACACACATATGAGAATGGGCACGCACATGCGACCACACGAAGGCCTCTAAGAAAAGTATATACATACTCTCTCAGTTGTTTTTTCTGTGAAATTTATGAAGTACGCATGTGGGGAACATTAGGTTATGAGGCGGAGCCCTAATTTTTTTTCCTGACACACACAATGGGAAGAAGGGAGAGAACCTCTCTCTCTCTCTCTCTCTCTCACACACACAGTCACACACACACACACAGAGCAACACCCCTTCCCCCATCCCCACTCCCCCCCCCCCCCAAAAAAAAAAAAAAAAACAACTACAAAAACCCCCCAAACAACAACAACCAAACAAAAAACCCAAACAAGAAAAAACAACAAAAACCCAAACCAAATCAAAAGCAAACAAAAAACCCACCAAAACAAAACCCCCACCAAACAAACAAAACCAAAAAAGCAAGGAGAGAGACTGAGAGGGGGGGTGGGAAAAGCGAGCGAGGATGATGGAGGGGGTAGGAGGAGAAGGAGGAGGGGGAGGAGGGAGGAGGAGAGAGAGAGAGAGAGAGAGAGAGGAGGAGAAGAGGAGAGAGAGAGAGAGAGAGAGAGAGAGAGAGAGAGAGAGAACTCTGAACATTTTAATTGTACTTCGGCCTTGGCCACAATACAAGTGAAAGGGACAAAGGGGAGTGGTAACAAGTAAACGAGAAAAACAAAAACAAACTTTCTATCGATTTTCCAGTAATAAAAACACATTCCAATACATTACATACGACTAAGAGTGTCATCATTATCGTCCTCCTCAACACAGTCATGACCAAGAGAAAACATTGCTATGGGTGGCTACAATCCAAACAAATCACCTTCAACATCGCTGTTTAGCTATAAGTTAACATTCATAAAGATGAAGTTCAATCACTTTTCAAGTTTACATCAGCATAGGCATGATAGGTACTTTTCAGCATTACTTGCTTTGCCAATACAATCACACACACACACACAAACACATACACACAGGTACACACACATATACACCCCCCCCCCCCCCCCCCCCCCCCCCCACACACCATTTCAAAGCAGTGTTAAATACCATGAACACATCTTTACCCTGAAATAAAATTGAGATGACACATCAATACCAGCATTAAATTCCAGCCAATTCTTTCTTTCTTTTGTTCACTGCATGAAAAATGTACCTTGAGACACCATGCATTTGTTCGGAATTTGACACTTGTAATTACCTGTGGATTGGGGTTGTAGCTAACCCCCCAAGAAACTTGGCTCTTAAATCAGAATATGCAGGACACACAAACAGAAAATGATGTTCATCTTCCTTTGCTGACTTGCAAAATGGACAAGATTTCTTCTGGGAAGATTGCTAAAGCGATGTACATTTGCATTAATAGGGAGAACATTAAATCTAGCTTGTGAGATGGCGACTCTAAAACAGTAGGTATCCATGTCAGACACGTACTTTTCTTTTTCAAAAATGATTTTAAAAGATCTGTAATTGTCATATCTGTCACGGTCTCTTATAGTGCCAGACCATTCTTGTATGTATAGATCAACCAGTCTCTGCTTAAATAGTCTTAAGAAACACTTTGACCTGACCAACACCCTGCTGCAACCAAACAAAGCTAAATCCTGTCTTACATAAAATTTCCCTGATTTTCGACACCCAACAATCTTTACCCATTTTGTCTAATTCTAATAACATCTGATAAGCTATATGTGGCAGTCTTTCATTCTTCATTTGTAATAATCTAAACCAATACCTTAAGACCGCAACACACGAATTAACATGAAGAGGAAATCTTCCTAAATCACCATAGACCATTGAATTGGAGTTCTAACGGTATACCTAAAAATCTTTTGCAAGCCATAGTATGAACTTTTTCTATATGATCTAATTTGTTTAAAACCCATACTTCAGAAGCGTATAGCAGAATCGGTTGACTTTAACATACAAAAATCTTAAAAAATGCTTTGGTAGTCATTTCCTTGTATTTTTGAAAAGCCTTATTCAATTGGACTACCGCTTTCTTACCTTAGATGCTAGATGTTCAGTACCTCTTTTCATACTGCTCATTGTAGTAAATTGGAATCCCAAATAACAATAACTATTCATCATACTTCTAGTTTCTTACCACCCAAAAACCATTGTTCATGTCGTCCTAAAATACCCTCCTTTTCTGAATACCATGACTTTAGTTTTCTCAGTGTTCACATTTAATTTCATGTCATTGCAACAGTTCTGCAGGATATTTAATTGATTTGTAAGCCATATACTGTTGTAGATAGTAAAGCCACATCATCAGCAAAAAGTAATATAAACAATTCCATAATGTCTGGCAAAACTTGTACACCATGTCTTCCTTTCACATTCATGTGAGTAGCAAGTTGATTTATAAATACAGAAAATAAAGTAGGACTTAAAACACAACCTTGTCTTACCCCAATAGGGCACTCAAAATATTCAGTAAATTCACAATTTTGCACGTACACACGAGACTAAAAAATATACATTGCCTTCAAAGAAGCCAAAAATCTTCCATTCACACCTTGATTTCTCATGCATTCAAGAAGTTTATCATGATGAACAGAATCAAATGCTTTTTTAAAATCAACAAATGCTACATATAACTTTCTGCGTTTCTTCATCATACATTTCTGGACGATAGCATATAAATTAAATATTTGATCTACTGTTGAATACCTGCTTGACTTTCAGAAATCACATTGTTGTCTTCTAACCAGTTATACAATCTTGCATTTAATATGGTTGTATAACATTTTGAAATAATACTTAACAATGAGACTCCTCTGTAATTATCTGTATTATCAGGATGGAGAGAGAGAGGAGAGAGAGAGAGGAGAGAGAGAGAGAGAGAGAGAGAGAGAGAGAGAGAGAGAGAGAGAGAGAGAGAGAGAGAGAGAATTTCAGAAAGGTAGAATATGGGGAAAGATAGAATGAGGGAGATTTAAAAAGACACCCAATTCTCCTTTCCTTAACTCTCTAGTTTCTTCCCTCCTCTTTTTTCCCCCGTCGTTACATCATTCACTCATTCATTCATTAGTTTCTGTCTTTCTTGTCCTCCCTCCCCCCTCCCATCTCTCTATCTTCCCCCCCCCCCCCCCCCCCCCCCCCCTCCCTCAATGACAGGAGTAGATTCCCCCTCTTCCTTTTCATAACTATTTCATTCCTTCCTTTTTTTGGTGGGGGGGGGGGGGGGGGTCCCTACATTCATTTATTCATTACTTTCTTTCAGTGTCCCCCTTCCCCCTCTCTCCACCCACCCACCCACATCTCTCTCAATGAGGGAGACAGAGACAGAACCCCCCCCCCCCCCACCCCCACACCCACCTCATATGGTCACCATCTGTCTTTCCTTAACCAACTCTTTCCTTCCTTCCTTTCTTCTTTATCTGTTGTCCTTACATTAATTCTTTAGTTTCCGTCTGCTCCTCTCTCTCTCTCTCTCTCTCTCTCTCTGAAATTTCTTAAAAGAATCAAAATGCATGACACTATCCAGATTGCTGAAAGGAACAAATGAAAATCACCGACACAATCTCTCCAGGTATGTTTTTTCCATGCTATGAACAGACGGAAGAAAACCATTTTGTAATTGTGCTGTTGTTTGTAGGCTACTCCTTGTTTCCATTATAAGTCATTGTGGCTGCTTGATGTACCGTTCTTTTGATTATCTTAATATATGTATTGACTTCGTGAATTGCTTTCAAGGTTTATCGTCTTATCGTTTTGTTTATTTGGATGATGTACTTGGTGTGATGCCACCAGGAGAGCTGGCTTAGATGGAAAATGTGACGATCTCTTTTTTGCATTTTGTTTCCTTTTACTTGCCTTTTTGCCTTTGGGGGGGGGGGGGGGTTTTTTTTTTTTTGGGGGGGGGGGGGGGGGGGGGGGGGGGGGGGGGGGGGGGGGGGGGGGGGGGAAAAAAAAATTTTTTGGGGGGGGGGGGGGAAAAATTTTTTTTTTTTTGGGGGGGGGGGGGGGGGGGGGGGGGGGCCCCCCCCCGTTTTTTTTCCCCCCCCTTTTTTTGGGGGGGGGGGGGCCCCCCAAAATTTGGGGTCCACCCCCTAACCCCCCCTTTCCCTTCCCCCCCCCCTTTTAAGGGGCCCCCTTTTCCCTTTTTTTTTCCCCTTTTTTTTTTTTTAGTAAAGGGGTAAAAGTTAATAAAATCAGGTCACTTTTGTTTCAGAACACAAAATGAAATTTAATGAGGGGAATAAGAACCCTCCTCCTTCCCTGTTCCTTCCCTCCCTTTTTCCCCGTTGACTTTAATCACTCTTTCATTATTTTCTTCTTTTCTTTTCTCCCCTCCATTTCTTTTTTCCCCCCCTCCCCTCCTCCCCCCTCTCCTCATCTTGATACCCCTTTATCAAACTTTTCATGACATTCCAATTCTTTAATTGTCGGGGGGGGGGCTCTTCATTTAATTTTTTTTCGTGTCTTGACCCCTCTGTCCCCCCATCTGTTCAAGGGGAGACAGTACAAACCTCTTCTCTTATTCCTAAATTCCGAACCCAATTCCCCCCCCTTTCTCACCTCTTGTCTTTCCCTTCCACCCTTCCTTCCCCTTCTCTTCTTTTTTCTTTGTTCCTTACATTAATTCTTTAGTTTCCGTCCCCTCCTACTCCTCCTCCTCCCTATTCTTAAACTTCAATCAACCTACACTCTCCTGAACTACCCCCCAATCCTCCGGGTATGTTTTCTTGCTACCAAGACAACCGATTGGCGGGTTTTGGACTCCTTTTCCATTATAACATAGTGGCTTTCTGATGCCATATTTTTAATTATATTGTTTTTCTCTCCCCCCCACCCCACCCCCTCCCGCCTCCCTCCCCCCCCCCCCGGGCCCCCACCACCCCCCCCCCCCTTTCAAACCCCCCCCCCACTCCTTTCCCTCCTTCCCCCCCCCCCCTTTTCCCCCCCCCCCCCTCCCCCCCCCCTCTAAATACATCAACCCTGTTTCAAACTTCAGCACGCTATCTTATCCATCTCCTCCCACCACCTTTCACACTTCTTCCCCCTTTTTTACTTACAGAGCTAAAGAAAATTTATCGATGATCCCTAATGGCAGGGACTGATTAAAACAAAAACAATAAATTCCCATTAAAATACTTTATCACCAACACAAACGGAGGAAGAGAGGATAAATCGAAGAATAAGAGAATTGATGAAGAAAAAGGAAGCAAACGGGGGTCCGTGAAGAAAAGAAGACGGAAGAGAGAGAGGGGAATAAAAGGCGAAGGGAGGGACGAAACAAAAAAGAAAAATAGAAACGAGCGAAAAGAGAGAGAAAGAGCTGAGACACAAGAGAACAGAGGGAGAGGGAGGAGAGAAGTGAGGAGTAGAGAAGAGGAGAAGAAGAGAGAAAGAAAGAAAGAAGAATGTGAAGTTTGAGAGAGAGGAAGAAGAGAGAGAGAAGGAGAGAGAGAGAAGAGAGGAGAGAGAGAGAGAGGAGAGAGAAGAGGAGGAGAGAAGAGAGAGAGAGAGAGGAGAAGAGAAGAGAGAGAAGAGAGAGAGGATGTGAAGAAAGAGGAGAAGAGAGAGGAGAGGGGAGAGAGAGAGGATGAGAGAAGAGAGAGAGAGAGAGAGAGGAGAGAGAGAGAAGAGGAGGAGAGGAAGAAGAAGAGAGAGGAGAGAAGAAGAGAGAGGAGAAAGAGAAGAAGGAAGAAAAGTAGAAAGAAGTGAGAAGAGAAGAAGAGAGAGGGAGAAGAGAGAGAGAATGTAGGTAGAATGAGAGAGAGAGAGGAGGGAGGGAGGAAGGAGAGAGGGAGAGAAGAAGAAGAGAGAAGAGAGAAGAGAGAAGAGAGCAGAGAAAACAAGAAGGAGAGGGAGGGAGGAGAGAAGAAGTAGAGGAGGAGGAAGAGAAGAAAAAGGAAAGAGGAGAAGAAGAAACTTATGCTCAGTTGTAATTATAGAGAGCATTCAGAATGCTTTTATTTTTTTAGTGTTTTTTGTACATTGGTTTACTTGTTCTTACTGTTATATTTCTTTTGAAACCGATTTTACGTCGGCTTAAAGTCGTATCTTCTAAAGTCATTTTTGGGTTTTTTGTTTTCATTATGTTAATAAAAATGTTTTTTCTTGTATTTTTTGTATTTACAAAGAAAGTTGATAACCCCCTTTAATACCATTGACAAATAAATTGGTGTGAAAGCGTCAAAAGCCTCTCTCTCTCTCTTCAAAATCTTCTTCCAAGATAGAAAAGCACACAGACACGACCTCTGACCTCTTCTGTCCTAGTCAAAACGCTCGCAAGTGTGTAAAATCCATAATATAAACAGACTTTCACCCCCCCCCCCCCCCCCCCTAACTTTATCTCACCTGCGCTTTCCAGCTTGCCCAGCTCCCTCCCTCTTTCCCCTCCTCACCCCCACCCCTCCATCTTTACCATACAAGATGTCCATCCGGGGGAAAAATGTGTACCATGCCTATCGCCCTGCACGTACACATATATATTATCATTATACCGTCCCCTTCTGTTCGTGCTCGGTAGCAGTTACACGTGTTCCCCACTGTCCCCCCCCCCCCCACCCCACCCAATCCTCCACACCCATCCCCTCCCCCTGCCTGCCCCATCCCCCACACCCCTTCACCACCTCCCCCAGACATCTCCTCTCTTACTATATCTATCCTCTTCCTTCTCTCTCTCTCTCTCTCCTCTCTCTCTCTCTCTCTCTCTCTCTCTCTCCTCTTCATTATCTCTTCTCTCTAATACTACACTTCTTCTACAACTACCCCCCCCCCCCCCCCCATCTTCTCCCCCCCACCCCCCCCCCCCCCCCCATCTTCCTACCTCTCCCCCACACCCCTTTCCATCTCTCTCGGCCATAAACGTGTAGTAGCAGGCCTTAGTAGCCAATCTTCAGGACTTCGCTTGCTACTGTACTGTACTGAGTCGACCGACCTTTTGATGAGGATTTGATGATTGGGGGGGGGGGGGGGGGGGGGAGGGGAGGGGGAGAGAGAGAGAGAGAAAGAGAAAAAGAAGAAAATACAGGGAAGGAGGGAAACGGAAAGGGATGTAATGAGGTTTTGCGTGCGTGCGTGCGTGCATGCGCGCGCACGTGTGTGTGTGTGTGTGTGCGCGCGCGCGCGCGCGTAATCATAATAATAATAATGTATGGAATTTATATAGCGCTGAATCTTGTAAAGCAACAAATCAAAGATCATAAGACAAACAATCATAAGACATACTACCTCAGAAGATCAATCATAATTATGATAAGAGAAAAATGCCCCACTGCTCTGATACAACAGAATAAAAAAAAACCAAATTTTCAGAACCACCACCACCACCATCCCCAACCACCACCACATCAAACCACCAATCATATCAAACACAATTCGCACACAACTCCCCACCCCAACCAACCCCACCCACCACCAGCACCACTAACCATCATCACTACCACCACCACACCACTAAAACTCACCACTACCACCAACCACTAACCATCACTACCAACCATCATCAACCATCAACCACACACACCACATAAAAGAAAAAATTCGACAGAAAAACTCACCCCCCACAGCTTAATAAAAATAAAAAATAAAAAAAAATGACGAAGCACACACCACACACACACACAAAAGAAAAAAAACTTCGACACAAAAACTCACCCCCCACAGCTTAATAAAAATAAAAAAATGAAAAAAATGAGGAAGCACACACACACACACACAAAAGAAAACAAATTCGACACAAAAACTCACCCCCACAGCTTAATAAAAATAAAAATGTACTCGTGTAAACCTCGTCTAATATCACTTAGAGTGAACAGACGTTAAATTGAAGACAACAACAACAACAACACATACACACACACACACATACCTGAGAAAGATGTCCTCTTGTCGACTGAGTCAAAACGTGGAACCTCTCTCATCTGCCCTACTGGGGGTATAGGCTAGGCTAGGCTAGCCTAGGCCTACATGCAACACAACAAGCCCAAGGAGACTTCTGTAGGCTATGGTGTGGTCTTCTGCCTCTGAAACCTCAACTCCTACCCCCGTGGGAAACGTAGGTTAGTTACACAGCCAGTGGGAAAGATTGAAGCTAGTAGGCTAGGCTAGTGGTCGGAGACTCAGGGATCTCGCATATCAACCTGTTGGGACACACACACACACACACATGCAAAACGCAGCGTGAGAGTTTAAACACACACACACACACACGCACGCACGCACATGCACACACAAAACGCAGCGTGGAGAGTTTACACACACAACATGCTCACACACACACAAACGCAATGGTGAGAGTTTACACACACACGCAATGTGAGAGTTTACACACACACACACATGCAGCGTGAGAGTTTACACACACACACACACAAGCACACACACACACACACTCATACACACACACACACACAAACACACACACTTCATAGATTTTTGTCTTCTAAAAATGTGTGAACATTGTATATTGAATGTTTTTATATGTCAATTTTCTGGATTTTGTTTTGTTTTGTTTTGTTTGGGTGAGGGGCCGGATGCAAAAAAAGTTGTATAAACTGAATCTTTTACCCTCAATAAAGATCAATTTGACTTGACTTGACTTGACACACACACACATCACACACACACACAACGCAGCGTGAAGGTTTAGTTCAACATAGTGGTCAGAGACTCCGTAGGCCTATCTCACAACCTGTTGGCGCGCGCGCGCGCGCACACACACATGCACGCACGCACACACAAACAAGCACGCACGCACACACACGTGCACGCGCGCGCGCGCGCACACACACACACACACCGCAGCATGAGAGTTTACACACACACACACACTTCATAGATTTTTGTCTTCAAAACATGTATGAACATTGTATTTTGAATGCTTTTATATGTCAATTTTCTTGATTTTTTGGGGTGGGTGGTGGTTTTGTTTGGGTGAGGGGCAGGATGAAAAAAGGTTCTATAAACTGATTCTTTTACCCTCAAGAAAGATCATTTTGACTTGACTTGACTTGACTTGAAACACACACGCACACACACACAACGCAGCGTGAAGGTTTAGTTCAACATAGTGGTCAGAGACTCTGTAGGACTATCTCACAACCTGTTGGCTCGCCACACACCACACACATGCACGCACACACACACACCCACACACACACACACACACACACAACACACAACAAAGCAGCGTGAAGGTTTAGTTCAACATAGTGGTCAGAGACTCTGTAGGACTATCTCACAACCTGTTGGCTCGCCCACACACACACACACATGCACGCACACACACACACGCGCGCGCGCGCGCGCACGCACGCACACACACATACACACCACAGCAGGAAAGTGAAGGTTTATAGCATCGTGGTTTAGCCTAACTCGGAACAGAATAGATCTCTCTGTCCCCTGGGCCACATGTACATAAAAACAGCCGGGAAAGATTTTAGTTCAACCTCGTGGTCGGTGACCTTTCAACCTGTTGGCGCGCGCGCGCTCGCGCGCACACACACACACACCCACCCACACACAAGGGGACGGGATAGCTGGTGGTTAGAGTGATGTGTTCGTGATCTGCTGACCCGGGTTCGATTCTCGATCAAGAGGATTTTTCCTCCGGAGTTAACATCAGTGCCGACTCCACTCTCCCCCAAAAGTCCTTCGGATGAGACTATAAACCGAGACCCCGTGTGCTAACGCACGCAGAACATCTTGCGCACACGTTAAAACCCGTTCCGCTTTTCAGAAGAGTAGGCCATTGGGTGTCGGTGGGAACGGATGACAAAATTGACAAAACTGCATACAGACGGGGTCTGGATGAAACAAAGCACATGAGCGCTTATTCTAATAAAACACAAACACACACACACACACACACACACACAGAGCAGGAAAGTGCAGGTTTATAGCATCGTGGTTTCGCCTAACTCGGAACAGAAAAGATCTCTCTGTCCACATGTATACAAAAACAGCCGGTACAGACTTTAGTTCAACCTCGTGGAGAGACTCAGAATCGCTTACCTCCTGGGCACTCCTCACACACACAATACAGCCAGGAGATTCAATCATTCAACATTGTGGCTGGACTCAGAATCTCTCTACAGCTACCTGCACACACACACTACACACACCACACACACACACACAACACACACAACACACACCAAAAAAGAGAAGTAGAATACAGTTTAGACATCACTTTAGCCAAAATAATAGATTAAATTGATATTTTGTTGTTCAAATAAGTACATGACTTAAAGGCATAAAATATTCTGATGTCATCACTACACACACACATCACACTTCGGCGCGCAGCTGCGTCTTGCGTATGATATCACATTTTGGACAGACATTAAATGAAGACTACTACTACACACATCAGCCGGATGTCATATCTTTGATTTAATAAGCTATGAAAATATACTTTGTCATGGTATTGATTTTGTTAACATGTTAGGCTTTGACTGTGGTCGAAAACTTACTAAAACTGATATACATTCACGTGCCGGGTTCATCAATTAACCCCCCCCCTTCCCTTCCCATGTCTAACATAATCAAAACTAAGTCAAAGTGCAAAACATACAGGCTTGAAGATTATATAGTCAACCATCTAAAAAGAAAGGTGGCATGATGGTAAAGACCTTCACCAGCTAACAAGTAAATGTAGAGGTTCAGTGGTTCGTTCCTAACCAGCTTGGCCCGTTTCTCCCAGTTTGACAGGAAAATCAAAAACTGACTGAAAGTCTTTGAGTAGAAAGACCCCTGTCCAGTCTAGAGAATCTTACACACGTCTACAAAACTCCTCGAAAGGTGAAAATCGGGGAAAAAAAACCAGCAGGAAAATACCTCCCCCCAAAGAAAAACAAACTGTACTGGCAAAATTGGCAGGTTTCAGTTCCCAACTGTATCCCCGAAGTCAGAATGCCGCTACCTTAATGGCGTCGGATGAGACTATAAACCGAGGCCCCGTGTGTGCGAACGCATGAAGAACATCTTGCGTACACGTTAAATCCTGTTCCGCTTTTCGAAAGAGTAGGCCATTGTGTGCCGGTGGGAACAGATGACAAAATTTACAAAACCGCATACACACGGGGACTGGATGTAAAAAAAAAGCACATGAGTGCTTATTCCATTATCCTTGATATTTAAAAAAAATGGCGAGGAAGGGGGAAAAAAAAAGAAAACCAAAACGGTCGCATACACAAAAATCTTTCTATTGGTGAACCTCGGAGCTCTAGCTGGGGAACAAAAACAAAAAAAACAACAACAAAAACCCTGGAAAGAAAAAAAAAAGTTCAGCATCTGACTTTACTATACTAGGATCCTCGTCGGCAGAGGCTTAGTAATAGGCCTAGCTACGGCTAGTACCTCCTCCTGTATATATATATATATATATATATATATATATCGTTTATCGGCTATAAGCGCTTTGATTTGTTCCTTTACAAGATTCAGCGCTATATAAATTCCATACATTATTATTATTATATATATAAATGTACTGACTTGACTTGACTTATGCCTCTGGATTCCCCTGGGGAACACAGGGCCGTAAGAACTCGGCTCTGGGTTAGAGATCCTCTTCATGAAGCTCGGCCCAGGTCATTCCGGCTGCCTTCCTTCGTCTCTGCGTCAAGGCTTCTGCACCAAGTCTTGTTTTGGTAGACCCAACTTTCCACTTCCCTTGCGGCGTGTAGTACTAGTACTGGCGATTTCTGGCTCGTGGACGATTGATTGCTTCACTGGCTTCCCACTCACTCACGCATAATACGCTTCATGCTAGGGCGGGATGCAAACCGTCTGTCCGTTGCACTTCCCCTGCAACAAGTTTATAATAAAATTAATGTAAACGGTCACGTCTGCTCTTCATTACTGCAGGTTGGTTGGTTGGGTGGTTAGATTGATTCTGGATGGCCAGTCAGGTAATTGATTGCTCGTCTTTGCAAAATGTTATATATTCTCATGGCTGCACTGGGTACGATTTGTTTATTCTGTGTGGGAAGTGCGTTTCTCAGAGAGAGAAAGAGAAAGAAGGGGTGTACGGGGAGAGAGAGGGAAGAAATTGGGGGGAGCAGCGATAGGGAGGGAGAGAGAGAGGAAGGGAGGGAGAGAGGAGGAGGTGGAGGAGGAGGAGAGAGACATATAGCGAGAGAGAGAGAGAGAGAGAGAGAGAGAGAGAGAGAGAGAGAGGAGAGAGAGAGAGAGAGGTGTGTGTGTGTGTGTGTTTGCAGGAGTGCTTATGCATCCACACGTGCATGCGTTTCAACTGGATTGAATTCCACTGAATCACTTAGTGTTGATGAGCTTTTATCTAAATGCGCTGGGCCCGACTTGTCAGGCGCTTAACAACCAAACGGCAGATCCAGTTGAATGAATAACATTAAGCATTTAACATAAAAAGATACTTTACATGAACTTGATTACAATAGAACTAAAACCTAGATGATATTTCCATACGACTGCTGAGTAGTGCTGATATATATTAGTGGATGTTGTTGTGCGTTCCCCAGCTTAACAGTCTTGGGGTCATCCAGAATGTGCACTCTGACTCACTCATCCCACCTGAGAATCACTGTGAGATTGAAACTGCACACCGAATGAGAAAGTTTGCGTGTATGGCTGTTAAGTACCTCGCCATATAGGCAGTCATACTCCGACTTCAAAGGATTTTTTCTCCTTTAAAGGAGAGTGCAGGTTGCTATGTTAAGAGCTTGTCATGGCTGAAGGTAATCTCAACACAACATAACCACATTTTAATGTAGGCCTTGGCAATTAGCTGACATCAATAACAGACAAAGCTCTTGGTTTGGGCCATACATTAGAGGATGATCAGCTGAATTTGATTTCGTTTATTGTTCGAGCTAACATCACAAACGGAATGGGTTTTAAAAAAAAAAAATTATTTTGACACAGCACCGCTATCCGCGCCATCTTTGAGAAGAAGAATTTTCTGAAACAGCTTTTCTTCCTTCTTTTTCCGGGTGAACTCCTGGACCATGTTGAAGGTGTAGAGGAACGGGTTGAGGGCCGAGTTGAGGGGCAGCACGAAAATGGCCATGGCCACGCTGACCTCCCCTGGGACCGGCACGCCGCTGTTGGCCAGCAGCCCCAAGAGGCCGATGGGGAACCAGCACAGAAAGTCCGACACCACCACGGTGATCAGGCGTCGCGCGATGGTGGCGTCCTGCCATTTCCTGCCGCTCTCACGGTCGCCCATCTTGCTGCTCTGAACGCTGACGTACACGAGAGCCTGGCCGCTGGCGATCAGGAGGAACAAGAGGAAGTTCAAGGCGATCATCACCCCGAAGGCGTAGCCGTGCCCCGGGAAGTCACTGCGCGTGACGGGCAGCGGGATGCAGATGCCCGTCTGGCTGTAGAACCGCCAGTGCCCCACCACGGGCAGCAGAGGCACCACGGCCAGCGCCACTCCAGTCGCCCACACGGCCGCAGAGGCCAGCTGAGCCGAGGAGTACCCGAAGCGGACGGTGGTGAAGGGGAAGCGAAGCACGATGACCCTGTCCAGCGTGATGAGGCAGATCATGAAGGCCGACACCTCGCTGGAGGCCATGGAGACGAAGCCCGCCAGCCTGCATGCTGGGCTGTGTCTCCAGGTGAGGTCCTCCCACAGGTAGCGGCCCTGGTACACCCGGTCAGCCAGGCCGATGACCACCAGGTACACGCCCATCAGGAAGTCAGAGACACACAGGTGCAGCACGAACACGCCAAAGCCAGACACGGCTTTCTTCCTCCTGAGAACCATCTCGCCACAAAACTCACGACGTTGCCCAGCAGAGCCAGTCCCGCTAGAAGCAACAGAGGCACCCTGTAAACGTTGGACCGGAGCAGATCTTCACAGGAAGACACCTCATCAAACGGAGCGTGGCAGTTTCCGTCGAAAAACGCCGGAGGCAGCATGGCTTTACAACACAGTTTGTAATTATCGGCATACACAGCCCGAAGATCGTTCAAACCTTCAAACAAATTTGGCGGAAACGTTTTAATCGGGCAACCCTTAGTATCCAGAACACGCAGTGTCTTCGGCAGGGAACGAAAACTTGCAGCAGACACATGCTCCAAGGTATTGTGAGATACGTTGAGCACGCGTAAACCGACAAACACAGACAACGCATCAGAATCCAAAGTCTCCAGATTTCCGCCCGACACATCCAATTCCTCCAGGTGATGATCTTCCCTAGCGGAGAACAACGAAGACAACGGATTTCTAGCCACGCACAACTTCCTCAACTTGGGAACCGTCCGCATATCCACGTCAGAAAGAGTGTCAAGACGGTTGTCGCTCAAGTCCAGGATCAAAAGATTGGGCAGAGTCACACCATCAAAGTATCTGATACCGCACCCCGCCAGCTTGAGATGGACCAACAGACTGTTGTTGGCCACGTCTCCCATTCTCAGCCCGCTGCCTCCCCCGTCCAGATACCTCACTCCGGGAAACCCCCAACATCGAACGGGGAACGACAGCTCATGCTGTGGCCCACACAGACACAGTCCCCGGCGCAGGTGATATTGCAGAAGCGTTCATCGTCGTGCAAGGGGCAGTGAACTTTACCGTCACACACGCTGTCCACATCCAGACACACCCGCGACCCGCGACAGCGGTAGAGGCCGGGGCAGGCGTAGGAGGAGCACCGCTCTTCGTCCTCGCGACCTTTGCAGTCCAACACGCCGTTACACCGCAGGTACACGGGCACGCAATTCCTGTCGGCGGGGCAGCGAAAGTGGGTGGCCGGGCAGGGCCGAGCCGGGTCCCAGTGCCGCAGTATGGCCGAGCCGAATTTGACGTCGGCGCTCTTCCCTTCGAAGGTGATGAGGTAAGGCGGCAGGACGCCGCTGAAATCCTGCGGCGTCCTTCGCGCGCACGCCACTTCGTCCGAGCTGTCCGTGCAGTGCAGGACCCCGTCACACTGAGTGCTTTGGGGGTGGGACACTTTGAAAGAAAGAAAACGGGGGGTGGGGGGGGGGGGGGGGGGGGGAAGGGGGTAGTGTTGACTATTGATGTACGCTTGAAGCAGCGTACTAGTAAAAATGTTGGTCTCAATTCAGCAAACACATAGCCTCCCCACCCAACAAAAACACACAAACAAAAAAACCCAACAAAACCCCCCATAAACAAAACCAAAACACAACGAAATCAACAACAAAACCCCCCCACACAACTAGCTCCCCACTCCATCCAAAAAAATCCAACAAACCCCCAACAAAACAACCCAAACCAAAAAGAAAACCATAAAATCCCCCAAAAAGCCGAGTGGCTAAGACCATTTGACTTCAATCCCGTGGGTTCATGAAGTCATGAGTTCGAGTCTCGGCTGCGTGTGGTGAATTAAGGCTGCCAGTGCCATAGTTCCCTTCGAGTATATATACAAGTTAAAGATCCCGTAATTCATGTCAGCGTTCAGTGGGTTACGGAAACACGAACATACCCAGCATACATCCCTGAAGTCGGAATGTGGCTACCTTCATGATGGAGAAAAGAAACAACCGCGGTCACATTCGCAAAATCTCACAATAGGTGAACTTTGCAAGCTCTAGCAGAGGAACGACTCCCCTCCCCCCCTCCCCACACAAAAAAAAGAAAAACCAAACACAACACCCCCCCACCAAAAAACAACAACAAACCAAACCAACAGCCCCTAAACAACAAAAACAAACCCCAAACAAGCAGCAACAAAAAACCCACCCCTCCACCAAAACAAACTATCCAAACAACTAGCCCCAACAACAACACATAAAAACACACAATTTTATTTATTTGAATTGTATGGTTTAATATTGTTCAGAGTTTTTTGCTTTGTTTTTAATTCCATGTATGCATAATATTATTGTCTTCTCTTGTTTGATTTGTATGGTTTATCATTGATTATGTTGTTTTTTAAATTCGATGTCTGCATATATTTTATCTTTTCTCTCTTTTTTCTTCTTCTTTAGATTGATGGCTTGACGAAAAAAAAGCAAATGCACTGCTTATTCAATGTAAAAGGTAAAAAGGTAAAGGAGTCCCATAACCTATAAGGTCGTAGGGGAGCGAGGCGTCAGAGACCTCACTTCTCTAGGGCCAGCATATTGAGGGCGGCGCCCATCTCCTCTCCCTCGCTGCTTTACCTTCCCTGACCCTAAAGAGGGCAGGTACCCATTTACAGCTGGGTGAACTGGGGGAACTGTACTGAAGCCAAGGCGCGCAAACGGTCACCCATCCAACTGGTAACCACGCTCGACGCTGCTTAACTTGGCTGGGGGAAAGCGAGTGCTCCGACCACACACAGTTTGACTTTGACTGACACAAACAAAACAAAACCCCACCCATGACCAACTACCCCACTTGAAAAACAAGAACCCTTCCAATACCTAACCTATACCTAACCTACCTAACCTAACCTACTCACCTCTTTCCCATTCTGACAGCGAATTTCAGTGACGAAGTTGCAAGGCGGGAAAGAGCAGAAATCCTCGTCACTTTTGTCCCGACAGTCATGCACGTAATCGCACACCAGCGTGTAAGGCACACGCTGTATACCACCTCGGCATACGAAACTCGGAGGGAAGGAGTTCAAATCCAGCTGGCAAGCCGGAGAATGAGCATCCCGCGACTCATCGCAGTCGAGCTCTCTCCAATCTTCTTCCTGGAAGCACTGCGAATTTTCATCGAAAGCTAAAAAAGAATGGGTGATGTGTCCCAAGGGGCAACGGACGATATCAAACTTCGGTACTGCTGCTGCTGCTGTTGTTGTTGCAGAAGCGTTGAATTTTGCGAGAGTGACATTGTTACGGTCGTCTTCTTGGTCGGAGGCCAGGTCTGCGTTCCTTTCACACAGGCAGAGGCACACAACGTGCTGGCAGTCCTCTGCCAGTTTCCACAGAGCTTTGAAGTAGGTCACGACCATGCCGACAGACAGAGGGTACAGGTAGCCGAAGACCGTGTGCGAGTTGCCGTCTCGCTTGGTCAGCATCGTTTCAAAGTGCATGGAGTTATCCGTCCACTGTAAGGCGTTTCTGTACCTAACATAACATAACAACGGGTGGACGTTTTGGGGGGGAAGAAAAAACAACAACAAAAACCGAAGAAAAATCTTATGGGATGTTTTGCTAAAATGTTTGAAGAAATGCGTGAACTTGGATTAAGGGAAGAATAAAAAGGAAAAGATTGGGAAGAAAATGTTATGATAATCTTGGCCAGGCTATTGAGTTGTTGTTGTTGTGTTTTTTCCACCCACGTTCTTTAGGTTCGAGCTTCAAGGTTCAACAATGATGATATTCTGCTTATGCGACCGTCTTTGCTCACTATTCTTTAATTAAGGTAGCTGCCTTCCGACATCGGGGATAACTTTCTCGAGTAATATGTGTGAGATTTCAAGCATTAAGCGAAATTCCTGAGAACTTCTGTTCATAAGTGTAATGTACATGCAGTATGTCAGTTAAAGAAACGTCTCTGTAACTGCTAGGATTATAAAGACTATTCTTTTTATATGATGTCAAGTAGAGAAGAAAAAACCCACCCCAACCTAGCTGCAGCAGAAAATGAAAATGAAAAAGAAGAAGAAGAAGAAGAAGAAGAAGAGGGAAGAAGAGGGAAGAAGGAGGAGGAGGAGGAGGAGGGGGGGAAGCAGAAGAAAAAGATGAAGAAGAAGGAGGAGGAGGAGGAGGAAGAGGAGGATAAAAAAACAGCAGTAGAAGCAGCAGCCAAAGAAGAAGCAGAAGAAAAGCAATACGAAATAAAACATACAAGACCCTACCCCCCCTCTCTGCCCCCCCCCCCCCCCCCTCGCCGCCAACCAAACAAAAAAAGCACACGAAACGAAAACTCAACACACTCCTCACCCCCCCCCCCACCCCCAAAAAACAAAAACAAAACCACACACAAAAAAACAACAAACAACAACAAACAAACCCAACAATAAACAAACCCAAAACAACAACACCAACAAAAACAAACAAAAATACCCAACAACCCTCCGCCCCCACCCCACCCAACCAAACAGAACAAACACCCCCCCCCCCCCTCCTCCCTCTCCCACAAACCCACCACCCACCCACCCAAACCCAAACAAAACGACCCCCCCCAACAACAACAACAACACCAACAACAACAACATACATACATATATCCAATCTCCAAATCCCTTCACATCACACAGCCTACATGAAAGCCTTCGCGTGCGCCGTACGCACTCCCACGTACACCAGCCGCCCGCTTTTCACCAGCAGGTCCAAGCGCAACGTCTTCACCAGGGCGTCCTCGATCCCTCGGGTCTTCATCGCCGCCAGGCGCCCTCCGCGGGCCGAGCACATGGCGTTCGCCTGGTGCCAGGTGATCCCGGACGATCCCCTCAGCAAGAAGTAGCAGATGTCGCCCAGTAGGAGAAGGAAGAGGATGCCGTCGTCGTCGTCATTGTTTTCGCAGCGTGTGTAGAAGCATTGACTCTCGTCCTCAGCCTCTAAGCACTCTGACCGGAGGTTGCAGTGGAAGTGAGCTCGCAAGTTGGGTTCGTAGTCCAGGGAACAGTTCCACAGGTTTTCGCCCAGCTGTCTCGGGATGTGAGGATGCTGAGGGAGAGAGAGTGTGTGTGTGTGTGGGTTCGTGTTGGTGTGTGTGTGGTGTGTGTGTGTGTGTGTGTGTGTGTGTGTGTGTGTGTGTTGTGTGTGTGTGTGTGTGTTCGTGTGTGTGTGTGAGTTTTCGTGTTGTGTGTGTGTGTGTGTGTGAACGGAATATGAAGGATTTTTTAGTGAATGGAAAATAGGGGAAAGGTGTGTGTTGTGGTTGTGTGTGTGGGGGTGGGATGGTAGTGGTGGTGTTCGCGCGCGCGTGCGCGCGTGTTGTGTGTGTGTGTGTGTGTGTGTGTGTGTGTGTGTGTGTTGTGTGTTTGTGTGTGAGTTTTCGTGTTGTGTGTGTGTGTGTGTGAACGGAATATGAAGGATTTTTTAGTGAATGGAAAATAGGGGAAAGGTGTGTGTTGTGGTTGTGTGTGTGTGTGTGGGATGGTAGTGGTGGTGTTCGTGTGTGTGTGTGTGTGTGTGTGTGTGTGTGTGTGTGTGGTGTGTGTGTGTGTGTGTGTGTGTGTGTGTGTGTGTGTGTGTGTGTGTGTATGTGTGTGTGAGCGGAATATGAAGGATTTTTAGTGAATGGAAGATAGGGGAAGAGGTGTGTTTTGGTTGTGTGTGTGGGTGGTGGTGGTGGTGGCGGTGTGTGTGTGTGTGTGTGTGTGTGTGTGTGTGTGTGTGTGTGTGTGTGTGGAGGGGGTGGGTGGGTGCGGTGGTGGTAGTGTTCGCGCGCGCGCGCGCGCGTGCGTGCGTGTGTGTGTGGTGTTGTGGTGGTAGTGGTAGTGGTAGCGTGTGTGTGTGTGTGTGTGTGTGTGTTCGTGTGCGTGCGTGCGAGTGCGCGTGTGTGTGTATATGTGTGCTGAAATGTAACATGCTTATGCTTTGGGCAAAAAAATTATGATTCTGTTATCACTCTTCTGTAACCGATTTGCTTTATATAGAAACCTGAGTTAGAGGTATGAATAAGTGCGCGCGCGCGCGCGCGTGCGTGTGTGTGTGTGTGTGTGTGTGTGTGTGTGTGAGTGTGTTGGGTTACAGTTACGGATGTGGTTTGTGTGTGTGTGGGGGGGGGGGGGGGGGGGGGAGGGGGTGAGAGAGAGAGAGACAGACAGAGAGAAAGAGAAACAGAAAGAGAGAGAGACAGACAGAGAACTCTGAACTCTGAAATGGTTTAATGGTACATCGGCCTTAGGCCACAATACACCAAATGAGGGGGGGGGGGGGGGGGGGGGGGGGGATGAAGGCATGAAACATAAACATAGGAAACGTTTCAAACATATTACTGTCAATCATAAATTTACTCTCATTTATACTCACATTTCTAAGTCTCCCCATGTGGGACAGTTTATATTAATATTCATGATGCTATTCACCACATTCATAATGACTTCAAATCATAAACTTTGAGGGTTAAGTCCGCGTTTCACATGACACATCATCTTCTCCTCAAAACAACCGTTTCAAGCTTATATTTTCATAAACTAGGTGGATACTCTACACCTTTTTTTTTTAAACAACATCCTTATACTGAGCAATAACAACATGATATCATCATTGTTATGTAATTATAACCCAACTATGTTTAACTCACAATAGACACGTCACACAAAATCTTCATTACCAAGTGTTTAAAGAGAATGAAAGGAATGGGAAGGGGAGAGAACTATCAGGTAAACTGCATCATGGATATGATCTTGCTTCCCTTCCAACACTTTTAAAAAGAAAAAATAATACTGGCATGAAACATAAACATAGGAAACGTTTCAAACATATAACTGTCAATCATAAATTTACACTCATTTATACTCACATTTCCAAGTCTCCCCATGTGGGACAGTTTATCTTAATATTCATGATGCTATTCACTACATTCATAATGGCTTCAAATCATCATAAACTATGCGGGTTAAGTCCCGTTTCATATGGCACATCATCTTCTCCTCAAAACAATCGTTTCAAGCTTATATTCTCATAAACTAGGTGAGACAGACAGAGAGAGAGAAAGAGAAAGAAAGAGAGAGAAAGAGAGAGAGAGAGAGAGAGAGAGAGAGGAGAGAGAGGAGAGAGAGAGAGAGAGAGAGAGAGAGAGAGAGTGAGAGAGAGAAGAGAGAGACAGACAGACAAACAGACAGACAGACAGACAGATGGCATAGCTGAACGTTCCTGAAATGTAACAACAGTACTGGTGCAGGATCTGCTCTGGTTGAGTGGCCCCCATAAGGGACATAAGACTAATGCGTTAGAAAATCACTCAGGAAAATATTGCTTTAACTAATGGGTGTCATAACTTCGTTTTATTTTTAGTCTCACATGTGACGCCACTTCCATAAAGAAATCAAGAAATGATTTGACGTTAAGTTGACGTAAGTTACAATCACTGACAAATAAGCTTTGAAAAGGCAAGAGCATATTTCTGGTCATAACTCCTGCAATTTCTGTACATAACTTTTTTTTTGCAATTTCAGGACATAAACTCTTTTGCACTTTCTGGGCATAACTCTTGCAATTTCTGCACAAAAAGTATTGAAATGTCTGAACAAGACTCTTGCAACGTATGTACATAACTTTTTTTGCAATTTTAGAACAAAAATTCTTTTGCAATTTCTGTACATAACTCTTGCAATTTTTGTACAAAAACTCTTTTGCAATATTTGTACATAACTAGCAATGTCAGTATAAAAACTCATGCAACTTCAGTACAAAAACTTGCAAATTCTGTACATAAATTTTGCAATTTCAGTACAAAACTCTTGCAATTTCTGTTCATAACTCTCGCAATGTCCGTGCAAGAAAAAACCTCTTGCAAATTTCTACGGCACAATTTTGCACAGAGAATCGGACAGAACCAGAAATACAAAACTGTTTAAATCAACTTGTTACACAACTTTGCTCAAACTGACAACATCCCTTCCTCTCTGCCGCCTTGACAGCACACACTGAGGCTGCCCTCCAAGAACTCATCAACTGCTTTGCGCATGCCTGCACTGAGTTCGGCCTGACGATCAGCATCAAAAAGACGAACATCCTGGGCCAAGATGTCAGCTCCGCCCCTTTCATCTCCATCGGCGACAGCCCCCTCGACGTTGTGGAAAACCTCACGTACCTTGGCTCTGCCATCTCCAGTAGCCTCAGCCTGGACACCGAGCTGAACTCCAGAATTGGCAAGGCATCAGCAGCAATGGCTCGTCTGTCAAAGAGAGTATGGGAGAACTCCATGCTCACCATCAAGACAAAGACCCAAGTGTATCAAGCCTGCATGCTGAGCACATTACTGTACGGTAGCGAGAGCTGGACTCTATACGCCCGACAAGAACGCAGGCTCAACACCTTCCACCAACGCTGCCTCAGAAGGATCCTTGGCGTCACATGGCAGGACCATGTTCCCAACAAAGAGATCCTGGAAAGGGCAGGAAAACTCAGCATGTTTGCCCTGCTCACCAAGAGACGTTTGCGCTGGCTTGGCCATGTCACCCGCATGCATGACGGCAGACTGCCCAAAGACATTCTGTACGGTGAGCTTGCCACCGGCTCCAGACCAACAGGAAGGCCAATGCTTCGATACAAAGATGTGTGCAAGCGGGACCTGAAGGCGGGTGGCATTGCACCAGCAGGCCTTGAAGCACTGGCAGCAGACCGCAGCAGTTGGCGAGCCACTACCAGGTCGGCCATCAAGACAGCAGAGCAGAAGAGGGAGGAGCAGTGGGGAGACAGACGAGCACGCAGACATCGGAGAGCGGAGTCAGCACCATCAGACAACTCCGTCTTCACATGCAACACCTGCAACAGGATCTGCCGCTCCAGGATTGGGCTCTACAGCCACAGTCGGCGCTGCAGTTCCACCACTGACTGACTGACCCACGGCGCATTCTCCATTGTCTCCCGAGACAGACGGATGCCAACACACAACTTTGCTCAAACTGACAACATCCCTTCCTCTCTGTCATATGAAGGCACAAAAATCAATGATACGGTCTGCCATTAATATAGCGAAACGCGTGCAACATTACAATTATGATCTTTGTCACTGCAAGGTAAAGGTGTGCGGTCTTAAACCTATGCGGTCGTTGGAGGAGAGTAAGGTGTCAAGAGGCCTCAGCTTCTCTAAGGGTCATCATCTTGAGGGTGGGGCCCATATTTTTTCTCTTGCAGCTTTACCTCCCCTGTCCCTTATTTAAAAAAAGAGGGAAGGTACCCATTTACAGCTGGCTGAACTGGGGGACTGTGCTGAAGCCAAGGTGCATGAAGAAGACAAAGAAGAAGAAGAAATATAGTATGTTCTTTCGAGCCAGAAGGCCCATAGAGCCGGAGCTTATCCCGGTTTCTGTAGCGTTAAGCGAACTGATGGTTTTTCACCACCCCTGTGACAGGACGCTAGTCTGTCGCCAGATACTTCCCCAGCAGAGCTGGTACCCACTTGTACACCTGGGTGGAGTGAGGAAAATAGGAGTAAAGTGTCTTTCCCAAGGACACAACACCGAGCCGAGCGGGGATCGAACCCGCGACCTCTGGATCACGAGTTGACCGCCTAAACCACTCGACCACGGTGCCTCCAAGAAGAAATATATGAAGAAGAATTTGAAGAAGAAGCAGAAGCAGAAGAAGAAGAAGAAGAAGAAGAAGAAGAAGAAGAAGAAGAAGCAGAAGATGGTGGGGGGGAAAGAAGAAGAAGAAGAAGAAGAGAGAAAGAAAGAAAGAAAGAAGGATTTGAAGAAGAAGAAGAGAGGATTTGACAAAGAAGACGAAGAAGAAGAAGAGAGAAGAAGAGAGAAGAAGAAAAGAAGGTCGATTTTTGTTCTTTCAGATCTCATTTCAGTCTTTGTTGAAATCTAATATCACCAAGAGTGAACAGACTTTAAGTCAACCCACCACCACCCCTCCCTCACCCCCAGCCACCATCAGTACCAAAAAGCCCCCCACACCCTCTCACCTTATGGAAAGAGAAGACCACACGCACTCCACAACCGTGCTTCAGAGGGAAGTCATCAGGCAGGATCCGACTGTGGTGAGAGACGAAGTGCAGGCTGAGGTGGAGAGTGTCCCTGATGAGCACAGCTGGCGGCAGAGATGGGAAATCCGAGCACAGCGTCCATACCACCTGGCCATCACCGCGCCCTTTGGTCAGCTCCACGCGGTCGTCACAAGCCTGTGGGAAGAAAGGAGAGCGAAATCTGAGAAGTGATATGGATGTTATTATTATTATTATTATTATTAAGGGGACGGGATAGCTCGGTGGTCGGAGCACTCGCTTTCCCCCAGCCAAGTTAATTAAGCAGCGTCGAGCGTGGTTACCACTTGGATGGGTGACCGTTTGCGCGCCTTGGCTTCAGTACAGTTCCCCCGGTTCACCCAGCTGTAAATGGGTACCTGCCCTCTTTAGGGTTAGGGAAGGTAAAGCAGCGAGGGAGAGGAGATGGGCGCCGCTGCCCTCAATATGCTGGCCCCTAGAGAAGTGAGGTCTCTGACGCCTCGCTCCCCTACGACCTTATAGGTTATGGGACTCCTTTACCTTTTACCTATTATTATTATTATTATAAGGGGGGCGGGATAGATAGCCTAGCGGTTTAAAGCGTTGGGCTCGCGATCTGACGGGGAAGGGATAGCCTGGGGGTTAAGAGTGATGCGCATTGCGCTCGTGATCTGCTGACCCGGGTTCCAATCTCGTTCAAGAGGATTTTTTCCCCCCTGTCTGGAGTTAACATCAGTGCCGACTCCGTTCCTACACAAAAGTCTTTAGGATGAGACTTATAAATCGAAGTCCCGTGTGTGTGTGTGTGTGTGTGTGTGTGTGTGTGTGTGTGTGTGTGTGTTGTGTGTGTGTGTGTGTGTGTGTGTGTGAACGCTCGCAGAATATCTTGCGCACACGTTAAACCCCGTACCGCTTTTTGGAAGAGTAGGCCATTGTATGCCTGCGTGTGGGAAGGGATGACAAAATTGACAAAACTGCACATACACGGGGACTGGATGTAAAAAAACCACCAGACGAGTGCTTATTCCATTATCCTAATGTAGTATTTTAGTATAATCATTAAGAAATTTGTTCTTAGATAGATGGCTTGATGCAAAAAAGCAAATGCATTGCTTACTCAATGTAAGGTAAGGTAAAGGTAAAGGAGTCCCATAACCTATAAGGTCGTAGGGGAGCAAAGCGTCAGAGACCTCACTTCTCTAGGGGCCAGCATATTGAGGGCGGCGCCCATCTCCTCTCCCTCGCTGCTTTACCTTCCCTGACCCTAAAGAGAGCAGGTACCCATTTACAGCTGGGTGAACTGGGGGAACTGTACTGAAGCCAAGGCGCGCAAACGGTCACCCATCCAACTGGTAACCACGCTCGACGCTGCTTAACTTGGCTGGGGGAAAGCGAGTGCTCCGACCACTGAGCTATCCCGTCCCCTCCCCGTATTCAATGTACCATCTGGAAATAAAAAATTGACCTGACTTGATCCTCGAGATAAAAGAACGATAATAATAATACTAACAATAAAAAGATTTGACGGCACGGATGTGAGACACCCACCAGTGCGAAAGTGGTGAAGTGATGATGTCTGCACGTAAACAGACAAAAGCAGACCTTGAGGCCACTGTTCCCTCTAGGCGATGGCCCGGCAATTCTTATGCCGAGGCGGCAGCCAGATCTGAACCTCCCTCCGACTGACCGTCAAAGCCGCGGGCAACGCGTCGCGAAAAAACACGGTACATGTCTAAAAAAGAGCTGCAATCCCCGAAGTCGGAATGCGGCTAGCTGAATGGTGGGTTTAAAAAAATACAACAACAAAACCTGGTCGCATAGGCAGAAATCTCACTATTGGTGAACCAAGGAAGGAAGGAAGGAGAGAAAAAACACACCAAAGCAGCAAAATAAACAAGTTACTCCAGGAGAGAAAGAAAATGTTATTGCAAGAAAGAACATTGACACGTCAGCACGAAATTTACGTCACGCAAAAAACTTGACGTAGTAAGGGGGGGGGGGGGGGGGGGGGGGAGAAAGAAAGAAAGAAAGAAAAATGAGTCGAGTCATAAAGCAAATCAAAGTCGAAGTGTTGGGCAATGGAAATGACACATTGGAGGATCAGACCATTAACCGAGAATATTGTCAATCTGCAGATTTGGAGAGAAGAGTACAGGCGGTGGAGATGAGATGCTTTCGGAGACTCCTTGGTATCTCCTACAAAGACCACATAAGCAACGAAAGCGTGCATAACAGAATCCAGCAAACCATTGGACCCTATGAGAACCTTCTAACGATCCTGAAAAAGCGTAAACTTAAATGGTATGGGCATGTCACAAGATCCAAAGGACTTGCAAAGACAGTTTTACAAGGCACTGTCCAAGGAGGAAGAAAAGGCAGACCAAGGAAGAGCTGGGAGGATAACATCAGTGAATGGACAGGCCTAGAACTCAACAAAACCCTGAGAAAGGCAGAACAGAGAGAGGAATGGAGGGAACTGGTTGTTGAGTCTTTGAGGGTGCCCCCACGGTCGTCAGACTACGGGACAGATAGATAGATAGATTGTCAATCACATTATTAAAAGAGAATATTGTCAATCACATTATTAAAAGAGAATATTGTCAATCACATTATTAAAAGAGATTATTGTCAATCACAATTATTATTAAAAGAGAATATTGTCAATCATAATTATTATTAAAAGAGAATATTGTCAATCATAATTATTATGAACAGAGAATATTGTCAATCACATTATTAAAAGAGAATATTGTCAATCACATTATTAAAAGAGACTGTTGTCAATCATATTATTAAAAGAGAATATTGTCAATCACATTATTAAAAGAGAATATTGTCAATCATATTATTAAAAGAGAATATTGTGAATCATAATTAGCATGAACAGAGTGTCAATCAGAAAACATTTACCTACAAAATCTTCAAGACCTCAGAACAACGACACACAGTTTCCCTGCTGCCTTGACAATATAATTATTACATGACTCTCGTTTTCAAAGGGATTGATGTCTTCAGCTGTAGTTAACTTTTCTCATGGTTGCCTGAAACCCATACGGTCTTCCCAGCCTGCGTGCATCAACTTATAAAATGAAGCAAACTAAATTGTACTTCAGCTAAAGTTGTACTGATCCATGTTTTTATTTATTTATTCCTTTATATCGAGGATAATGGTATAAGCACGTACGTGCTTTTTTACATCCAGTCCCCGTGTATATGCGGTTTTGTAAATTCTGTCATCTGTTCCCACCGGCACACAATGGCCTACTCTTGAACAGGATTTAACGTGTGCGCAAGATGTTCTGCGTGCGTTCGCACACAGGACCTCGGTTTACAGTCTCACCCGAAGGACTTTTAGGGAGAGTGGAGTCTGCACTGATGTTAACTCCAGGGGAAAATATCCCCCTTGAACGGGAATCGAACCCGGGTCGTCAGATTGCGAGCGCCGTGTTCTGACCCACTAGGCTACCCCGTCCCCCACGAGAACCATGAGAAAAGTAACTACAGCTGAAGACATCAACTTGTGAAATGGAGCACACTAACTTGTACTTCAGCTGAATTTGTACTGATCGATGTGGGCAAAAAAGAGCCTTAGCTTAAGGAGCCAGTAAAGATCTTGTTTATGCTGTCACTTCTGTTTAAAAAAAAAAAAATTAAAGTGTCAAAGTGCTGCTAATAAAGTTTCTCTCACCTAACCAAGATATGAATGCAAAAGCAGATCTATTCAACGCTTTACAATAATTCAGCTCTGCTAGAGCATCTACGTGTCTACATCTTTGTTTCCGATGACAATCTTAAAACAAGTCAGGGGTCGCATGATATGATGCAAGACAGTATTCACCCACCTTACCGTGGCACCACAGCAGTTCTCGCTGGAAAAAGGTTGGAAGGTCGATCTCTTCTGATTTCAGTGCTGCAAAGCTTTATGCTCGAAAAACGTACACAGCGTTGATTTTAAATTCAGGCATGTAGATTGGTTCTAGGGGTTCCTCTTCACACTTCTAACATTGGTACTTCTTGGTGTGTTACCGCTGGATAGATTTCTTTCGGAAAATTGCCCGTTACCAAAGAGATCTATATCGTGAAGAGTCCAACTGTCACAAAGTCAGAAATGTACACACAATCCAGTATACCAAAAAAAAAAAAAAAGCCCGAGATATCTCGAATCTCTTAAAACTTACACTGGGGACTGTCTAGTTGAAAGTGAAATTGATTTCAACGGATATTGCATCTTCTCGACCACTGATTCAAACCCTACCACCATGGAAGATGGAACGTGCAGACTTTGAGGTTGATGACGCAAATCTTTAAAAAAAAAAAAACAAGAAAAGAAGTGAGCATCCACACAGTTTAGCTTCCAACAGGAAATAAAAAGCCGTCTTTATGAGCAATATCCAGAACATTTGCAAATATATACTGATGGTTCACTATTGGATAATTATCAAGCAGGAGCCAAGATATGGAATTCCACCTCTTAAGAAAAAACCCACAAAAACCTTTATATGTAGGAAAAAAGAGCTCCATTTTCATTCATTGCAGAGCATGGGGCGATTTTAATGGCACCGAATGGCACCGAATATCCTTAAAAATTATTGTATATATATATACAGATTTGCCTGTTTCTGTTTTCAAAGCTTTGATAGGTGTTGACTCTATGTCTGTGTTCAGTGCTTTGCAGTCAGTAAGTTGTTGTGACAACACGGGAGTAGGAATAGTTGGTGAAAGCAACGCCATCATAATTCATTTCCTAACTTAAGTTGGAATTCGTGTTACTTTTCTATAACTTTTCTATTTGATGGACATTAATTCAAAGACTACACCCACTCTCTCTCTCTTGTTTGGTTTGGGTTCTTTAGTTTTTTTTGGTTGTTTTTTTTTTGGGGGGGGGGTTGTTGTTTGGGTTTTTTTTTGGGGGGGGGGGGGGGGGCGAGGTAGGGTTTTTTCTTTTTTATTGTTGGTTTTTGTTTATTTATGGAGTGGTGTTTTTTTTCGGTGTGATTTTTTTTGGGGGTGGTGGTGGTGGTGATTTTTTTTTATTTTTGGAGGGGGTTGTTTTCTTTTTGTTATTGTTGTTCTTTTTTTGGTTTTGTTTTTGCCAGAGGGCTGGATGTAAAAAAAAAAAAAAAAGCACGTACTGCTTATTCTATTACACTCTTAATACAAAGTGTTCTAAGTTCTCTCTCTCTCTCTCTCTCTCTCTCTCTCTCTCTCTCTCTCTCTCTCTCTCCCAGTTGATACCCACCCACCTTCTCCTTTGGCAATCGGCCGAAAGAAGCGAGGGCGACACTGACAAGGGTCAAGTGATGGTCAGGGGCGGTCAGGCGTGACCACACGTTCAGGTTGTCCGGGTAAGTGTACATGTTCAGCTGACCGTTCCTGAAGCTGGGGTGCAAGTGCATACCCCGGTTCTGAATGTACCCTGGAAGGAAAAGATGGAAAAAACAAACCCAGAAAGAAAGACTTTGAAACCCACGTTGATATTTAGAAACAAACCTAAAACAAAACACAACCACCACCCAAAAAGAAAACACCCCAAACACCAACCATCCTAACAAAAAAACCACACCAACAACAAAAAACCCCAACCAAACAAAAAACCCTGCATGCACGCTTGGTGTTAAAGCATCATCCCAGAAATCGGAATATCGCTACTTTCACCGTCACCGTCACCGATCCCTCAGATTCCGAATCCTTTGGGGCACCTTTAAAGCTTTGTCAACCACCTTTCTCCAGTCCTCTCGTCTCTCAGCCGCCCTCAGGGTGTCTCTCAGCTCCATGTCTGTCTGTCCACTCTCGAATGTTGTCCTCCAATCTCTTCCTTTGTAATTTTCTGCCTCTTCTTCTTCCTCCCCTCACTGTGCCTTGTAGGATTGTTTTAGCAAGACCAGAGGAGCGTGTGACATGGCCAAAGCACTTCAGTTCTCCTAATGGGCAAAAATGGCTGCATACGCAAAATCTCACCATTGGGGATCCTCGGAGCGACTCCCCCCAAAAAAAAACCCAAACAAAAAACACACACACCAAAAACAAAAAAACCAACCCCAACACAAAAAACAACGACAACCAAGAACAAAACAACATCAACAACAAAAAACCCATCAGACTTATCTTCAGTACACCAAGGACAAAAAGCAATCTGAAACCTACAGACTTTGACCAGTTAAAAGGCACTGTCCCCTAACACTACGAGCAATCTAACATCTACAGATTGACACACACACACACACACACACACACACACACACACACACACACACACAAAGGCCACAGAACACACGCCACAAAGGAAACAGTGTCCCATAACCTATGCGGCCATCAGTGTCCGAGGTGTCAGAGACCTCGGCTTCTCTAGTAGCCAGCATTTTTGTGGAGTGTGCCCCCTCCCCCCTTCTCTCCCTCGCTGCTTTACCTTACCTGACCCTAAAGAGGGCAGGTCCCCATTTACAGCTGGGGGGACTGTACAGAAACCAAGGCGCATGAACGATCTCCCATCCACTAGGCACCCACGCTCAACGCAGCTTAACCTTAGCTTGGGGAGAGCGAGTGCTCCGACCACTGAGCTATCCCGACAAGTATGTTAGTCCGTCGTTTTCGACGATGACCTCCAAAACAGCAGAGGAGGCAGCTGCTGTTTCGGAAACTGGGCAGAAATTTGATTATAGTGGAGATGCCTTGCCCACAGTACATCCCCACTCTCTCGGCCAAGTGGGCATAAGGACAGTCAGCTTTGGAGATTTTCTCCAAGGGCCAACTGCCCCGGGGTTTGCAGCACAAAAGGATGTGCAAGTAAGCCTCCTAGTCAGGAGTCATGTCGATCACTAAAGACTAAGCTGTAAAGTGGAATTCCACGAGTGGAAAAGCCACTGGTCATACAGCCTCTCACTTTGCTGTTGCCCCCAGCGTCAATGGTTTAATCAAGAATTGTGATAAACCCCAGGCGCTGACGGCTTAAGAGCATTTTATAAACTACAGACTTCCATGACTTAAGCCACACAGTACACTTGCAACAAGAGCAATTAAAAAAGGGCGGGATAGCCTAGTGGTTAGAGCATCGCGCTCGTGATTTGAATCTAAAAACTACAGACTTCCTTACGCTTAAGGCCACAGTAATAACGACAAGAACACCCGCCGCCATGGCGCAGTGGTTAGCACCCCCGAGTTCAGGTGGAAAAGGTTTTTGGTTCGAAACGTAATTTATAAGGAATTTTCTCACTCCAGCCCGGGTCCTACCCAAAGTGGGTTTGGGTAGGGCTACAGAAAAAATACCACGCCCCCAAACATCGTCACTCACTGATCATAGTAATAAGTTGTCTTGATTCGCTAGTCCGGATGCTCTGGGCCTGGTGACCTCAGTTCGGTTTTCGTCATTTGGCCCCTTGGCGAGTTTTGTTTCAAACCTTTGGGGTTGGGGTCATTGTTCATTAGTCCTTTTTGCTTTTCCCCCAAGTGTTTATGTTTTTTTCTGGGTTTCTAATCAAATTTTAAAAAAAAATTTTCGCCAAACGTGGGGGTTCACTAAAGGGGGATTTTTGTGGGCCGTTCTTGTCCATCATTAGGTAGCCGCATTTTTCCCAAATTCGGGAATTGCCATCAGGTTTCTTCTCTTTTTATTAAAAAATTCCCCTCCCCCCCCCCCCCCCCCCCCCCAAAACAATCTTTCCATTGTTCCACCCCCCCCCCCCCCCCCCCCCCCGCCCTCCCCACCCCCCTAAATCCTTCCAGCCGCATCCCACGCCCCATCCCACCCACCCACCCGGTTCCCAACTTGTGTCTAATATCACTTACGGTGGATGGAAAGACGTTAATTAAACTGACCAACCAACCAACAAACAAACCAACCAACCAAACCTACCAAGGGTGGTTGAAATGTAGCGCGTGTGCAGGTGTGGGTCAGTCAGGGACTGGACGACACGCACGTGAAGGGTGGCCGCGTACAGTCCTGCACCGGTCACCCCGAAACCCAGGTACACCCGGTCACTGTTGGTCAGATAATCCGGCCCCGGGTTGACCACCCTCTGGCAGCTCACCCACTCCCTCTCCACCCCGCCAGCACTCGGGTCTGTCTTCTTCTTCCTCCAGAAGAACCGCCCGTCTCTTTCGAAACCTGACCGCTCGGCAGCGACCGTCACGCTCCCTGTAACGTTACAGCTTTGGCCCAGCAGCAGAACTGAGATGGAGGCGCCCGCGGGACTTGCCACTTTCAGCCAGCAAAGGTTGGGGTTGTCGATGCGCGAGCTGCTCGTTAGATGCAGCTGGATCGTTCGAGGCTTGTCCAGATCCAGCGTCACGCTCGCTACGAGCTCTCCACGCGTACAGGAAGCGGTGCGAGATATGTAAATCGTGTCGTCGTCGTCGTTTCCGCTTCCGGTGGAGGGGGTGGTTTGTTTTTTTGGCGAAACATTTTGGAAGCGGGTGTCGTCGTTGTTTTGTGTGGTAGGTCAGGTGGGGGTGTTAAACTTTTTTCTGATGCATCACTGTTTGTTGTGGTATCAAAGAAGAGGATTGATGATGAGTTTGGATTGGATGTTGTTGTTGGGGTTTTGTTGTTTCCCTGGATAGTTGCAGATGATGTGGTATCCCCTGTCTGTATGGTGATGAGTACACAGCACAGAGGCATCGTGAGTCTTCTTATCCTCTCCGCTGGATGCATTCTTGTTGCGTTTCTGTGGACAAAGTGAAATATCGGAATAAAGCGAAATTATGTATGTTCCTTAGTAGATAAATGTAAAGTGGGTGGCATTTATTTTTTTAAGTGATCGAAAAAAGGCATTTTATCTGTGGGTGAAATCCACTTAATAAAATTATAAAATGACCCCTCAAAAAACAACAAACAACCCAACAAAACCCCAACAACAACACTAAATAGTAATGATGAAGATGATGATAATGATCATCATCATCATGATAATAGATGCTAACAACAGTGGAAGTGTTAGTAGCAGCAGCAGCAGTAGCAGAAGCAGAAGCAATAGTAGTAGTAGTCTATCTATCTATCTATCTATCTATCTATCTATCTATCTATCTATCTATCTGTCCCGTAGTCTGACGACCGTGGGGGCACCCTCAAAGACTCAGCAACCAGTTCCCTCCATTCCTCTCTCTGTTCTGCCTTTCTCAGGGTTTTGTTGAGTTCTAGGCCTGTCCATTCACTGATGTTATCCTCCCAGCTCTTCCTTGGTCTGCCTCTTCTTCTTCCTCCTTGGACAGTGCCTTGCAAAACTGTCTTTGTAATTCCTTGGGATCTTGTGACATGCCCATACCATTAAGTTTACGCTTTTTCACGATCGTTAGAAGGTTCTCATAGGGTCCAATGGTTTGCTGGATTCTGTTATGCACGCTTTCGTTGCTTATGTGGTCTTTGTAGGAGATGCCAAGGAGTCTCCGAAAGCATCTCATCTCCACTGCCTGTACTCTTCTCTCCAAATCTGCAGTCAGGGTCCATGATTCACAGGCATACAGAAATATGGATATGACAAGGGAGCGCATTAGTCTGATCTTGGAGATAAGTGAGATATTCTTGTCTCTCCAGATGGTGTTTAGTTTTGACAAAGCTGTTATTGTCTGTGCAGTCCTGCATACTACTTCTGGCTTGGATCCCTGGTCGGATACAATGGCTCCCAGGTACTTGAAGCTTTGAACTGTTTCCAGCTTCTGGTCATTAACCCTGATATCAGTGCTAATGCCGTTGGTGTTATTAGTCATCAGTTTGGTCTTCTCTGCACTGATTTCCATGCCGTATGTTTTGGAGGCCTTATCCAAGTGTTCTGTTAGGCTGGCAAGCTCTTTTTCTGATCCTGCTATTCCATCAATGTCATCTGCGAAGCGGAGGTTTGTGATCGTTCTGCCACCAATGCTGACTGATCCTTCATGATGTTCCAGTGCATCAGCCATGATTCTCTCAAGGAAGATGTTGAAAAGAGTGGGTGAGATAGACAGCCTTGCCTTACTCCAACTGTTGTTCGAAACCATTCTCCAATGTTGTTGTTGTAGTACACTGCACTGGTGGCCTCGCTGTACAGCTGTTTGATGACTCTGATCAGGTTTGCATTGATGCTGTACAAATTCATGGTTGCCCACAAAGCTGCATGCCACACCCTGTCAAATGCCTTCTTAAAATCGATAAATACGTGGTAAAGGTCTTGCTGATGTTGAAGGTACCGCTCACATAGTATTCTGAGGTTGAATATCTGTTCTGTTGTGCTGCGCCCTGCTCTGAAACCTGCTTGTTCCTCAGCAATGATGGTCTCTGCTTGTGGCTTCAGTCTATTCAATATTATCTGTAGTAGTAGTAGTAGCGCTAAATCTGGTGAAAAATCGAAAACCTTTGCATTCACATCTGTCATTCACGCACATGTTAACATTTTGGCCTCACACAATATGAAAACCAGGTTTAAATAATTATGGTTCCACACCCACACACACAGCTAGGCAGAGAGAGAGAGAGAGAGAGAGAGAGAGAGAGAGAGAGAGAGAGAGAGAGAGAGAGAGAGAGAGAGATAGGCAGATAGAGGCAGAGAGAGAGAGAGAGAGAGAAGAGAGAGAGAGAGATAGGCATAGAAAGAGAGAGAGAGAGAGAGAGAGAGAGAGAGAGAGAGAGAGAGAGAGGAGAGAGAGAGAGAGAGAGAGAGAGAGAGAGAGAAGACCGACAGACAGACACACACACACACAAAGAGACAGAAACACAGACACAGAAAGGGGTAATAAAAAACCCCAGACCTTCATATATACGCAAGATAATGGCACACACTACAACGCGACAGACATTTTTTTGTTGGTCCTGTTGGTGCATGAATAAGGAATGTTATAAAGACTTTCATTCTTCATTCTCAAGGAAAGGAGGAAAGGTGTTGATGGGGGTGGGGGTGGGGTGTGTGTGTGTGTGTGGGGGGGGGGGGGGGGGGGTCGAGGTGTTACTGATGCAAAGACAAAGACATCAGTGTTTTTCAGGCTAAAAGGCTCTGAGATAGATTCTAAGATAAGGTAGGTATAGATAGATACATACATACATATATAGGTAGATGAACAGATAGATAGATGTATAGATAGATAGATAGATAGATGAATAGATAGATAGACAGATAGATAGATGAACAGATAGATAGATGAATAGATAGATAGATAGACAGATAGATACATAAATAATACACAAAGGAACAGCAAGCAAGCAAGCCAGGCTGATAAAAAGATATAGATAGATAGATACTAGCCAGACAGACAGATAGATAGATAGATCAATAAACAGACTAACATGCATAAAAATATAGACTATACATAGAAAAACCAGACAGACAGACAGGTGGACAGACAGACAGACAGATAGAGACAGACAGACAGACAGACAGATAAACACACTGACATGAATAAAAATATAGACCGCACATAGAAAAAGTTACATACCTACAGCGCTGAGAATAAAGATATTAAGGATTAAAAACAAAAAACCAGCCCCCAAAGAAAAAGAAAAACACCGCCCCAAAACAAAAACAAAAGTAGTCAAACGGAATAACTTAAACTGATCAACACATTACACATCTCTAAAAAAAAAAAAAAAAAAAAAAAAAGACACATTGATCCACACAAACCAACTAAGAATTAGCAAACAAGCACACAAACAAAGTTATAACAATAATACATAAATGAATAAACTAACTGGCTGTCCAACTGACTGCACGCACGCATACATACATATCTACATGCATTTATGCATCATATATATACACACAGCAAACAACCAGTAAATAAACAAACAAAATGACACCCCCCACCCCTTACAAAAACAACAACCGACCCCTTCCCCCCCCCCCCCCCCCCCCCCCCCCCCAACCAATGGAAAATGGAAATACACAAGTTTATTACATACACACAAACACAGAGGCAGGTAGACAGACAGACACACATCCATCCACACACATATATACATACAAAAGGTAGGTATGTTGGATGTATGTATACACGTATGTATGTATGTATACATGTATGTATGTATGTATGTATGTATGTATTATGTATGTATGTATACATCAGTCAACAAAACCAAGCCTATGTGACAAAACACCCAAACCACAAAAGGTTCATTGTTTAAACAACCCAAAAAACACTAATACTTTAAAAAAAACCAACAACCAATAAAGCGTCATCATATCATGTATTGTATCACATCGATAAAGGTCAGGGCAAACCTCCATCACTTTCATACTGCACGCGCACACAAACACGCACGCTATCGAGTGTCAGTGAACTACTAACTCTTTCACACAGTAGCAGTCAATACTTTGCCTTGCTCTTTTAACTTACTTTCTGTTGCGGTAAATAGACGATACTCTGTACTTCGTCGTCACCGTCGAACGCTACTTACTGTTGTCTGTCATACGAGGGAAAATGCGGAAAGTACTAAACTTAGGCTGTTTTCCAAGTTGGGACGTTTATTTATCTATTTACTTAATCTGTTTATTCATTTATTTGTTTAGTTATTTATTCTCTTAGACACACCATCGAGGTCTACTTACTCTGAAAGTATTAGTAGTTTGTATTTCACATGTTAAAAAAGAAGCAAATACTGCGCTCATGTAATTTCAATAAGTTTGGTATATTTATTTATTTTTTATTCATTTATTTACTTGTTTATTTATTTTCACTTGGGGTTTTTCAAATGAATATACCATACAAATATCAGACTGAACACATACTTTTGTTCAACACTTGAGACCAGCTTGTTTGATCGGTTCATATGTTCACTCGTACATTATGTTTGTTTACTTTGGAATGTATCTATTCATTCTTTCTCCTCTTCTTCTCTGCAAATGACACGACGCAGCAAAATGAAGCCCCGGAATTCGTAACATGGCGTCTGTGGTCGGCAGGAAAATGACCGACAAAAAAAATAAACATGAACGAACAGATGCATGTTTGCATCAAAAAGACAAGTTGAACACAAACCCCAAGGGCGATAGACGGACATCTACGGAATTTCCCCTGTTGTTTCACAAGCAAGAACAAATCAGGGAAGTCCGTAAATGTTCCAGTGTCACTCCGTGGGACTCCCAGTTCGGGCCAGCAAGAATGTGGGACATCTGTCATTTCACTTTTCCTTTTGTGGCATGCGTCGATTTACAAACATATTCATTACACAGATAAAAGGAGCATCGATATTAAGTGTATAAAATGTGTGCAGTCAAAAAATCGATACCAAATGCTGGGAACAAAGCCCAACAAAGTGAACAAATCAACAATTACATCAAAAATCGCATAGGCGTTTTCAGAAATTTTTTAAGATGCTCTGTAATGTTGTCAAACCCATTTACAGGAATTTTCAATGTGGATGGCTTTGTGCTTTTAGCATAAGCTCCTAAAGGATACTGGACAGTAAAAAAAAAAGACTTTAAGTTATATAAAACACAGCAACAGGGCTCCTTTTTTGTTGTTCCTAGAACGAAGTAATATTGCACAGAGTGAACAAGGCACATTCTCTATGTATCGGAGCAACTGAAATTCAGTTAAAACCCGTGACTCCTAGTTGGTAACTGGTTCTATAAATCACGCTTGTGCACAGTCACTTAAGAAAGTGGTTAGAATGATAAGACTCCCGGCTGGAAAGTGCGATTTTGAACCTTAATATAAGCATTTGGGTTTTTTTTTTGGCCAGGGTCCGATGTACGTTATACTCAGAAATGTCATGTCAATACCATATGCTCAAATGAACAGTTGGGGCCCCATGTTTAGAATAAACGTACTTTAAGACAGCAAGCTTGACTTTATTCACGCTGTAAATAACTGACCAACTTTGCAGGTGTCTGTTTCTCTCGGGCCTGGCAGATTCCGGGATATACCACAGAGAGCTCAAAGAACAACTCCGTCACATAGTCTACAACGTGGTTACACCCCATCGACATCGTTATCATCGCCATTATTACTGGCTTTGTCCTCATCATTATTACCACAACCACCACCACCATCATCATCATCGACATCAAGGAAACTGTCTGGTTGAGTGGGCAGGCCGTTTGACGCTTGACCAAGTCTTTGAGAGTCAAGGGTTCAAATCCCACTTGCCACAGCCAGGGTGAAATAGACTTTCTCTTCGGGTACAAACAAAACTTGTCCAGATTCCAATCCCCTAAAAAGTTGTGACACACGATATCTCACCGATAACCTTGGACTGCTAGCAAAAGAACAAAGCCTGTGTTACCATCGTGATACAAAGGAAACAAACGACATGTTTCAAAAAAAGAGAAACGGAAATCTTAGATCCTGTTGCCCTCTATACTACAGTCTCATGGTGATCTCAGTTTTTAGTATCTCCTGTTTCTGTACCTGTGGTGAGTTGCTGTCGTAAGTCTTCACAGCATACAGATTTACAGGGGAGCTAGCGCTCACAGAAGAGCCGGTAATGACCGTGATTTATAACAGAACAAGCCTCTCCAAGAGGACGGGATAGCTCAATGGTCAGAACGTCACTTTCTCTCAACTAAGGTTAAGCAGCATCGAGCGTGGTTACCACTTAGATGGGTGAATGTTTGCGCGCCTTGGCTTCAGTACAGTTCCCCCAGCTGTAAATGGGTACCTGTCATCTTTAGGGTCAGGGAAGGTAAAGCAGCGAGGGAGAGGAGATGGGCGCCGCCCTCAATATGCTGGCCCCTTGAGAAGTTGAGGTCTCTAATGCCTTGCTCCCCTACGACCACATAGGTTGTGGGACACCTTTACCTTAGGCCTCTCGCTCGAAGACATCAGTCCGGCAGAGGGAGAGTTTCGGCAAAGAAGCAAGAAAGGCCACAGCATAAAATCCTTCACGATGATGCCAGCAAACCGAAGCTTCATGATGTCATACACGAAAACAACGAAAGGAAGGTGGCAGGACGGTTAAGACGTTCACATACCTGCCTAACCAGTACACCGTGAGGTTCTGGGTTCGATTCCCAGCCTTGCCATTTCTCTTCCCAGTTTGACGAGAAATTCCGAACTGAATGTCAAAGTTCCTCGGATGAAGACTATAAACCGAGGCCCCGTGCGCAAATAACATCTTGCACACACTTTAAAAACCGTGTTCCGCCTTTTCGAAGTAGGCCATTTCGTGCCGGTAGGAATGTGTGACAAAGTTTCAACAACAACAAAAACCCACATGCACACGGGTGTCGTCTTTAGACACGATCCCTAAAATCGGAATGCGACTACTTAAATGGTGTGTGTGTGTGTGTTGGGGGAAGGGGGGTGGAGCGGAATGAAGGTCGCATACGCAAAATATCACCATTGGTGAACCTGAAAGCTCTAGCCAAGGACCCCCCCCCAAAAAAAAAACCCCAAAAAACCACAACATAAAAACAACAACCCCCCCCAACCCCACCCCAAACAACAGCCACCAACCCCCCCCTCTAAAAAACCAACCAAACAAACACCCCCCTCCCCCAACAAACAAAAAGAAAAAAAAGATACACAGGAGCACAGACAGTGTCACCTGGCGATCGATCCTTCATGACAAAGAGTGGACGCTCTCACCGTCGTCCCCAGCGATAGGAGACAGGTGACAAGGTGAGGTGAGGCATCTCACTCGAGTCTCTGGCACTGCCACTAAGCCCATCCCTGGCATCAGTAAAGGGACTGAGTAGTACCTAGTAGTATTCTGTGTATGTATAGGGTCAGAACTAGCATCCCCGAACATCACCCGAAGTGGTGACCTAGCAGCAGTGCAGGGCCATTCTGGTTGGGGACCTTGCAACGGCAAAAACAAAAACAAAACAAAAATTGCGGGGTTCCCTCGGATAGCTTGCTTTGGAGAAAGTGAGATATTGTTTAAAATGGTGCTGTGTGTGTGTGTGTGTGTGTGTGTGGTGTGTGTGTGTGGTGTGTGTGTGTGTGTGTGTGTGTGGAGTGTGAGATAAGTTTGGAATGAGCATTGTAGAAGAAGCAGCACTGGGGCATCAAAGACGCCAAGAAATGAAAAAAGAAACACAACAAAGGAAAAAATCACACACCCCCCAAAAAATCCAACTCCCCCACTCTCCCCAAAACAAACCCTACAACACACACACACATGTAGTACAGACACACACACTCATATACAACCAAAGCCCACAACCAACAAAAAGCCAAATTACAACAATGATGAAAACAAGAATATCAACAAAACATTTACAGCAGCAGCAGCAACACCACCACCACAACAAGAAGGAAAGAAAGCAAGACAGAAAGTAAGTTTGGGTTGGATTGTGAAGGCGGTCGTCAGTGCTATGGCTATCAGTATGACTATGGTGTTGACGATTGTCATCATTCTCGGCCTTACCGTCATTGATTCATGTGCTGATTGATTGATTAATTCATTGATTGATTGACGGGGTCCTCCTCAGATCATTCATTTCTAGATTTGATGGCATCTTCCTCTGCTAACCAATTCATTTACTGGTTAGTCGTGCTGTCCTTTTGATCATCATTGTCTGCTGTGTGATTTAGTCTACCACTGGGAGACACATCAGTAATGTTCTCTCTCTCTCTAGCCTACACACACACACATCTATACAACACATAAAAGAAATAATCTTTCCAGTTGTGTGTCTTCATTTTTCATTTTTATCATTCTTTTATGTGGAGGATAATGGATGGAATAATGCAATCGCGGGCTTTTAAACACAAAAATTTGACACCCAGTCCCTGTTGTGCATGCAGTTTTGTAAAATTTGTCATATGCGCAAAAAACTCAACTCTGTTCATGTCTGCCTCTTATCTATTTCTCCTGATGCTTCTCCATCTCTGTATCATCATCATCATCTCTCTCCCTTCCCCCTCTCTCTCCCTCAACCTTTTAAGATTCTAACACTTAAAAGAGAGCAACAACAAAACACATCACCAACACTTCTCTGCTTGCAGCCAAAACCACTCCACACACACCACCCAACAAATCCATGCACGTCTCCACCGAAACCTTGCAGCCCTGCTTCGACTCCCCAAACGGCACCGACCTTCACCTTCATCTGACCCATCACATGACCTTGACCTACTTCCACCACCACGACCTTGACGCCAACGACCTTCACCGTCGCCAGGGCAACGGGCCTGTCGCCAAGGACACGCTCACGTGCAAGGTCACCCTGTCGACCAGTCTAGACCATCACGTCCTGTCTGTCCTGGCCTTGGAGCATACCTGCGTGCGCTTGGAGGCGTCCTCGGTGACTGTGACTGATGGGGATTATCATCGGGAAGAGTGGGATAACTGTAGGGAGTTTTTCCCGCCTGGCCCAGATTTTCTTTCCCGGGGGAATAAAGTTGAGATCACTTTCGTGCTTCGCGCTTCTTCTACCGCTGCAGTGGTTGCTAACGTGGGCTGGCGGCTGGACATTGTGGCGCGAGAGAGGTCGATGCCTGGGAAGCTCGAGGTTCGCTACGTGACGCCCAACGTGGGTGAGGAGGATGAGGATAAGGAGGAGGAGGGGGAGAGGAGGAGGGGAGGAGGGAGGTGGTGATTGTGGATGGTGATGGAGATGCTATGGTGGTGGTGGTAGTGATGATGATGATGACTGTGGTAGTAATGATGATGATGGTGCTGATGATGATTATGGAGGCGGTAGTGATGATGATGATGACGGTGGTGGTAGTGGTGATGATGATGGTGGTGATGGGAGGGGTGGTGGTGGTTGGGTGTGGACAGTAAGAGATGGGGAGGAAATGAGCAAGCAAGTCAATAAGCAAACAGGACGAGAGAGAGACAGAGAGAGAGAGACAGAGAGAGAGAGACAGAGAGAGAGAGACAGACAGAGACAGCAGTGTACACACAATATCCCTAACACACATCAATCTCCTACATACACTAACCCCCCCCCTCCCCAACACACAAACCGCCCCCCATAAAAAACAACACACCCAACACCCAAAGCCAGTCTTTAACTCATTACAACCCCCTGTCGCTTTCTAGTCCCCCCAAAACAACACACCCAACACCCAAAGCCAGTCTTTAACTCATTACAACCCCCTGTCGCTTTCTAGTCCCCCCAAAACAACAACACACCCAACACAAGTCTTTAACTCATTACAACCCCCTGTCGCTTTTCCAGTCTACATCCAAACGCCCCGCTGGGACCCGGACGCCGGAGTGGAGTACCCTCCCTCCCTCAACACCCAACTCCGCGTCCCCATCCCCCACAACCACTCCTTCGTCGTCTCCTCCGTCCACAACGACCTGAGGATCGCCAAAAGGTACCGGGGCCACGGCAGGGAGATGATGCACGTGTGGGCCCCCTTGGATCAACTCACCGTCCGCAACGGGTTAACCCACAAGCGGATCTACCACGTCAGCCACACCGGGCATCCCAAGATCGCAACAGGTGCTTGGAGATGTCGTTTTGCCTCTGGAGATGTTGTGTTGTTTTGCCTCTGGAGATGTGTTGTTTTGCCTCTGGAGATGTTGTGTTGTTTTGCCTCTGGAGATGTTGTTTTGCCTCTGAAGGTGGTATTTCTTCTACCTGAATAATGATAATGATAATAATACTAAATGGAATTTATATAGCGCTATATCTTGCCCTCCCCCCCCCCCAAAAAAAAAATCAAAGTGCGTGTGAATCTGCTTCTGTATGTGATAATAATGATGATGATGATAATAATGATGATGATAATAATGATGATGATAATAGTAATGATGATGATGATAATATATGCACTTTACATCGGCCGAGTCTTGTAAAGCATCAAATCAAAGCGCTTAAGTTACATTCAAATCATATACACGCATGTAACACCATATACCAAATCGGCGCGCGCACACACACACACAATATATATATTATATATCTATCTATATTTATCTATATTTTAGTTCCACGGCTACAGCTCCGAAGTTTATCACTATGTAAAATTTTGCGTATGCATGCGGACCGAATTTTTTTTTTTAACCCTACCATTAAGGTAGCCGCATTCTGACTTCAGGGACACGAATAATATAAGACTTATTTTCCATTTGATTTGAAGGCAGAGGCGATCACCTACTGGTGGAGTTGAAAGCACCGGACCCCCCTCCCACGCAGCCGTACAAGATTCATCAGACGAGGTTTCACTCGCTGCAAGAGTGGAGCCACAAGTTCGGAAAGGTTTCTGAAAAGAACACAGGCTTCAGACTGGCTATCAGCTTTTACTACAAGGCAAGGAGCTGTTGTGAATGTGTGTAGTTGTGTGTGTAGTTGTGTGTGTGTATGTGTGTGTGTGTGTGAGAGAGAGAGTGTGTTGTGTGTGTGTGTGTGTGTGTGTGTGAGAGAGAGAGAGAGAGAGAGAGAGAGAGAGAGAGAGTGAGAGAGAGTGAGAGAGAGAGGAGAGAGAGAGAGAGAGAGAGAGAGAGAGAGAGAGAGGTGTTTGCTTTGTATGTATGTGTGTGTGTGTTTGCTTTGTATGTATGTGTGTGCATGTGTCTGTGTTCTTGTGTGTGTGTGTGCATGTGTGTCTGTGTTCTTGTGTGTGTGTGTTTTGCTTTGTATGTATGTGTGTGCGAGTGTGTTCTTGTGTGTGTGTGTGTGTGTGTGTGTGTGTGTGTGTTGTGTTTGTGTGTGTGTGTGTGTGTTGTGTCTGCGTGCTTGGTGTGTGTTTTCCAAAAAACAACAACATAAGCGAATGGTTAAGGCGATACTTTTCCGACTCTGGTGGTCTTGGAAGTAGTAGGTTTGAATCTTGGCACGAGCGTGGTATTGAGAAATTGCTTTCTCGAATTCTTCTATCTCTCTGGTCAACTCTCAATTTTTCATCCAACAACACATCACACATTTTGTGTGTGTGGTGTGTGTGTGTGTGTGTGTGTGTGTGTGTGCGTGTGTGAGTGTGTGTGTGTGTGCGCGCGTGTGTGTGTGTGCGTGCGCGCGCACGTGTGCGTGTGTGGTGGTGGTGGGAGGTGTTGAGTAGTGTCTTTTTTTGTTTTGTTGAACTAAAATTCTCACTCTTTCCATCCCTATCCACCGTGCGACAGGACGCTCCTAGAAGACCCCGCAGCTCCATCGCGGCTGCCTCATGGGACTGCGCCTTCCCCCAGTTCCCCACCTTCGCCCTCCACGTGGCCTGCGACCTCTTCATGCACTGCCTCGACAACCTCGACGAACTGGACTGCCCGCACAACTGCCGCTTCCACCACGACCGTCGTCAATCCGACTGCCCGCCCAACTGCGGCCACGATCAGAACTGCCCACCCAACTGCCGAGACAACCAGCAGGACGAACCTGATTGCCCGCCCAACTGCAAACGCAACCCGAACTGCCCGCACAACTGCAAACACAACCCCGACTGCCCACCCAACTGCACACACAACCAGCAGGACAAACTCGACTGCCCACCCAACTGCGAACTCAACCCCAACTGCCCAGCCCACTGCCGCGACGACAACACTACCTCCACCACCAGAACCACCACCACGACAACACCACCACAACCGCTATCCCTGAAACAGGATTCCACCTCGCGGGGTCATCCTGCTACGTCCTCAAGACGTTCGTGACTCTCACCAGCACGGACCTTTCCGGGCCGGGGGACGAGGGCTGGCAAGGGGCGAACCGCGAGGCCAACATCATGTCCTGGGAAAAGTTCGCCCAGCGCTGCAAGCAACGACCTGGGCGGCGGCAGCAGCAGCAGGAACAGGGACAGCAGCAGCAGCAGTATCATCTGCTGAGCCTCAACAGTCAGGAGGAATGGCACCGGCTGGAACTCAAGCTTCACCGGCAAAAGAGCAGCTTGAGGAACGTGATGATCGGGCTTCGCTTCGGCGGTTCGGGGTCCAGAGAGACCTGGCCTCATTAGTGAGGAACTCACCTAACCTCTGTGGAGGATGCTCGGGGTGGGGAGTGGGGGTCTTGTCAGTATAAATAGCATCCCCACCTTCTGGAAATTTCCAGAAAATAAGCAACAAATGCCTCATTAGTGAGGAACTACCCCCCCCCCCCCCCCCACACATGTGGAGGGTGGGGGTGGGGTGTCAGTATAAATAACATCCCCACCTTTTGGAAATTCCAGAAAATAAGCAATAAATGCCTCATTAGTGAGGAACTAACCTAACTTACCCCCACCCCCCACAAGGGGGGGGGGAGGGGGCGAGGGGGCTTGTCAGTATAAATAACATCCCCACCTTCTGGAAATTCCAGAAAATAAGCAATAAATGCCTCATTAGTGAGGAACTAACCTAACTTAACCCCCCCCCCCCTCCCCCGAGGGAGCTTGTCAGTATAAATAGCATCCCCATCTTCTGGAAATTCCAGAAAATTACCAACAAAATGTCCCACATGGGGTGACCCCGGGAGGACGTTAATCCCTAAGTATCTGGAATTCTGCGCTAGGAATTCCCCCCTTTTCTATCCCCCTCTCTTTGTTTCCAGTTTGTTCCTTTTTTTTCCTTCCTGTCACCTCCTTCTTGTGTATTTTCTGTCTTCTTGTTCCATTCTCCTGCCTCCCTCCCTCCCCGACCCTACCCCTCACCCTAAGAAAGACTTTAAAATATGACAATTCTCCCCCATGTCAAAGTCGGATGCGCTGTGCTGGGCCTGACTTGTCAGGTGCGTAACGGCAGCGCGACGCATTTTCGCTCATATGACAGAAAGCAATGAGAAAGTGGCTCGGGCAAAAAAAAAAAAAAAAAAAGGAGAAAAGCTTTTGAAAGTTATGGATGTATGTTACGTTGCCAATACCTAATGCGAAATTGTGAAATACAATCCCCCCCCCCCCCCCCCCCCCCTTTCTTTAAATGTTATGTTATGTTGAGATTGTCTTCATCCATGACCACCAAGACCAGCGGAACAACCTATACTTTGGAATTATTCTGTTGACACTGTCTTCACTCATAACACATCTTTTAACGTCACAGCCTGTATTTGGGAAATGTTGAGATTGCCATGAAAAGCTCTTTACAGAACAACCTGCACTCTACTCTACACGAGAGAGAAAAAAATCTTCTGAAGTCGGAATACCGCTGCCTGAAAACAGCTCCACACGCAAACTCTTTCTCATCCAAGCGTGTGCTTTTACGGTCTCGCAGTGATTCGAAGTTGGGATGAGTGAGACAAGAGTGCATATTCTGGGTGAACAACCCTAGAGTGCTTAAAAAGCTGGGGAACGCTTCCCACTACCAGTTCAGTAGTGAGGAGATGAGTTTGGTAGTGGTGTGGTGGCAGTGGTGTTGGTGGTGAAGATGATAGTGGCGGTGGTGGTAGTGTGTGTGTCTGATGGAAGAGCGAGAGGGAGAGGGATTGAGGAGAGGAGAGAGAGAGAGAGAGAGAGAGAAGAGAGAGAGAGAGAGAGAGAGAGAGAGAGAGATTTTTCCTTTCTAAAACCCAAAGTTGCTTGCATTGTCAAGTTGTTCTTTCTTTTGGCGGGAGGGGAGACGGCTTTGGAAGGAGTGGGAGGAGGAATCTTATATCTGTGTCCACATTTTTGTTTGGAGAGGGGAGGGGAAGACGGGCACGGGACAGTTCAGTGGTTGTTCAGAGCACTTGCTCTCCTCAAGCCTAAGTGAAAACAGCATTGAGCATGGTTGCCCAGTGGATGGGTTACCGTTCGTGCACCTTAGCTTTAGTAACTAGAGTCCCTTAGTTCACCCAGCTGTATGCTATCTACGATGGGACTGGATTAAAAAAAAAGAAAATGAGTACTTGGTCCATCATCCTCGAAATAAAAGAAAACAATCTGTAAATGGGTACTACCTGCCCTCTTTAAGGATCATTACAGAGAAAGCAAAGCAGCAAGGGGAGAGGAGACAGACACCACCCTCACTCAATACACTAACCCCAAAACAAAAACTCAGATCTCTTTTAAGACATCTCCCTCGCCAAAAAAACACACAGGTCACGAGAACAACACCTTGACCTTATCTCACCCTGTCCCCCTCTTCCAACGGCCCCCCTCCCCCACACTTTCTCCCTGACCCCCCCCCCCCCCCCCCCAACCCACCCACCCCCCTCTCCTCCCTTTCTCAGTTACAGACACACAGGAACCTGGGAGGACCAGACGGTGGCCTACGTACCCCACCTCTTCATCACCCCTCTCGGCCCTCTCCCTTCTTGCTACGTTGTGAGACACTACCTTCTCGCGGGCGTGCGCTACCCTTTCCGGGTGTCCTGCGTGGACCCGAACCACAAAAGCTTCTACATCTGCGAAAAGCGAGACGACGCTCGGCCCACCGCCAACCCCACCTTCACATCTCCGCGCTTACGGCACGACAACACAGCAGGAGAGAGCGCCTTTCGGGCCATGTCGTCGTCGTCGTGTCGAACGCGAGTATGTCGCAATGTCCCGCGAAGCATTACAGTCACACTACCACGGCTTGTGACGCGAAGAGCGATTGCTGGGCCCGTCGCGGTAGGGGAATGGTATACGGGCAAGAAAGCAGTGCGTGGGGGTTTCCGGAGTCTGGGTCGTGCGAGGTACCGCTGCTGTTGTCGGCTTCTCCGTGGTTGCCGCCGTCGTTTGTGTGTGAGGTAGGGGTAGGGGTAGGGGTCGGGATGGATGCCGTGCCTTACAGTTTGGTGTGCGATTATCGACAAGACTGTCAGGACAAGAGTGATGAGGCCTTCTGCCAGTATCCCGACTGCGATCGATTGACGATGTTCCAGTGCACGAACGAGCAGGTATGTGGCTTCTTTTTTTTTTTTTTTTTTTTTGGGTGGGGGGGGGGGTGGGGGGGGGGGGGTGGTTCATGTCAGTGTGTGTGTGTGTGTTGTAGTGTGTGTGTGCTGTGTGTGCATCATAGAATTGTCTTGAAAAAAATGAAGTAATATGCATATAGGTAATTTTGATATTAGCACAAATAGATATTTTAAGTGCTTGTGCCAGTCTGAAATGGTTTGAGGTATTGCAAAAGCTCTCCATAAAACATCTACTACTACTACTAGTAAACTACTACTACTACTACTACTACTACTATACTATAAACTACTGCTGCCACTGCTGTATTTTACTGTTATCAATTTTAACAAATTAATCTGCATGCTTTTCTCACTTGTCCCTTGCTTTTTAAAAGGGAGAGAGAGCAATAGTAAAAGAGAGAGGGAAAGAGAGAGAAAAAGAGAGAGAGAGAAAGAGAGAGAGACAGACAGAGAGACAGACGGTATCAGACAGGCACATGCACTGACATAGAAATGGACCACATCCCCTTACCCACCCACCCAAATATCCCCTACAAAAAAGGCTTTTAAAACTATGCGTACCCCTTCTCCCCCACAAATAATAAACAAAGGCAAATTTTCAAAAGAAGTTCACAAAGAAAAATGTTAAGAGAAGAGACATGCCACACACTCTTTGAAAATGACCACTTTTTTCAATATTAGTTAGATATGAAAATTCAGAGACAAAGGGAGAATTTATAAAAGAGAATCCCTGACAGTGTGTGTGTGTGTACTGAAAAGTCCTCACATTTGTGGACATAAAGAATCTTGTCCATAAAATGTTTTGATAAAAATAAGCAGTTAAAAAACCCCAAACCAGACGATAAACAAGACTAAAAAAAATACCCTAAAAAAGTGGTAGCTAAAACACTAGTTTGCACATCATACTGTACTAAACTGGTAACCAGTGAAGGTGATGCCAAACTGGCGTGACATGATCTGATAAAACAAAAATCTATTACTCTTGACACTACAGCAGAAACAACAACCACAAGCAACTACTACAACAATTACCACTACTACTACTACTGTGCTCTATCACAACTACTACGACTACTACTACTGTTGCTGTATCAGACGTTGCTACAAACACTAGTGTTTTTCCACCTCTGGCACTACAATGAATGCTTTTCCTCAGTGTATTCCAGCAGGGGATGCCTGCAACACCCGTGTGGACTGCCTTGACGGGAGCGATGAGCAGAACTGTGGTCTTCAGATTCCCCTGCCTCCTGACCAAATGCTGTACCCTGTCCTCATAGACTTTGACGGCACTGGTACCGTTTCGTACCGACCTCTGAATGTCAACCGGTCTTCAGCCTGTCCAGAAACCCACTTCATGTGTCTTGAACACGACTACTGCCTGCCTGTATACGTCAGGTGCAACAGAGTATACGACTGTCCAAACTATGAAGATGAAGCAGAGTGTGATAGTTACGTATGTCCCGGTATGTACCGCTGTCGTGGCTCTGATGTGTGTCTGCATCACTCTCACATATGTGACGGCTGGGCTCAGTGTCCCGAACATGACGACGAACGTTTCTGTGGTCTGACATGTCCTGACCAATGCACGTGCTTTGGACTCTCCTTCTTCTGCCCTCAACCTTTTCTGGCTCAGGACATGAAGATTTACGGTATGTGGAAGGTGCAGGCAGCGGTATGAAGCCACGAGACTTTAACAGCAACCAGCTGTTGATACACCTGGGTTTAGCAAAGTGTAGCCTCTTTGAAATTGGGGATATGACCATGAAGAACCTTTACAGTCTAGATCTCACTGATAACTTCGTGAGCGTCATCAAATTTAATCATCTGAAGAATGTGTTGAAACTTAAAATCCTGATATTGGCGGGGAATCCTCTCACGTCAGTTTTTGAGGACACATTTACTGAGAACGATGTTAAGTTAAAGCTGAGTAAGGTTGACTTTTCTCGCGTCCATCTCCCAAAGTTCAATCTGAGTATTTTAGCAGTCTTTGACACTGTGCGAACTCTGAATTTTTCACAAAGTGGCCTGGACAATGTTCTCACTGACGGGTTTCAAAATTTACGCAGCCTTCAAGTCGTAGATCTTCGTGGATGTTCAATGAACCATTATACGCCCGACTTATTCCATGGCTTAAGCAGACTGCAAAAAGTATATTCTGACAATTATCAACTTTGCTGTCACTTTTTGTTGCCTAAAGGAACGAAAGTAGACTGCATAGCACCTGCTGACACTGTGTCATCGTGTGACAATTTGATAGGCTCAGTCATCCACCGAATATTCAGAAATTGTGCATCGGTATTAGCCCTTGTAGCAAACATGGGAAGTTTTGGATTGAGACTGATCCGTGTTCAACACCAGAATCAGCAACAGTCTGTATTCAGCATTCTTTTGCTACATCTCTCTGCATCTGACTGGATCATGGGGATGCACCTGGCCATCTCAGCTGTGGCGGATGCTCTCTTCAGTGGCGAATATGTATTGCACGACGCTCAATGGCGAGAAAGCGCCGCTTGTATCACAGCGGGTCTCTTCATGATGTTATCCCATGTGGCTTCTGGAGTACTGATGTGCCTTCTACTATGTATGCCGTGTTGGAATTATACAGAGACTTTTCCCTGAATGTCAATTCTAGAAGAATGCAAGCAGCATTGCGCTAGTGTTTGGTGCCTAGGAATCGTATTCATCACTGTTTCAGCAGTATCTTGGACATCACACGGAAGTTTGTACAGACAGAACGGTCTTTGCACTCCTTAACTATCACCACCGACTTCAAAACCGTCAACAATCTTACAAAAGACGTTAACGCAGGACTGAACATGTTTGTGTCTCTAGCATTATTATCAGGGTTTGTGATCATCAGGATGAAGAAACCCTCAGAGTCTGACCTCATCCTCAAAAAGGAGTCCCACCAGAAAATCGGCGAAGGCAGCTTCCGAATTGTACACATGATCTTCTTCAACAGTGTGTGTCGCAGTGCTGTGGGTCTGTCCGGTATGCTCCCCTCTGAAGGGCCATCTTTCAGTATACAACAGGCCGTGTATATTGTGGTGTTGCCACTGACCTCGGCTCTGAATCCCTGTCTTTATCTTATGACCACCCTTCTGCGACGCAGGCAGCAAGAACAACGAGAACGCTTGTTGAAAATGTTACTGGCTAAGAAGAAAACACAACTGCAGAAATGAAAAGTAAAAAGAATTTCTCCATGCATTGATTTGCCTGTGAATACTGGCAGCTAAACCCTTCCAGCGTCTTGGATATACAAAAAAGATGTCTTTTTTTTCCTGAAATCTTACAAAAGACGTTAATGCAGGACTGAAATGAAAAGAAAATAATTTCTTCATGCATTGCTTTGCCTGTGAATACTGGCAGCTAAACCCTTTACAGTGTCATGGATATACAAAAAAGATGTCTTTTTTTCTGAAGGGGGGGATTAAACGGTATAAAAGATTGTGGTCTTCATGAACATATTTTCATAACTTGTAGACAACATTATGAGAATGTTTATGGCAACTAAATCACCAGCATAACTTATTATGTCAACTACATCATAAAAACTATTATCACCATTATATCTTATGCCAATCACACCATCAGTATAAAATATCATGGTAACTAAATCACCAATATCAATGCCTCAACAATAAAAAATGGATAGGTTTTTAACACTTGTGCAACGTGAGAATTCAAGAATGAGACCTCTACTTTATAGTCTCCTCTGAAAGATTCATCAAAGAAATAGAATAAAAACCCTTGTTAACTCCAGGGAGAAAAAAATCTGCTCAACTCGAAAACTCAGAAATGACTTAAACCCGCACATTCCAGCATTAGCTAAAATTCTAAACAAATTATGATTCTACCACCAAGCCATGCTGCCGTCATTTGCATATCCATAATTTTCCTTCTTATTCACCAGCCATGGAACTACAACAAAGCTGTCATGATGATCTTTGTTTAAAATATACCACTGTGCTAGAATCAAGTTCATTGTCGTAAGTCAGAGAGCTTCATGGTGAGCAAAAACGGTCGCATACACAAAATCTCACCACTGGTAAATCTCAGAGCTCTAGCTGAGGAATGAAAAAAAAAAAAGTACATTGCCAACCACAACCAGTATGATAACAATGCAAAATAAAGACAGAGCCTTCTTACAGTGCATAAACACACATTCAACAGATATCTGAACTAATATCACTCATAAAGAAAAGATGAGGAAGGAAGGTGGCAAGGTGGTTAAGACGTTTGCCTGCCAACAAGTCAAGCGTGAGGTTGTGGGTTTGATTCCCAGCCTCGCCCTTTCTTCCCAGTTTGACCAAAAAATTGAACTGGATGTCAAAGTCCTTCGGATGAGACAATAGACCGAGGCCCCGTGTGCGAACGCATGCAGAACATCTTGCGCACACATTAAATCCTGTACCGCTTTTCGAAAGAGTAGGCCATTGTGTGCCGGTGGGAACAGATGACAAAATTTACAAAACCGCATACACACGGGGACTAGATGTAAAAAAGCACATGAGTGCTTATTCCATTATCCTCGATATAAAAGAATAAATAAATAAAAAATAAATAAATAAAATGTTAAGACTCTCAACAGTGGATAAAACTAAACCATTCTTGGACAAAACGCAACAGCATAAACCACAATCTGAACATTACCCTAAGCCGAATAAAAATCACTCTTCAGTTCACATCCCACAAACACCCAAATAGTGCTATGCTACCTTGAAGACAATGCCAGACCTGCATGAATGTAGGTCACTGAAGTGTTGTGTATCTATCTTCTAACCTTTTCTCTACGAGTAACCCGTTATAGCGTAACCAACCATCTACTAGCCCTTCCCTCTGTATCACCCACTACTGGGTTACGGTAGCATCATACAAATGTACACAGTGCACATCCTTCGGATGAGACTATAAACCGAGGCCCCGTGTGCGAACGCACGCAGAACATCTTGCGCACACGTTAACCCTGTTCTGCTTTTCGTAAGAGTAGGCCATTGTGTGCCGGTGGGAACAGATGACAGAATTTACAAAACTGCATACACATGGGGACTGGATGTAAAAAAAGCACATAAGTGCTTATTCCATTATCCTCGATATACAAGAATTAAAAAAAAAAATGTAGGGATAGTACTAAGAAACGGTAAGCTGGAAACGGCACCAGCAAAAATTGCACCATGCTGTTTGGTGATCAAGCCAAGTAAGGAAACAACATTTCAGAATGTCTTCTGTTCTCCATTCTCTGTGTTCCCTTACTGGTGTGGGGTGGGATGTACACTGCCTGGTCTTTTCCAGCGCTTACATCTCTGCAGGAAGTCTGCCTGCTGGCCTCAGCGGACAACATTCTGACTTCAGTGCAGAATTAAAAATTTTTTTTTAACAGGATGCATAATAATAATAATTATAATAATAAATGGAATTTGTATAGCGCTATATCTTGCAAAGACAAATCAGAGTGCTTTCTGGGTGTAGTCCTGTTTCCACATCCCAACAGACGCTGACATGAATTATGAGGTCGTTACTGTGCATATTTGATCTTCTGCATGTATATATATACCATACACGAAGAGAATCACGGCATGGTAGATCTGAACGTAAAGTTGACCTTGGAAATTTCTTAAAAATCTCCATCTTTAAAGTCACCAGAAGCTGTTGTTGTCAAGATTTGAACCGGTAACTTCGAGGACAACCGTAACATGGCCTTTGTGATCAGCTGGGCTATAAAACAAGACGAAGAGAAGGAAACCTCCCTCTCTCTCTCCCCCAAACTATCGGGTATTTACATGACACAAATCAAGGCTTGTTGCGTATGATGTGTTAAAACGTGTGATTTGCGTGCCCGCTATGCTACACAAAAAAGATATAATATTCAAAGGGAGTTTTGTGTGACCCTGGGAGAAAACCTGTGTGTGTGTGTGTGTGTGTGTGCATGTATGCATAAGTGCCTCCACATGCATGTGTGTATCATTCCTGCATGCGTATGCATGTGCACATCTAAACTAGCAAATATGCATACACAATACATGTCCTAACAGATACACCTATACTGTGTATATGGATGCACTGCGGCCAAGCACACACATACACATAAATATAGGGTGCATGTGGGCATGTAAATATAAGCTTGATTGCGTGTGGGTATGAATGCATACTTGTACACATAATATGAGCTTGTGTACATCTACGTTTGAGGGCTCTCACATTCCCTCAAACATAGATGTACACAAGCTCATATTATGTGTACAAGTATGCATTCATACCCACACACAATCAAGCTTATATTGACATGCCCGTATATGCATGAACATATATGCACCTGCACATGTACGTACATGTTTGCATGCACGCACATACACACACACAACCTAGCACACATACCTACATACATACATAAATGCAAACCACCATGCACACACATATCAAACAACCAGGCACACACATACACACACATGCATTCACTCTCTCTCTCTCTCACACACACACATACACACACAGACAAACTCGCGCAACCACCGTCTAAAATCACTAAATGTGAACAGACGTTAAGATCTCACGCAACCACCACAATCACAAAGTGATACAGGCTTACATGCCTAAAAGCCTTTTAAAAAACAAACAAAAAAAGGCAAATAGACACGGTGGTTCACTGTATAGTGTAAACAGATATATTCTTTCTGTCTTGCCTCATCTGAACACATGGATAATATCAGATTTGTCAGAAAAACAATGTCAAAAGAGGAAAGAAAAGACCTGAAAAATTCAAACAAATAGAATATAATGTGTAAATAGACTCTGTGGAATGCTGTGAACAAAGTATAGAATCTGTGAAATGCTTTGAACAAAATATAGAATCTGTGAAATGCTTTTGAAAAAAGTATAGAATCTGTGAAAAGCTTTGAACTAAGTATAGAATCTGTGAAATGCTTTGAACAAAATATGGAGTCTGTGAAATGCTTTCAACAAAGTATAGAATCTGTGAAATGCTTTGAACAAAATAAGGAATCTGTAAAATGCTTTGAACAAAATATAGAATCTGTGAAATGCTTTGAACAAAATACAGGATTTCTGGGATGCAGTTCATTAACAAAATAAAGGGGAAAAACCCCAAATGTCCACAACATTAGCCACCCGTCATGAGTACTTTAACGCACTCAAATCTTGCTCCAATGTACCCTTACTTCCCCATTCCCTCCTCTGTTGTCACACACACACACACACACAACAAAACAAAGAAACCCACTACCAAAAAGCATAATTTCTCCCTCCCCACACACATTCTTCCCAGAACCTGTTCTTCCTCACCTCCTCCCTACCCTCACAACACACACACACATACAAAGCAAAAAGAAAAAAAAAAGTCAAATTATATCACAAGAAAGCACTTGGGCAAAAGAATGAGCAAACACCATCATATATAAAAAAAAAAAACACCCCAAAAAACCCCACTTCCAAAAATGCCCTCCTCTGTCCTGTCCACTCACTCCCAAACACATCAAGAGATCACCACTCTAAAGCAGAAAAAAAAAAATCCCCCGCCCCCAAAAATATCCCCCCCCAAAAAAAATCCCCCCCCCCCCAAATTAAACCCCCCCACCCCCGCCCCCCCAATCTACACATCTCTGGACGGCATCATCACCACCTCATGGGATTCGAACACGACACCCCGCACAGACCGGGCCCACTTATTCACCGATCTCGTCCACCTGCGATACCATCTGCTTGCGAATCCCACAAGCGGGGCCAAGCACAGATCGGCGGAGCTGTCCCCGACCTCCCAAGCGTCAATGTCTTCCAACGTCTGCGGCAGTTCTCGCCCTTGCGTTTCCGGAAGGAAGCGGAGGAGGACGATCACGAGGAGGCACAACATCCCCGTGACGGCGCCCGGAAGCCACACCACGATTTCCGACTGGAACGAGACAATTTCTTTTTTTTTTACTGGATGAAAGTGCGTTGTTTAAAAAAAAAAAAAAAAAGTCAATCGCGGCATTGGAAGCAAGGCAAGCTTACAAGCAAGCAAGCTTAGAAGGAAGCAACGCTTAGAAGGAAGCAAGCTTAGAAGGAAACAAGCTTAGAGGCAAGCAAGCTTTGAAGGAAGCAAGCTTAGAAGGAAACAAGCTTAGAAGCAAGCAAGCTTCGAAGGAAGCAATGCTTAGAAGGAAGCAAGCGTAGAAGGAAGCAAGTTTAGCTTAGAAGAAAGCAAGCTTAGAAGGAAACAAGCTTAGAAAGAAGCAAGCTTAGAAAGCAAGCAAGCTTAGAAGAGCAAGCAATGCTTAGAAGAAGCAACGCTTGAAGGAAGCAAGCTTGAGGCAAGCAAGCTTAAAGCAAGCAAGCTTCAAAGAAGCAAGCTTAGAAGAAGCAAGCTTAGAAGGAACAAGCTTGAAGGAAACAAGCTTAGAAGGAAGCAAGCTTCGAAGGAAGCAAGCTTCGAGAAAGGCTAGAAGGAAGCAAGCTTGAAGCGTAAAGCAAATGCTTCGAAGGAAGCAAGCTTCGAAGAAGCAAGCTTAGAAGAAGCAAGTTCAAAGCAAGCAAGCAAGCTTAACGGAAGCAAGCTTATAAGGAAGCAAGCTTGCGAAGCAAGCAAGCTTAAAAAGGAAGCAAGTTCGAAGCAAGCAAGCTTAGAAGGGAAGCAAGCTTAGACGGAAGCAAGCTTAACGGAAGCAAGCTTAGAGGCAAGCAAGCTTTAAGAAGCAAGCAAGCTTATGAAGAAGCAAGCTTAGAAGGAAGCAAGTTTAAGCAAGCAAGCTTCGAGGCAAGCAAGCTTCAGAAGGAAGCAAGCTTCGAGGCAAACAAGCTTCGAAGGAAGCAAGCTTGGAAGGAAGCAAGGAAGCAAGCAAGCTTAAAGAAGCAAGAAGCTTAGAAGCAAGCATAGAAGGCAAGCAAGCTTTGAAGAAGTAAGCTTTGAAGGAAGCAAGCTTAGAAGCAAGCAAGCTTAGAAGGAAGCAAGCTTAGAAGGAAGCAAGCAAGCTTAGAAGGAAGCAAGCTTTGAAGGAAGCAAGCAAAGCTTAGAAGGAAGCAAGCTTAGAAGGAAGCAAAATTAGAAGCAAGCAAGCTTAGAAGCAAGCAAGCTTAGGAAGAAGCAAGCTTAGAAGGAAGCAAGCTTAGAAGGAAGCAAGCTTAGAAGGAAGCAAGCTTAGAAGGAAGCAAGCTTAGGAGGAAGCAAGCTTAGAAGGAAGCAAGCTTAGAAGGAAGAAAGCTTAGAAGGAAGCAAGCTTAGAAGGAAGCAAGCTTAGAAGCAAGCAAGCTTAGGAAGCAAACTTTGAAGGAAGCAAGCTTGAAGGAAGCAAGCAATGAAGCAAAGATGCGAGCTTAAAGAAGTTCAAGTATCCAAGATAAAAGCAAGCCAAGCATTAAAAGCAAGCCATGTTAGGGAAAGTGAAGAAGGCAACTTTAGAGCAAGTAAGTATAGGAAGGAAAGTAAGGAAAGTTCGAGAAGGTTTGTTCATGTTCTTATCAGTTCATACGTTGCTTGAGGAGCTACGAGTTGAGGTTAAAGAGTTTATAGATAGGGAATAATTAGAAAAGCAACAGATTTGGAGCAACTTGAAGAAAGCTTATGCTTATTATTGTAATGAAGCTAAGGAGCAATATTGCAAGGTGATAAAGCAGTTCAATGTATTCTGATGAAAGTCCAGCCAACAGTAAAAGCCATGTTAGGGAATAATGAAAAAGCGCAATCTTCTCTTTAATGGTAATGTTATAGTGACAGGTCAAAGTAGAAAGTTTCGAGTTTTTAGGGTTTTGTTTTTCTTTGCTTTCCATCCTACTTCAGTTTTTTTCTATCATCGTTGTTGTTGATGTAATTGATGTTACTGTAGTTTTTCTTGTTGGTTTAAATAGTTTTTATTCAGATATGGGAATAAACTGAAAACAAACAGCATTTTGGAGTCATACTACAACAAGCTGGAAGCTTATTATTGTTCTTGTCGTAATTAAGAAATATTATGATTTATTCATGACTGTACACCGCTTTCCTCCATCATTATTTTGTCGTCGGTAATAATAATCATCATCATCATCACGTTATCATCATCATCATCATCATCACAATCATCAATATAACAATAATCAGTTAATCACCATCATCACAAATACAGCTGCAGAAAAAAAAAAAAAAAAAAGGGTGAAAGGGTGGCGCAGCGCTAAGTGGCGACGCGTTCTCCCGCTCTCCCCGGGGAGAGCAGCCCGAATTTCACGGAGAGAAATCTGCCGTGACTTAAAGTGGTATGAAATAACATCTGAGCGCTTTGATTTGTTGCTTTACAAGATTCAGCGCTATATAAATTCCATACATTATTATTATTATTATCATTATTATTGCTGTCGTTCATCATGAATGATAATCATGTAATATCAGTATCATCAATAATGTTGTTCTTGTCCTTTTGCTAGCACCACCCCCACAACCACCATCATCATCATCACCATCATTATCATCACCATCATTATCATCACCACCATCATAACCATCACCGTCATCACTATGATCATTAATGTGATGTACTTACCACAGGAACCATGAAAGGAGCTATCATTCCTCCCAGGCGACCAGCTGACGACGCCAAACCAAGAGCTTGTTGTCTGTCACAAGAACATACCAATGATAAACTGAAATGCCTGTCCCTGAAGTGGGAATGTGGCTACCTTAATGGAGGACAAAAATCGTCCCATAAGCAAAAATCAAATCATTGGTGAACCTAAGAACTCTAGCTGCGGAAGAGGAAAAAATAAAAGAAAAGAAACCCACTGACCCGACTGACTTTCTTAAAAATTTATTTATTTATTTATTTATTCTTTTATATCAAGGATAATGGAATAAGCACTCATGTGCTTTTTTACATCCAGTCCCCATGTGTATGTGGTTTTGTAAATTGACTGAGATGTGTGTGTGGGGGGGGGGGGGGGGGGGGGGGGGGGGGGGGGGGAGGGGAGGAGGTTATAAAACAGAGACAAAAAAAGAATGGAGGAGGAGAGAGGACAGCAGAGAAGAAAGAGAAAGAGAAGAAGAGAGAGAGGAAAGAGAGAGAGAGAGAAGAAGAGAGGAGAGAGAGAGAGAGGAGAGAGAGGAGAGAGAGAGAGCGGAGGGAGAGAAAACAGAGAAAAAAGAGAGAGAGAAAGAAAGACTCGTTCAGAGAGAGACTAACACACACACTCACACACACAAACATATTCAAGAGGATTTTTTCTCTGGAGTTAACATCAGTGCCGACTCCACTCTCCCCAAAAGTCCTTCAGATGAGACTATAAACCGAGGTCCCTGTGTGAATGCACACAGAACATCTTGCACACACGTTAAAACCCGTTTGGCTTTTTGGAAGAGTTGGCCATTGGGAACAGATGACCAAATTTACAAAACTGCAAATAAATAACTAAAATCACGCACACACAGAGACACACACACACACATATGCACGCACGCACACGCACAACCACCATACCCACCCCACCCCGCACACACACACAAGACCACACACCCAGAGAGAAGAGAACCGAAGGAAATGAGATATAGCTCACCTGATGTTGGTGGGGTAGACTTCAGGAGTGTAGAAGAACATGGAGCCGAAGACTCCAGTGGATCCCATCATGGCCAGCATGGCTGTCAACACCGACAGCACTCCAAACAGCTGGCTGTCTGTGTGACATAGACAGAGAGACACACACAGGCGATCATTGTAAGCTGCAGACGCACATACACGCTTTGGCACACTCAAGACTAGACTAGACATACATACATACCTGCATGCATGTATACATACAAGTCCTTCGGATGAGACTATAAACCGAGGCCCCGTGTGCGAACGCACGCAGAACATCTTGCGCACATGTTAAATCCTGTTCCGCTTTTCGTAAGAGTAGGCCATTGTGCACCGGTGGGAACAGATGGACAGAATTTACAAAACCGCATACACAAGGGGACTGGATGTGAAAAAGCACAAGAGTGCTTTTTCCATTATCCTCGATATAAAAGAATAAAATAAATTAAAAAAAAACAAAACATACATGCACACACACTCAACCATACAGAGACACAAATAACAGAAATGAATAATAAAAATAATCATACTGATACATACACACATACATGTACTTACACTCTCACTTAGAAACACAGATAGACACACGGACAGAGATACATGTGCCAGTATGCTGTGACACAGAGAGAGAGAGAGAGAGAGAGAGAGAGAGAGAGAGAGAGAGAGAGAGATTCACACACGCGTTCTACACACACGCAGAGGCATGTGCGCATACACACTGCACATGCATCCTGCAATCACAAGACTAGACAGACTCACACATACAGACAAACACACACATGTGCACTTAAACAGTCACACAGAAACACAGTCAGACTTACACAAACATTCTCTCTCTCTCTGACTTACAAAAACATTCTCTCTCTCTCTCTCTCTGACTTACGTAAACATTCTCTCTCTCTCTCTGACTTACGTAAACATTCTCTCTCTCTCTCTGTGTAACTCACACAAACATTCTCTCTCTCTTATCTGACCCCACACACATACATACAAACACACATAATAATAATAATAATAATAATGTATGGAATTTATATAGCGCTGAATCTTGTAAAGCAACAAATCAAAGCGCTCAGATGACTTTTTAAAAACTTATGCGTGTGTATGCGGTTTTGTAAATTTTGTCATCTGTTCCCACCGGCACACAATGGCTTACTCTTTCGAACAGCGGAACAGGATTTAACATGGGCACAAGATGTTCTGCATATGTTTGCACATGGGGCCTCAGTTTATAGTCTCATCCGAAGGACTTTGACATTCAGTTCCATTTTCTTGTCAAACTGGGCAAGGCTGGGAATCGAACCCAGAACCTCACGGTTTACTTGTTGGCAGGCAAACGTCTTAACCATCCTGCCACCTTCCTTTACATACATACACACACACAAAACATATACACACTTTCTCTCTCTCTCTGTGCCTTACACACACACACACATTCTCACTATGCCTCACAATACATACACACACACACTCCCCTCCCCTCCTCCCACACCATCTACCCCCTTAACACACACTCTTCTGCCCCTCCCCTACAGCACACTCCTACCCTCATACCCCTCCCCCCTCCCCACACACACAAATCACAGCAGCAACGCAGATAGTGACTGACCCTGAAAGACACGGAAGAAGCCACTGCTGACAATGCCAGCAGCAGACAGGATGAAGAACAATTGAATGGTCGGCTTCCTTCCGGCACTGAAACACACACACACACAGACAAATGGTCAGACAGAGAGACAGAAAGACAGACAGACAGATGGGAACAGGATAGCCTGGCGGTTAGAGTGATGCGCTCCTGATCTGCTGACCTGGGTTCGAATCTCGTTCAAGAGGATTTTTCCTCTGGAGTTAACGTTAGTGCCGACTCCACACCCCCACAAAAGTCCTTCGAGGTCCTGTATACAAGCGCATGCAGAACATCTTGCGCAGGTTAAAACCCATTCCAATTTTCGGAAGAGTAGGGCCATTGTGGGAATGGATATCAACATTTACAAATCTGCATACACATGGGGACTGGGATGTAAAAAAGCACACGAGTGCTTATTCCATTATCCTAAAAAAAAAGAAAAAAACAAAGAATAAAGAATGGTCACACAGTCATGCATAAAAACTGAAATGCACACTTTTTTTTTTGTTCCTCAGCTAGAGCTCTGAGGTTCACCAATGGTGAGATTTTTGCATGTGCGACCCCCCCCCCCCCCCCCCCCCCCCCCCCCACTACTAGCTAGGTAGCTGCATTCCAACTTCAGGGATGGTGTCTGAACACACAACACTTGGGTGCATGCGTTTTTGAAATTCTGTCATCTGTTCCTGCCAGCACGAAATGACCTACTCTTCCAAAAGGTGAAATGAGTTTTAAACGTGTGCGCAAGGTGTTCTGCATGCACCTGCAAATGGGCCCTCAGTTTATAGTCTCATCCAAAGGAATTTGACATTCGGTTCCATTTTCTTGTCAAACTGGGCAAGGCTGGGAATTGAACCCAGAATTTCAAAGTTTACTTGTTAGGCAGGTGAATGTCTTCAACCATCATGCCACCTTCCTTGTTGTATGCAACGCGATTAAAGTCATCAATAATTCATTGTCAGACAAACATTAAGTCACACACACACAAATATGAGCATGTGTATGTATGCACACACACACACTCTTCTACTACCATCCTCATTATCTACCATTTAGTATCAGATAAAGTCTCTCTCACACACACACACAAAATCACACCAACACACACTCTCTACACAAACACAACCATCTCCCAACCCAATCCTACACAACCATCCCCAATCACACACCCACATATACATACATACCCCATAGCCCCACCCCCCCCCCCCCTTCTTCCCATATACAAACAACCATCTACCTAAACACCCACTCTCACACACACACACACACTATGTTTGTCCGTCGTGTCCGACGATGACCTCCAAAACATCAGAGGAGGCAGCTGCTGTTTTGGAAACTGGGCAGCAATTTGATTATAGTGGAGATGCCTTGCCCACAGTACATCCCCACTCTCTCAACCAAGTGGGCATAAGGACAGTCAGCGTTGGAGATGTTCTCCAAAGGCCAACCAGCCCCCAGGGCTGCAGCACATAAGGACTGTGCGAGTCAAGCCTCCTAGTCAGAGAGTCATAGTCGATCTACACACACACATACACACTCACACACACTCTCACACACACACACACACTCTCTCTCTCACACACAAAAACACTCACACACACACACAGACACACACCGGTCAACAATACAGTAGAAGAGGGCGAAGGCTGGAATCTCTGTGAGAGCGATGAGGAAAAAGTTGAGGAATCGGTTGCCGTGGAGGCCAGTGGACATCAGGTACAAGGTGAAGTTGCAGAAAGCACAGGTAAACCTGGGGACAGAAACAAGAGCACAAGTACAGCGTATGTATCACACCCGTGTTCGTGTTTGTGGACAAAAGTGCGCATGTGTATGCGGGTATGTGTGACTGCACGCACACACATGCACACACACACCCACGCACACATGCACACCCACCCACGCACGCGCACACACACTAACATACTCATCAACAACAAAGCCAAATGGAAAACAAACAAACACGAAATGGACTGGCTCTCCCAATAAGAAACTAAAAACATTTTCAGTTCTGATTTTATACAGGTAGACTAAAGTTGATGACGACAAAAAAACAACAACAATGATAGTGATGATGATGGTGATAATAATAATAATAATCCATGATGGTGATGAAAATATGTATTGATAATGAAAATATTAATAATAATGGTGGTGATAATAATAATAATATAATAATAATAAAACAACAATAACAACAACTATGATGACTACAACACCAATGAGATCATCAGCAATAACAACGATATAAGCCTTTTCTATGGGTCAAAGCACAGGACATTTCGGAACTGCGTAAACAGATATCAACCACATCATTAAATTCTATCAACAGACATTTCATACACACCCATCCCAAGAAAGGTTCAATAAAAACACCTGTATCCTCAACAACAATCCTGCCCCCCCCCCCCCCAAAAAAAAATCCCGTTGCTAAAAAATGACACAACACCCCTCCTCTCAAATTCCCCCCCCCCACCCCCACCACCACACCCAATCCCCCGCTAAGCAACCACATACTACACACCTCTCCTCATTCCCCCTGTATCCATCTGACAGAAGACAAACAGACAAGACTGACAGTACAAACGGACCGAGACCACATATACGAGACTTTCTTTAGAGTAGCCATTATTCCGTGACAGATGACAATTTACAAAACTGCATAACAGGGACATTAAAAAAAGCACACAATGCTATTCCATATCCTAGAAAAGAATAAAAAGAAATAAAACCAGCCAAAACCAACCACAATAAACCAGATATGACAAACAAACCAACATACACTCACTCACATACATTGAACAACGAAAAATAAAACCAATTACCAAAAAACAAACAAATAACAAAAACAAAAAAAAACCACCTTACCAGGTCACCCAAATAATCATAGTGTTCAAACGCAAGCGCCTGTGCCTGAAGAGGTCATAGACGTCAGCTTGTGCACAGTTTTCTTTTTGGTTCTTGCTGGTATACCGGCTTCAGGCTGGTCAGAACTGTCCAGAAGTGGTATACCATCTTCGGCTACTGCCCCGCTTCGGCGACATTTCCCAGTCTTCGTCCTGTAGCTTGCTTCTTTTCCGAATGTCGTCGATGCTGGCTTCGGCTTTGGGGTCGTGCAAGTCGATGGTTGCTGATGCTGCTTTCTGGTCTGTGGGTGAATCTGTGTAAAATATAAAAAAGGTAAAGGTGTCCCATAACCTATGCGGTCGTAGCTTCGAAGCGAGGCATCAGAGACCTCACTTCTCTAGGGGCCAGCATATTGAGGGCGGCGCCCATCTCCTCTCCCTTACTGCTTTTACCTTCCCTGACCCTAAAGAGGCCAGGTACCCATTTACAGCTGGGTGAACTGGGGAGGGCCTGTACTGAAGCCAAGGTAAGCAAACGGTCACCCATCCAAGTGGTAACTAACCACGCTTGACACTGCTTAACCTTGGCTGGGGGGAAAGCGAGTGGCTCTGACCACTGAGCTATCCCGTATAAAATCTTGTGTAAATATAAGACAGATTGAAAACAGCTGCTATATATCAGTTTTTGTCAGCATTACTTTGATTTATGTTGCTTGCAGTCCTACTGATGACAGCGGTGATAGAGACACTCAAGTTTAGTCACCTACCTGATGACAAAGGCTACTCTACATCAATTACAGCAAGCAAATCCAACATCGCTCAGTCAAGAGTGCTGAAGATAGTGCGCCCCTTTCTTTTACCTAGTCCAAGTGTGGTCAGTTCCTGCTATCATTAGCACCAACTGGGCTGGGCTAGGATGGAATGGACAGCAGCTGAGAGTGGGGGAAACTGACAGCTGGGCAGAGCGGTCAGCGTGTTAAAAAACAAAATTCACCCTCTGTTTGTAAACATATTTTGAGACTAACTGTTTAGTTAAAAATAAAGACAGAGCAAAAATATTTGTAAACCAATGTTCAAACATTAAATCATACCATGATCAAATTCCATAGCGATTAAAACATTAAAAAATCAGTAACCCCCATATCCCTTCCCTCTAAAACCCTGCCAACCATCTAGCAACCAACCAAAGAAATAAAACCCATATTAACACAAAATAAAAACAAAATACCCATCCCCAAGACAACCCCCCCCCCCCCCCTCCCCTTTCCCTAAACACACACATCTGCCAGAAGCAACAGATGACAAAATTTACAAAACCGCACGCACACAGGGGCTGGATGTAAAAAAAAAAAAGTACAAGAGTGCTTATTCCATTATCCTCAAAATAAAAAAATGAATAAAAAATAAATGAACAGGAAAAAAAAGAAAAAAAAAGAAAGACACATCACCATCCCCAGCCGTACAAAAAGCAGCATCAAACTCACCCGCCGCCAAAACAAAACAATTTCTTTTTTCCCTACTACCACCACCACCACCACCTTCACTGGCAAAGAGACCCCGCAACCCACCATCTGCTTGCAACTCGCTGGCGTGGAGAGTGCGAAGCACAGTGCCGACGTCAATGCCGTTGACCCGTGCCGCACGTCGCAACACCAGCTCTGCTGCCTCTTTCTTCCCATTCGCCACCAGCCACCGTAACGACTCATCCAGGTACCTACAACAACAACAACAACAACGTTCCTGAACTAAAATGACAATCCACACCCAAGTCAGATGCACTGGGCACCCACACGTTACATCCCGTTCCGCTTTTCGTAAAGAGTAGGCCATTGTGTGCCGGTGGGAACCGACGACAGAATTGACAAAACCGCATACACACAGGGACTGGATGTAAAAAAGCACGTAAGTGCTTATTCCATTATTCTCGATGTAAAAGAATAATTAATAAATAAAAATTTTAGTAAATGGGCCTGACTTGTCAGCGCATTTTCGCTCATTATGACAGACTACCAATAGCTGCTGTCTTGAGCCTCCGACAAAGAGAAAGAAAACGGTAAAACTAAGAAAGAAGGTGGCAGAACGGTCTTGACATTCATCTGCCTAACAAATAAAACTGTGAGGTTCTGGGTTTGATTCCCAGCTTTGCCCCTATCTTGTCAGTTTGGCGGCGGGGAAAATCAAACTGAATGTCAAGTCTGTTGGAGGAGAGTCTAAACCAGTCGGACCCGTGTAGCTTATGGACTTGTGCGCACGTTAAAAGAACCCACGACAGTTGAAACTAGAAAAAGAGCAGGGAGGTATCTCTCCCGACTGCCTGACAAAATCGGTAGGTTCAATACTCAATTGTATTCCTGAAGTTGGAATATGGCTACCTGAATGGTGGGGAAAAAGGATCGCACACACAAAAATGTCACCATAGGTGAACCTTGGGAGTTTTAGCTGAGGAACAGAAAAAAAGATAATCTTTTCATTTCTTTTCATTTTATTCTTTTATATCGAGGATAATGGAATAAGCACTTATGTGGTTTTTTATACATCCAGTCCCCGTATGTATGCGGTTTTGTAAATTTTGTCATCTGTTCCCACCGGCACACAATGGTCTACTCTTACGAAAAGCAGAACAGGATTTAACGTGCGCGCAAGATGTTCTGCGTGCGTTCGCACACGGGGGCCTTGGTTTATAGTCTCATCCGAAGGACTTTTGGGGAGAGTGGAGTCTGCACTGATGTTAACTCCAGGGGGAAATGTCCCCATGAACGGGAATCAAACCCGGGTCGTCTGATTGCGAGCGCAATGTTCTAACCACTAGGCTGTCCCGTCTCTCCCCTGACAGCCTTGTGGCTACAGCATTGAACTTGTGATCTGCGGATGCAGATTCGAGCCATCACCAGACCCCTGTTCAAAGGGATTTTTCCCCCCTGGAGTTAACATCAGTACCAACTCTATACTCCCCCCAAAAGTCTTCCCAATGAGACTACAAACCAAGGTCCTGTCTACAAATACACCTGGAATATTTTGTGCACACATTAAAACCCACACAACCTTTGAAAAGAGTAGGTCATTGCATGCCAGTAGAAGCAGATGACAATTTAAAAAAACCCAACAACATGCAGGCACACTGGTGTCACATTTAGACATCATCCGCTAAGTTGAAATGCGTGCGGCTACTTGAATGGAAGGCAAATGGTTGCCTATGCAGAATCTCACCATTGATGAACCTCAAACCTATAGCCAAAGAAAAACCAGCGCTATATACATTCCATATATTATTATTATTATTATTATAGTGACTGTGGTATGAGCACTTTTAGCTATTATATAATATACATTCACTCATTAGATTGACTGTACAAGAGTGAAGAATGCATAAAATCAGAATTAGAAAGGACATTTTACAGCAAGAAAGTCACCAAGTTCCTATATATAAAAAGTGATTTGTTCTGTATTGTATACCAATTTCAAGTCACAGAAAGTTTCTCTACATGAAATTCAGGCTGCTAGCCCTGGAAAAGAGTGCACTGCCACCCATAATTCAACACATTTTACTGACTGCATGAGTATTTGTTCCCTTCAACCCTACTAACAAGTCTCTCCCCTCCCCACCTCATAACTACCACCGTTACCTCCTCCCTAACTCACATCTCCACTCTCCCTTCCCCAACCAACACCCCCTCTCCCAGGGACATTGCAGTGGTCACCAGCTCCGGTGGGCAACTCACTCAGTCTGGACTCTGCAACTGAGCTAATACTATTGTTTAGCAGAGGGCTTAGTAGTTTGTGTCCTGTATTATGTCAGCTCAGAACACGCACCACCGAACACCACCAAAGTGACCCAGCAGCAGTGCAGGGTCCTCTCTAGCTGGTGGCCCCACCGCACCACAGCCTGACATCTATCTATGGACTCCCTGTGAACTTCCGACCCTGAGGATGCTAACATGAAGAATCTTCTGGGTATGGCTGGGGAGGATGGAGAGACTGAAATGAGCAGCCAGGGTGGGAACAGCAGGACGACAAGGAAGCTCACAGAAAATGAAACAGCAAACTAAAAATAAAACCCTACTCCCACCCCTCCCCCAAATCTCCCCCTCCTCCCCCAAATCTCCCCCCCCCACTCTCCCAACCGACCCCCCCCCCCCCCCCCCCTCCCCCTACCAAACTGACCAGAGCTGCAGCATAGCAGCGAAGAGCGAGACAGCGGACAGAGCGCACTGCAGGGTGCGCCAGGAGGAATCCTGAAGCAGGTAGGCAGACATGGCCAGGATGGTGTTGCCGATCACCCACATCGCCGCCAGCGCCATCGCCGCCAACGACCGTCGCTCCGAAGGGAACAGCTCGATCGACATGGTGGCTTTGCCCGTGACCACACCCTAAGGGGCGATTGGGAGAAACAGAATGAAGAGATGGATTACTTTTTGCTTGTCCCTGAAGTCAGTATGCGGCTACCTTAATGGTATGCAAAAAGTGGTCTCATACAGGCAAAAATCTCACAAATGGTGAACCTCAGAGCTCTAGCTGAGGAACGGGGGGAAAAAAAAAAAGGTTTTGTTTTTGTAAAGACACATAGAGAAAAAAACACAAACAATCCCACCCTTTCAGATGAATAGATGCACCGCCCAAAACAAACAGACAAATAAAGGAAAGCCAACACAAAAACTAAATCACCAGTTTCCTGAATACACATACACTCACACAAACATACATGTGGACACATGTGATGTGCACACACACACACACCCCTCCCCCCAAAAAAACCCCAAACAAAACAAAACCCAAACAAAAACCAAACAAACCCCAAATCCCCACAAACATACTGAAATTTTACTGAATTGATTTGCGGTAATACAATATAATGCTGAATGCCATGCAAAATTTTCAGTGGTGCCCCAATGGTCTACAAGACTACAGGCTAGGTGAAGGGGAAGGCAGAATACAATGTATGCTGAAACAGGATTTTGTTTCCCTCTTTGTCTCTCTTTCTCTCTACACATACATACATACACACACACACATACATACACACACACACACACACATATATATATATATATAAATATAATATATATATATATGGCTTTAAACAGGTCGTCATTCAAAAAGTAAATGCCTTTCTCCTGGTGTGTTACAGACTGCTTATGTTATGCCATCTATAATAAAAACAAACAACAACATTTAAACCTAACAATTCCCCTCTTAAGCAAACAATCCCCCAATGACAAAAACACACATATACAAACAAACCGTAACAACCCTATGAAATACTTAAAAAAACAAACTGTTTTAATTTTCTTTTTTCGTTTAATAATAATAATATATGGAATTTATATAGCGCTGAATCTTGTAAAACAAACAAATCGAAGCGCTTGCACTCAAATCATTTGCGCGCATGCAACTTTCCTCAAATATAATAAATAACATATTTCAAATTTATCCACGCGTACGTGCACACACACACACACCCGCGAACACACTTAGGAGATGAAGGATGCTGTTGAAAAGTAGAGACAGATATGAGGGGAAAGTATCACATAGGAAATAAGTGTGTTTTGAGGCTGGATTTGAAGGTATCAAGTGAAGGTTTTTGGCGAAGTGAAAGAGGGAGGTCATTCCAGGTGGACGGACCAGAAACAGAGAAAGAGCTTTAGAGGGTTTACAAGCCTTACGAGAAATGCTTTACCTGTTGCACACATCCCACCAAAAACTTGAGCAGGGCCAGGGAGGTATAGGTAGGGGCCATACCAATGGCCATGCCTACCCCCAACAGGCCAAACTGAGAATACACCAACACCCGCTTTCGTCCGTATCTGAAAAAATGACCACAAAAAAAATTAAAAAGTCATCATTCCAAACATCCATCCATTTCAATGTAAAAAAGTCTTCCTCCTGAGCTTTAATTTGTGTCCACATTTATTATTATTTATTTAGTCATTTATTTATTTATCTATTTTTCTGTTCCTTGGCTAGAGCTCCGAGGTTCACCAATGGTGAGATTTGTAGCATACGCGACCGTTTTTGCCCACCATGAAGGTAGCCGCATTCTGGCTTTGGGGATGTAAGCTGGGTATGTTTGTGTTTCTGTAACCCATCGGATGCCGACATGAAATATGGGATCTTTAACGCGCATATTTGATCTTCTGCATGTGTGTATGTACACACACACAAAGGGAATCAAGGCACTGGTGGTAGGTCTGCATTTCCAAGTTGACCTGGGAGATGCATGCGCGCGCGCGTGTGTGTGTGTGTGCGTGTGCGTGCACACAAATGTGTGTGTGTGTGTGTGCAAGTGCACACATTCATTCATGTGCATGTGTGTGTGTGCATGTAAACATGTACCTGCCTACATACTTTACAAGCAAACTGCCCTTTCAAGGAACAATCAATAATATTGTTTACTTGACTAGTTTGAATTTGACTCATCATTTGTTTTTTTGTTTTTTGTTTTGTTTTTGCACTATGGAGAATGTGCAAAGTTGATGATCTGAAGTCTGTAGCTAGTAGCAATAGACTGCGCTGGTTTGGGCACGTTCAACGGAAAGCAGACCACCACATCATAAAAAGAGCAACGAACTTCGTAGTGGATGGAAAGAGACCAAAGGCAAGACCTAGCAAAACCTGGGCAGCCTGTATTGCAGAGAAAGGGGCATAAATAAGGAGGAAGCTCAAAACAGAGAGAGATGGAGAAGGCTCATCAATGTCAAACCTCCCCTGGGAGAAACATGACAAAAAAGGAAGAAGAAGACTTGACTAGGCTGGACAATGCCGTGACTTGATGCATACCTGTCAGAGATCATGGAGGCCAGAACAGCTCCACACCCTTGTCCTAAGATGACCAGGGTTTGCAAGAAGTCGGCCAGCAAGGCGTGGTCACAGACCAGGTCAAACTGAAACAACGCACGACCCCTCATTACGTGGTTGTGTGAAATTTATATTTATGAATATTTTGCTAATTAAAGTGTGATTTTTATCAACATTTTGCAAAATAAAAGTGTTATCATTCTGTACATGCAAGGATGGTGAAGTATGCAAAAAAAAAAAAAAGTATGTAAACATGTCAACTGAAATGATCAAGCAAATGTGTGAGTTAAGCAGAGAGAATACAAACACATGAAAAATCCCACAAGCATGCACGCTCAGATTTATAGCGCAAACACACATGCATGCATGCATACATATGCAAGCACACAAAGACACACACTCACATATAGAGATACATGCATGCATGCGCACATGCACAAATGACACAGTTTGTTTGTTCACACCCAAGCATATATATTATAGTATGCAAAAAATGATGATATTATGCACACTCACATCATAACCCCCCCCCCCGCCCATTTCCACTTCTCCCCCTTCCTCTCCACTATCTCCCCCTAAATACATGCACTCAGACACACACACACACATGTACACACACACTTCTATTATCCTGGATATAAAATAATAAAATAAAAAATAAATAAAATAAAACACACACACATACAACCTCACCTCAGTCCTAAACGACAGCTCCCTGGGGTAAGCGTAGTCGTACCCAAAGAGGCAGGGGTAGGTAGCGACGTGACGAAGGTCATTTCGGACAGTGATTTGGCACTGACCGTAACTGACCTCAGCCGCTGAGGTCCAGTTGACAGGACTGTCCAGTAGCTTTGCTGCTCTTCTGCTGTCCTCCAAAGACCTGGGTGGGGAGCACTGGTGCCATGTCACTTTTCGACCTGAAGAAAAAGACTGGACTTAAGTTCTGGTAGGCTGTGTGTATTTTCTTAGGGATTGAATAATTGTTTTTGTTTTCTGTTTTTACGTTGTTGCTTTTTTGTTTTGTTTTCCCCTGTAGAAAAGTCAGGATTTTGCTTTATTTGCTTATTTGAGTTTAAAAAAAACTTTTTGATTGGCACACATATACAGTTCAAAACAAACTAACTTTTCATCCAGACATCATCATCATCATCATCAATGCCTTTGTGCCTTATTGGCACGTAGGGCAGCAACAAATGTTCTCCACTCCTGTCTGTTCTGGCAACATTACATCATTTCCATTTTACAGGCATACAAGGCTACTAGCTACACAAAGTACAAACAGAATCAATCATCATTTTCATTGTCAAGACAAGATTTATAGATTACATACAGAATTTTGCTAATATTTTGAATTGGTACTCAACTTTCTACTAAGCTTATGAACTGGAACCATTTTTTCTGAAAATTAGTAAACTGCATTTGTTTGCTATGCTCCAGCTTTTCCATTTTATATTTATATTTTAGTTCATTCAGAAAATTACCAACATTAGGTTTTGTTTTACCAATCCGACATTTATAAACACAGAACTTTGCTAACAGTATTATTAAGTCTAACACTTCATCAGTTGTTGTAGCTTATTTGAGTTTGATTTATTTCCTTCTCTTTTATTCTTCCTTTAAAACTTTTATCATTATTGTGTTTTTTTTCTTTTCCAGAGAATCGGAAAGACAGGTAGAAAGAAAGACAGACCAACAGACAGACAGACAGACAAAGAAACAGAGGCAAAGAGAGAGCGAGGAACAAATAGAACCTTTCGTCTTCTCTCTTTTTTCCTTAATTAACTCCCCTGGGAGACATAGGGGCACGATACTGAAACTTTCATGCCATTGCTTCCTGGGTAAATCCACCTCATAAAGTCCCTGAAGTCGGAATGTGGCTACCTTCATGGTGGGCCAAAACGGTTGCCTAAAT
>CM054153.1:23777457-23782457 GCA_028751875.1 Rapana venosa | reverse complement strand
CCACGCTGGTGAAAAGTTGCAGCCTAAACACCAACTTTAGCCGAGCAAATCTTTCAACGCTATGAAAAGATCAGCACACTCAGTATTCTAGTAAACATGTGCATCTACAACACAGGACATAACACGCACGACACTTTTAAACTGAAGACTTTTCTATCAAATTTAATCACCACAATATGGCAAGTTGTACATGAATCGATTCTCACAACTAGGCCTACTCATGAGCACTTAAAGTTCTATAAATAGGCCTAGTGCAGCCCCCTTCTCCTGAAAAGAAAACAAAAAAAAGTTGAAAGCATCGGGCGCACACGTATGAAGCATACAGCAAGAGTGAAATAATTAGGGCAGTGATTGGTTTGTTTTCTCCCCAATGCCCAATCATCGATAAAAGATTCAGCACTTGCACAGCTTTGTGCCGTATGTATGGATACTAATGGGATCCAATCAAGAGGGAATTATGTTAACTGCTTGAAAAACCATGACGGTAACAGCTGGTGATAAAATAACGGTAATGATGATGATAAACGTGATAGACTACAGCCAAACTACTAAAAGCATTGTCAAAAGCTACAGAAAGTATTGACAAAACTGTCATGTGTGTGTGTGTGTGTGTGTGTGTGTGTGTGTGTGTGTGAAGTCAAGTCAAAATGATCTTTATTGAGGGTAAAAGATTAAGTATATACAACTTTTTTTCATCCTGCCCTCACAAATAAAAGAAAGAAAATCAAGAAAATGGACATATAAAAGCAATCAAAATACAATATCCACACATGTTGAAGACAAAATCTATTGAGCGTGTGTATGTGCGTGCGCGCTCGTGCGTGTAGGTGAATTTAGGTCTCTCTCCCTCTCTTGATATCAATGTTTAATTAACTCAGCTAAGGATTATGTTTCTTTGTTGAATGGACTATGTGTATACATGTGAACTGTGTCCATGATTTTAAAAAACAAAAGGCGTTGTGATTTATATCAAGAGTTTACTTTAAAATCAAAAATGGTGTATACTCATCAATTTATTTTTGGTTTGTTTCTGTTTGCCTTATTCCTCAGATCAAATAGCGTTACTACTACTACTGGTAATAATTATTGCAAGTATAATTAGCATTAACATTATTGTAGTACCTAACCAGAACAAGGGTGTAATGAAAATAAAGTTATGTAAATGCTTTTCTGTAACCCTTGGGAATAAATATGACTATATAATCCTCTAGGAAGAATTTTTTAAAAATCTCTCTCACACACACTCACACACAGCCTTTCTCTACATCAGTGGTCTAAGGGAGACAATCTCAATTGTACACTAGAAATTTTCTCTCTCACACACACTCCAGATTTAGAATTAAAAAAAAAGTTATATATTTTTCTTTCTGTTGATGACGTGAACACACACACACACACACACACACCAAATATCTCACCCCAAAACATCTCTCCCCCATCGGTTAACATTTTATAAATCCAATTTTAAAACTGTTACTTTCTGGTTGTTTTTCTTTCTGCTTTTCTTTTTCTTTTTGATACTATTTTTGATTTGTTTCTGCGTTCCAGTTTTCTCTATTTTTACATAAATTTCTTACATCTGGCTGCTTGTTGTTATGCCTATCTTTGTTATTTTGTATTTGCTTCATTTGTCTGTATGACTTGGGCTTATGTTATACCATCTAGGTTTTGCTTTATCATGTTTCGCAAGTCTTGTTAATTTTTTAATTTTCTTCATTTGTCTGTATGACTTGAGCTTATGTTACACTGTCTTGATTTGCTTTATCATGTTTTGTTAGTCTGGATTTATATATATATATATATATATATATAATATATATATATATATATATATATATATATATATATAAATCCTCATATATTTTTGTTTTCAACATGTATCAACATTGTATTTTGAATGCTTTTATATATTCAATTTTCTTGATTTTTTGTTGTGAGGGCAGGATGAAGAAAAGTTGTGTAAACTTTAATCTTTTACCCTCAAATAAAGACCATTTTGACTTGATGTATTTTGCATTTTTAACTTAGATAAAGACTTTTCTTGTTTTTACCTGTCCCCCCACCCCCCCTCTCTCTCAAGTTTACCTGAAGTAATCAGTTGCTATTATTATATTAATGATAATCCCTACACCTGGCATGGGTCAGTTGAGCAGAAGTGTGTCATTACTTAACTGTAACTTTGGAGATACAAGATCATCGAGCAGTCAAAAGATAGACGATTTGCCTTCCAAGGGAGGCAACAGCATCCTGTAACGCAAGCGGTGGTGTCAACAAGTTACGTCCCTGTAAAAAAAACAACCCACCCACCTCCTCCCTCCCAAAACACACACACACACACACACACACACACACACACACACACACACACACACACTACATCTCCTTTTCCTTCTCTCATGAAGTATGGTGACACAGGATTAACGCATAAATACACACACACACACACACACACACCCGCTTCTCTCGCATGAGTTCTTGACCATGCCAAACATTGAATAAGACCATCTATGCTCAGACGGCGCGGACACTAATTTCGCTGATAGGCGGTAGTGAGGACGAACACGAATACTTAAGCTACTATCTCAGCGGACACTAATTTCACTGATAGGAGGTAGTGAGGACGAACACGAATACTTAAGCTACTATCTCAGCGGACACTAATTTCACTGATAGGAGGTAGTGAGGACGAACATGAATACTTAAGCTACTATCTCAGCGGACACTAATTTCACTGATAGGAGGTAGTGAGCACCAACACAAATACTTAGGCTTACTATCTCAGCGGACACTAATGTCACTGACAGGAGGTAGTGAGGACCAACACGAATACTTAAGCTACTATCTCAGCGGACACTAATGTCACTGATAGGAGGTAGTGAGGACGAACACGAATACTTAGGCTTACTAACTCCAACACAACAGCAATCCATGAGCGATACAATCCATTTCCCCTCCCTGTTCCTCAGCTAGACCTCCGAGGTTCACCAATGGTAAAATTTTTGCGTATGCGACCTACCCCCCCCCCCCCCCCCCCCCCCCTCCCCACCAAAGCACATTCCACCTTTAGGGAAATCCTCATCCTGTCTGCCTTATCTTTTGTCCTCAAACTAAAGAATTTTGCCTTCCCACCCCCCCTACTCTCTCCCCCCCCCCCCTACTCGTCTCTTCTCCCCCCTCCCCCATCTGTCTCCTTGTTTCTTTCTTTCAGGATTTCGTTTCTTTTTCTTCACTTTTTCCTCAGTTGAACACAGTGATGACCTTCCAAAACAGCAGAAGAGGCAGCTGCTGTTTCGCAAAATTGGGCATAAATTTGATTATAGTGGAGATGCCTTGCCCACAGGACAACCCCACTCTCTCGGCCAAGTGGGCATAAGGACGGACAGCGTAGGAGATGTTCTCCAAAGGCCAACCAGCCCCCTGGGCTGCAGCACATAAGTACTGTGCGAGTCAAGCCTCCTAGTCAGAGAGTCATAGTCCATCACTAACGACTAAGCTGTAAAGTGAAAATCCATGAGTGGGAAAGCCACTGATCATCTCTCTCTCTCTCTCTTTCTGGGGGGACTGGATAGCCTAGTGGTTTGAACATTGCACTGGCAATCTAACGACTCGGGTTCAATTCCCGTTCAAGGGGATATTTTCCCTTGGAGTTAACATTAGTGCAGACTCCACTCTCCCCAAAGTCCTTCGGATGAGACTATAAACCGAGGCCCCGTGTGTGCGAACGCACGCAGAACATCTTGCGCACACGTTAAAATCCTGTTCCGCTTTTCGTAAGACTAGGCTGTTGTGTGCCGGTGGGAACAGATGACAGAATTTACAAAACCACATACACACGGGGACTGGATGTAAAAAAGCAATAAGTGCTTATTCCATTATCCTCGATATAAATTAATAATTAAATTAAAAAAAAATCTCTCTCTCTCTCTCTCTCTCTCTCTATATATATATATATATATATATAGAGAGAGAGAGAGAGAGAGAGAGAGAGAGAGAGAGCAGTCGATCTCCCCCATTCTGCTCTGAGGGGTCACATCTCTGACACAGATGGTTCATCGCCCATTGCATTGGAGCGAACAGAAAATAATTATGAACATGGCCTTTAGGAGGGCAATGGTCACTAACGTGATGGCAATCACACTTAAGAACAGACGGTGGAGAAATTATCACAGAGCAATAAACGCCCAACGAGTAACTGTTAAAAGTGTGGACCGGCAGACAGACACAGGCACACCAACATCAACCGGTCCTCCGCGTAGGTCACAAAATCCACTCCGTCAACCCAAACTACTCACAGGGGTTGCATCCAACAGGCCGAAAAACCCATCACAGACTCTGACAGACATCTCAGCCAAGAATGACGCACGCTATCCACCATCACGCAATATCATGACGTCAAAAATCCAAAGTCTAGTCGTCTCTCTCCATATCTATCCGATTTTTCACGCCCACCCCCCCCCCCCCTCCCCACCACCACCACACACACCCCGTTTCTCTACAGCTATAGCTCCAAGGTTCACCACAGGTTTACACACACACACACACACACACACATCTATCTATCTATCTATCTATCTATCTATCTGTCCCGTAGTCTGACGACCGTGGGGGCACCCTCAAAGACTCAGCAACCAGTTCCCTCCATTCTTCTCTCTGTTCTGCCTTTCTCAGGGTTTTGTTGAGTTCTAGGCCTGTCCATTCACTGATGTTATCCTCCCAGCTCTTCCTTGGTCTGCCTCTTCTTCTTCCTCCTTGGACAGTGCCTTGCAAAACTGTCTTTGTAATTCCTTGGGATCTTGTGACATGCCCATACCACTTAAGTTTACGCTTTTTCACGATCGTTAGAAGGTTCTCATAGGGTCCAATGGTTTGCTCGATTCTGTTATGCACGCTTTCGTTGCTTATGTGGTCTTTGTAGGAGATGCCAAGGAGTCTCCGAAAGCATCTCATCTCCACTGCCTGTACTCTTCTCTCCAAATCTGCAGTCAGGGTCCATGATTCAC
>CM054153.1:23769957-23772457 GCA_028751875.1 Rapana venosa | reverse complement strand
GAAGGAGGGAGGAGGAGGAGGAGAGAGAGAAGGAGGAAGGAGGAGGAGGAAGAGAGGAGAAGAAGGGAAAGAGAGAGGAGAAGAAGAAAAGAGAGGAGAGAAGAAGGAGGAGAGAGAGAAGAGGAGAGAAGGAGGAGGAGGAGGAGAGAAGAATAGGAGGAGGAAGAAAGGAGCAGAATAGGAGGAGGAGGAGGAGAAGAGAAGAAGGAGGAAGAAGAGAGAAGAAGGAGAGAAGAGGAGAAGAAGAGAGAAGAAAAGAGGAAGGAAGAGGAGGAGAAGAAGACGTGAGAGGAGGAGAGGAGAGAGAAAGGAGAGAAGGGGAGGAGAGAAATACAAGAAGTAAAAACGAGAAGAGAAGAAAAGACAGAGAAGTATAGAGAAGACAGAGAAGAACTCTGAGGAATTAACACCGTGGAAGTGACCCCCAGAATATTACACGCTATCTCTCTCTATCATACCCGGGGAATCACTATTTTAAAACACACGAGAAGTTGGCATGCACGGGCTGTTTTTCAACTTACCTGGCCATAACTATAGGCAGCCATACCTCGACTTCAGAGAAAATTCTTCCCCCATGATGGCGAATACTGGTAGTAAGTACGCTAGGAACTTGTCATGAAAGAAGAGAGAGAGAGAAAGGGGCCGGGATTGCCCAATGGTTAGAGCGTTGCGCACGCGATCTGACGGCCTGGGTTCGAGCCCAGGTATACGACACATAACCGAGACGCCCGTTCAAGGGGATTTTCCCCAAGAGAGTTAACATCAGTAACAATAATAATAATAATAATAATAATGTATGGAATTTATATAGCGCTGAATCTTGTAAAGCAACAAATCAAAGCGCTCAGATGATTTTTTCCCCCCCCAGGATAATGGAATAAGCACTCAGGTGCTTTTTTATTTTTTTACACATCTAGTCCCCAGTGTGTATGCGGTTTTTTAAATTTTGTCATCTGTTCCCACTGGCACACAATGGCCTACTCTACTACAGTACTGACTCCACTGCCCCCGAAAGTCCTTCGGACGAGACTATAAACCGAGGCATGGTGTGCGAACATCTCACGTTAAAACCCGTTCTGCCTTTCAGGAAGAGTAGGCAACTCGTGCCATGTGAGAACGGGAGACCAAAAAAAAAAAGCCCCCCAAAAAAGCCAAAAAAAAAGCCAACTGTAAAAAATCGCGTCCACTCAGGTTGTTGTGTTTTAGACATCATCTCTGAAGTTGGATTGTGGCTACATATATAGTGGCCAAAAACAACAACAACAACAACACCTCCCCCCCCCCCCCCCCCCAGTCGTATACGTAAACCATATTTATTTCAAACCTAAGATTTCCCCCCCCCCCCCCCCCTCCTGTTTCATATCAGAACTATCCCACCTTCCACTAACCCATGTCCTATCACCCTGCTAAAGTATATGACCTGTGTGAGTGAGTGAGTGTGTGTGTGTGTGTGTGTGTGTGTGTGTGTGTTGTGTGTGTGTGTGTGCTCTTTGAAAAAAACATTGACTGTTGCAATTTTATGCCATAAATTTTGGTCTGCAGCGTACCATGTTTGTAATATCTGTTTGTTTAAACTATTGATTATTTGTCATTGGTTGCATGACTGTGTAAGATTAGGTTGAATGCACGCGCTCTGATTTGTCTTTGCAAGATATAGCGCTATATTATCAGTTCCATTTATTATTATTATTATTATTATTATTATTATTATTATTATTATTATTATTGTTATTATTATTATGATCTCACTATTGGTGAACCTGGGAGCTGAAATCGTATAACGACAGATAATATAAAAAAAAGAAATTAAAAGAATGACGACAATCTCAAGGCAACATTTCAAAGCGTGATATCTGAATGTACGTAGGCTAAGGCACCAGGTTTACATTAATAACTGACACAGCTTTTGCCCTGGGCACCAGACAGACAGACAGACAGACAGACACTTCAGACTTTTACTGTACATCGGCCTTAGGCCACAATACAAAGGAATGATGGGCGTACGGAGTGGGCATATGACACGAGTGTTATAAACACATTACTACTCATGGAATTCCACTTTACGGCTTAGTCTTTAGTGATCGACTATGGCTCTCTGACTAGGAGGCTTGACTCGCACAGTCCTTATGTGCTGCAGGCCTGGGGGCTGGTTGGCCTTTGGAGAACATCTCCAACGCTGACTGTCCTTATGCCCACTTGGCCGAGAGAGTGGGGATGTGCTGTGGGCAAGGCATCTCCACTATAATCAAATTTCTGCCCAGTTTCCAAAACAGCAGCTGCCTCCTCTGCTGTTTTGGAGGTCATCGTCGGACACGACGGACAAACATACTTACTTACTATCAACGTATGCAAATATGAAATGATATATCAGCAATAATAAAGAAATGACATCAGTCCCATTTCTTGAATATTCATCACAAATCAATTCACGTTCGTCACAATCGACAATGTTTTGAATGTAGTATTCATCAATATAAGGATCCATTTCTATAAAGTTATC
>CM054153.1:23757457-23764957 GCA_028751875.1 Rapana venosa | reverse complement strand
GTCCCTGAGATTTCTCTGCAGGGATCTGTTTCTCAGCCCACCCACATAGTTCTTTATAGTATCTCCACTGTAGCCTGCATCCCGAATCTGATCTAGATATTCGTTACAGTCCTCCCCCTCCAATGTAATGTCAGGTACAGGCACCTCAACCAGGTCAATGCCACTTTGTTGTTCAGCCACTGTGTCAGCTGCCAACACCGTGACAGCACGTGACGCACGGTGATAATCACGTGCGGGAAGCAGCGATTGCTGCGAAGGCATGTGGTTTGAAGAGGCTGGGGTGTTGGTGTGTGAGACAGACTGGGTGATGGGGGGTGTTGGCATAAACAAAACTTGGCGAAGTGAATGGGAACAATGCACTTTCCTTGTCTTTTTGCCTTCCCTCTATCTGACTCGTCTCCTCTGTCTGTCTCCTCTCCTCTGCCAGCCTCCTCTCCTCTGCCTGTCTCCTCTCCTCTGTCCTTCTTCGGTCCCTGTTGGTCTGACTGGGCGGCTTTCTGCGGAAGTACACAGGTGTTTGTTGACCCGCCATGTTCCCATCACTTGAGCCAGCCTTCAGTCGAAGCACAACAGTCATTTGGTCGCCTTCTCCACAGACCTTCCATGAGGTGATGCAGTGTTGTTGCAGCAGGGCACCTAGTGTCACTTCCAGCGTTGTTGGTAACCCGACAACTGGCATGGTGCTGGTTTATTTGGTAATTTAAAACACACAGAGAGAGAGAGAGAGAGAGAGAGAGAGAGAGAGAGAGAGAGAGAGAGAGAGAGAGAGAGAGAGAGAGAGATCGTTATCAATGTGATGTTTTGCCACCGCGTACCAATTCTTGGGCAATATCTGTGTCGGTGAGTAGTAGTAGTAGTAGTAGTAGTAATAGTAGTAAATCTGAAGAGTTATATGGAGAGGGAGAGAGAGAAAGAGAGAGAGAGAGAGAGACAGAGAGAGAGAGAGAGGTTGCCTTCGATTTTACCCGTCCCGCCTTTCAGATGAGTAGGCCCAGTGCGTGCCAGTTGGAAATTTTTTTTATAGCTGTCTCTGAGCGCGCTTGCATATGCTTCGTGAATTTGAAAGTAAAACGTGAAACTATTCTGCGTGTCAATGAATATTCATTTACACCAGTCACTCATTCATTTTGAAAAAAAAGATATATACAAAATTGTAGTTCATGTCTGCAGTTTTAACCATCATGTGTGTCGGTCATGGTGATGATGTTGTAAGACTACCCTTTAGAGGGGTTACCCCCCCCCCCAAAAAAAAAACCCACACAAAAATCATCTGTTGAGAGAGAGACAGACAGCTGCATCAAACCGGGGGTGGGGTGGGTGGGGTGGGGGGGGGGGGTTACTCCAGGTGTCCAGATTAATAAGGGATGCCAGAAGAGAGAAATTTGATTTGATTTGATTTTTTTCTTTTATATCGAGGATAATTCAATTCAATTCTTTTATTGTCCTCTGTTTAAAGGAAATTTGCTTCGCAGTGATTAAAACGTATCTAAGAAAGTAATAGAATACAGACATGATATATAGAAATGAATGCATATGATAAAAGGTAACATTTGTTAAACACACACATAATTCTGTTAAAGGAAATGTTTGTTTTACAGTGATTAAAAACATATCTAAATAACTGAGATCATATGGATATGCATAAATTTGTAAATTCTGTCATCTGTTCCCACCGGCACACAACGGCCTACTCTTTCGCAAAGCGGAACAGGATTTAACGTGTGCGCAAGATGTTCTGCGTGCGTTCGCACACGGGGCCTCGGTTTATAGTCTCATCCGAAGGACTTTTGGGGAGAGTGGAGTCGGCACTGATGTTAGTTAACTCCAGGGGAAAATATACCCTTGAACGGGAATCGAACCCGGGTCGTCAGGTTGCGAGCGCAATGTTCTAACCACTATGCTACCCTATCCTAGGAGAGAGGGGAGAGAGAGAGAGAGAGAGAGGAGAGAGAGGAGAGAGGAGAGAGAAGAGGAGAGAGAGAGAGAGAGAGAGAGAGAGAGAGAGAACTCAGAACTCAGAAATTTAATGTATCTCGGCCTTAGGCCATATACATGGTTGGCGTAGGAGAAATTGACAATGCCAAAACGAGTGGCAAAAACGGATAAGAGAGAGAGAGGAGAGAGAGAGAGAGGAGAGAGAGAGAGAGAGAGAGAGAGAGAGAGAGAGATGAGAAGAGAGAGAGAGAGAGAGAGAGAGAGAACGACTGCCCCAGTTTGCGTTTAATACAGGCATCTGGCCCCATTACTGTCCATCAGCCCCTTCTGCCCCTTAATAGCCTACACTGCTCTTTTATTGCAATGTGATGTGTGCTGTGCTATACTGTGCTGTGATGTACTGTACTGTGATGTGTTGTGCTGTACTGTGCTGCACTGACTGTGATGTGTTGTGATGTGCTGTGATGTGTTGTGATGTGTTGTGCTGTACTGTGCTGTGTTATGCTGTGTTGTGCTGTGTTGTGCTGTACTGTACTGTGCTGTACTGTGATGTGATGTGTTGTGCTGTGTTGTGATGTGTTGTGCTGTACTGTACTGTGATGGGTTGTGCTGTGCTGTACTGTGGTGTGATGTGTTGTGCTGTACTGTGCTGTGCTGTGCTGCACTGTATTGTGCTGTGCTGTACTGCAATACACTGTGCTTCACTGTATTGTGCTGTGCTGTACTGCAATACACTGTGCTTCACTGTGGTACGTTGCATTGCACTGCACTAGGCTACACTGCGTTACACTACACTGCACTACACTACACTACACTACACTACGCTACACTGCGCCGTTCTCCACTGCACCACACAACATCACATTGAGCTACACTACACTACACTACACTACGCTACACTGCACTGCACTGCAGTTCACTTCATTGCAACACACACACCACACTAAGCTACACTACACTACACTGCATTGCACTACACTACACTACGTTACACTGCGGCGCACTCCATTGCACCACACAACATCACACTGAGCTAAATTACACTACACTACGCTACACTACACTACACTGCATTACACTGCACTGCACTGCAGTTCACTTCATTGAAACATACATCACACTAAGCTACACTACACTACACTACACTACATTACACTGCACTGCACTGCAGTTCACTTCATTGAAACATACATCACATTAAGCCACACTACACTACACTGCATTGCACTACACTACACTACGCTACACTGCACCACACTCCACTGCACCACACAACATCACACTGAGCTAAATTACACTACACTACACTACACTACGCTGCATTGAAACTGCAGTTCACTACATTGCAACACACACACCACACTAAGCTACACTACACTACACTGCATTGCACCACACTACACTACGCTACACTGCGCCGTTCTCCACTGCACCACACAACATCACACTGAGCTAAATTACACTACACTACACTACACTACACTACATTACACTGCACTGCACTGCAGTTCACTTCATTGAAACATACATCACACTAAGCTACACTACACTACACTGCATTGCACTACACTACACTACGCTACACTGCGCCGCACTCCACTGCACCACACAACATCACACTAAGCTACACTACACTACACTACACTACATTACACTGCATTGCACTGCAGTTCACTTCACTGAAACATACATCACACTAAGCTACACTACACTACACTGCATTGCACTACACTACACTACGCTACACTGCGCCGTTCTCCACTGCACCACACAGCATCACACTGAGCTAAATTACACTACACTACACTACACTACGCTGCATTGCACTGCAGTTCACTACATTGCAACACACACCACACTAAGCTACACTACACTACACTACACTACACACCACTACAATGTACTGTACTACACTACATTGCACTGTGCACGCATGCATGCCTGTGTGTCTGACGTTCAAGAACATGTCAAAGCCATTCACACACACACACACACGCACGCACGCACACGCACACACACACACACACACACACACACCCTCCCCATTTTCCAATATTGTGTTATTTCACACTACAGAGCATAACCTACTGATGATATGTTACAGTACTGGCCATGTCAAGTTGTCTCCCTCTATACCTCTATGTAATCTAGTATATTCTTCTCTTTTAAAAGCCTCTTTCTGACTGTCTTTCTACCTGTCTCTCTGTCACAACCTCTGCCTCTCTCCTTCTCTCTCAGGAATGATATTGGTGTCATGCTGCAGTATACTTTACAAGGTTTACACAGTGAAATAGATTTTTGCTCAATTATCAAGCTGATTATTGAACATTGTATATTTATAGAGACTCTTGAGCAATAACAGTTTTTTAACTGCTACGAAAAAGGAATAGGATACTTATTCCAAGCCGAAAGTCTATTTTCAAACCTTAAATTTTTTCTATTTGATCTCTTTTTCTTTTTTTTTTCTTTCCTGTACTGAATATTTTTGTTAAGCTTTATAGGATTTTGCATTGCATTGTAACATAATAATCCTAAATTAGTGTGTGTATGTGTATACATTTATTTTGTTAATTAGTTATTTTTGTTACAGAGCAATTATTGTAAGATCATACCTGTATATCTTAGTGAGTCTTTATATTTCAATTACGTGTTTGTTTTTGGTTTTTTAATTCTGTATATGTTTATTTTGTTTGATTTTTCATTGTGCGTTTGCTCTCTTAAACCTGAAATTCTAACACAGCCTATTAACCGCACTCCTCCCTCTACGTCATGTCTCTTACCTCAGACAAGTGGCCAATAAAACATGGTCTACGAGTAGGCTACCTCAACATAAACAATGCAACCAATAAAAAAGATGACATTGCTAGCATACTATTTAATGATGGGAATGAGTTTCATTTATTTGGCTTTGCTGAATCCCGCCTTTCTTCAAATATAACTGATGCAGACATGCACATTCCAGGATACCAAATATTTCGCCAAGATCCCTACAAACCAAAAACTACAGGCCTATTAACATATTTCGCATCTTCATTATGCTGTCAAAGACTATACAATTTTGATGTGTATGATATCGAATCGATTTGGGTAGAAATCAAATTAAAGCACAGTAGTCCACTTTTGGTAGGATTCATATACAGAAATCCGTCAGAAACCACTAATTGGTTTGATAGATTCAATTCTCTAATGGATGAAGTTGCACTTTTAAACTGTGAAACTATTATTCTTGGAGATTTTAACATAGACTTACTCAAACCTAAACCAAAATGGAATCACAACTATATGATGCTTGGTCTGGAACAACTAATAGATAAACCCACACGTATAACAGATAACTCAGTAACTTTAATTGATCATATATACACTAATGCAAAACAGCAACAGCACATAGCTGAAGTATGTGCTCCGTCATGTGGATGCAGCGATCATAATCCTGTCTGCTGTACTTGGTTTAAGCGTCGCATAAAAATTCCTAAAGTTGGGCATAAAACTATATATTACCGACGATTCAAACACTTCTGTGAGGATAATTTTCTTTCGGACCTGATGAACTCACCATTACACGATGTATACCAAATCAGAGACCCCGATGAAGCTGCTGAATTTTGGGTTAACATATTTATCTCAGTGTATGACAAACATGCTCCCTTTATAAAAAAAAAAAGAGTTAAAGAAAAAACCAAACCTCCATGGATAACAAAAGACATAGAATCTGAGATAAACTTAAGAAACCACCTGAAAACCCATGGTACACATGAACAATTCAGGACACAAAGGAATAAAGTGAATTCCATTAAACGCAGATCAAAGCGTAATTACTTTCAACAGTTGTTAATTACCACTAGTGACTCTCGCCAGAAGGCTCAGTATTGGGACCACTCTTGTTTTCAGTCTATGTAAATGATTTACCCTGTTTTATTAAATGTAACTGTGAAATGTTTGCTGATGATACCACTCTCTTTTGTAGTGATTCAGACTCCAGCAGATTAACTCGCAAACTTCAATACAGTATTGACAGATTGATTATTTGGACTCAATTAAACCACATGTCCTTAAATGCACAAAAAACAAAGTGTATGTACGTATCAGCAAGACAGAAAAGGCAAAAAGTGAATGATAAGTTTCAACCTCTGTTGTTGGATAACGGAATAGTTGAAGAAGTTGACTCACATAAAATATCAGGTGTTACCATTGACAAAAATATGACTTGGACTGATCACATAATGTCACTAGGTAAACGCCTAGCTCACAGGCTACTTCAATTATCCAAAATAAAACACTTTCTAAATAATCATTCTCGAAAACTATTTTTTTGCGGTCACATTCTACCAATCATTGACTATGCGTCAACTATTTGGGATACCTGCAGTGGAACGAACTTGAAATTCATTCATCGTTTATATAAAAGAGCATAAAACTTGTATTGTTAAAAACAAGCACCCTGACAATTGAGGATTATAAGCAAATAAATGTCCTGACATTTCGAAACCGACTTTCATTCAATAAAGCTGTATTTATGCAAAAAGTTGTTAATCAAAATGCACCTCCCAAAATTACCAAAGCTTTCAAAGTTAACCAACATAGACACAACCATTTGCTAACATTTCCAAGACCCAGAAATAACCTATATAAATCGAGCCTCTTGTATTCAGGCAGTGACCTATGGAATAAACTCCCCCAAAGTTTGAAATGTATTAAAAGCAAAAATCAGTATAAAACACATCTAAAAAGATATTTCATGAATAAAAGTACAGAACACGACTTGTAACTTAAGAGAGTGATTTAAGTGTCACTGACGTTATTCTTGTCATTAAAATCAGATATGACCCAAGTTTTCATATTCATATAGAGTACATGTGTAAACATTGATCTATATATGGGTTGATATGACATCAACACCAGCACGCTTTGAATCTGATGTGTGTGTGTGTGTGTGTGTGTGTGTGTGGTGTGTGTGTGTGTGTGTGTGTGTGTGTACAAGTGTGTGAGTGCGTGTGTGTTGTGTAATTGGTTCGGTTTTGGTTTTTTACTTTCTTGCTGTTTTGGCCTTTTTATGTTCTTTTGTATTACACATAAATATGCTGATCTATTTAGTTTTGTCACTGTTAGTTTTCTGGTTCATTGTACTAGATGAGCTAAATTGTTATTGCTGACGTTAGTACTGCTGGGTGGATTTACATTTCCTGAATTTATTCTTTGATCGAAGGATTAACGTTGCTCTGCCTCAAACCAAAAAGCACATGTACATGTGTGTATATGACCCGGGGAAAGGGAGGGAATGGATGTCTTTGTTATACTTCTTTGATCTGAATCCAATAGCTGTTGGTTATTCTTGTTTTTCTTATATATGAGTATATTATGTGGTGAAGGGGATATGGGTGAGGATGTGTATGTGTATGTGTATGTAAGTGTTTAAATGATACATCAGTTTTCTCTGTTTATATCCATTTGGTTGTTGTTGTTGTTATTGTTGGTAGTGGTGGGGGTGGGGTTCTGGTTTATTTTGCCTTTTGTTTGTTTTGGGTTTAGGGTGGTTTTCTTGGGGAGGGGGAGGGGATATTTTGG
>CM054153.1:23739957-23749957 GCA_028751875.1 Rapana venosa | reverse complement strand
ATTTACAAAACCGCATACACACGGGGACTGGATGTAAAAAAGATCATGAGTGCATATTCTATTATCCTCGGAAAAAGGTCTCTCTCTCTGTCTGTCTGTCTCTCTCTATTATATATCCCTAAGGGCGGGGACTGATGTAAAAAAAAGCACATGGGTGCTTATTCATTATCCTCGAAATAAAAAGAATTTGTCATTGTCATTGTCACCTGTCTGTTTCTCTCTCCCCAGACAAAGTTCTAGACAGGCCGTATGTTTGTCCGTCGTGTCCGACGACGACCTCCAAAACAGCAGAGGAGGCAGCTGCTGTTTTGGAAATTGGGCAGAAATTTTATTATAGTGGAGATGCCTTGCCCACAGCACATCCCCACTCTCTCGGCCAAGTGGGCATAAGGGCAGTCAGCGTTGGAGATGTTCTCCAAAGACCAACCAGCCCCCAGGGCTGCAGCACATAAGGACTGTGCGAGTCAAGCCTCCTAGTCAGAGAGTCATAGTCGATCACTAAAGACTAAGCTGTAAAGTGGAATTCCATGAGTGGGAAAGCCACTGGTCATACATCCTCTCACTTTGCTGTTGCCCCCAGCGTCAATGGTTTAATCAAGAGCTGTGATAAAGCCCAGGCGCTGACGGCCAGACAGTCCGTATAGCTTATACACTACACCGTCTCACCTGTCAGCATCATCGAGTTCGGTATTAGCCACCCCCCACCCAGTGATAATGACATGATCCTACTTCTCCATTTGGTTTTAAATAAAAAATTTTAAATTAAGAAAACATGAATATTATACATACACAAATTGAGAGCAATAACAAGCAAACAGCTTATATGACATGCTCGGAAAAAATATTGACTCATTCAATTTGGCAGCTTCATTTGCTTCTCCTGTCTTCGCTGGCCCTGCTGACTTCATGGGATTCTTTATGCCGCAGGCAGGATTCGGTGATACAACGTAGCTGCCAAGATATTTTCTCAAAGATATGTTTCATAGGGGCGGGGGACGATGGGGGGTAGGGGGGCATATCTGCCTGAAAATTGTAAAGGACTGTACACAATGACAGATGCTACAGATGAGCAGTTAAAACCGTTTGACTTCAATCCCGTGGGTCTCTAAAAGTCGTCGGTTCGAACCTCTGCAACGGTGTCTAGTGAGTTAAGTAGGTAGACATTTTGTTGTTTTTACAATCTCACAGGGCAACGTATTGAATTTTCGGGGAGGGAAGAAAATCAGTATAACGGTATCATTCAAAACAGCAAACACGCCAGTGCCTTGATTCCCTTCAGGTATGTACACGTGCAGAAGATCAAATATACACGTTAACGATCTAATAATTCCATCCAGGGTTCGGTGGAGTGCAGCAACACGAATATACCTAGCAGGCATCCTTGTACACACACGCACACACACACACACACACACACACACACACACACACACACACACACACACACACACACACACACACACACACACACACACACCTCACTCACACACAACACACACACACATACACACACACTCACTCACTCACACACCACACATTCACACACACAACACACACTCATTCACTCACACACAACACACACTCACTCTCACACACACACACACACTCACTCACACACACACTCATTCACACACACACACACACTCACACACACACACTCACACACACACACACACACACATTATTAAGAAATTTGTTCTTAGATAGATGGCTTGATGAAAAAAAAGCAAATGCATTGCTTATTCAATATTAAGGGGAGTCTCATAACCTATAAGGTCGTAGGGTCGTAGGGGGGCGAGGCGTCAGAGACCTCACTTCTCTAGGGCCAGCATATTGAGGGCGGCGCCCATCTCCTCTCTCTCGCTGGTTTACCTTCCCTGACCCTAAAGAAGGCAGGTACCCATTTACAGCTGGGTGAACTGGGGGAACTGTACTGAAGCCAAGGCGCGCAAACGGTCACCCATCCAACTGGTAACCACGCTCGACGCTGCTTAACTTGGCTGGGGGAAAGCGAGTGCTCCGACCACTGAGCTATCCCGTCCCCGAAAAATTTGACTTGACTTGACTTGACACTGAACTGCTCTAAAGGTGGATCGGTGGTCTAGAGGTAACGCGCCTGTCTAGAAAGCGAAAAGTCCGGGTCTGAAGTGTGCGGCGGTTCGTACCCCGTTTGGACCGGAAACTTTTCCCCCATCCATTAGACCATGAGTGGTGGTCTGGGCGCTAGTCTTTCGGATGAGACGATAAACCGAGGTCCCGTGTGTTACACGTAATTATTTAGCGCACGTAAAAAAACCCACGGCAACAAGAGAGTTGTCCCTGGCAAAATTCTTAGAAAAAAGCCACTCTGATAGGGAAATAAATACAGTTGCAGACATGAAAAAAAAAAAAAAAGGGTGGCGCAGCGCTTGTGGCGACGCGCTCTCCCGCTCTCCCCGGGGAGAGCAGCCCGAGTTTCACGGAGAGAGATCTGCCGTGACTTAAAGTGGTATGAAATGAAATCTGAGCGCTTTGATTTGTTGCTTTACAAGATTCAGCGCTATATAAATTCCATACATTATTATTATTATTATTAAATACGGACCGTCAGCTGAGGTCAACTAGCCAGCGGGCAGACCTCCTTGCAGAGTTTCTTAACAAACACAAGAGAAGACCAAGACACTACTCACCCCCCTCCCTCCCTCCCCCTCCCCTCCACCCTCCCTGCAACTCTAAAATACAGAAAAGGCAAGAGAAGAAGAAGAAGGGAGAGAGAAAGGTTATGATTCTGGTGCCAGGTACCTGGAAGAATCGCTACGGTGGCTGATGGCTAATGGAAAGAAGGAGGACGCTATGCGAGTGATGGAACGGGCCGCACGCGTCAACGGGGTTAAACTCAGCACGGTCATGCACACTTTGCAGGACAGTGAGACGGTCATCCTCACTACTGGTGGGTTTTGCGGCGTGTGTGGGAGGGGTGGAGAGAGAGAGAGGGCGAAGGAGAGAGAGAAAGAGAGAGAGAGGGAGGGAGGGGGAGGGAGAGAGAGCGGGAGGGAGGGAGGGGGGGAGGAGAGAGAGAGAAAGAGAGGGAGGGAGAGGGAGAGAGAGAGAGAGAGAGAGAGAGAGGGAGAGAGAGAGGGAGAGAGAGGGAGGGAGGGAGGGAGAGAGAGAGGGGGAGGGAGAGGAGAGAGAGAGGGAGGGAGGAGGAGGGGGAGGGAGAGGAGAGAGAGAGGGGGAGGGAGGGGAGGGAGAGGAGAGAGAGGAGGGAGGGAGAGGGGGAGAGAGGGAGAGAGAGGAGAGAGAGGGGAGGGAGAGGAGAGAGAGAGGGGGAGGGAGAGGGAGGGAGAGAGAGAGAGAGGGAGGGAGAGGGGGAGAGAGAGGAGAGAGAGGAGAGAGAGGGGGAGGGAGAGGGGGAGAGAGAGGGGGAGGGAGAGAGAGAGAGGAGAGAGAGAGGTAGGGAGAGGGAGAGAGAGAGAGAGAGAGAGAGAGAGAGAGAGAGAGGAGGAGAGAGAATGAGCGAGAGAGAGAGTTGATGATGAGATGAGAGAGAGATGAGAGACAGGGAGGGAGGGACTTTTGAACTGCAAAAATGTTTCGATTTGTTTGTTTTGCAAGATTCAGCGCTATATAAATTCCATAATTATATTATCATTATTATTATTATATTGGCTTTAAGCCACAAAGAAACAGTGTTTGGGGGAAATATACAAAATGGTTAACAACAACCAATTCTTTATGCATGAACATCACAATGACAGTATCTTCAAAAAAGGGGTGGAACTTGATAACATTACTTCTTTTAAAAAAAATCCTCACAGACTTCTATACTACCCTTCTCACATTGTAAAAAATACATACTCCCTTTATCTGATAAGAATCCACCGCAGCTAAACTAAACCGTCACTATTCCCGAAGTCGGAATGCGGCTACCTTAATGGTGGGGCTAAATAAAGCTTTCCCATATATCTATACACAAGTATCTCACCATCGATGAACCTCGGAGCTCTAGCCGAGGAACAAAAAGAAAATCACAACTTCCCCCCACCCCCACCCCACCCCAACAACAACGATCCTAAAAGAGACAATATGACCACCCAAAACTTAACAACAACGACACCAACAACACTAACACCACCAACAAAAAATAAACAACTTTCCGCAGATATCAGCTCAACTACACCTTCCTCCACCGAAGCAGGAGAAGAGGAACAGGAAAAGAAGGAGAAGAAAGAAAAGAAGGAGGAGAAGGAGAAGAAGGAGGAGAAGGAGAAGAAGGAGAAGAAGGAAGAAGGTAACAAGCCTCCCAGCCCTGACGTGGTGAGGTCCACGATGGAACAGACGTTGTCCAAAAAGCAGGCGGCCAAGCTGACCATCCTGGACATCTTCCGTCACAGGTTCATGCTGACCAACGCCCTCATCATCTGGCTAGCCTGGTCAGTAGGTCCTCAGAGATACAGAGAGAGACAGAGAGAGGGAGGGAGGGAGAGGGAGGGAAGGAGAGAGGGAGGAAAGGAGGGAGGGAGGGAGGGGGGAGGGAGAGGGGGAGGGAGAGAGGGAGGAGAGGGGGGGAAGGAGAGGAGGGAGAGGGTGGAGGAAGAGGAAGAGAGAGAGAGAGAGAGAGAGAGAGAGAGAGAGAGAGAGAGAGAGAGAGAGAGAAGGAAGAGGGGGAAGGAGAGGAGGGAGAGGGTGGAGGAGGAGGAAGAGAGAGAGAGAGGGAAGAGGGGAGGGAGAGGGGGGAGGAGGGTGGGAAGGAGAGGGGGAGAGGTGGAGGAGGAGAAAGAGAGAGAGAAGGAGAGAGGAGGGGAGAGAGAGGAAGGGGGAAAGAGAGAGAGAGAAGAGGGGGGAGGGTGGAGGAGGAGGAAGAGAGAGAGAGAGAGAGAGAGAGAGAGAGAGGGAAGAGGGGAGGAGGGGGTAAGGAGAGGAGAGAGAGGGAAAGGAGAGGAGGAGAGGGTGGAGGAGGAGGAAGAGAGAGAGGGAAGGAGAGGAGGGAGAGGGGGGGAAGGAGAGGAGGGAGTGGGTGAGGAGGAAGAGAGAGGAGAGAGAGAGAGAGACACAATTGACAATTGACACAATTTTATTGCTATTTAGCAATCAAGCCATATAGCGCTGCGCGCGGTAACAACGATATCGAACACGACGCGATTACAATGACATGGAAACCATGCAGTGTGGTATGTACATCAAGATTCGATACATTATTGTCTGTGTCTCAAGTGTCTCAATTTTCAAACCAGCCTTTCCTTTTCAGTCTACAGCCAGCGAAGTCAGCCCATGTAAGACTGGATCAGGTCCGAAGATGATGTAATCTGCTCAGCACTCGCCACCACTGTCTCTGTGTGTTGTGTGTTAGTACACGTTTCCTTTACGAAGTCTGGCAAGCCTGACACGTTCTTCTGGCAACATGTTTTTTTCTTCTTGCTTGATGTACCAGAACACACACTTAGATTCCTCGCCAGGATCTCCATTCCAAGAGTATTCCAGGATGATGTCATCTGATTCACACATCACAATGTTTTGATCAACCGAACTATGTACCACCACCTTTCGAAACCGTGTGTTTCTCTTGCTGTCCCTTAATCGACGCTGTACACGTTTGTCAGTTAGAGTAGACACATACTGTTTCACAATACCAGTATCAGTATCAGAGTCATCCACTGTGCAGCCAACTGTCAGCTTCTTCCTGCACATCAGGCGCCTCAGAAGACACACCGATCTTGCTGTCTGTTGCTGGATCACACAGTAAATCAAGTGAATCTGGTGTGGCTGAGGCATTCAATTCACTGCTGACACATAGTTCTGTGTACACACTGGTTTGTTTTCCTTCTGTTTCCACATCGAGCAGGGAGTCAATGTTACACAAGACCGGCTCTTCCAAGACACTGTTATTGTCACATTGGCGACTTGCCTGTCTTTCTTGGTGTTGTCTACTTCTTTGAACATCGCGACGTCTTTGACAAGGGGGTTTCTTGCGATAGTACTGAACACGGGAGTTACGGTTCAGCACCGGGTCCGCCATTTCTGTTGACACTGGCTTGTCAGCTGGCTTCATTCGCAAGACGAACACAACACTGCCGCTCTCCCCGCGACTTTCCAACTCGATACGACGTTGTCGATCAGCAGGGCGTTTAAAGTTGTTATTACAGTAGCTGGAAGGCCAGTAACTGACATTTTGAAGCTAAAATGCAAAAATTTGCAGCAGCTTACTAACAGCACACCCGTTCAGTTCTCGTCCCGTCACGTCGTCCCCGAGAGAGAGAGAGAGCGAGAGAGAGAGAGAGAGAGAGAGAGAGAGAGAGAGAGGGGGGGGGGAAAGAGAAAGAGAAAGAGAGAGAACTTGAACTCGAATGTTTTCATGAGAATAATTGGATAAGTCAGGGGCTTCTTTACACCAGGTCCTCAAAAAAACCCACACCCCCAAAAAAAACCAAACCAAAGACAAAAAAACCAAAAGGCAAACAAACATGAAGAAATGCATAGCATATACACAATGAAGCCGACAAAAAACTCAAGAGACGGAGAGAAGAGGGGGAGGGAGAGAGAGAGAGAGGGATTGGAGAGATGGGGGGGGGGGGGGGGGAAGGATAGAGAGAGAGGAGGGGATGTGATAGAGAGGGTGTAAGGGGGAAAGAGGGGGAGAGAATGAAAGAGGGAGAGAGAGGGGGAAAAGAGTCAGGGAGAGACAGGAAGGAGGAGGAGACTGGAGGGAGGGAGAGGGTAGGGAGGGAAGAAAGGAGTGAGAGATGGAGAGGGGGAGAGAGAGGGAGAGAGGAGAGACAGAGGGAGGGGAGGGAGGAAGAGTGAGTGAGTGGACACACACACACACACATATATATATATATATATATATATATATATATATATATATATATATATATATATATATATATATATATATATATATAATGTCCACAACACTGCACACATCACCCCCCAAAAAATCTTATTTTTCTTTGTTTCATTTCTGTATACAAATTGGAAATCAATACCACAAGATTTTTGTTCTTCCTTCTCCCCTCCCCCCCTCCCCCCCCCCCCCCCCCCCCCCCCCCCCCCCCCCCCCCCCCCCCCCCCCCCCCCCCCCCCCCCCCCCCCCCCCCCCCCCCCCCCCCCCCCCCCCCCCCCCCCCCCCCCCCCCCTCACTATCCTTCCTTCCTTTTCTTTCAATTATACAAAACGGACTCTATTATCATGGATTTTCTGTTAATTCAAGGTTTATCATTATCATCACCATCATCATCGTCGTCGCATCATCATCATCACAATCGTCATCATCATCATCACCACCATCATCATCGTCATCATCATCATCACCACCATCACCATCATCGTCGTTACCATCATCATCACCACCATCATCATCATCATCATCGTCATCATGATCATGATCATTTCGTGCAGGTTCACGTGTGCCTTCTCTTTCTTCACCTTGTACATGATGAGCACGACCCTTCACGGCAACCGTTTCGTCAACTACTTTCTCACCGCCCTCATGGAACTGCCCCCTGGGTTCTTGCTCTACTATCTTGTTGACAGGTTATCTATTATGTTTTGTCTTGTCCTCTGTCTTGTCTTGTCTTTCTGTCTTGTGTTTCTGTCTTGTCGTATTGAATGTAGTTTGTCTGTGGTGGGGATGGATTTTTTTTGGGTGTGCTTGTTTGTGGATGCGAATGTCTTGTTTGTCTATTATGTCTGTCCTGTCTTGTCTTGTGTCTTGTCTTTCTGTCTTGTGTTTCTGTCGTGTCTTATTGAATGTAGTTTGTGTCTGTGGTGGTGATGGTTTGTTTGTGTGTGCTTGTTTGTGGATGTGGAGGTCTTGTCTCGTGAACAGGTATTTGTCTTGTTTGTCTATTATGTTTGTCCTGTTTTGTCTTGTTCGTAGATGTGTCTGTCTCGAGAGCAGGTACCTGTCTTGTTTGTCTGTCTGTTTTGTCTGTTTCTGTCTGTCTTTTCTAATTTAGTTTGTCTGCGGTTGTGTTTGTCTCTGGTGGTGATATTTGTGCTTATTTGTAAATGTGTTTGTTCTTCAGTTTACCCAGCTGTAAATGGGATTCCTGCCCTTTTAGGGTCAGGCAAGGTAAAGGAAGCAGGGAGGGAGAGGAGATGGGCGCCGCTCTCAATATGCTGGCCCCTAGAGAAGCTGAGGTCTCTGACACCTCGCTCCCCAAACAATAGGAACGGGGGACAAAATTTATAAACTGCATACACACGGGGACTAGATGTAAAATAAAAGCATATGATTGCTTGTTCCATTATCCTCGAAATAAAAGAATAAATAAATAACGACCGTATAGGTATACTGCAGGGAACAGTGCAGGGGAAGAGAAGGCGAGGCAGACAGAGGAAGAAATGGGCAGACAACATCACTGAATGGACAGGGAAGAGCTTCTCCACAACCCAGGCACTTGCACACAACCGCCGCAAATGGAGCCAACTGGTGCAACGTTCGTCAATGCAGTGCTCCTACGACCCCAGAGGGGGTTATGGGAGCAGATGAGATGAGATGAAGTAGGTATGAGAACACCTTTACCATTATCTTTTAACAACATTTTGTTTGTTTATTTTTTCCGCAACAGGCAAGGAAGGAAGATTGCAGGCCAGGTGTTCTATATTCTGGCGGGTGTTGGTCTCCTGGGAGGTTCTGTATTCAGGGTATTTGAAGGCAAGTTGGCACTATTTTTGTTTTTGTTTTTTGCTTTTACAAGGTTGTTTTTTTTCTTTCCAAAGGTTCTGAGATACTTTGTAAAATTAGTTGTTTCTTCAGTGTGACATTCATACATGCATGCATAGGCACACACCACACACACACACACACACACACACACACACACACACACACACACACACACACACACACACACACACAACGTGCATCTCTCTCTCTCTATCTCTCTATCGAGATTGATCGGTCGATCTATCTATCTAAAGATAGCATAACAATCTTAAATGTTGTAAAGATGTCATAACAGTCTGAAATAGTGTAATGATAGCATAAAAGTCTGAAATAGTGTAACGATCACATAACAGTCTGAAATAGTGTTACGATCACATGACAGTCTGAAATAGTGTCACGACAACATCACAGTCTGAAATAGTGTAACGATCTCATATCGGACTGAAATAGTGTACTGATCACATAACAGTCTGAAACAGTGTCACGATCACATAAGTCTGAAACAGTGTCACGATCACATAACAGTCTGAAACAGTGTCACGATCACATAACAGTCTGAAATAGTGTAACGATCACATAACAGTCTGAAACAGTGTAACGATCACATAAAAGTCTGAAATAGTGTAACGACAACATAACAGTCTGAAATAGTGTCACGACAACATCACAGTCTGAAATAGTGTAACGATCTCATATCGGACTGAAATAGTGTACTGATCACATAACCGTCTGAAACAGTGTCACGATCACATAAGTCTGAAACAGTGTCACGATCACATAACAGTCTGAAATAGTGTCATGATAGCATAACAGTCTGAAACAGTGTAACAACAACATAACAGCCTGAAATAGTGTAACGATCAACATAACAGCCTGAAATAGTGTAACGATCAACATAACAGCCTGAAATAGTGTAACGATCAACATAACAGCCTGAAACAGCGTAATAACACCACCCAAGTTAAGTCTGAAACGCGGTAACGATGGCATGACAGTCTTCTTCTTCTTCTTCTTCTTCTTCTTCGTCGAACTCTCAGACAGACAACAACTACTGTTGTCTGTCGTACGAGTGACAGACAACCAGTTAGTGCCGTTAAGCTCCCGACTTAACACGTCACACCCAGCGTATCGACTTCGGCGTGGGAGAGAATTATTATCTTTTAAAAAAAAGTCTTTCTGGGGAAAAAAAAAGCAGGAAAATGACACCTCTGTCCCCCCACCTCTCCCCAAGAAGGCAGAAAACAGACAAGGAGGTTGCTGACAAGAAGGAACAAAGGCAGAAACAAAGGGAGGGATAGAAAAGAGGAAATTCTTAGTAAAAAAATTTCCAGAAGGTAAGGTCAGAGATGC
>CM054153.1:23732457-23737457 GCA_028751875.1 Rapana venosa | reverse complement strand
TTGTGTGTGTGTGTGTGTGTGTGTGTGTGTGTGTGGTGTGTGTTGTGTGTGTGTGTGTGTTGTGTGTGTGTGTGTGTGTGTGTGTGTTTTGTTTTGACTCTTCGGGTCCGTCTTCTTCTGCACCCCGAGCTGTGTCAGTGTCTCAGTCTGGATCTGTCTGTGCGTGTGTGTGTGTGGGAGGGGTGGGGAGGGGTTGTGTGTGTGGGTGTGGGTGTGGGTGGGTGGGGGGTGGGGGATGGGAGGGGGGGGTTGTGGTGTGTGTGTGTGTGTGTGTGTGTGTGTGTGTGTGTGTGTGTGTGTGTGTGTGTGTGTGTGATATCTTCAGTTTAACGTCTATTCACATTTAGTGATTTTAGACGGAAAAAAGTAATCTAAACAAGAGAATGCAAACAATAACAGAAAAGTGTCAGATAACAGTACTGAATAAAAAGTAGCTTTAACATACTACAAAAACTGAATTATCGGACTTCTTATCAATCCTAACACAATGTCCAACAGTAACAATGGTTCAGACAAAATCTGATCCAGTGACAAACTTGGTACATCAGGTAAAAATGCTTTTAAATGTCCACAATAAAAAATAACATGACTATTGGTAATCACCACAAATACAGTTTACATCTTTCACGTATTTTGTCCTGAAAGCATTTAGTTTAAATCTGTTCATAAGGGATAACATATTTCTACGATTATACCAACCTGTGTGTGTGTGTGTGTGTGTGTGTGTATGTGTGTGTGTGTGTGTGTGTGTGTGTATGTATGTATGTATGTATGTATGTATGTGTGTGTGTATATGTGTGTGTATGTATGTGTGTGTATGTATGTATGTGTGTGTATGTTATGTATGTATGTATGTATGTATGCATATATGTATGTGTGTGTATGAGTGTGTATGTATGTATGTATGCATGTGTGTATGTATGTATGTATGTATGTGTATGTATGTATGTGTATGTATGCGTATGTATGTATGTATGTATGTATGTATGTGTGTGTGTATGAATTTGCTTATCTATTTATTTGCTTCTTTCTTTCTTTTGTTTTTGATTTTTTTGTTTTGGGTTTTTTGTTTGCATTTCTGTTTTTTTGGTGGTGGTGGTGGGGGAGGGGTGGGGCACTAAAATATAATGACCTATAATTATTCACAGAATAGAATAGACTTAAATTTTTTTTTAAAAAGCGCCCTTGTTTTAAGTGAAAAAACACAAAAATACAAAAAGACATCAACAAATACACAGAAAAAAAATCACATTGAAAACAACAGCAAAACACCCAGAACTCCATCCCCAAAAGACAACCACGAAATAATCACACACACACACACACACACACACACACACACACACACACACACACACACACACGCGCTCGCACACACACACAGAACAGCAGCAGCTTCTGTCATATATGCCCACGACGCAATTCCCGGGGAAAAAGTGACTCCTGTGTGAAATGTCTACATATCACCGAGGGCCTTATTGGTCAGTCTTCTAGTCTTCTTCCTCTTCTTCTTCCCCCCCTGTTCCTCCCTCTCTTCTTCCTCTTCCATTTTATATTTCAAAATCTTCATTTTTCATGACACACAATAAATGAAATACACTGCCATAGTTTTACTCACCATATTACATCATTGGTATTGAAACAATGCGTTACAGTAGCGTCACTGTGCAAAAACAGTGAGTTTTGAATTTATTTATTTATTTCGTGGACAATGGAATAAGCATGTTCTTTGTTTACATCCAGCCCCCGTGTGTGTACGCAATTTTGTACATTTTTTTCATCCGTTCCGATGTGTGTTTGTGTGTGTGTGTGTGTGTGTGTGTGTGTGTGTGTGTGTGTGTGTGTGTGTGTGTGTGTGGTGTGTGTGTGTGTGTGCGTGCGTGCGCGCTTGCTTGTGTGTGTATGTGTGTGAGTTGCGTACCTGCCTGTCTGTTTTTCCGTCTTCTGAAACGAGTGTCTTCTTCAAATCGAAACATAGTGTGTGTGTGTGTGTGTGTGTGTGTGTGTGTGTGTGTGGTGTGTGGTGAGAGACAAGTGGTGCACAACAACATATTGTTTGCTTATGGTTTTTGAGTGGTGTATTTCTTTTAAGATCTTAGCTGTCACTTTTTTGTAATTTTTTTTCCTCTTTTCATTTCCCTGCACAGAAACCAATCAGTCGGGATCTCCTCTTTCGCGGGGCGTTGTGGCGGCATGATCGCTCCGTTCATGACACACCTTGTGAGTAGTAGTTGTATTTTTAAGTGGTGCCTGTTCCCATTTAGTAATACCTAGACATAGGGAGACGGGATAGCTCAGTGGTCAGAGCACTCGCTTTCCCCCAGCTAATGTTAAGCACCGTCGAGTGTGGTTACCACTTGTATGGGTGACCGTTTGCGCATTTTGGTTTCAGTACAGTTCCCCCAGTTCCCCCAGCTTTAAATAGGTACCTGCTCTCTTTAGGGTCAGGGAAGGTAAAGCAGCGAGGGATAGGAGAGGAGATGGGCGCCGCAGCCCTCAATATGCTGGCCCCCTAGAGAAGCTGAGGTCTCTGATGCCTCGCTCCACCTACGACCTTATAGGTTATGGGACACCTTTACCTTTTGTTAGACATAGGGAGGAGGGTGTGAGAAAGAAGAAGGGTTACACTAAAGCATTACCAGAGCATACCAGCAGATTCGTTTGCCCGAATTTCAATACCCTATTTTTCATACTTCAAGTTGTGGGGTTTTTCGTTCCTCGTCTACTGTTTCGAGGTTCACCAATGGTGAGATTTTGTGTATGCGATCGTTTCTGGGGTGTTTTTTTTGGCCAACCATTAAGGCAGCCGCATTTCGACTTCAGGGATAATGTCTAAACACCACATCAGCGTGCATGTACTTTCGAATTTTGTCAACCGTTCCTTACCCGTACACAATGGCCTACTCTTCCGAAAGGCGGAACGGGGGTTTTAACGTGTGCGCAAAATGTCGTGCATGCGTTCGCACACGGGTACCTCGGTTTATAATCTCATCCGAAGGACTTTGGGGGAAGATGAGATAGCACTGATGTTAACTCCAGGGAGGGGGGGGGGGGGGGGGGGAGAAATCCCTCAAACCGGGTTGTTGCCTCAGTGGAGACTCGAACTCAGGCTGCGGATCACGAGCTTAAAGGCTCTATCCACTAGACCATTATTCTCCGTCCACATACATAGAGTTTAAAACTGGGCACTGAAAAATAAAACACAACGTGGTCACAAGACGATTGTTGACAGCAAACGAACGCTACATTGAGAGAGTGATTTTGGTTTTCCAAGAAATTTTAAATGTTACGAGTACAGATTGATATAATTTAATGATGATGACGGATGATTTATCAGGGCTTATGCTGCTGTTGTTGTTATTGTTGTTGTTGTTGTTGCTATTGTTGTTGCTGCTGCTGGTACTACTACTACTACTAATGCTGCTGCTGCTAATCCTACTCCTCCTCCTCCTACTACTACTGCTACAACAACAACAACTACTACTCCTACTCCTCCTCCTCCTACTACTACTGCTACAACAACAACTACTACTACTACTGCTCCTGCTGCTGCTCCTCCTCCTACTACTACTACAACAACTACTACTACTACTACTACTGCTGCTGCTACTACTACTGCTGCTGCTGCTGCTGCTGCCGCTACTACTACTGCTGCTGCTTCTGCTGCTGCTGCTGCTGCTGCTACTTCTACTACTACTATTCTTACTACTGCTGCTGCTGCTGCTGCTACTGCTGCTGCTCCTGCTGCTGCTGCTACTACTGCTGCTGCTGCTGCTGCTGCTGCTGCTGCTGCTGCTGCTGCTGCTACTACTACTACTACTGCTGCTGCTGCTGCTATTGCTACTACATCATCATCATCATCATCATCATCATCATCATCATCATCCTCCTCCTTCTCCTCCTCATCTTCATCATCATTGTCAACTTCACAGGCAGAGGTCGCGGTGTGGGCCCCGGGCTCCATCATTGGAGCACTCTGCTTCACAGTGGTCTTCCTCTTCCGGTTCTTACCGGAAACTAAAGGGAAAGAACTGCCACACACGGTGGAAGATATCAAAAACTGGCGCCGGCAAACGGAGCAAAAGCAAATGGAAGAAAAATGCTGAATGTGAAAATGAAAAAAAAATCCAACTCCAAAAAACCTCACTGGACAATAATTGTGTTTGCCTGTTTGTATCTGAAATGGTTTGAAAAAAACTTCTGTGTGCTGAAACAATCAAACTGAAAATGAATTTTTTTCCATATCCTAGTCTTGATGGTAATGTGCGTGGATGAATGTGTACCACTGCTTTTGAATCAGAGACCATTTAAATTTTCTGTGTGTTTTAAAAAAAAAAGTGAATCGGGGATTTTTAAAAATTACTTTTGTTCTATTGCCAATTTTGGTTATTATATCCAGACAACGAGTTAAGACTATGTAACAATTAAAAAATATTCCAAACAATTCATTTGTGTGAAGGGCCTTTTTATGTCTGTTGTTGTTGACTTTGTTGGATATTTTTTCCCCGACCAAGAAAAAGGGATATAGTGATTAGATAATAAATTTTAGTTTCCATAATAATATCTTTAAAAAAAAGAGATCAGAAATGGTATGAGTGATGATAAAACGTGTCCGACCTGTTAATTTGTTAAGAGTGAGCGTGATGAAAGGTTTGGTTTTTCTTTCTTCTTCTTTAAAAAAAACAACACACCAACCCATGTGATTTAGTTTGGTAAAACGATATACACACGGACAATGTGGGCTTAACCATCGGTTCCCCCCCCCCCCCCCCCCCCCCCCCCCCCCTGCGTTCGTTGACTAGAGCTCTGAGGCTCACCAATGGTGAGATTTTACGTATGCGACCTTTTCTTGACCACCGTTAAGTTAAATTTCGACTCCTTGGATTGCTTAATCATTTCCCAAAATAATGTTGCAAGTAAAAGAACCCCTCCCCCCCCCCCTTAGAGATTCAAGGAGATGGAAGCAGAATGCAAATAATATCATCGTAGCACGACCAAGA
>CM054153.1:23707457-23729957 GCA_028751875.1 Rapana venosa | reverse complement strand
ATTAGAAAACTATACATTAGTTCTCTCTCTCTAAAAAGTTTTTATCAGAACATGGTTTTGGAATCGTGTGGTTGTCTCAGGAAGTAGGTAGCGAGCATTGGTTTATTTTTTAATTGAAAGAACAGACTAATAATTATGTTTATTTCAACAAAATTGGCACTTGGACATGGAAAGTAAAGACAAACACTGCTGGTTTTTTCCCGTTTAAGTGTGCTTTTCAAGCTGAAAAGTATCTTCGAATAGTCACTGACAAATGACACCGACTAAATTATGCAAGATTTCGACTAAGAACACTCGGTTTCAATGCAAACAAAAGATGGTTTCAACATGAGACGTCCACACAGTTCCAATGCCCCTATGTGTGGTCATATTCTTGATGATGAAGTGCATTTCCTGTTTCAGTGTCAATCATATGTTTCCATACGTGAAAACTGTAGTGTTCTCAATCTAGAAGCTTTCCGGAGGCAAAACATTTTTTTCTATCTTATCGTCTGATGACAAAATTGTGATCAAATCGGTTGCAACGTTTATTGCTGAAGCACTGAAATTTTGACAATCACAGCTAAGTTCCAATTAGTTTAACATTTTGTGACTAAACTAAAGTAACATTTATATTCTGTAAACTCCAGCAACATTTTGTGACACACCTAAAGAAACATTTATAATTACACTGTAATCTCCAGCAAGAATATTTATTGAAAATTTCACATACAATTTCATTGGATGGTCTAATATAGCATTCTAGATTGTTCTTTTTATCATTTTAGTTATTGCTTATTGGGTCCTGTTGTTTATCCTTGTCATTACTTTGTGTTTAGTTTGAAACTGAGTTTAGGTCAGAGCTTAAAGTCGTATTCGTTCAGAGAGAGCTCTTTTTCATTACGTTAAATGCATCATGTATTTTTTCTTGTATTTATTTATTTACAAAAGGAAGTCGTGTGTAAACCCCCCCACCCCCTTGACAGTAGGCCACATTGGGCAATGACAATAAATTGGTCAAAGCGTCTCTCTCTCTCTCTCTCTCTCTCTCTCTCTCTCTCTCTCTCTCTCTCTCTCTCTCTCTGTGCGCGCGGGCGTGTCTGTGTCTGGGTTTTTTTTCTTGTTTGTATTTTTTTGGTTCAGACAAGAAAAAGGTGACAGAAAGAGAACAAACAAGACAGACGAAGAAAATGTATTCCTCTGTATTATTACAGATTTCCATCGAATCTGAAAGTGCAGCTTCTTTGTATGAACACTAAACCTAGTTTGATGTTTAAAGTTGGATTATTTCTTACTAAATGTTTAGATATCAGAAGTAAGGATGTTCACCTTACATGAAAGTATATGATTAACTGTTGTTCCTATGGGCCATATGGCCTGCAAAAACTGAATTAAAATTATTGTTATTGTTACTGTTATTGAAACAAAGAAAAGGTAAAGGTGTCCCATAACCTATAAGGTCGCAGGGGAGTGAGGCGTCAGAGACCTCACTTCTCTAGGGGCCAGCATATTGAGGGCGGCGCCCATCTCCTCTCCCTCGCTGCTTTACCTTCCCTGACCCTAAAGAGGGCAGGTACCCATTTACAGCTGACTGAACTGGGGGGAACTGTACTGAAGACAAGGCAGCGCAAACGGTCACCCCATCCAACTGGTAATCACGCTCGACGCTGCTTAATTTGGCTGGGGGGGGGGGGGGGGGGGTGGGGGGGGGGGGGGGAAGACGAACGCTCCGACCACTGAGCTCTCCAAGAAACAAAGAGAGGGATAGAAAAGAAGGAATTTTATTGCACAGAAGGTGGGGAATGCTATTGATACTGACAGGGCCCCGGCATCCCTACGGGGGGGAGGCCAACATGGAATGACACAAAATCTTCAACACACTGTTAGTCACAGAGTGAGTCTTACACGCTTGTTGGTTTGGGTGGGACATGCTCTCCAGAGGCAAGTTATCGCACCATCAGCAAACGCACAACACGACGGTATCACGTAAATGTAGCGGACTTATCATATAGTTAGTTAGCTCTCATTGGTTCTGGGTGGTAGGCGCAGTAATCAGAATATGATCAAAAAGGAAATCATGCGTGTTGTTGTTGATGTTCTTGCTTCGATTTTACGTCTGTTCACTCAAAGTGATATTAGACGAAAATCACGCCTGTCTTGAAAGTGATGCCTTTTCTTGGAAGACTGTGTCCTTTAGTCGTTGTGTAGAAATAACGATATTCCTGCTGCGAAGTAAAGAACTGTTATGCTTAGATTGTCTGAAACGATACGAAGTTTTTACGTGTTTGTGCTTGTACTGCGCTAACAGTCCGTTGTTGTTTAAAAATCATGGCTCAGTGTGTATTATATATGCACGTCTCCTGTTCATATGGGCCGGATAGTCTGCCAAAAAACCCTGAATAAACCATTATTGTTATCATTATTGCGTCTACACACACCACACCACACCACACCACACCACACCACACCACACTCACACACACACTCTCTCTCTCTCTCTCTCCGTCTCTCTCCCTGTACTTTTCCAGCCAAGTGAAAGCTTAATTTCTACCAATCCCCCCCCCCCCCCCCCCATTCTTCTCGCACCATTGCAATTATCGTTGCTAACAGCTGGTTAAAATACAAGGAATAATGCGTGCGCGCGCGCGACCACATACACACAAGCACGCACGCGCCTTCACACACACACTTCTACACACCCACCCATACACACACATGCACATATAGTCCTACACACACACACACACACACACACACACACACACACACACACACACACACACACACACACACACACACACACACACTCCACTCTCTCTCTCTCTCACATCACATACAGTCCTACACACACACACACACACACACACACACACACACACACACACACACACACACACACACACACACACACACACACACACACTCTCTCTCTCTCTCACATGCACATACAGTCCTACACACACACTCACACACACACTCCTACACCCACACGCCCTCTCCCCCCTCCCCCCCGCCAAACCCACACTTCTAATCAAAATAGTACAGTATTTCTACATGAACATTTCATATTGCACCATTACCATTACATTAAAATAATGTGTCAAGAACTGCCTGAGCTACGAGAAGCACTTTACACATAATATCATACATAGTACATGGATCCACGAGAAACAAGTTTTGTTCTATCCGTTTTTGTGTGTGGTATAGATGCATGAATAAGTGTAATGTGTAATTTGAAGAACCCTTTAAAAAATATAATATATCGGCACCATTTTGCCTAAATAGGTAAGAGTAAAATAATACAACAACCGGATAAAGAACAACTAAAAAGAAAAAAAAGGAGAAGAACAAGGGTAGTTATAGCAGGTTTTTTTCTTTTTACTGACACAATTTATTGGTAAATGTTGCAACAATGTAGTATTTCAGTATTATCATTAAGAAATGTGATCTTAGATAGATGGCTTGATGAAAAAAAAGCAAATACATTGCTTATTCAATGTACCATCTGGAAATAAAAATTTGACTTGACTTGACTTGAAAGAAGAAGCCGAAGTAGAATAATTATAATGATGATGATGATAATAAGTGTAATTATAGCAAGAGGAAGAGGTAGAATAATGATGATGATGATAATATTAATAATAATTATTGCAAGAAGAGGTAGAATAATGATAATGATGATGATAATAATAATTATAGCAAGAAGAAGGGGTAGAATAATGATAATAATGATGATGATAATAATAATTATTGCAAGAAGAAGAGGTAGAATAATGATAATGATGATGATTATAATAATAGTAATAATAGCAAGAAGAAGAGGTAGAATAATGATAATGAGGATGATAACAAAACTAATACTAATATAGCAAGAAGAAGAGGTAGAATAATAATAATAATAATGATGATGGCGATAATGATGATGATGATGATGCTGTTGTTGTTGCTGCTGCTGCTGCTGCTACTTCTACTACTACTAGAAAGAAGAGGTAGAATGATAACGATGATGATGATAATAATAATTACAGCAAGAAGAAGAGGTAGAATACTGATAATGATAATATAACAACAATTCTACCACCACCACCACCACCACCACTACTACTACTATACTACTACGACTACCACGACTACTACTACTACTACTACTACTACTACCACCACCACCACCACCACCACCACACACACTACTACTACTACTACTACTACTACTACCACCACCACCACCACCACCACCACTACTACTACTACTACTACTACTACACTACTACTACTACTACTACTACCACCACCACCCACCACCACCACCACCACCACCTACTACTACTACTACTACTACTACTACCACCACACCACCACCACCACCACTCTACTACACACACCACCACCACCACCACCACCACCACCACCACCAACAACAACAACAACAAAAACAGCACTAACAACAACAAGAAAAAAAATCCCTTCACACATGTGTCACAGGGGTGGCTCGAACCCGTTCCCGGGCAGTCCGATCCGAAGCTGACCGCTCTAACCGCTAGGCTATCCCGCCACCCACTTTATGTGCGGTTGATGTGGGTTTTTTTCCCACAACGCGGTAACCGTCCTGGGTTGACCTTAACGGTTGACCAGTCAGGGTGTTGACACACGGAACGACAGCAGAGTTGGTTTTATACTCTCTAGTTTTAATCTGTATTATAGCTGCCACAGTTTTTAATGACAAAATTTACAAAACCGCATACACACGGGCACTGGATGTAAAAAAAAAAAGCACACGAGTTCTTATTATTCCATTATCCTCGATATAAAAGAATAAATAAATATTTAAAAAACAACAACATAATCTGAGATTTAAAACAATTGACGAGGTGATAACCCTGATATGGCCTCCGTGGTCGGTAGGGCTATAAAGAACAGGATTGGATTGGATTGGGCCCCAAACCAGGATAGAACTGGAGTCTTCTAGCTCTCTAGAAAGGTACGCTACCTCTAGGCCACAGATCCACACACGCGCACTCGCGCGCGCACACACAACACACACGCACGTGCGCGCGCGCGAGCACACACACAACACACCACTACAAACACACACACACTCTCTCTCTCTCTTTCTCTCTCTCTCTCTCTGTCTCTCTAACACACACGCACACAAGATTCAAGATTTAATTCCTTTCACACACACTTCTCTCTCTCAAACACAAACACACCCCCTCCCCACACAACACACTCACTCACACACACACACCTCCCCCCCCCCCCCCACTCTCTCTCTCTCTCACACACACACACACAACCCCTTCCCCCCATTATCCCCTCCACACACTCCCCCCCCCCCCAACATAACACACACAGACTGGCTCCAAAAAGTCTACAGACAACAATGCCCAAACACAAAGAAGTTGCCAAGAGCGCTTGGTATAAATCCGGCACAATATTACGGCAATGGATTTATACGATATAGGCTAATCACTGTCTTAGGTGCAATGCACGATCGACTAGAAGCCTGAGAGGGGCTTGATCAAAATCCCTGTGGCCTTGTTTTGCTATGAGAGTCAGGTCACAAATCGAAGTCCTGTTGGGGATTTGGTGGATTAAGGTCGGGATTTGGGTTTTACAGAGGTTTTTTTTTCTTCCCCCGAGGTTTTTTATTTTTTGGGGGTGGGGGGGGGGGGGTTGTTTTTTGTTGGTCCAAGATCTCAGGGCTGACAGGTATGTGTGTTGAAGATTGAATTATGTGTTTGTTAAAGATTCTGTGATGTTGCTGGGTGTATGATGGACTGTGGATTTTGTATGGTTGGAGGTTGGCTTTTTTTTTAATTTTTAGTGTTAGTTTGTTTTTTTTCTTTTTCCTTTCGTTTGGTTTTTCCCTCCTTTATTTATTCTTGTTCCTGTTATTCTTTTGTTAGGTTTTTTTTCCTCGTTTATTCTTATTTCTGTTATTTATTTATTTTGTTATTCCTCCTTTTCCTTCTCGTCCTCTTTGTCCATTTTTTCCCTTCTCTTTCCTTCCTTCTTCTCCTCTTCCTTCTTCTCTTCCTTCTTATATCCACTCTCCCGATGGGAGACTGAAGACATACTCATTTCCGACCCATGATCTTCCCCTATAGTTACACCTCTGACCTTAGTTCCTACTTTCAATAGACGTATCAATCTTCATCACCCTAAGCGCGCACACACGTACACACACGCGCGCGCGCGTGTACGTGTGTGTAAATTTAAAATCTTTTAATCTTTTGTGAACGGATGCATGCGTGTGAAGGTTTTGAATGGAAGCCTGAAGAGCGAAAAAAACCCAACCCACCAAACTATCAGGTGCTTAAATCATGATGACAAAATTTACAAAACCGCATACACACGGGGACTGGATGTAAAAAAAAGCACATAAGTGCTTATTCCATTATCCTCGATATAAAAGAAAAAAAAGCGTTACCAAAGAGAAAATATATATCTTCAACAGTATGGGAGATAGAAGACAGCCCTGACAAACTCCAGTTGAAATATGATGGAACCACAACACTACCGACACACGAGGAGCGCCACCCATTTACAAAATAAACCCAACCCTCTGCTTGCAAATGCATTTGTTTCCCTAAAGCCTTATCCTCTGATTGAGTTGACCATTGATTCATACACGGTTGCAGCCAAACGAACACGCGTCTTATCTCAAGCCTTCGGATCGAATGAACAATTCTAGGGATTTCGTTTGGGGTTGATGGGAACCCCACACACTAGCAACACACGAGGAGCACCACCCATTTACCCCAAAAAATCCCAACCTCTCCTTGCAGGTGCAATTTGTTTCCCTAAAGCCTTATTCTGAGAGTTGACCATTGATTCATACGGTTTGCAACCAAACGAACACGCGTCTTATCTCAAGGGGGGCGGGATAGCCTAGTGGCCAGAACATTGCGCTCGCAATCTGACGACCCGGGTTCGATTCCTGTTCAAGGGGGATATTTTCCCCTGGAGTTAACATCAGTGCAGACTCCACTCTGCCCAAAAGTCCTTCGGATGAGACTATAAACCGAGGCCCCGTGTGCGAACGCACGCAGAACATTTTGCGCACACGTTAAATCCTGTTCCGCTTTTCGTAAGAGTAGGCGTGCCGGTGGGAACAGACGACAAAATTTACAAAACTGCATACACATGGGGACTGGATGAAAAAAAGCATATGAGTGCTTATTCCATTATTCTCGAAATAAAAGAATTTTTTTTTTTAAAAAGGCGGAATGGGTTTTTAATGTGCCCGCCAAGAAATTCTACATGCGGTTTGCACACGGTACCTCAGTTTCTAGCCTCATCTGAAGGTAGTTTTGGGATAATGGAGTCGGCACTGATGTTAACTCCATGGGGAACATCCCCGGGAACGGTCGGGCGGGCGTCTCGGTGGTGGCTCGAACTCTCGCTGTCAGATCACCGCGAGCTCAACGCTCTAACCACTAGGCTATCCCGTCCAGTGCCACCCACAAACATAATTGGATACAACCCACGTTAGTCCACCAGTGTGAAGTGAACACACCTTTGACAGGTAACAGGTACAAATGTTTCCTTACAGACTTAACTTAGTTTTCTTGTATAAGAAGTATAGTTCAGCGCGTTAGCGTAGTTCTCTGCAATGAGAATGTTAACGCGTAGTAGGACGGGATAACTCAGTGGTCGGAGCACTCGCTTTCCCCCAGCCAAGTTAAGCAGCGTCGAGCGTGGTTACCAGTTGGATGGGTGACCGTTTGCGCGCCTTGGCTTCAGTACAGTTCCCCCAGTTCACCCAGCTGTAAATGGGTACCTGCCCTCTTTAGGGTCAGGGAAGGTAAAACAGCGAGGGAGAGGAGATGGGCGCCGCCCTCAATATGCTGGCCCTAGAGAAGTGAGGTCTCTGACGCCTCGCTCCCCTACGACCTTATAGGTTATGGGAATCCTTTACCTTTACCTTTAGTTCAGCATCCCCCGTGGGACTCCCGGGGTATGCTTGCAAAGCGAGCATCGCAAGAATAGGATCTCTGCCCTCCAACCAGGCATGTCGTAAAAGGCGACTAAGGTGGAACCCTTCCCCCAGGTAGGGGGTTAGACACAGGGCTAACAACCCTGTTCTGTAAAAAAATAATTGTTACGGAAACAGCAACGAAAGAAATTAACAATACTGGGTGTGACGGGCTTCCAGAGTCATCGGAAGATGCTCGAAATGAATGGCAGTGGGAAAGCCAAAAGGAAGCCCCTGACAGGAAGATGGAAGTCTTAAGCGCCAAACATAAGACCAAGATAGGATTCTGGAATGTAAGAACCATGTTCGAAACAGGAAAAACTAGCGCAAGTTACAGCAGAGATGGAGACGCTACAATTTGCATATTCTCGGAATCAGTGAAAGCCGATGGACAGGATCAGGAAAATACAGAGCCAGCACAGGAGGACAGTGCTTTTACAGTGGAAAGAGATGAGGGCCCAAACACCATGAGGGAGTAGCAATCATCATGAAGAAAGGAATGGAGAAATGCCTGAGGGAATGGAAACTTATCAACAGCGGGATGATAAGGATAAGAAATGAAAGGTAAGCATGCTAATACCACAATCATACAATGCTAGCACCAACCAACGACAGTGGAGAAGAAAGAAAAAGATACATTTTATGAACCAATTACGGGCTGAAATGGAAAACACCCCAAAACCCAGGGACATGAGGATAGTGATGGGTGACCTAAATGCAAAAGTCGGAAAAGACAACACAAATCAAGAAAGAGCCATGGGAAAAGAAGGATGTGGCAGCATAAATGACAACGGAGAAGTTTGGGTGGAATTCTGCATGACAAAAAACCCTGGCCATTGGAGGACATAATTTGCACCCCCTGAGACCCACAAGCTTCCTGGTGTTCCCCCAAGGGAAAGAGACAAAAACCAGATCGACCACCTATGATCAATGGGACATGGAGGAGATCGCTCTAGATGTAAAAGTAAGGAGAGGAGCCGATGCTGGCAGTGATCACCACCTTGTTACTGCAACCCTAAAAGTGAAGCTGGGGAAAAAACGGACTGGGAAACCAAGACAACAACATTTGATGTGGAAAAACTGCGCAACACCAAAGTAAAGAGTGCTTTCACCCTCCAGCTCAAAACAAGTTCCAAGCACTGGTGGATCTGAAAACTACATACCTCCTGACACGACTAATATAAACCCCCATGTGGAAACAAGTCAGGACAGCCTACACACAAGCCACAAAAACGTGCTTAGGACAGAGACAGAGGAAGAGAAAAGGTGGATTACAGCAGACACCTGGCAAGCCATTGAGAACAGGAGAGAACTGAAAAAGAAATCTTAGAGACAAAGTCAGAACGGATAAGAGAGAGGTACAAACAACAGTACAGAGAAGAAACCCAAACTGTGAAGAGAATGACAAGAACAGACAAGCGTACCTACATGGATGGATATTTGAAGACAAGCAGAGGAGGCCGCCGAAAAGGGAGAACAAGGACAGGTGTATAAGATCACTAAGACTGTCATGGCAAGAAACCGGGGCAAACCGAAACACCAATCCTAGATAAACAAGGCCACTATTCCCAACAGAAGCAGAACAAGATGCAAGATGGGCAGAACATTTCAGCGAAGTTCTCAAAAGACCACCACCAACTGAAGAGGCAGATGTACAAGACCCTGATGCTGATCTCAATGTGAACAGCTCACCACCAAAGAAGGAAGAGATTATAGCAGCAATCGGCTCTCCAAGAATGGAAAACCCCTGGCCAGGACAACCTCAACGCAGAACTTTTTTAAGGCAGATCCAGAATTTGCATCTAAAGTTCTACAGCCACTCTTTACAGCTATATGGAGGAGAAACAGCTACCAGCAGATTGGACAGAAGGTCATCGTGAAGATCCCAAAGAAAGGAGGCCCTGAACAATTGTAACAACTGGGGAGGAATCACTCTGCTATCTGTTCCAGCAAGATTCTGGCAAAAATCTTTATCGGACAGATCTCAGAGGCAGTGGACCAACAACTCAGAAAGGAACAGCAGGTTTTAGACCCGGAAGAAGATGCCCTAGACCAGATCTTCACCCTGCGTAAAAATCATCGAACAGTGCACGGATGGGAGAGACAGCTGTATATCAAAATTCGTAGATTTTGAAAAAGCCTTTGGGCCCGCATTCATCGAGAAAGTGTATGGCGCATACCGAGCATATGGAATTCCACAGGAGATTATCCAAGTCATTAAGAGCTTCTACAACAACTTCACGTGCAGAGTAGGAAACAGCAAAACCAGTTTCAGTGTACAAACCGGGTCAGACAAGGCTGCCCCATGTCAGCACTACTCTTCAACCTGACAATTGATTGGGTGATGAGACAAACAACAGCTGACCGTCACGGGGCATCAGATGGACCCCCTTTCAACACTTGAAGACCTAGATTTTTCCGACGATCTGGCACTGCTCTCACATACCCCCCCATCACATTCAAGAGAAGACATCCCGTCTCAGCACTTTTTGCACAGCAAGTAGGCCTGAAAATCAGTCAGAAGAAGACAGAAGTAATGACACTGAACGTCCAGAACCCCTCACCCGGGCACAGTGAATGGAAAAGTTTTACCAACAACTGAAGAGTCACGTACCTCGGGGGCCCCTGTTAGGCATGACCCGGTGGAGCAGGCAGCGACATCAAGAACCGGATTAGCAAGCAAGAAATGTTATAGAAATCTAACAATGTGTGGAAATCGTCCCAGTACAGCACCAGAACCAAACTAAGGGCTATACCAGAGCTGTGTACTTTCCACCCTTTTGTACGGCTCGGAGTGCTGGAGGATGACTGAGAGTGACCTCGACAAACTATCCCACATTCCCCACGAAGAATCTCAGAAGAATCTTGCGCATCTTCTGGCCTGAGAAACCCTCTCCAACCCAAAAACTTTTTGCCCGTTGCAACCAAGAAAGCATGGACAACATCATCATGCATAGACGATGGGGATGGATAGGGGATATCTGCCGTCGGGAACATGGAAACATCGCCCGAAAAAGCCCTCCCCCTGGACACCAGAGGAAAAACGCAAACGAGGACGACCCAAGAACACTTGGCGTCGGACTGTTGAAGCAGAGCTGAAGACCTTCCAACATACCTGGGGAACCATTCAGAAGCTAGCCCAGGACAGACAGGAGTGGAGAACTTTTGTTGCTGCCCTACGTGCCAATAAGGCACAAAGGCATTGATGATTAGTTCAGCATGTTATTGTCTCCCCTTTTTCAGGCTATTCATGCAGGGTGAGGGTAAAGCGCAGTATAATCTGTTGACATGATTCATCTCATTTTATGTCTATTCCTTCAAGGCAATTTAGGCATTTTTTTTCAAAGTGATAAAAAAAAAAATCCACAACACACACCCCTCCCCCCCATCTCAAAGCAAAAAACCCTCACCCCAACAACAAACAAAAAAACCCACCAAAAAAAAACAGTCCCCCCTCCCCCCCCCCCCCCCCCCCCCCCCACGAATCTTTTGTTTATAGCTCCACCCCATCCCATCCTATACAGGGGCATATCGGGGCTGTCACCTTGTAAAATCTGGAATGTCAGATTAATAATAATAAAGTTGGTCCCCCCCCAAAAAAAAAGGAAAAAAGTTCCAACCTTATTTCCACTATTGCGTCTTGTTGCTACACCCCCCCCTCCCTCCACCCCACCTCCCACCCAACCTCTTTCCCGTATGTAAATGTATGACGAAAAGTAGAGCGTGCATAATTTGTTGATGGAGTTGACACAAAAAGTTGAAATCTTATCTCTGACCTACAGCTCTTAGCCCCCTTTTCAGGATTCGAATCTGGGCCATCAGATCACGAGCGCGGGTACCACTAGGGTATCCCGGTCTTCGTTATTTAACAGTTATGTAGTCATTTATTTATTTATTTATGTCCTTTTTTACATCCAGTCCCCGTGTGTATGCAGTTTTGTCAATTTTGTCCTCAGATAACGAGTTCGACGCTTTGACCATTAAACTATCTCTGGAGACATCGTGTGTATGCAATTTTGTCAATTTTGTCCTCAGATAACGAGTTCGACGCTTTGACCATTAAACTATCTCTGGAGACATAGATACTTGAAGTTATAACGTGAACAAAAGTGTGTCAAGATGGATAACGGTCAAAGAGTGTAACAATGTGTGACACTAAAACTGTATGATAGTGTTTACTTATAAAAAAGAAAAGAAAGAATAGCACTAAAGAAATGACAATTAGAAAAATAATAACGTGTAAAAAAAAAAAGGGTTAAAGTAAAAGAAAGTGACATAAATAAACAATGAGAAAAACGTGTGAAAATTTTTCTAGGGAAATGTCTAAAAAGAAAGTATGAAAAATATTTTGGTAAAAAAAAAGGTGTAAAACCCAGTAATGTTCCCGTCGCAGTAAAAAGAGTGAAAATGCCGCATAAAAAAAATTAAAAAATTTTTTACAATATATAAAGGGAGTGGTGGCAATGTAGGGGACAAACGAAATTACAGGAGAGGGAAGGGGGGGGGGATATGGTGGTAATAATGTCATTTAATAGCGATGATAAACTTTTGGGAAAGTTTTGAGAGGCCGAATCCGGAAAACCAAAAAAATAAAAAGGGGTTTAAAAATTTTGGGGCCAGTTTATAAACAACTTTTTTTAAAAATCTAATAAAAAAAACAATGGGGTTCAAAAAACAGAAAAAAAAACTAAACACGAATAAATCTTTATTTATTCATTTTTTCTTATCGGGGAAATAAGGGAAATAAGCCCTTATGAGCCTTTTTTTTTTTTCATCCGTTTGGGGTTTTGTAAAATTTCGGGTCAACTTTTTCCCACCGGCAAAACAAAGGCTACTTTTTCAAAAAGGGGAAAAAGGATTTAAACGTGTGCGAAAGATTTTTGGGCGTACGTTGGGCACAGGGGCCCTCGGTTTAAGTCTAACCGAAGGATTTTTTGGGGAATTTAAGATGACCCTTAAAAAAAAGTTTGCGCGTTTATTTTCAACTATAGCCCAAATCATGCATGCAAAAATGAACAAAAAAACCAAATCTACAGGGGTTTTTAATTTCCCCTTGGGACAGTAAAAGCTACAAAAACCCAAACACATGTCCATCACTTTTGGGATTTTGTTGTGACTTTTTCCCCTCTGTTTTCTCTACTCCCCATGCTGGGGTTTTTGAATCTCTTCTCTCTCTCTCGGTTCTCTGTCTTTCCCCCTCTCAGAAAAAATCTTATGGGCCCTGCACAGCGGTTTTTACTTGGGGATCATGTATTTATCTTCTTTAGGGGGGGGTCAAAAAAAAATGGTGATTTTCACAGATTTTTTAAAGCATGAAAAAATGGACTTGATTTTTTTGGGGGATTGAAAAACATAGAGCAAAAACCAGGTAGTAGAAAAACTTGGAAATAATCACCCAAATGAGGATTGTTTTTATTTTCCGGGTTTGGGCCCCCGCGATGATATTTGTTTTAAAAGGGAAAGCTAGAGGGGGAAAAAGAATTTGGGGGATACGGGGTTTGCTGAAATTTTAAAAAAAAATTTAAAAACCCTACCACTTTTTCGTTAAAAATACAGATTTTTGAGTCAGGGGGCAGTTTTTAAAAAAAAGGTTTTTATTTTGGGATGCCTTAGTACGTGCGGTATGAATAAAAGGAGTCACATAAAAAAACCCAAGGGAAAAAAAAAGGGCGATTTTTTAAAAGGGTTTGTGCGGCCATCATGGCTGTTGCCCCCTTGCCAGGCGGGTGTGGGGCAAGGGGGGAAAGGGTGGGATTTTAGAGCAATAAACCCCGTGAACGGGGGAGCCCGGCAACTAAAAAGGGGCCCCCTGCACGGGTTCCGGGTCTTCCCCCGTTGAGATATCATAGGTTTGGAGGATTTTGTCCTTTTTTCTTTCAGTTAACACTGTTCCCTGACCCTGTAGCTTAAAAAGCTAAGCCCTTTTTTTTGTTAGGCTATTTTTATTTTTTTAATTATTACATTTTTTTTATGTTTTTTTGTGTGTGTGTGTGCGCGCGGCGCGCGCGCGGGTTTTGTGTGTGTGTGGTGTGTGTGTTGTGGTGGGGGGGGGGAGGGGAGTATTTTTTCCCTAAATAAAACCCAGGACTTACAAACGGTAAGATTTAATAAAAATTAAAATAAAAATAAAAATTAAATATGTAGGGGGAATTTATAAAAGCCTAAATTCTTGTAAAGCAACAAATCAAAGGCTCGGGATTTTTTGATTCCCCAAAGTTTGTCCACTTTTAAGTAGCCCCCTTTCCGATTTCCCGGGTGTTTGTGTAAACCAAAACCATTTACATACATGTGTGCTTTTTTTTTTACAAAACCCCCAAATTTTTTGTTACCCCGTTTTTCCTGCCAAACGGCCCTATTTTTTCCCCAAAAAGGGCAGAACGGGTTTTAACGTGTGGCAAGAGGTTCGGGCCTGGGTTTGGAACACGGGGTCAATTTTCGACATCTAAACCCGGAAAAAAAATTTTTGGGGAAAACAGAGTCAGCCCGAGGTCCCCTCAAGGTAAGAGTGGCCTTTGGGTGTGCGGGGGGGGAAAAAGGATGAAAAAAATGAAAAAACCCGCATACCCAGGGGGGATGGTTGAAAAAAAAGCACAAAATTTGCTTATTCCTTTTACCCTCGATAAAAAAAGAATAAAAAAAATAAATAAAAAAAAGGGGGCAGAAAAATTTTCCCCCTTGATAGGCTTGGGAGGTGGCTTAACCTGGGGGCTCAAACCCCAGGCCGTCAAATCCCCGGAGCGAAACCCGCTCAAACCACAGGCTACCTTTTCCCCCTCCCCCCACCCCATCCCACCCAAAAGAGCTTTAAAACTTTGACATGTTTTTGGTGAGTCCTAAAGGGGTGGGTTCAAATTCAGCGGCATCAGTGTTGGTGTTTCTTTGGGGGGGGGATGGTTTGGGGTTTGTTTTTTTTAAATAAAATTTTCACAGATCACAAAAGTATTTTGTGGAGGGTTTTTTGCACCCCTTTGTAAAATGGTTTGAATGCCAGCGCTTGATTTGTTTTATTTAAAAGACTCGGGCGGAAATTTTAAATGCCGCGCTTATTTTTTAAATTTTTTATTTTTTTATTTTCATCTTTCATCATCATCATCATAAACACCCTCCCCCTTTTCCCCCTCATCATCTCCTCATTAAATTCTTCATTTTTCTTTTCTTTTCCCCTTCTTCTTCTTTTTACAAATTCTTCTTTTTTCTTTTTTTTATCTTCCGCTGGTCCCCTTGGGCCCGTCGCGGGGAGACACAGCCGTTTTGTCTGCAGCTGGCGGGAGGTTGATTTTGTGACGGCTTGGGCTCGCGGGGTGTCAGCCACCGAGTCGTTCCATCGTCCCCTTTTGGTTAAACCTTGGCTTTCCACCCTTTTGAATTTGGGGGTTTGTTCCCCGTAGGGTGGGGTTTGGGGGCGGCATTCTAGTGAGGTGCCAAACCACCTAAATCCTTTTTTTGTTCGATATGGTGGAAAAATTGGTTTTTTGTCCGACCTTTGTCTTGATACCTCATTCTTGATCTTTTTCCGCGGTTCTTTTTTTCTTGTTGCAGCTTTTTCTCAGGCGGCGCTTTAAATTTGTGCCCAATTTTTTTTAAAGGCTTTTGTTAGGGCCCATGCGGGCCCACTGGTATTTTGAGTTTTGGGAACGAAGGGGCGTTGTGAGTTTTTCTTGGTGTCTTTGGGGGATGCGGGAATTTTTTAAAAAGGGGGGCGAGTTGGTAACGGGACTTCGTTCGCTTTCGGGCTCTTGTTTCTATCTCTCTGCCCAAATTTTCCCCCATCTTCAGTAAAGAGGCTCCCAAGGATTTAAATTCTTTGGTCTTTTTCAGCTGGGTGCCGTTGTTGTTAAATTTTCCGGCTTTCCCCGGGTTTCTGCTGACAGACATAACTTTGTTTTGGTGAACTGATCTTTATGTCATACCTCTCCAAACTTTTGTTGAGTTGGTCTGTTGATCTTGAAGAGTGCTTTGTTCTGATTATCAGGGATGGTGTCCCGCAAAATAGTTCGTTTAGGGCCCCAAAGGGTCTGGGTTGGCTTCCTTTGTGATCTGGTCCATGTAGATACGAAGAGAAGGGGGGGAGAGTACGCAGCCCTTTCCTGACCCTGATGTAACCGGGAACCATTGGAAGTTCCCCTGGCTGTTCGGCTGCGTTTTTACTGTTGGGATAGATTGCTTGATGTTATTTTAAGCAACTGCCCCTTCCGTCGTACTGCTCCCGGATCTTCCGGTTTGGGCTTTTTGCTCGGTCGAAAGGGTTTTTCTTGGTAACGAAAATGTATGCAAAGGGCTTGGGGTTTTATTCGAGGGTCTTTTTACACAGCTGTCGGAAATGCGAAAATGATCTGTGCACCCTCTTCCCCTTTCCCAAAGCCAAAATGGGGATTTTCCCCGTAGGTGTTCTGCTTTGGCTTTGTGCGCTGTTCCCGGGAAACTTGCATTCCTTTTCCCCAATTGGGTGAGAAGTGAAAGCCTCTTTTAGGTGCTGCAGTTTTCTTGTGCCCCTTTTTCTTCCAAATTGGCACCCTATTGCATTTGCCCGTCCATTGGTACTTTCCTCTTTCCCATGCTTTTGGAAGTGATGGTGAGCCACTTAAATTTCCCCTTTCTCCGCCCTGAAGGATGGGGCGGGTTTTTATGCCGTCATCACCCGCCGTTTTCCCCTTTTGGGGGGGTTTAATTGCTTTTTTGTTTCACTTCAAAGGGTTTGGGGGTCTAAATGGTCTTTTTTAGGTGGGGGAGAATTGAGACTGGAAGGGTTTTTATCCAGAAGGGTTTTTAAAAAATCTTTTAAAAAATCTTCCCCCTCGTTTCAGAAATTTTCCCCTTCTTTGGGGCAGGGGCCTCTCCTTTGCATATTAAATAAATGTTGGTTGGGTTAAATGGCTCATCTTTTTACTCTATGTCTTCCCCATTTTTAAAATTTCTTGGGGAGTTCTTGCAAATTTTCACTTTAAACTTCTTCCCTAAGTCGCCCCCAAAATTTTTCTTTTTGGGGGCTTTACCCAAACGATTACTTATCTTCTTGCGAAATTTTGTATTGGCGTGTCCTCTTTGTTTGGTCTCGCCCAAACTTTTTTTAGCTGCTTTTTTTCTTTGATGGTTCCTTCCCCCTCTTGGGTTCCACCAAGGGTGTAGCTTTCTGGGTTTTTTCCTCCCCATTTTTTCGTCCCGGGAAACTTTTTCCCTTAAAGGGGTTCAAGGAGCTGGCTTGAAGGTGCCCCGACTTGCTCCCTTTTTGAGAGGTGCTGTATATGGAGTAAGTTTTACCCTTTAAAAGAATTTTTTGAATCTGTTTTTGCCTTCTTTCTCTTTCGTTTGAGGAGGTTGATTTTTTAGGCTGGTTCTTCCCAGCAGGTTATTTTTTTCCCTTTTGAGTACTGGGGGTAGAAAGAAAGGGGCCCGTGGTCAGAGTCAAAGGGTTTGGCCCTTGGGGATGGCTTTTGAGTTTTGATGGGGGTAAAGTTTTTCTGATCTTGCAAGTTAAAGCGATTTTTGGGGCGAGATGTTGAGATCGTTCCCTTTGTACCAGGGGGTAAAATTTGGGGGGCTCGGTGTTGGGAAAAAAGGTTTTTTTGGTGGGTGATCAGGGTCATGGGTTGCCATTTGTTCCAGCCCCGGGGGTTCCCCTTGTTTAATTTCAAAGGGGTTCTTGTGGTCCTGTGGGGGCCCAAAATGTTTTGTCCCCGGGGTTTTTTTTCTCAAACCCAAATCTGCCTTGAAATCAAACCCCTGACATAAGGTCCCCTTTGTTTAGGGGTGCTGTTGATGAGGTCGGGAGCTCTTGTAGAAAGGCTTTTCCTTTCTGAGTACGAATCGTTTTCTGGTGCTTTTCTTTTGGGTATAGTGGTTTATTTTTTTTGGGGCTTTCTTCACCCCATTTTTAAACAGTCTTTTTGATATGTGTTTTGTATCTTAAAATTCTTTGCTATGTCTGGGTGTTTGGATGAATCCCCCACCATGCGTTGCTCTTGGTCTTTCCCGACTCCACTCAGATTTAGAACAAAATTTTAATGGGTTTCTTTGATCCTTCTCCTTTTTTCCCAGTGTCTGAAATGCCCACGTTTGGGATTTTTTTTGGTCATGAATTCCACAATTTTGGTTCCCTTTTTTGTTAGGCCGCAGATGTTCCAAGTTCCCAAAGTAGTCACTGTTCCTTTTCTTTTATGGGCCGTTTCCATTGCGAGGTTTGTTTTTCCCTTGGAAACCCTTTCCCTTTGTGTCTCTTTTTAGTTTTATTAGCAGTTGATAAAACCACTGTCGGCTGCTAGGCCAGTCACAGCTTCACCAGAAACCCCCGTTAGCCAGCTTGACCCGTTTCGTTTCCCCCCGACGCGGGCGAAAGGGGTTGGACTTTGGGAAACTCTTCTTCCCACTATTCTTACAAAATGAAAACACCCCCACCCTTTCTACTTTTCTACTACTACTACTACTACTATACTACTAACCCATACTACTTATACCCACACATACTAAATACTACCATACTATTCCCCTACCATACAAATACTTTTTTACAAAATGAAAACACCCCTACCCAAACCCTCCAAAGCACAAACCAAAATTATCCCCTTAACCTGGGGGTCTAAAGGTAAGGCAACGCACCTGCCAAGAATGTGAGAAGGTACAGGGTTGGGTCCTTGTTTGAACCCGAACGTTTCCGCCACCCATTTAAAACCTTAGTGGTGGTATTCGAATCCTGTTCAAAGGGGGTATTTTCCCCTTGAATTAACATCAGTGCCGACTCCACTCTCTCCGCAAGTCCTTCGGATGAGACTATAAACTCAGGTCTCGTGTGCGAGCGCACGCAGAACATCTTGCGCGCACGTTAAATCCTGTTCCGCTTTTCGTAAGCGTAGGCCATTGTGTGCCAGTGGGAACGGATGACAACATTTACAAAACTGCATACACACGGGGACAGGATGTAAAAAAGAAAGCGCAAGAGTGCTTATTCCATTATCCTCGAAATAAAAGAAAAAATAAAGATAAATAATGTACTATGATATTGTATTCTATACCATTTTTAGTCACAGCAGATTTCACTGAGTTAAATACGGGCTGCTCTCCTTACGGAAAGCTTGTCGCCGCCACAAGAGCAGCGCCACTCATTTTAAACAAAAAAAATAGTGTCCTTTTAGAATTTTGCCAGGGACAATTCTCTTGCCACGGATTCTTTTACGCGCATTAAAAGTGTATTGCACACGGGACCTCTGTTTAATCGTCTTGTCCAAAAGACTAGCTTTTGCTACCAAAGTATTTAAAAAAAAGCAAAAAGAACAGCAGCAAACAAACAACAAAACAACCCATCTCCTTGTAACTTATTGGTATTGTACATTGCATTCCGTTAAATTATACCCTTTATGATATATCTCTATATATCTATATCTATATCTATCTATCTATCTATCTATCTATCTATCTATCTATCTATCTATCTCACTCACTCACTCACTCTCTCTCTCTCTCTCTATATATATATATATATATATGTGTGTGTGTGTGTTTGTGTGTGTGTGTGTGTGTGTTTGGTTAAAATTTCCCCCAAAACACAATATCAATATGGTACCTACAACAGGCACAATGCATGAATACTTTGTAAGAATATCATATTAAAAACGGTTTCAAAATTCCTAACTACGCAACACCAATATGCTACATACTAAATGCACGATGAATAGTCTGCGAAGATATTATAATATTTAACAACATACAACCTGTAATTCACGGGACACGCAAACAATACTTGGAAAAATCCATATAACTATGTTTTAGGGCAAAAAATAGAAAACTAAGCCCAGAGTTTAAAAATAAAAATAAAAAGAGAGTGGTGTGTTATACGCCAAACATTCATTCGTTTGTCTTGTTCCCTCCCAGGGGAAAAAAATGAAAGGTCAAACCCTCACACACACACACACACACACGCAAGGGATATTTTCCTCTGGAGTTAACATCAGTGCAGACTCCACTCTCCCCAAAAGTCCTTCGGATGAGACTATAAACCGAGGTCCCGTGTTCGAACGCATGCAGAACATCTTGCGCACACGTTAAATCCTGTTCCGCTTTTCGGAAGAGTAGGCCATTGTGTGCCGGTGGAAACAGATGACAAAATTTACAAAACCGCATACACACGGGGACTGGATGTAAACAAGCACATGGGTGCTTATTCCATTATCCTCGATATAAAAGAATAAATAAATAAAATGAGTGAATGAATGGTCATTATTTTTCAAGTGTTACAGAGTAAGTATTCATATACTTTTTTTCCCATCCGGCCCTTGTCCTAATTAGGAGCTATCAACAAAATGTACACAAGAAAAATCGAAACAAACCCCCCAACTACAACAACAACAACAACAACAACAACAAACAGTTCAACCCTTGATTTAAAAGAAAAGAGATTAATGTGTGTGTGTATGTGTGTGTGTATATGTATATATGTGTGTGTGTGTGTGTGTGTGTGTTGTGGTGTGTGTGTGTGTGTGTGTGTGTGTGTGTGTGAGATAGATCTGACACACCTGATTTGAATTTAGGTACTACTTTTCCTTGGATGCATATCCATGTGAAGCTTTAAATAAGGCTTGCCATTATGTAAGCTCATAAACTGTGTATAATAATTATGTTCTCTATCTATCCCTATAGTTGTTCAACCGTTGCCCAATGATAATCAATGATTAGTCTTTACCTAAAACTACAGCAAGAAGCTTTTTGTGGGGTTGCCGTTACACACATCACTGAGAAACTGTAAACTAAATGTAGCAAAGACGTCCAACCATGATTTATCGAAGTGATTTAGCCATCACTCCCCTACCTGGAAAGGGATGGGATGGGCTCTGTCAGGTCTAACTTGCTCATGCCACACAACCTGAACAACTCTGTGCAGTGCTCCCAACAACTCCTCAAGGAGTTAATTAATGGAGAAGTCCAGAAGTCCAGTCATAGTGATTTGGTGGTCATGTCCTCAGAATGAACAGTGCTACAAAATGACAGACTTTCTGCTATATAAGGGATACACCTGTTGCTGTCTGACAAGGAAAGTTTGCTGTTCTTGCTGCCCTGTCCACCAGCAGTACTGGATAAGCTTGTTTGCATCAAGTTTTGCAAATGAATGACATGAATAACAACGAGAATGTAAGCTTTTCAACAACGAGAACTATCTGTTAGACATGATCAAAATATGTGCACGATTCTTTTTTCCAGAAGAGCGCGAGCAGACAAGTTATCACATAAATCTAAGAATCTAAAGCTTTAGGGAAATGTTGAATGCGTTCATGTTTGGTGTTAAATCTCGTTCTGACTTACTGGCAATAAAGTTTTCCGATTCTGAAAGTTTTCGGATTCTACTCAGGTCCAAGTTAGCGCGCAGTAAATGTCGATGCCTTAGAGTAAGAACGGTTTATCTGTCAAAAATAACAACCGATTTTCAATTTAAAAAAAATATTTGGCAGAATTTTACTGTAAACTTTCAAATGACAATAGGATAAAATAAAACTGTCATTAAATTTGGAAGAAAACCTTTCTTGCACAAAATGACCCTAGTTACTAAATTTCTCAGGGTAAACTGGACTAGGGCACAGCATCAGGCTTTCCTCTACGCTAGGCATAAAGGCTTTAGAGCCAATTAACTGGGGCAGTGCTCTGCAAAAGAGGACCTCCAGCTGCCTAAACCCCTTACTTGTCTAGGAGGAGGGGATAGGCCTACACTTGGACCTACACTTGGCAGGGGTTATGCAACTCTGGTGAGAGCCTGGATGCTGCGTGGTAATTGCTGCTTAGGGGCTGGAGTATGTGTGATCTTATCTGGAGGGAGAGAGGGTCAAGCTTTGTGCCATGCCCTGATTGCCTGCCATGCCTGCTGTGTTTTGTGATCTGCCTTCACTGCCAGTGTGTTTAACTATCTATCTATCTATCTATCTATCTATCTGTCCCGTAGTCTGACGACCGTGGGGGCACCCTCAAAGACTCAACAACCAGTTCCCTCCATTCCTCTCTCTGTTCTGCCTTTCTCAGGGTTTTGTTGAGTTCTAGGCCTGTCCATTCGCTGATGTTATCCTCCCAGCTCTTCCTTGGTCTGCCTCTTCTTCTTCCTCCTTGGACAGTGCCTTGTAAAACTGTCTTTGTAATTCCTTGGGATCTTGTGACATGCCCATACCATTTAAGTTTACGCTTTTTCACGATCGTTAGAAGGTTCTCATAGGGTCCAATGGTTTGCTGGATTCTGTTATGCACGCTTTCGTTGCTTATGTGGTCTTTGTAGGAGATGCCAAGGAGTCTCCGAAAGCATCTCATCTCCACTGCCTGTACCCTTCTCTCCAAATCTGCAGTCAGGGTCCATGATTCACAGGCATACAGAAATATGGATATGACAAGGGAGCGCATTAGTCTGATCTTGGAGATAAGTGAGATATTCTTATCTCTCCAGATGGTGTTTAGTTTTGACAAAGCTGTTATTGTCTGTGCAGTCCTGCATACTACTTCTGGCTTGGATCCCTGGTCTGATACAATGACTCCCAGGTACTTGAAGCTTTGAACTGTTTCCAGCTTCTGGTCATTAACCC
>CM054153.1:23659957-23702457 GCA_028751875.1 Rapana venosa | reverse complement strand
GTGTGTGTGTGCGTGCGTTCGTGTGTGTGTGTGTTCGTGTGTTGAGTGTGAGTGTGTTCGATGTGTGTGTGTGTGTGTGTGTGTTCGTGTTCATGTGTTCGTGTGTGTGTGTGTGTGTTCGTGTGTGTGTGCGTGCGTGTGTGTGTGTGCGCGCATGTTTGCGAAGGCTGTGTGCGAGCGTGTGCATGCGCAGGCATACTACCGCGCGCATGAGTGCGTTTGATTTTACATAGGCGAGTTTATGACTCGCTTAGGCACTGCCCGATGTTTGGGTGCTTTATTACTTTATTATGTCATGATGATGATGATAATGATGATGATGATGATGATGATCATCATCATCATCATCATCTTGTGATGGGTGTGTGCTAATGTTCAGATACTGCGCTGTGGTATTTTTTTCTGTGATGAATGATTTTCTGCTCAACTGCTTTTTTTATGGACGGCTTGTAACCCGGGTTAATTTATCTATTTGTGAGATAATATTACATTATCTGAATTGAACTGAAATTTTGTATTGAAAAGGGATACGAACCAGTCAAGACCAAACGTTTCATTTGTTCGACATGACCACTTCAATGAAGAAATGCCTAAACGCTTACACACTTGTTACCAGAGGATTTTTGTACTCTGATATTCCCTATTTTTATATTATATTATTTTTTTTTATTTCATTCTTTTATTTCTAGGATAATGAAATAAGCACTCGTTTGTATGCAGTTTTGTCAATTTTGTCATCCATTCCCACCGGCATACAATGGCCAACTCCTCCGAAAAGCGAAACGGGTTTTACCATGTGCGCAAGATGTTCTGCATGTGTTCGAACACGGGGCCTCGGTTTATAGTCTCATCGGAAGGACTTTTGGGAAGAGTGGAGTCGGCACTGATGTGTTAACTCCAGGGGGAAAAAAATCCTCTTGAACGAGATTGGAACCCGGGTCAGCAAATCTCGAGCGCTACGCGCAATCACTTTAACCACCAGGCTATCCCCGCATCAGATTTTGTGCGCTTCGAAATTTTGCAAGCACCAGGTAGCTTTGTATTGAAATGTGTGGTGTGCAACATTCAAGACAAAACGTAGCTTTGCATTTATTTATTTATTTATTTATACCACTTTAAGTCACGCAGATTTCTCTGCGTGAAATTCGGGCTGCTCTCCCTGGGGAGAGTGCGTCGCCACAAGAGCAGCGCCACCCATTTTTTTTTCTTTTTTCCTGTCTGCAACTGTATTTGTTTCCCTATCAGAGTGGCTTTTTTCTACAGAATTTTGCCAGGGACAACTCTCTTGCTGCCGTGGGTTCTTTTACGTGCGCTAAATAATTATGTGCAACACACGGGACCTCGGTTTATCGTCTGATCCGAAAGACTAGCGCCCAGACCACCACTCATGATCTAATGGATGGGGAAAAAGTTTCGGGTCCAAACGGGATACGAACCACCGCACACTTCCGACCCGGACTTTTCGCTTTCTAGACAGGTGCGTTACCTCTAGACCACCGATGTGTGATGTATGCAACATTCAAGACAAAACGTAGCTTTGTATTGAAATGTGTGGTGTATGCAACATTCAAGACAAAACGTTCGTTCGTTCGTCTTGTCTACTAGCCTACTACTCCAAGGAAGAAAAATGCACGGTCTAACTAACACCTAACACACTCGTGGCACAGCGCAGGATGGAAGGTTGCCGCCGCAATAGTGATCACTAGGCCTAGCTAGCTTATGGACCGCCAGGAATATCGCAGTCACTGAGGCAGAATGACCTTCAGGGGTGTGTGAATAATGTATCTTAGTAGGCCTGGCCTACTGTTGTTAATGTCCCCCTTCTCAGACAGAGAGAGAGAGAGAGAGAGAGAGAGAGAGAGAGAGAGAGACAGAGAGACAGAGAGAGCTAGAGAGAGAGAGAGAGAGAGAGAGGTAGAGAGCAGAGAGAGGAGCTAGAGAGAGAGAGAGACAGAGAGAGAGAGCTAGAGAGAGAGCGAGCTAGAGTGAGAGAGAGAAGAGAGAGAGAGGAGAGAGAGAGAGAAGAGAGCGAGAAGAGCTAGAGAGAAGAGAGAGAGAGAGCGAACTAAGAGAGAGAGAGAGATAGAGAGAGAGAGACAGAGACAGAGAGAGCTAGAGAGAGAGAGCTAGAGAGAGAGACAGAGACAGAGGAGCTAGAGAGAGAGAGAGACAGAGAGAGCGAGAGAGAGAGAGAGTAGAAGAGAGAGAGCTAGAGAGAGAGCGAGTAGAGAGAGAGAGCTAGAGAGAGAGAGAGAGAGAGGAGGAAGAGAGAGAGAGAGAGAGAGAAGAGAAGAGAGAGAGAGAGAGAGAGAGAGAGAGAGAGAGAGAGAGAGAAAGTCAGCAAGCAAGTGAGCCATTCTGACTAAGTAGACTACACCTGTGGTTGGTGTAGATCCCCTATAGCTACTGCAGACCAAGCATTCTTCTCCTTCAGTATTTTCCTCCCTTATGACAACGTTGAGAACACCATGTGCACACAACATAATATCATAGTGTGTTGGCGAGAGTAATTTTGTGCATGTTGTTGTTTGTTGTTGTTGTTGCTGTTGTTACCGATTAAATCAATGAGACTGTCAGTGACCAGAAAGGTTGAAAGCCTGTTGTGGTAAAGTTGTTTGTCACCTGAGTTTTTTTTTGGTCTGCCCCCCAGTGCATGAGAGGATTTTCTACTCTGATATTCGGTAAGTACTGGAGGACTTTGCACTTTACAGTTTTGCCTGCATCAGAAAGATTTGGGTACTAATTTGGAATTCTGTCTTCGCCAGAAGATTTTTGTACTTTTGAAATTTTTGTCTGCTGCCAGAAACTTTTTATGCTTTGAAATTTGGTAATATTCATTAAGAGGATTTGTCATTTGAAATTTTTATCTGCAACAGAGGATTTTGTACTTTTCAAATTCTGTTTCTGAGCCCGAAGATTTGTATTTTGAAATTTTGTCTTGCCAGATCATTTTGTACTTTAAACTTATGTCTGCGCCAGATCATTTTGTACTTTGAAATTTTGACTGCGCCAGATTATTTTGTACTTTGAAATTTTGTCTGCGCCAGATGATTTTATACTTTGAAATTTTGTCTGCGCCAGATGATTTTGTACTTTGAAATTCTGTCTGCGCCAGATGATTTTATACTTTGAAATTTTGTCTGCGCCAGATGATTTTGTACTTTGAAATTCTGTCTGCGCCAGATGATTTTGTACTTTGAAATTTTGTCTGCGCCAGATCATTTTGTACTTTGAAATTCTATTTGGAACAACAACGTGACGACATTTGTGTTACTGATCAACCATTTTTAGATTGTTTTTTTCTGCCTTTGTGCCTATGGAAGTATGTAATTAGTTTTTGTGCATGATTTATTTTGATTTAATTTTACTTCAGTTTAAACGTTTTTTCATATTTATTGGTCACGGAAAAAATTCTCTTAATTGCCGTTGGTTCTAAAACTCACGCTTGCATCCGAGAGAATGTTATTTATTTATTTATTCTTTTATATCGAGGATAATGGAATAAGCACTCATGTGCTTTTTTACATCCAGTCCCCGTGTGTATGCGGTTTTGTAAGGTTTGTCATCTGTTTCCGAATCTAGAGTCTCATCCCACATACTAGTACTCAGACTAGTTAAAAAATATAAGTATGCAAAGAGGGCTGGGGTACACACACACACAACACACCAACCCTGACGTGTGTGTGTGATTTACAGTATCACCCCCCCCCCCCCCCCCCGAAACAAAACAAAAAAGTTTGCCTTAGGGTAAATCCTAGACAGTGGATACATATTTTCAGTCCCTCTCTCTCTCTCTCTCTCTCCCAAACATGAGTACCCAGGTACAGGATATTCCATAAAAGCTTCTCCATATCTGCTATATCTACCGAGCAGGCACCTACTCAAATGCGTACGTAACTGCAAAAAAACCACCCACAACACACACACACACACACAAACCCCCAAACCCCCCACCAAACAAAAACCTCATTGCGCTGGACAAACCTTAGTGCAGTGGCATACAAAGAGTTATCCACGTTTCTGCAATCTACCCAACGTTTCTCTAAATTTCAGGATCTTTAACGCGCATAGTGTTGCATGCGTATGTATGTAGTGTATGTCCATAAAAGAAGAATATACCACGAGCAGGTCTGCTCATACAAATCTACCAAGATTAAAACAAAACAACCTCCTCTGTGAGCATGCCGGGAGGTTGGGGGGGGGGGGGGGGGCTGTCAGTATAAACAGCATCCACATAATATTCTTGAAATTCTGTGCGAGGAATGTCCCTCTTTTCTATCCCTCTCTGCCTTGTTCCTGTTCTTGTCATCTCCTTTTTATTTTTTTTTTTTGGGGGGGGGGGGGTCTACTTTCTGCGTTTCCTGGTCCACTCTCTTGCCATTTTTTTTTCAATCTCAGAAAGACTTAAAAGACAACAATGCTCTTCTACGCTGAAGTCGGATGCGCTGGGCCTAACTTGTCAGGCGCTTAACAGCAGCACAACGCATTTTCGCTCATATGACAGACAATGATTGTTGCTGTCTGATCGTTCGAAGAAGAAGAAAAGAAGGAGGAGGAGGAGGAGGAAGAGGAGAAGAAGAAGGAGGAGGGGGAAGAGAAGAAGAAGAAGAAGAAGAAGAAGAAGAAGGAGGAGGAGGAGAAGGAGTAGGAGGAGGGAGAAGAAGAAGAAGGAGGAGGGGGAAGAGAAGAAGAAGAAAGAAGAAGAGAAGAAGAGAAGAAGAAGAAGAAGAAGGAGGAGGAGGAGTAGGAGGAGAAGAAGAAGGAGGAGGAGGCCGGAGGAGGAGGAGGAGAATAAAAAACACAAAGAAAATACACATTTTATTTTTCAATTCATCAGGTGACGGTGACATCGACGCGACCCAAGCGGCCAACAACTTCATCTTTGAGGGAATAAATGATAAGGTGACCCCTTGCCAGAAAGAAGAGGAAAAAAACCAAAACAAAGACAAGTCAAAATCTAAATTAAAAAAAAAAACCACCAAGAAAAAGAAACCAGCTGAAGTGAAAGAAAGAGAGACAAGAAGTGAAAAATAAGTGAGATAATAATAATATATATTTTAAAAACAACAACAACCAACCCTGGTAATAGTAAATAGGCAAAAGAGACAGTGAAGACAGAGAGAAAGATAGAGATAGAGACAGACAGACAGACAGACAGGGACAGCTAGAATACCAAAAATTAGCGGAGCCAGAAACACAAAAGGAGAACAACAACAAAAACAGTTAAAAAAACGTTTGTTTTTTTTTTAAAAGTAAACAAACAAACAAAAGAGACGGTTAAAAAACAACCTCTCTACAGAAAAAGAGACTACCAAAAAAACCCCAAAACAACTTCCCCCCCCCCCCCTACATCCCCCCCCCCCCCCACCCTAAAAGACACCCCTTCCTACCCCTCACCCCCACCCCAACCCCCCAAAAATGAGACGGAAACAAAACATCGACCCCACTCTTCGAGCCCTAGGGGCCAAGGGGACAGCTCGCTACCAACTTCTGCAACTCATCACCATGAGAATGGGCGCCATGGGAGCATCTGTCCAGTTATTCGTCAACGCCTTCATCGGTAAGAGAGAGAGAGAGAGAGAGAGAGAAGAGAGAAGGAGAGAGAGAGAGAGAGAGAGAGAGAGAGAGAGGGAGAGAGAGTGAGAGAGAGAGGGGAAAGGAGAGAGAGAGAGAGAGGGAGAGAGAGTGAGAGAGAGAGAGAGAGGGGAAAGGAGAGAGAGTGAGAGAGAGAGGGGAAAGGAGAGAGAGGGAGAGAGAGAGAGGGAGGGAAGAGAGAGGGAGGGAAAGGAAGAGAGAGAGAGAGGGAGGGAGAGAGGGAAGGGGGAGAGAGAGGGAGAGAGAGAGAGAGAGAGGAAGAGAGATACAGAGAGAGAGAGGGAGAGAGAGAAGGGAGAGAGAGAGAGAGAGAGAGGAGAGGAGAGAGAGAGAGAGAGAGAGAGAGAGAGAGAGTGAGAGAGAGAGGGGAAAGGAGAGAGAGGGAGAGAGAGAGAGGGAGGGAAGAGAGAGGGAGGGAAGGGAGAGAGAGAGAGGGAGGGAGAGAGGGAAGGGAGAGAGAGAGAGAGGGAGAGCGAGGGAGAGATGGGAGAGAGAGGAGCCATGGGCGCTTCAGTCCAGTTATTCCTCAACGCCTTCATGGGTAAGGAGAGAGAGAGGGGGGAGGGGAAAGGGAGGGAGAGTGAGTGAGAGAGAGAGAGGGGGGGAGAGACGGGGAAGGGAGAGGGAGAGAGAGAGAGAGAGGTAAGGATGGGAGAGAGGAGCTATGGAGGTTTCAGTCCAGTTATTGGTCAACGCCTTCATCAGTAAGAGAGAGAGAAAGACAGAGAGAGGGAGGGAGAGAGAGGGGAAGAGAGAGAGAGAGAGGAGAAACAGAGAGAAAAACAGAGGGAGAGAGAGAGAGAGGGAGAGAGAGAGAGGGGGGGAGGGATGGAAGGAGGGAGAGACATGGGAGCTTCAGTCCAGTTATTGGTCAATAACCTTCATCGGTAAGAGAGAGAGGGATGGGAGAGAGAGAGGGGGGAAAGGAGGGAGAGAGGGGGAAGAGAGAGAGAGAGGAGAGAGAGAGAGAGAGAGAGAGAGAGAGAGAGAGAGAGAGGGAGGGATGGGAGAGAGGAGACATGAAGGCTTCAGTCCAGTTATTGGTAAAACGCCTTCATCGGTAAGAGAGAGAGAGGGAGAAGAGACAGAGACAGAGAGAGAGAGAGAGACAGAGAGAGAGAGAGAGAGAAAGGGGGGGAAGGGGGGGGGGAGGAGCCATGGGAGCTTCAATCCAGTTATTGGTCAACGCCTTCATCGGTAAGAGAGAGGGAGGGAGGGAGAGAAGAGAGGGAGAGAGAGAAGAGAGAGAGAGAGGGAAAAGAGGGAGAGAGGGAGAAAGGAAAGAGAGAGAGAGGGGGGTGAGAGGAAAGGAGAGAAAGGGAGGGAGGATGGGAGAGAGAAGCCAAGGAGGTTTCAGTTCATTTATTGGTCAACGCCTTCATTGGTAAGAGAGAGAGAGCGAGAGAGTGAGAGAGTGAGAGGGAGAGAGAGGGAGGGAGAGAGAGGGAGAGAGAGAGGGGGGGAGGGATGGGAGAGAAAGAGAGAGGGAGGGGGAGAGAGGAGAGAGAGGGAGGGGAGAGAGGGAGGGGGGAGAGAGGAGAGAGAGAGGGAGGGGAGGGAGAGAGAGAGAAGGAGGGAGAGAGAGAGAGGGAGAAACAGAGAGAGAGAGAGAGAGGGAAGGGAGAGAGAGAGAGAGAGAGAGGAGAGAGAGAGAGAGAGAGAGAGAGATAACGATAACGATAATGAAATTTTATTTTCATGAGGGTATAGAGTAAGTACAAGACTTTTTTACATCCAGCCCTCGAAGAAGAGAGAGAGAGAGAGAGAGAGAGAGAGAGAGAGAGAGAGAGAGAGAGAGAGAGAGAGGAGAGAGAGAGAGAGAGAGTGAGAGAGAGAGAGAGAGTAGGATGGGAGAGAGAAGCCATAGAGGCTTCAGTGCAGTAATTGGTCAACGCCTTCATCGGTAAGAGAAGAGGGAGAGGGGGGGGAGGGAGGGAGAGAAAAGAGAGAGAGAGAGAGAGAGAGAGAGAGAGAGAGAGAGCGACAGAGAAAGAGAGAGAGAGAGAGGCGGGAAGCATAGAGTGAGAGAGAGAGAGAGAGAGAGCGAGAGAGAGGGAGAGAGAGAGAGGCGGGAGGCAGAGAGCGAGAGAGGGAGGGAGGGAGGAGTCATGGAGGCTTCAGTCCAGAGAGAAAGAGAGAGGGAATGAGGGAGGCGGGAGGCAGAGAGAGAGAGGGGGGAGGGAGAGTGAGAGTGAGAGAGAGGGAGAGAGAGAGAGGGGAGGATAAGAGAGAGAGGGGGAGAGGGATGGATAGAGAGAGATAGAGTGAGAGAGAGAGCGAGAGAGAGCGAGGGTGAGAGAAAGTGAGAGAGAGGGATGGAGAGAGAGAGAGAGAGGGGGGGGGTAACAGAGAGAGAGAGGGAGAGGGATGGAGAGAGAGAGTGGGAGAGAGAGGGAGGAGAGAGAGAGGAAGAGAGAGGAGCCAGGGGGATTCAGTCCAGTTATTTGTAAACGCTTTCATAGGTAAGTCTCTTTCTATTCATCATTTCATCCTTGTCCTTGAGAGGGAGAGAGAGAGAGAGAAGAGTGAGGGGGGGAATGATGAAGAGAGGGAGGAGAGAGAGAGAGAGAGAGAGAGAGAGAGAGAGAGAGATAGAAAGGGGAGAGACGAGGGAGGATAGAGTGAATAAGGGGAGAGAGAGGGGAGGGGATGAGAGTGAGATAAGTGAGAGAGTGAGACGGTGAAGAGAGAGAGAGAGAGGATGGAGATGAGAGAGGAGAGGGAAGAGAGAGAGAGAGAGAGAGAGAGATGAGAGAGAGAGAGAGAGAGAGAGAGAGAAAGAGTGAGGGGGGGAATGATGAAGAGAGGGAGAAGGAGAGAGAGAGAGTGAGAGGAGAGAGAGAGAAGAGAGAGAGGAGAAGAAGAGATAAAAGGGAGAGACAGAGGGAGGATAAGAGTGAATAAGTGGGAAAGAGAGGGGGAGTGGGATGAGAGTGAGTGGTGAGAGAGTGAGACGGTGAGGAGAGAGAGAGAGAGAGAGAGAGAGGAGGGTGGGGATATAATAGAGAGAGACGGGGGTGGGTGGGTGGGTGGGGGGAGATGCGAGAGAAAGAGGGGGGAGGCGGACGGGAGCTATGGAGGTCTGGTAAAGTTATTCGTCAAAGCCTTCATCCGTGAGTCCATTATTCACTTATATAACTTTTCATTCAATCGTCCTTGCGAGAGAGAGAGAGGGGATGAGAGAGAGAGAGAGAGAGAGAGATACACAGAGAAGGGGAGTGATGTGAGTAGGAATGAGGGAGGAAGGGAGAAGAAGAGACAGAGGGGGAGAGAGAGAGGGAGATAGAGAGGGGGAGGAGAGAGAGAGGGGGAGAGGGAGCGAGAGAGTGGAGAAGATGGAGGGAGAAACAGAGACAGAGGGGAGAGAGAGAGGGAGAGGGAGAGGGGAGAGAGAGAGGGGAGAGGGAGAAGTGAGAGGGGAGAGAGAGAGTGGAGAGAGGGAGAAAACAGAGAGGGAGATACAGAGAGAGAGGGGGGAGAGAGAGAGAGGGAGAAACAGAGAGAGAGAGAAGAGGGGAGAGAGAGAGGGGAAGAAAACAGAGAGAGAGAGAGAGAGGGGAGAGAGACAGGGGGGTAGAGAAACAGAGAGGGAGAGAGAGAGAGAAACAGAGAGAGAGAGAGGAGAGAGAGAGGGAAGGGGGAGAGAGAGGGAAGGGGGAGAGAGGGGAGAGATGAGAGGGGGGGGGGAGGGGAGAGAGAGAGAATGGGCGCAGTGGGAGCTGCTGTCCAGCTGACAACTATTCGTCAACATTTCCATCCCAGAGTCCATACATTTTCAATAACTTGTCCTTGAGATAGATAGAGAGAGAGGGGGACGAGAGAGAGAGAGACAGAGAGGAGAGACAGAGAGACAGAGAGGAGAGAGAGAGAGAGAGATGGAGAGAGAGAAGAGAGAGAGAGATGAGAGGAGAGAGAGAGAGAGAGAAATACACAGTGGTGTGGGTGGGGGGGCGGAGAGACAGAGAGAGGGAGGGAGAGAAACACACAAGGAGAGGTTTTATTTTTTTTAATTTATTTTATTTTATTTATTCTTTTATATAGAGGATAATGGAATAAGCACTCGTGTACTTTTTTTTACATCCAGTCCCCGTGTGTATGAGGTTTTGTTAATTTTGTTTATCTGTTTCCAGAGAGACATAGAGAGGAGAGAGAGAGAGAGAGAGAGAGAGAGTATAGATACAGTGGGTGGGTGGGGAGGGGGGGGGGAGGAGACAGAGAGAGGGAGGGAGAGAAACACACAGGAAGAGGTTTTATTTTTTAAAAGTTATTTTATTTTATGTATTCTTTTATATAGAGGATAATGGAATAAGCACTCATGTACTTTTTTACATCTAGTCCCCGTGTGTATGAGGTTTTGTTAATTTTGTCATGTTTCCAGAGAGAGAGAGAGAGAGAGTAGAGAGAGAGAGAGAGGAGAGAGAAGAGAGAGAGAGGAGAGAGGAGAGAGGGAGAGAGAGAGAGAGAAAACACACACACACACAAGACAGAGGCAGAGGTGTGTGTGTATGAGAGTGAGTGAGTGTGTGTGTGTATGTGTGTGTGTGCGTGTGTGTAAATTGTAATGTAATTGGACACTTATGTAGTACCTTACCTCTAAAGGAGCTCATTGAAATAAATAAATATATATCTATGTATGCGTGTGCGTATATTAGTCCAGTACTGGAACGATTTTTTGAAGGAAAAAAATTACAACAGTTTTTTTTTCTTTGTTTCATTCTACTCTAAAAATTGTCAGTAATAACATATCCAAAGTTGAGAAAAGTTGAGGCCCGGGGAGGGGGGGGGGGGATGCCCTAAAATTAAATAAAAGATAAATACTCAGTAGATACGCACTTTAGCCCAGTCTTTTCACCATACCCCAGATTAAACACCAACTCGCCCATACCCAAGACCAGAGTTGAGTAATACCTTCTGTGGAGTGTAGGACTCACAGTACTACCTACAGGTCCACAGAACTTGCGCGTGATGTGTTATGTCGTCTGCTAGGCCTACAGATATCGTCTGCCAGGCCTACAGATGTATCTGGTAGGCTAAGACTTCAAAAGTATAGCCTTTAGAATTAGGCTTTCTGCACAGCATTTTAGCGAGGTATTTGTATAGCACTTAATTAATCTTAATCTTAAGCACTTAAGATTTTTGTATAGCACTTAATTAATCTTAATTAATTGATATAGTCTAATTAATCCGTTCAAATACCCCCATCAATGTAGAAACTAATACATTATTTCATATGATCGAAACATTCGTGATTACAGGAAAAATAATCAGTGGGTCGGCGGTCTAGAGGTAACGCGCCTGCCTGGAAAGCGAAAAGTCCGAGTCGGAAGTGTGCGGTGGTTCGAATCCCGTTTGGACCTGAAACTTTTCCCCCATCCATTGGACCATGAGTGGTAGTCTGGGTGCTAGTCTTTCGGATGAAACGATAAACCGAGGTCCCGTGTGTTACACAAATTTAGCGCACGTAAAAGAACCCACGGCAACAAGAGAGTTGCCCATAGCAAAATTCTGTATTAAGAAAACAAATACTGGGAAACAAATACAGTTGCAGACAGAAAAAGAAGAAAAAATGGGTAGCGCTGCTCTTGTGGCGACGCGCTCTTCCCGGGAGAGCAGCCCGGATTTCACGCAGAGAAATCTGCCGTGACTTAAAGTGGTATATAAAAATAAATCGATTCTAGCATCTGTACCATGTAAAAAACAGTTATGGTACACTGTGTTCGTCAGAAACTGATGGTAAGAACATTGTTTACTTTATGTGGCATGTAGTGAAGATGAAAAATTGGACAGAGAGATAGAAACAAGATGCCAGAAAGCAAACGCAGTCAGTTACCAACTCGCCCCCCTTCTAAAACATTCCAGCATCCCAATGAGCACCAAGGCAAAACTCATCAACGCCATCTTCGTTCCAACACTCACATACCAGTGTCAGACATGGGCCCTAACAAAAGCCTTAGAGATAAAATTGGTCACATGCGAAATGCGCTGCCTGAGAAAAGCTGTCAACAAGACCAGATGCGACAAGATCAAGAATGAGGTGATCAGAGACATGGTCGGACTAACACCAATTCTCCACCATATCGAACAACAAAGGATCAGGTGGTTTGGTCACCTCACTAGAATGCCGCCCAACCAACCAGCCCTAGGGGCATACACCACCAAACACAATGGCTGGAAAGCCAGAGGTAGACCAAGGAGACGATGGAGCGACTCCGTGGCTGACACCCTGCGAGCCCATGACCTGTCACTACATCAAGCCTCCCGCCTTGCTGCAGACAGACGTCTGTGTCTCCCCGCGACGCCGAAAGGCACCAGCGGCAGATGAAAGAAAGAAAGAAGAAGTAGTGTGTGTGTGTGTGTGTGTGTGTGTGTGTGTGTGTGTGGTGTGTGTGTGAAGTACATGATTCTTATGGACTGAAATTAACATGCAAAAAGTTTGTTTTCAAGTACGACAAACCGCTAGATACAGGGAGAATGTTTGGATTTTGTCCAAGTTTGGATTAAAGATTAAACAAGTTTCAATCTAGGGCCCTTCTATCCTTTAAGCGTGTAACAGGGATTTGTTTACAAGCAGTAAATTCTGGCGTTTTTCCGCTGCATGCCCAGGACATCAAACTGATTTGTTGGTGACAGCACCAGTCAGAAACATTACAAGTAGAATAGTAGGGAAGACCAGCTGATGAAGACCAAACAGAAGCTTTCTTGAAGGTAGTTCAGTTTTTCGAAGAAAATGATAATGAACAAATTACTCTTTCAGATCTCAAGGCAGAAAATGCAACACATTCTTCAAGAAGCTGCACTTAAAAAAGAACCTTACACTGAAAAACATCTACGCAAAAGTTAGAAGAACAGTTTGGAGAAACTATACTTGTCACAGGGAAAGCAAATATAGTAACTTTTAGGTCAACTGCAGAAAAAATCCCCCAGGAGTTTTCTAGAGAAGAAGAGAAAGACAACATCAGAACAGCTGCCCTTCTCCTCTTGTCAGACATCAATACCATGGGTACGACAAAAGAGGATTATCCATCAAGTTCTTATATGGCTAGCTTGGGACAACAGTGTCGATTTTCTTCCATCATCTGTCACACTGTTCCTCAGCACACTTTTTGTGGTAGCAGAGATCACAAACTGAAGATTGCTTCCATTGGCCAGAGTCATGTCCAAGCAGCAAGACCAAACGTCGATATCACCATTGCAGTTGGGTGTTGGAGTGAAAACTCACCACACTTTTGGCTCTAGATATCTTGCTGACCATTTGAACAAACTGGAGTTTTCTTCATCCTATGCTGAGATGAAGAGATATGAACAGTCTGCAGCACTGATGCAAGAATTTTGTACATGAGGCTTGACTTCAACCAGCTGTGATCTGTTTGTTGCACAACGTCCAACAATAGACGGCGCTGGTACATATCATGGCATGGGGATGATTGCTGCTGTCACTCCTGCCATTAGAACTAGCAGGTCCACCAAACGTGATATTACTGCAACAGCTGAGTAGGTGAAAGTCATTGGGAGGATTTCAATCAAAATATTCAGTTCATCCGCCTCTCAGCTAAAATGAGACTTCAGTCTTCTTTAAACAAGCCACAGTGCTGTCAACACCTTTCTGGACCTTCTGTGGAAAGTATTGTGGCCACTACGCTGTATCTGGGGTGACAGTGAAGGAATTCTAAAAACAGAATCGCCATGATATATATTTGTCTAAAATTGAAACAAACGGATCGGGTTATCAATCTCAACTTTTCAGTATTTGTCTATTACTATAAATAACAATACATGGAATTTATATAGCGCTATATCTTGCAGAAAGCAAATCAAAGCGCTTATAAACACTAACCATTGGCCCTCAAAAAGTAACTGTTGCAATGAGTTCCTAACTTACGTGGGGTGTGTTTTTAAAAAAAAACAACTCGTACCAGTACTGTACTATATATATCATGTTATACATTCGTTCGTACACGGCACCTCTGTTTAGTCTCATCCGAAGGAATTTCGGCCGGCGGAATGGAGTGGGTCCTGATATATACTCCTAGGGGAAAATCCCTTCGAGCGGGTGCCTCGTTTGGTGGTTCGATTAATAATAATAATAACAATAATAATAAATGGAACTTCTATAGCGCTATATCTTGCAAAGACAAATCAAAGCGCATGCATTCAGCCTAATCTTACACAGTCATGCAATTATTAAACAAACAGATATTTACAAACATGGTGCGCTGCAGACAAAATCTATGAAATACAATTTCAATACTCAAATGTTTTTCAAAAGCACACACACTCACACAGGTCGTATACTTTAGCAGGGTGATGGGACATGGGTTAGTGAAGGTGGGACGGCTCTGACATGAAACAGGAGGGGGGAAATCTTCGGTTTGAAATAAATATGTCTTGAGGCTGGATTTAAAAATGTCATAACTAGGTTTCTGGCGAAGAGAGAGAGGGAGCTCATTCCAGGTCGATGGACCCGAAATAGAGAAAGAGTGGCGGCCAACAGTGGATTGGTTGAATCTAGGTAATCGTAGGCACAAGGTATATGCAGCAGAGCGGAAGGAACGTGAAGGAGTGTACAGGTTAAGACATTCACAGAGGTAGGAGGGTGCAGTTTTGTGGAGACATTTGTAACAGAGGGTACTGATCTTATAATTTACTCTCTGTGGCACAGGCAGCCAGTGGAGAGATCGCAAGAGAGGGGTAATGTGCTCAGATTTTTCTTTCTTTCTGAGAACTAGTCGAGCTTCGGAGTTTTGTATACGTTGAAGGGAGTGGATAGATGATGCTGGCAGACCAGACAAAAGACAATTGCAATAGTCCAGACATGAAAGAATGAGAGAAGTGACAAAAGCACACAGACACACAGACACACAACACACACACACACACACACACACACACACACACACACACACACACACACTCACACTATCTAGATCAGATCTAGAGCTGAACGCTCTAACCACTAGGTTATCCTGCCCCCATTCCTTAATGTGACTATATATGTGTTTTGTGCCTGACGTATTTAGCTTTGTCATTATGCCGATGACTTCATTCGACAGCATGATAAACGTGCTCGTGGCCGGGGTAAGCACATTAAGGCAAGAGGCATGGGCACAGCAGGGTAGAGATGTTGCAGAAGACGAGACAGCAAAAGCAAAGAAAGAAACCTACGTCCCATCCCACCCAAATTTATTGCATAACCTTTAACCCGTGACAGATTTGCTTATTATCGAGACTGTGCGTGTGTGTGTGTGTGTGTGTGTGTGTGTGTGTGTGTGTGTGTGTGTGTGTGTGAGCGCGTGCGTGCGTGCGTGCGTGCGTGCGTGTGTGTGTGTGTGTGTGTGTGTGTGTGTGTGTGAGGAGAGAGAGAGAGAGAGTGGGGAGAGAGGGGAGAGAGAGAGAGAGAGAGAGAGAGAGAGAGAGAGAGAGAGAGAGAGAGAGCCAGCCAAGTAGGGTGAAGGCTGCATGGATAAAAGCATACTTATTCTGCGACTTTAAGAAATGTTATTTGATATGATCTGACTCCCCCCCTCTCTCTCCCTCTCGTCCTATCGCTATAAAACCCCCACCTCCAATGGCCTTCTCCTGAATGCAAGAGAGACACCGTTTCAACGGTTCTTTTTAGAAGAAAACGTGTCCTTTTTCCAGGGCAGCATTAACAACATTTTCTTTTCATTTTTTTTCATTTTGCTTTACACATTTGAGTCTGAGGGACAAATTTCTTAAGGGGTTAGTCAGCATCACACGCGCTTCACCAGTTGCGACATGTCACAACTCATCAAATCCATAACATGTCTAGGTATATTTTCCATTTGATTAATCGAAGAAAGAAAAAAAAACACCCAACTGAATGCATTGTGGCCTTTTCTAAAAATGAATGAGTTTTACCTCCACCTTCACCTGTCTCGCGATCTGGCTGACCGTTTGAGCCCCACTGAAGATTTTGCAACCAGCTTCCTCCACTCCTCGCGGTTCTCAGCTTTCCGCAGTATGCCGTTCCGCTCAAGGCCAGTCCCCTCTCTGATACTGTCTTATCAACGTTTTCTCTGTCTGCCTCTTCGTTTCCCTCCTTGTACTGTTCCCTGTAGGACAGTCTTGGTCACTCCAGATGTTCCTTGTGACGTGCCCGAACCACTTCAGTTTGCGCCTTTTCATAAAGTCAGGAGTTCTTCATACGGCCCGATGGCGTTTTCAATTCTGGTTTTCTCTTCCTCGTTGGTTATGTGATCTCTGTACAAGATAGCTTTGTGGCAGCATGCCATCTCCATTGCCTGTATCCCTCTTTCAATGTCTGTTGTTGTGGTCCATGTTTCACATGCCCACAAACACATGTACGTAACCAGGGACCGCATCGGTCGTTCCAGCTGACGTTTAGTTTGATCATTGCAGCTGTGGTCTGGGCTGTCCTGGACAGCACTTGAGCTTTGTTCCTTTATCCGATACTATAGCTCCCAAATACTTAAAGCCATGGACAATATCAATTTCCTTGTTGTCTGTGGTAAAGGGAATGCTGATGCCATTGGGGTCATTTGTTATCATCTGGGTTTTCTCTGCTCCCAAACGCATGCCATATGCCGTAGTGGAATCATCAAGGCGATTTACCATCATGACCAGTTCTTGCTCTTGTCCATCTAGGCCATCGATGTCGTCGGCAAAATGTCAGTTTGTAATTGTCCTGCCTCCGATGCCGCGTGGTCTTCACGGGCATCAGCCGTTATTCTCTCTAAGAAGATACTGAAGAGGGTGGGAGAGAGCAGACATCTTTGGCGTACTCCAGCTCGGAACCAATCTCCTTTGTTGCTGTCGTAGTAAACTGCGCTGGTTGCCTTGTTATCGAGGCATTCTATGGTTCTGATCTGGTTGGCATTAATGTTACACAGCCTCATGGTTGCCCACAGAGCTGTATGCCAAAACTCTGTCGAACGCCTTCTTCAAGTCAACAAAGACCTGGTAAAGATCTTGCTGGTGTAGCAAGCACTTCTGACAGAGTATTCTAAGGTTGCACATTTGCTCTGTTGTACTTCGTCCTGCTACGAAACCTGCCTGAATAAGTTATTTGTTTTATTTGTTATTTGTACCACTTAAGTCACGGCAGATTTCTCTGCGTGAAGTTCGGATTGCTCTCCGCGGGGAGAGCACGTCGACACAAGAGCAGCGCCACCCATCCTTTTCTTTCTCTCGTTGAGTTTAGTACTGCGGAATAGGTAGCAAGACTGGTTGGTGTGTGCTCCTATCAAAGTTTATTTATCTGTTAAAACCGTGATTATGCGACGAAATGAGAGAGCGAGAGAGAGTGTGTGTATGTATGTGTGTGTGTGTGTGTGTGTGTGTGTGTTGGTTGTGTGTGTGCGAGAGTGAGAGAGAAGAGAGAGAGAGAAGAGAGAGAGAGAGAGAGAGAGAGAGAGAAAGAGAGAGACAGAGAAAAGAGAGAGAGGGGAGAGAGAGAGAAGAGAGAGAGAGAGAGAGAACTGAAATATAGAGTAAGGGCCGAAACACACACACACACACACACACACACACACACACACACACACACACACACACACACACAACACACACACTCACACACACACTCGCACGCACACACACACACACACGCAAAGCACGCACGCACGCACACACACACACACACACACACACCAACCAAACAAACACAGCCCCCCCCCCCCCCCCCCCCCCAACAGATCAGCGAAAGCAAAGCATCCAACATTTTACCAAGTCGTAACCAACACTTGTCCAGGACCTCACAACGCATCACTTAGGACCCTCTATATTAATGAACACAAACACTACGTGCCGACCCAACATACACGCTTGTTTTAACGTGATTCTGGACCAGAAAAATTGCCCTAGCGCTCCAAGAATCCCCCAGTTAGCACTGGAGCACAGATTCAGATACATTCGGGACACAGAACAGCAAGCAACGACAGGTCAGAAAGCTGGTGGAAAAGATTTTGTTAGACAGCACAAAATAGGACAAAATCGGTGGAAAAAAGCATCGGAAAGAAAGGAGAAAGGAAGAAACTAAGCAGGAAAGAAAGAAAACAGAAGGAGGCACAGATGAAGAAAGTAACAAACAATATATGTGAATCTTTTCGCAGGAAAAGAAAACCGCATCTTTCCGTTATTGGATTTTCAACCGGTGTTCTGTGAAAACGTGATCCCTCCCAGGGTGTGTGTGTGTATGTGGAGTGAACAACATTTCGAGAAAAAGAAACGATGAACGCAGAAAGAAGTGAAACATTACGATCTCTTTAAGACCAAAGGAAACTTCCAGACATAAAAACCACAAAAGAGAAGAAGGGATCTGTGGAAGCCTAGCCTCACGGTCAAGGATAAGGTTGCAGACTAAAAACAGAAGTATACAGGGGCACTCCCGCTGATAACTGATCAATCATTTAGCGATATAAATGTGTTGTAAGATTGTCCTTCACGTAAACAGTGGTGTTTCGATAACGCTGTGCCAAGCGATAGTCCAAATATAATCATTGTGTCAGACTGTTGTTCTTCTTGATACTTACTGCGCGTGCTTCGTTAATATTGTTTAAAATAAAAGTCCAAGTATCATCGTCGCATCACACTGTTATTCTTCTTTGATATTGCGCGTGCTTTGATAATATTGTGTGTAAAATTAAAGTAAAAAAAAATTCGTGGACCACAACTTAAATCTCAGTTGCTTCCTTTGGTTTCGGACGTATGCATAATGTTCAAGTATTGATACTTTTAATTAATTTTCTTTTTTCAAAACCAAAAGCAAACAAAACACCCAGAACCAAAAAAACCCCAGAACCAGCAAAAAAAGACCCCCACAACACCAACAAGAGCTTCAACAATAAAAACCCAATAAAAAACAAAAACAGCTAAACAAAAAATCATAGAGAGCACAAACAACAAAAGTAAAAGAAAGAGAGAGAGAAAAACAGGAAAAAGAAAGATATAAAGAAGAAAAGAAAGAAATTTAAAGCACAAAAGAAAACAAAAAGACAAGAAAGTTGAAGAAACGACAACACAACAAACACACACACAAACAACCGTCTAAAAATCACTAAATGTGAATAGACGTTAAACTGAAGATATCACCACACACAACCACACACACAATCCCCCCACCCCCCCAAAACCACACACCAAACAAACCCACCCTCCAAAAACAAACACAACAACAACCCCAAAACAACACCCCCCAAAAAAACCCCACCCAACAACACCAAAACAACCCCACCACAAAACAAACCGAATAAACAAAACAAAACAAAAAACACAACAAACCAACAACAACACCCCCCAAAAAAACAACAACAAAAACACACACACACACAACCCCCAACCAAACCACACACACCCCAAAAACAAAAAAACACCAAAAACCAAAAAAACAAAACACACACAAAACACACACACACACACACACACACACACACACACACACACACACACACACACACAACAAGTCAAAATGCACGAGGAAACCAACATGGACGACACTTTGCGCATACTGGGAGAGAAAGGGAAGCATGTGGTTCTCCTACAACAGATGCTGCTAAGTGTCTGGGATCTCTGGGAGCCGCCAGCCAGTTGTTAATCATCATCATTGTTTGAATTGATTGCCTACCTGCCTCTCGTTCTACTCGATTCTGTCTGTTTCTCTCTCTCTCTCTCTCATCTCTCATCTCTCTCCCTCTTCTCTCCGCTCTCTCTCTCTTCTCCCCTCTCTCTCTCCTCTCTCTCTCTCTTCTCTCTCTCTCCTCCTCTCTTTCTCTTGTTTGTGGGGTATTTTTTGCCTTTTTAAGTGTGAGTGTATTGTTAGTGGTTTATTTATTTTCATAGAGGGCGGTGACTACATGTAACAAAAAAAGCACATGGTGCTTATTCATTATCCACGAAATAAAAGGAATTTGTCATGTCATTCTCTCTCTCTCTCCTCTCTCTCCTCTCTCTCTCTCTCTCATCGCATCTCTCTCTCTCATTCTCTCTCTCTCTCCCTCCCTCCCACGTCTCTCTGAATAGCCTAGTGGTTAGAACCATTGCGCTCGTATCTGACGACCCGATTCGATTCCCTTCAAGGATATTTCCCCCTGGAGTTAACGTCCGGGTGCAGACACACTCTCATACTCCCCACAAATCTTCGGAATGAGACTAAAATCGAGGCCCCCGGTGCGAACCACGCAACCTCTTGCGCACGGCCGTTAAATCCTTTTCGCTTTCGTAAGAGTAGCCATTGTGTGACGGTGGGAACATATTACAGAATTTACAAAACCGCATACACTCGAGACTAGATTTCTAAAAAGCACACACCGAAGACTGTTTTATCTCCATTATCCTCTATATAAAAGAATAAAATATCTCTCTCTCTCTCTCGCCCTTTTTCGTGGTGTTTATATTCTTCTTTTACTGTGTAGTTTTTGATGTTGATTTTATTTATTTATCATCATATAATGTATGCCCCTAAGGGCGGGGACTGGATGTAAAAAAGGACTATTCATTGGAATTTGTCACTGTCATTCTCTCTCTCTGTTTCTGTCTGTCTCTCTTTCTGTCGAGAGCATGCTCTCTCTCTGTCTCTGTCTCTCTTTCTCTCTCCTCCCTCTTTTGTGTGGGTTTTTTTTTCCTTTTTAACTGTGTAAGTGTATTAGTAGTGGGTTTAATTTTATTTTACATTATTTTTAGGCGGGGGATGATGTAAAAACAAGCACATGGGTCTTATTCATTATCCTTCGAAAAAAAATAATTTGTCATTGTCATTGGCATTCTCTCTCTCTCTCTATCTCTCTCTCTCCACTTCTCCCTCTCTCGTCTCTCTCACTCTCTCTCACTCTCCTTTCTCTCTTCTCTCTCTCTCACTCTCTCGCCTCTCTCTCTCGTCTCTCTGTCCATCATTCTCTCTCTCTCATCTCTCTTTCTCTTCCGAGAGCACACTCTCTCTACCTCGCTCTCAAGACTCCACTCTCCCCTAAAAACCTGTGGTGAGACTATAACCGAGGCCCCGTGTGCGAACGCACGCAGAACAATCGATGCCACACACGTTAAATCATGTTCCGCTTTCGTAAGAGTAGGACCATTGGTGTGACGGTGGGAACATCTGACAGAATTACAAAACCAGCATACACACGGAGACTTAGCTGCTAAAAAGCACACAAGTGCTTATTCCATTTATCCTTGATATAGAAAGAATATACTATATATAAAAATTATAATAATATATAAATATTATATATAATATATATAAATATAATATTATAATAATATATATATAATGTGTGTGTTTTTTTTCTTCTTTTTACAGTGTGAGTGTTTTGGTGTTGGGTTTATTTTATTTTATCATCATATAATGTATCCATAAGGGCTGGGACTGGATGTAAAAAAGGACTATTCATTATCCTCGAAGTAAAAGAATTTGTCATTCTCTCTCTCTGTCTCTGTCTGTCTGTCTGTCTCTCAATGTCGAGAGCATGCTCTCTCTCTCTCTCTGTCTCTGTCTCTCTGTCTCTGCCTGCCTGCCTCCTGCTTCACTCTGTCTTCTATCTCTACTCTGTGTTGCAAACAGCTCGTGCCCACTCTCCCCCTGATCTACACCTATGTGTGTGCGAGTTTGATTGAGTGAGTGTGTGTGTTTATAATTTCTTTATTAATGTATTTATCGTTTAACATCGAGGGTAATGGAATACGCACTCATAAGCTTTTTTTTACGTCTATACCCCGTGTTATGCATTTTTTGTAAATTTTGTCAATTGTTTTCGCGCACCATCAATGGCCAACTCTTCCGAAAAGCGAAACAGATTAACGCGTGCCCAGAATGTGTTGCTTGCGTTCACTTACACGGGCCTTGGTTATAGTCTCATCGGTAGGACTTTGGGGAAGTGGAGTCTGCACTACAATGTTAAATCCAGAGGAAAATCCAACCTGAACGGATTCGCAACCCAGACTCAGATTCGCGATTCCGCAATGTTTCAACCAAAGGCTATCCCTTCCCCCCAAGAGAGAGAGAGAGCGAGAGAGCCGAGAGAGAGAAAGAGAGAGAGAGAGAGAGAGAGAGAAGAGAGAGAGATAGAGAGAGAGAGAGAGTGATTTGCTTTCCGCCGTTTCTCCAACTCTTTGTGAACATCTTCAGCGGAAAGTCATTCTCTGTCTAATGGGTCTCTGACTGTCTGTCTTTCTCTCATGAGTTCTTATTTCCCATTATCCTTGAATATAAAGGAAAATCTCTCCCTCCTCATGAAAAAAAGAAAATCTCAACATTGCATTGGAGAAAACTAGATTATAGGAATCAGCAAAAAAAGAATTATGAGAATAATTATTATGGACAATTGTGATTTTCGTAAAGTTTACGTAATCTGACCCCCCACCCCCCCCTCCTCTCTCTCTCTCTCTATGTCTCCCCGCCCCCCCCTCTCCCTCTCTCTGTGTAAATCATTATTATGGAAAAATTTTTATTTCACGAACCCGAAAGCTGATCATCCTTCTCTCTGTTTATGTCTGTGTACTTGCCTGCGTGCGCGTGTTCGGGTACACGCACGTACACCTATTGTGGGTGCGTGCGTGCGTGCGTGCGTGCGTGCTTGTGTGTGTTGTTTTGTTGTTGTTGTCTTCGATATTACGGTCTTTCAGCTCACAGTGATATTAGACGAGAAGAAAAAAAAATGTATACCAAGGGGTGTATGATAAAATGAGGTTGTTGTAGAGGGCCCTACTGAAAAAATGCGAGGGGGAAAAGTAGTCTAATCAAAGAAAAGAAACCGTGCAAAAAAAGATACAATAAAAAGTATATAAAAAAACCCCAAAAACATCACCGAAACAAAAAACATAAAAAGTGATTAACGGTAATGAAACTATAAACAAATGTCCTATAGGACTAGCCAGAGACCTTTTGCAATATCAAATGGCAAATACAAATTATTGAAAATGCTTCTAAGGAGTTTACTAAAAATTGAGGTAAAAAAGCTTTCGTATTACAACATTACAAAAATTCAAATATATATGATATCTAGAAATATTCTCACCACATATCCATTTACTTTTTCTACTGAATTTGGTTTACGAATAGCATTTACGTTTTATTCTATAAAACAAACTATTCACTCAACTATGCTGTTGAGATATTTGAGCAAGCCTAGCTGGCTACGAACCCTCCTTTAGCCTTTTTGATCTGACAGATTTGTTTGAAATCTCTCTTTCAGGTGATACGTTTCTGTGGACCTTTATTCATGATGTTTGTTCTAATAAGTGGTAGCCCCTCTTGTAATGATAAAGGCACGCAATGTGCTGATTTCCGTTCATTAAGCTTTCACCCTTTTAGCAGCTCTATCAGCCCACTCATTTGTGAAAGAATCCACAGTGAGAAGGCACCCAACAAAAGTGACACTTGTGCCTTAAAGTAAACAGGTGTATGACATTATTAATCTCTAATCAATATTTGAAGATTTATGACACACGGATTTTTGAAAGCATACAATACCGACTAAATCAACACAAATAGGATTTGAAATAATACCCAATTGCAAATCAAAGAACTTAAATTTAGAAGTCCCCCCCCTTAAACTGCTACTAATTCCGCCGTAACAATTGAATGATGTATACCACATAGAATGGGAAAAAAAAAAAAAAAATATTGTTTTTGTTCAATTTTTAACAGATGGTAAACCAAAAGCTGCACCTGTTTCATCTTGATTTCCAGACTTGACCCTCTGTATAAATTTGTAAATGAATGACAAAACTATGAAGGATGTGGGATCGAACATCAGAAACCATAATGTTTTCAGATTCTCATTCTTTTTTCATTAGTTACATCTATGTCGAAGTATGCCTCCTATTCATCTCCCGACGATGGATAAAGGTAAATTGCCTCTCGTTTAGACCATTTTGTGTTTGATTGACAATTAGAAATTTTTCCACTAAAATCAGACACATATGTGTTCATTGGCATTAAGGAAGAAATATTCTTTTTTGCTCTTTTAGAAACTGTAGTTCAGATTATACTTCTACTTCCTCAGACAATGAAATTATCAGTTTTTCATGTATTCTAAGAAACATATTGCACATGCCAGTTGACGGTAAGCATCCAATAGGCACTGTACCATCTTCATTGTACGTTCCCAAGCTGATGCATGATACGGAACTCCAATAGCAAGCTGAAGCTTTTGCAGTCTACACTTTGTAGCTTTTTAGTAAATTGATTTTGGAGCGCTGAAAAAGAATTCTTGTCCGTATGATAATATCGAACGAACCAGAGATGTAGCTAATACATTTAAATTGACTATGTCTTGTCCCCAGAACTGTTTACTAATTTCTTCAGTAAGTTTATGCACTTTCTTGCCTTTGTTAATAAGTGCTACAATATGTGTATTCCCATTTAGTTTTGAAGTTAGAATAACACCTACGAACTTTATTGTATTTTTGTATTCAATATTTCAGTCCCAATCTTAAATCTTGGTAGTTCCTCCCTTCCGTATTACTGCCATAAATTAAAAAGCACAACATGATTTTTTTTCTGTTGACAAAGTAAATCCATCTTTCAAGCATAATTGTCGATGGTTATCAAGCTGCTTGATAATACCCTTTTTAAGTAATTATAACGCTCTTTTTGGTGTATTACGTTTCATAGTAACATTCATCCACTTGCATAGATCAACCTCCGCATATTGTACTAAGATAATATCCTTTGATAAATTCATTGGGAGATCATGCACAGTCAAGATATTAAATAGAATATGACTATCACAAACCTGGGGTACTCCATATGAAGCGATCTAAACACTTGAATATGATTTAGACACGCTACTTTAATTTTTCTGTCTGCCTAAAAAACTTTTGATATAAAAATACATGTGCCCAGAAACACCCCATATTCTTTAGTCACCTAATAATTTAGCATGCCAAACTTGGCATATGCTTGTGTGTGAGTTTGTGTGTTGTGTGTGTGAGTGTGCGTGTGTGCGTGCGTGTGTGTTTGTGTGTGTGTTTGTTGTTTGTGTTGTGTGTGTTGTGGTTGTGGGTGCGCGCGCGCGCGCGCGTGAAGGCAGGGCAGTGGAGGGGCTTCAATGCGCACCGCCAGGAAACCAAACCTTCGGCCCCGAGGATGAAAGGTACACGGTAGTCAACTTGGACTGGAATTCCTCTAACGTCGTGGTGGGCCAGTGCGAAATCACAGTCCTGAACGGCAACCTCTCTGAGGACGCGCAGAGCTACCCCTGTCCTAACGGATACCAGTATGGCTACGATCGGGACCTGTCTTTCAGAACTGAGGTTTGTAGAAGCCGGGATTTTTTAAAAAAAAGAAAGAAGAAAGGTATGAACAGAAAACTCCCCCCACCCCTACCCCCCACCCCTTCCAATGGGGATTCCGGGAGGCTGTCAGTGTAAACAGCATCCCCACCTTCTGGAAATGCTTGTGCCAGGAATTCGCTCTGTTCATTCTCTCCCTTTGTTTCTAATTTGTTCCTTTTTTTAACTGTCGCCATCTCCGTGTCTATTTTCTGCCTTCATGGCTCCATTCTCTTGCCTTTTTTTTGTCCCCCGAGAAAGATTTAATGATAACAACAATTCTCTCCTACACCGAATTTGGATGCACTGGGCCTGCCTGACTTGTCAGGCGCTTAACGGCCGCATTTTCGCGCATATTATGACAGGCAACCACAGTTGCCGTCTGGGCGGTCAATGAAAGAAGAATAGAAAACACGAGAGTACAAAAAAACAGTTAACTGGCCCCGGATAACAGATTTTGTCGGTATTTTGATGTAAGCTAATTTTTATTTATTTATTTTATTATTTTATATCGAGGATAATGGAATAAGCCCTCAGGTGCTTTAAAAAAAAAACATCCAGTACCCGTGTGTATGCGTTTTTTGTAAATTTTGTGCATCTGTTCCCAACCGGCACACAAAGGCCTACATCTTTCGAAAAGCTAACAGAATAACGTGTGGCGCAATATTTCTGCATGCGTTCGCACACGGGGCCTCGTTTATATCCTCATCCGAAGGATGCTAAGTGCCAAGAATGCGGGGTGGGTAGTGTGGGTGGGGTTTGGGGGATGTCAGTGTAAATAACTATATGGGTTGTCGCTATCTACCTTGTGGCACGCGCTCTCCTCCGGGGCTACAGCCCGAATTATCACGCAGAGAAATCCGCCGTGACTTAAACGTGTATTAAATATTATTTAAAATAATCACGCTTAAGAAACGTTGTTCAGAGACTGTATTCATCATGACAGGCTCTTGTAAATCGATCCTTCGGATGAGACTATATACCGTGGCCCCGTGTGCAAACGCAATGCAGAACATCTTGTGCACAACCGTTAACTCATGTTCCGCTTTTCGAAAGAGTATGCAATTGAGTGCGGTGGAACAGATGATAACATTTACAAAACCGCATACACCGGGGACTGATTAAAAAAGCACATGAGAGCTTATTCCATTTATCCTCGAATATTTAAAAACAAAAGTCATCTGAGCGCTTGATTTGTTGCTTTAACAAGATTAGCGCTATATAAATTCCATTTACATTAATAAATTATTATTATCATTATTATTATTATTATTATTCTTATTAGTTATTATTAATTATTAATATACCGAGTGCACCTCTTTTAAAAGGAGAAATGAATTAAGTGCAGATGGAAGCATGAAAGGTGATAATTAAAAGGTGAGGGACTTTGCACAGGCAACTCTCCCTCTCCCAGGGGAGAGCTGCCCCGCAGAGAAATCTGCCGTGACATTAAAGTGGTATAAATAAATCATTTAAATAGATAAATAGATAAACACCACACCCGCAAAATTTTCTCACCCCATGTACTTTGCGTAACTTTTCCACTGTGTGGTGTGATAATTATGGCGCGCTGTGTGTGTGGTGTTGTGTGTGTGTGTGTGGGTGTGTGGTGTGTGTGTATGTGTGTGTGGTGCGAGTGTGTATGAGAGTGTGTGTGTATATGTTACGTGTGTGTATGAGAGAGATAGAGAGATAGAGTGTGGTGTGTTTGACGTGTGTCTGGGTGTATAGAAGAATGAGAGAGAGAGAGAGAGAGAGAGAGAGAGAGAAGAGTGATACGTGTTTGTGTATGATAGCGAGAGAGAGAGAGAGAGAGAGAGAGAGAGAGAGTGTGTGTATACGTGTGGTGTGTAATGAGAGAGAGAGAGAGAGGAGAGATAGAGAGAGAGAAGAGAAGAGAGAGAGAGGTGTTATACTGTGTGGATGTATGAAAAGAGAGAGAGAGAGAGAGAGAAAGAGAGAGAGATAGAGAGAGAGCAGAGAGAAAGAGAGAGAATAGAGAGAAAAGAGAGAGAGAGAGAGAGATGAGAGAGAGAGAGAGAGTGACTGTCTCTCCCTCCGTTTTACCCTCCGACAGTGGGGATAACACTCTTGATTTCAACTCTGATTTTTTTTAAAAATTGCATTTATTACACTCCCCCCCCTCCCCGGCTAAAAAAAGTGCGGGGATGGTATAGGGATTTTCAAAGAAGAGTGTGCACAAAAAACCCCGACCCCCCCCCCCCCCCCCCCCCTTTAAACAATTACAAAAAATTTTCCGATAAAAGCCACTCCCTCTTCAAAAGTCAAACGAACTATGAGCATTTTTAAATGCATTCGGCAAAGCAAAATCCTGTTGGCATAAAGGGCTGAGGATAAGAATACTGGGGGGGTTTTTTTTTTGTTTTTGGGAAAAAAATGCTTACAAATATTTTCGTGGTGGCAATGAGAGGAGAGGGGAGAGAGAGAGGGGGGGGGGGGGGGGGGGAGGGGGAGAGAGGAGGGGTTCAGTTCAGAATATTTTATTGCCTTTTAAAGTCAGTCGAAACTTTTGACACAACAAAAACACAATTATAATTATTATTTTGGCTAAAGTGATGTACACAAAAAAAAGGGAGAAGAAAGAAAGAGAAGAGAGAGAAGGGGAAGAGAGAGGAGAGGAGAGAGAAGAAAGAAGAGAGAGAGAGAAGAACTACCACCCCTTCACCACCCCATTTGTTCATTTCTTTTGGTGTTGTTTGTTGTTGTTTTTCAGTCGGTACCCTTTAATAAAACCCACTTTCGTGTTAAGCCTTTAACCACTCAGTCACCACATCACCCCGATCCCAACCCCGGGGGAACCACGTAACTTGGTTCTCTCTTCTCTCTTCTCTCTCTCTCTCTCTCTCTCTCTCTCTCTCCTCTCTCTCTCTCCTTTTATCCCGTTTTACCTGGTGTGTGACCCCAACTACTGGGCTTTTGGTTCAGACCGGTCATCGCTGGACGGGGATTGGGGCCCTGGTCGCCCCGCATCTCGGAAGTACCACTCTCCCCTTTCTTCCCAGTTTCCCTTTTCCCATCCATTTCCTCTTGATGAACTTAACTCTCAGTGCAAAGAGAAACGCTGGCTGAGATTGATAAGCAAGATTCAGGAGATTCAGGATTTTATTTCAAGAAACCCTCCCCACCCCCAAGGGGTACATGGAATTTAACAAAAACCGCAACTTGCAGATCTATGTGGGCGTGTGAAAATACTCACCACACAAATTCATTCCACAATGAAAAACAACGAGTTATGGATATGAAAAAAAGAAAAAGCGCAGACTGAGATACACTGGTCATGCAGACTGTGAGATACATTGGTCATGCAAACAGAAATACCCACACATAGAGACAAATTAATCTGATGACGACGGCTCTCCATTCTTACGCTGATATTTTCTGTTTGTGTCGACCCAGTGTTCTAGTTTTAAGATGCGAATGAGTTACTCTGTTTTATAAAGTTTTTGTGGTTTGAGTTATTTTCTTGAGTCCTCATGATGGTGGTGATGTTGTTGGGGAGGGTAGCGATATTTTTTAACTCTAAGAACTACTTACTACTACTACTAACTACTACTACTACTACTACTACTACTACTACTACTACTACTACTACTACTACTACTACTACTACCACTACTACTACTTTTACCACCACTACTACTACTGCTACTACTACTTTTACCCCTACTACTACTACTAGTACTACTACTACTACTACTACTACTACTACTACTACTACTACTACTACTACTACTACTACTTTTACCACTACTACTACTACTACTACTCCTCCTACTACTACTCCTCCCCCTACTACTACATCTACTTCTACTACTATTTACTACTACTACTATATACTACTACTACTACTACTACTACTACTACTACTACTACTACTACTGCTGCTGCTGCTGCTGCTGTCGCTGCTACTGCTGCTACTACTACTGCTGCTTCTACTACTACTACTACTATACTGCTACTCAACTACTGCTACTACCACTGCTCACTACTGCTACTACTACTTTTACCACCACCACCACTACATACTACTCCTACTATTAGACCAATACTTCCTAACTCCTCCTCCTCCTCCTCCTCCACTACTATACTAATTTACTCACAAACCACCACCAACCACCACCACCACCACACTATACTACTAACTACTACTACTACTACTTACTAATCTACTACTACTACATACCCACCACCCACCACCACCACACCATACTACTACTACTACTACTACTACTACTACTAACTACTTACTAACTAACTACTACTACAACTACTACACCACCACACCACTCACCACCACCACTTACTACTACTACTACTAACTACTACTAACACTACTACTACACTACCACTACTACTACTACTATTACTACTTACTATACTACTACTACTACTACTACTACTACTACTACTACCAAAAAAAACCACCACCAAACCACCAACCACCCAACTACACTACTACTTACTACTACTACTACTACTACTACTACTACTACTACTACTACTACTACCACACACCACCAAACCACCACCACCACCACTACTACTACTACTACTACTACAACTACTACCAACACCACCACCACCACTACTACTACTATACTACTACTACATACTACTACTAACTACTACTACTACTACTACACCAACCACCACCACCACCACCAACTACTACTACTACTACTACTACTACTACTACCAACACCACCACCACCACTACTACTACTACTACTACTACTACTACTACTACTACTACTACTACTACTACTACTACTAACTACTACTAACTACTACTACCACCACCACCACACCACCAACACACTACACTCACTTACTACTTACTACTACCACCAACACCCACCACCACCACTACTACTACTACTACTACTACTACTACTACTACTACTACTACTACTACTACTACTACTACTACTACCACCACCACCAAATAGTTTTCTCCTTGTCAACCACTTACGTGCACGGTAACTAGAACAAGAAAGTGTGTGCTTTCTTTGCTGTCGTTTGTCCTTCGTTTTGTTTAAAATTTTGATATATATAGAAAAAAACCCACTCGTATAGATTGAAACAAGAACTGCAAAGTTAAAGGATTGCTTTGTAAATTAACACATAAAAAAGAGCAAACAAATGAATAAATGGCATTCTTTCTTCCTTGATAGAAACTCCACAAAAACCATGCATAAAAAGTGAGTTCCCCCCCCCCCCCCCCCCCCATATAAAATACAAAATTAAACAAATCTCGAACAGAATACTACAAACAAATTTTCCACCGACCCCGAAACTAATAGAAATAAAACAAAATTAAAAAAAACCAAATCCCCCCCCCTCCCCAAAAAACAAAAACCAACAACCGAATTCTCTACCCAAACCCTACGGTACCCCTCCCTTAAACAAGCAAGCAGCACACACACACACACACACACACAACACACACACACACACACACACAAAACACACACACACACACACTTTTGATCCCCGAGATAGAGAGAGAGAGAGAGAAAAGAGAGAGAGAGAGAGAGGAGAGAGAAGAGGAGAAGAGAGAGAGAGAGGAGAATGGCAAATTCCCTTTTTTTTCGAGGATAATGAAGAAGCACCCACGTACATTTTTTACATCCAGTCCCAGAGAGAGAGAGAGAGAGAGAGAGAGAGAAAGAGAGAGAGAGAGAAGAGGAGAGAAAAGAGAGAGAGAGAGGGGAGAGAAAGAGAGAGTGAGAGAGGAGAGATTGAGAGAGAGAGAGAGAGAGAAAGAGAGAGAGATTGAGAGAGAGAAAAGAGAGAGAGTGAGAGAGAAAAGATAATTTTTTTTATTTCGAGGATAGTGAAGAAGCACCCATGTGCTTTTTTTTTTACATCCAGTCCCGAGAAGAGAGAGAGGGGAGAGAGAGAGAGAGAGAGAGAGAGAGAGGAGAGAGAGAGATAGGAGAGGGGGAGGGGAGAAGAATGACAAATTCTTTTACTTCGAGGGTAATGAAGAAGCACCCATGTACTTTTTTAAAATCCAGTCAAGAGACAATGACAAAGACAAATTTTTTTTATTTCGGGATAATGAAAAAACACCCATGTGCTTTTTTTCATCCAGTTCCCACCCTTAGGGATATATATGATAATAAAATAAAGAGAGAGAGAGAGAGGAGAGAGAGAGAGAGAGGAGAGAAGAGAGAGAGGAGAGAGAGGAGAGAGAGAGAAGAGAGAGAGAGAGGTGGAGAACAACCCAAAAAAAAAGATATCCATGTTCTGATTGGTTACAGGTATGGGCGGGAAACCGATTCTGAAATTTGGGTCTCAGTATTGGCCCGCTGGTAGTGGGGAAAAGGCGTTGGTATGGCTCGTCATACGCCGTGAGGCTGTGCTCAAGTTTCTGATCGGCGGATTTCAACAGGTATTATTTGCCAATCTGTCCGTCTGTCAGGCAGTCTGTCTGCCTGTCAGCCAGTCAGTCTGTCTGTCCTTGTCGTTTTTCTGTCTGTTTCTTTCTAGGGTTTTTTTCCCTCTCTCTAATTTTATTTTTTAGAAGAATGTATTTCACCTTGCTTGGATATTTTGTTTACGCATATGTTTTATATTATATATAATATATAAATATATTATAATATATATATAAATTTTACTTTTTTTTCTGTCCCCCCCCCCCCCCCCTCCCCCTTCCCCAGGGCTGGATGAAAAAAGCTTCGCTTTATGAAAGAAAATGTTTTTCATTATCGATTTCCCTTGCTCTCCTCTCTTCTCCTCTCTCTCTCTCTCTCTCCTCTCTCTCTCTCCTCTCTCCTCTCTCTCTTATTAACTCTCTCTCTCTCTCTCCTCCTCCTCTCCCGCTTCATGAAATAAATTCTCTCTGCTTTATGAAAAAACTTCTCTCTCTCTCTCCCCTTTCCCATTTTCTCTTTCCTCTTTCTCTTTTTTTCTCTCTCTCTCTCCTCTCTCTGCTTCATGAAATAAAATTCTGTTGTGTGTGTGGAGTGTGTCATTTTTTAAATTTTATTTGGAACGGGTTTCATGCGCGTGAAAGATTCGAACGCAAGCCTTCGATTTTTTTGCTTTTACACATTACGGCTATATAAATTTCCCACACTATCATTACACATCATCAACGTCGTCATGTCGTCGTCTCGTCGTCGTCGTCGTAACATCATCACATATCATCATCATATAAATTTTTATTTTGCTGTTTTGTCTTCGCCATCTCATTTGTTATCATCATCTCATCATATCATATTATTATTATTATATTATTATTGCTGTTGTTGTCGCGTCAAATCACATTTTTATCATCATCATATCGTTATCACATCATTTCATCTCGTTTCATCATCATTATTATTGCTTTTGTCGCCCGGGCGTTCCCTCATATTTTGTTACAACCATCACATTTTTATTATTGTTGTCGTCATCCTCCCCTCCCCCCTCTTTTCTTCCTCCTCTCCCTTATCAGCTCTCTCTCTCTCTCTCTCTCTCTCTTCTCTCTCTCTCTCTCTTCTCTCTCTCTCTCTCTTTCTGCTTCATGAAATAAAATTCTCTCTCCCTCTCATCCTCCTCCTCGTCCTCTTCCTCCTCAACATCACCACCACACCCACCTTCAAACGTCTCTTATCCCCACCCCACCGCCCCCCCCCCCGCCCCCCCTCCTCCCCACCCCATTCTCAGGGCGTGGTGACGGGCATGGCCACCATGGGCATCGAGCTGTTCCCGGTGGAGTACCGGTCTCTGGAGCTGATCTCCGGGTCGCTGATCTGGGGGGCCACTACCAGCTCCCTGGCTCTGGTGGCCTACCTGATGAGCCACCTGTCCTGGAGGTACCTCCAGTACGCCGTGTCCGCCGTCTCCCTCCTCGTCTGCCTCGTGCAGCTGCTGTGAGTAGGGGGTGGGGGGGGGGGTGGGGGTCATTTGATTTTGTTTTGGTTTTGGTTTGGTTTGGTTGGTTTTTTGGTTGTGGTGGGTTTTTTGGGTGGTTGTTGTTGGTTGGGGGTGGGTGGTGGGGTGTGGGGTGGTTGTCTTTTGTCTGTGTCTGTCTCTTTTCTATGTTTCTTTTGTTTGTTTCTTTGTTTCTTTTGTTTCTTTCTTTGTTTGTTTTGTTTCTTTCGTTCTTTCTGTCTTTCTTTCGTTCTTTCTTTCTTTCTGTCTTTCTTTCGTTCGTTCTTTCTTTGTTTCGTTCTTTCTTTCCTTTGTTTGTTTGTTTCTTTCTTTCGTTCTTTCTTTCATTCTTTCTGTCTCTTCTTCTTTTCTTTCATTTAGTTTGTTTGTGGGGTGAGGTGTTTGCGCTTTGTCTCTGTCTCGGTCTATCTCTGTAACTTTTTGGTTTGTCTGTCTATTATCTATCACTATCTATCTTCCTATCTATCTTTCTATCTATCTATCTATCTATCTATCTTTTCCTATCACTATCTTCTATCTATCTATCTATCATCTACTTTTTGTTTTCGGTCAATATCGTTCTTGATCTGTCCTGTCGTCGGTCTGTCTAATCTATCAATCTAATCTAATCTATCTACATCTATATCTTCTCTTCTATTTCTATCATCTACCCACATCTATCCATTTATAATCTATCTATCATTCTTCTGTCTTCGTCTTTTGTCTCGGTCTATCTTGCAACTCTTGGTCTATCTTTTAAATTATGTCTATCCTATCCTGTCTCCTCTCCCCCCCCTCTCTATCCCTCCCGCCCTTTCTCTCCTCTCTTTCTCTCTCCTTCTCTCTCTCTCCCCTTCCCCTCCCCCCCTCTCCCCCCTTTCTTCCTTTTGTCCATATCGTCAGTCAGTCAGTCCAGCCCAGTCAGTCTGTCTGTCTGCTTTCTTTGGCCCCCGTCTCTCTCTCTCTCCTCTCTTCTCTCCCTCTCTCTCTCTCTCTTCTTTTCCTCCCCTCTCCTCTCTCTCCCCTCTAAACCTAGCTTGATTTTTTTAATATAGTCCCAATCATGGCCAAAGGAACATTGAAAAAAAGAATGTAATGCTAACCTGTGACCTGGAATAGACATTCTTTAATTATAAAACCATTTATCCCTCATTTTCTTCTTCATTTTTCTTCTTTCTTTCCTGTGTATCATTATCATCTTGTTTGAATTACTGCTTTATTCCAAAAATAAGGCGGATAAAAAAAAAAAACCAAGTATGGCAAAAAAATATATTATTTTCCCCTAAAATCCCTCCCTCTCCTCCTACTCTTCCCCTCCCACCTCTCTCTCCTCCCCCTCCAACCCAGTCTCTCTCCCCCACTCTCTCTCTCTCTCCTCCCTCTCTCCTCTCTCTCTTCCAAGGCCTTTCATTAAACCAAGGGTACCCAACCCGGACGCCCCGTTCGTAATTCTAGTAAAAAACACAAACAAAAACCATTTCTGATCTTTTTGTGTTTCACCAATACCAGATGAAGGCTCTCAACTTTGTGTGTGGTTTTTTTTTTCTCAGTGTGTGGTGTGTGGTGTGTGTGTGTGTGTGTGTGTGTGTGGTGGTGGTGTGTGTGTTGCGCGCGCGCGCGCGTTTTCTCTCTCAGTGTTTTTTGTTGGTTTTTGCCTTTCACGGCCTAAATTTTAACCTGCTATTCAAAATTATTATTTAAAAAAAAAATTTTTTTTGGTTGGGGCCTAAAGTTCGGGCCTTTTCCCCCCCCCCCCCCACCTTCTATAAACACTCAAGTTAAATTCATTTTTAAAAAACCAACCACAACCCAAAACCCAAAAAAAACAAAAATTCTTTAACCTTTAATTTTAAATACACCAGGGACTTTTGAAGGGAAAAGGAAATGCAATAAGAAATTAAACCCCCCAAAAGCAAAAAACAGAAGTAAAAAATGGGAGGAAGTTTAAAAAAGGAAGACAAAAAGTGAACAAAAAAAAAAAGAATAAGAAAACAAAGAGTAAACCAAGAAAGAGAGAAGAAAAGGGAAGAAAAAGGAAGAAGAAGAAGAAGAAGAACAGAAAGAAAAGAAGAAGGAAAAAAAGGAAGAAAAAAAGAAGAAGAAAAAGGGAAAAAGGAAAAGAAGAGGAAGAAAAAGGAAAAGGAAAGAAGAAGAAAAGAAAGAAGAAGAAGGGGAAGAAGAAGAAGAGGAAGGGAAGAAGGAAGAAAAGATAACTACCACTAAGGGGAAAGAAGAAAAACAACCCGGATAAGAAGAGAAGGAGGAGGAAAAAGAAGAAGAAGAAAGAGAAAAAACCCCCCCCCCCCCCCATGGAGAACAGGTCCTTGGATTATTATTGCTACAGAGACAGACAGCACTCATTCAACATTTTCAAAACATCAGGAACAACATTTTCACCACAGACCTTGGCACCTCACTCTCGCTCATAACTACACAGCTTTTTTTAAATTTTTTTTTTTTAGCTCCCCCTACCCCTCCCTCCCAAACCCTCAGAACATGGTCAGTCAATACAGTGTACTGCTATGTATAGATTCGTCGAGGAATCGTTACGATGGCTGGTGGCGAACGGGAAGAAGGACGCGGTCATACGTGTATTGAAGAAAGCAGCACGTGCCAACCGTAAAGATTTCAACGTGGTGCTTAACTCACTGCAAGGGGATGCTGGTTCTGATGCAGAAGAAGATAAGGAGCTCACTGGTATGTGCAAATGTGAAGGGGTGTGTGTGTGTGTGTCCACGCAGAAGCTGACGAATAAAAAATTGGGAAAGTAACAGGCATGGTGCATATATACACAAATTTCGTACATACCGTTTCGTGCATATCCAGATACCTCTCATACGCTTTTCTCAGTTTGTCTTGTCTGTCTCTCCGAAGCTCCCCCTTCCCCTATGCACATACACGCAAGCTCCTGCAGACATCGTCGTACAAAACACTACATAGATTTTTTTGTGGCTAGATTTACCAAAACATTTTTTTTTTTTTTTTATTTCGTACGTCCTTACTTTTTGTCTTCAAACCTCTTTTCTGTAATTCCCAGCTATTTTTACCTCGCTTTCCTTTAGAATTTCCTCTAAGGTGCTTTCCTTCGGCCCTTTCTTATTTTCATTCAAAACCCCCCCTCCCTCCCCCCCCCCCCCACCCCCCGAGATGCATTTAACCAAAACACTTTTTTCTTTGCAATATACCATGGTTCTACCATCTGCAAATATTTACTGTTCGATTCAAGAGAAGAAATTTTGAAGCTTATATAAATTAGAAGCTTTGTAGCTTATATGAATTAAAAACAAAAGTTTCAGAGTAGACCCTTGTGGTACACCTTGAAGAACTAATTTCTTGATGGGTTTTAAGCTTTTATTCACAATTAATTTGTACCTTCCTAAAACTTAACTGTTAAATAAGTGTGGCAAGTTACCTCTCATTCGTGGTGTGTTTAGTCTTGGAAAATCATACCTTTGATTTCAACTGGCTCCTTCTGAATTATCTGTCGTATGGCAAAGGATACCCCCACCCCTTTAACGCTCTCGTATGCTAGGTTTTGCCACTACTTTTTCTCCCATTTTTTGGGTTTTGTTTTTGTCGTTCTCTCTCCCTCCCCCCCCCCTCTCCCCCCCTCATCTCTCCATCTCTCTCCCCCCTCTCTCTCTTACTGTATTACCCAACTTCCTTAAACTATTCTTCCCCAACACATATTAATATTTTCCATATATTAATTTTTCTTAAGATTTTTAGGGTTTCTCTCCTACTTCTTAGACTACTATTTTTTAAAGGGTATGCTTTCCCAAATTTTACCAATGGCAATTTTTGCGTAGCCCCCCCCCCCCCCCCTCCCCCCCAAGGTAGCCACATAACGATTTCGTGGATACAGCTGGAATTAAACCTAAAAGATTTTGCCAGGGCATCAGGAGTACCCCTGCTCCTTTTTAATTTTTTTTTTTACTTCGTGGTTCATTTAACGTGCACAAGTACGTAAAAGCACATGGGTTTCCCAAAAGGTTTAGAGTCTTTCCCCCCGAAAGGCTTGAACATTCAGTTTTGATTTTCCGTCAAAAATGAGAAGAAAGGGCAAGGGGGAATCGAACCTCGAACCCCCCCGAGGGGTTACTTACTAGGGAGGGACGGTCTAAACCAAACCCCTTTCCACCTTCCTTCGTGTTTTCAAAAGTACAATTCCCCCCCCCCCCCCCCCCCCCCCCCCCCCCCCCCTGTTTTGCTCTTGGCGACAGCTCTACCCACCATCGAAACAGAAGCGAAAGACAACAACAAGGAGGAGGAAAAGGAAGAGGAGGGCGGGAAGGGGCATGAGGGAGAGGAGAGAAAGAACGGATACCTGGATGACCCCTCCCACCCCCACGTCCCTACCATGTGTGAGGTGGAGACGACGTTGACGGACAAGCAGACCCGGAAAATGACAGTTCTGGACATTTTCCGTCATAAGCGGCTGCTGGGCTATGCCGTCATCGCTTGGCTGGGATGGTGAGTCCCCCGTGTGACGTATGTATGTACAGGGGGCTTGGTTTGAGTAGGGTGTTTGTGTCATCTCTGTTTGCCTGTCAGCGTGCGTGGTTTCATTTCTGTCTTGCCTGTTAGAGCTTTGTTTCACGGTTTAAACAATGTTTGTTTTAAAAAAAATATCGTTCAATCAATACAGTGTAGTTCCAATACATGAACTGGGTACAACAGGCAAAGCTTGTGAGAGTACTCTAAAAAAACATATTTATATATATATATATATATCTATATTATTATATTATTATTAAATTATCTATCATCTATCATATAAATTAACCCTTTACAATAATAAAATATATATAATTTATATATATTTTAAATGTTTTTTGTATGTGACAGCTGTCAGTTTTTTTTTCCCACTTTTCAGCTGCTGCCATTCCATCCCAGATGGTGCTAATTATAGCAGAAACTGGACCCCACTTGGACTTGGTAAAAGGGAGGGTTTGGGATTTAGCACTGGGCCCTGGACCCTTGAAATGAGTTTGTGGATTTGCATGCTGTGATATGGAACCCCCCCCCCCCCCCCCCCCCCACCCCACACACAACAAATTGGCTGGGAGCTGACCAATTTGTCAAATAGAAGTTTTTTTTTAAAAAGGAATAAGATAACTGTAAGTACCTTAAAGATCGTTTATCTGTTTCCCTCTTAGCTGTGTTTCATATGTTTGGCTCTTAGTTTTGTTTCATCTGTTAGGATATTAGCTGTGTTCCATCTGTTAGGATATTAGCTGTTTCATTTGTTAGGATATTAGCTGTTTTCCCTTTGTTAGGATATTAGCTGTTTCATTTGTTTGGCTGTTAGCTGTGTTTGATCTGTTAGGATATTAGCTGTGTTCCATCTGTTAGGATATTAGCTGTGTTTCATCTGTTTGGCTATTAGCTTTTTATTTTATTTGTTTCCTTTGCTTTGTTTATTATCATCATCGTTATTATCTTCTAGCGTGAATGCAATACGTTCCGGACAAAAGATGTTACTAACGGGACAAAATGTTATTTAAATACGCAACTGAATTGTGTGTGTGCATGTTTGTGTGTGTGTGCGTTCGTGTGCGCGTGCGCGTGTGTGTTGTGTCTGTGTGTTGTGTGTGTGTATGTAGCTGTGGCTGTGGTGTTATATTTTATTATATATATATATATATTATATATATTCTATATTATATATTATTATATATATATATATGATGCGTTGTATGTTGTGTCTGTGTGTTGTGTGTGTTGTGTGTGTATTTAGCTGTGGCTGTGGTGTTATATATAAATATCTATAAATATATATATCTGTATTTCTGCCTACAAATTTCCATACAAACGCAGTACGTGCGTGATGATTAATCGATAGTAATATAGATCCCCCCACCCCTCCCCCCGGTACAGGTATACCTGCGCCTTTTCCTACTTCTCCCTCTACGTGATGTCCACCACCCTCCACGGCGACCGCTTTCTCAACTTCTTCTTGGCCTCCGTGATGGACTTTCCCTCCAGCATCATGCTCTACTACCTGGTGGACAAGTAAGTGGGTCAGTCAGTCAGTCCGTCAGTCGGTTGGTTGGTTGACTGATGGATGGGTTTTAACGCCGTGTCCACCGAAAATGTCCGTTGTCCACCGGGTTTTTGTTTTTTTTGTTTTTGTTTTTTGTTTTTTAACGACCTAGCGACCAAGAAGGTCGGTTAGTCGACTGATTGATGGCTTTATGTCATTCTACCCGGACATATCCTGTTTCGCGCTTTGCTACCTGGAATACACCTGGGGAGAGGTTAGCTCACTGGTCAGAGCACTCGCCCCCCCCCCCCCCCCCCCCCCCCCCCCCCCCCCCCCCCCCCCCCCCCCCCCCCCCCCCCCCCCCCCCCCCCCCAGCTTAGGTTAAGTAGCATCGAGCGTGGTTACCAGTTGGATGGGTGACCGTTTGCGCGCTTTGGCTTCAGTACACTCCCCTAGTTCCCCCAGCTGTAAATGGGTACCTGCCCTCTTTAGGGCCAGGGAAGGTAAAGCAGCGAGGGAGAGGAGATGGGCGCCGCGGCCCTCAATATCCTGACCCCTGGAGAAGCCGAGGTCTCTGACGCCTCGCTCCCCTACGACCACATAGGTTATGGAACACCTTTACCTTAATAATGGAAGAGAGACAAAGAACAGAAGAAAAGAAATGGTGGTGAAGGTGAAGTGTTAGGTTATGGGACACCTTTACCTTTTTATATGTACACCTAGTATGTCGTTTGCTTGGTTGGTTAACTGGTTGATGGTTTAACGCCATGTCGACTGAAAAATGTTCACTGTGGTGGTCTACCGGGTCGACAATTAAGCTAGTTGGTTGATTGATTGATGGTTATTTAACGCCATGTGGTGGATCTGTGGTATAGAGGTAACTGAAATTGTAGACTTGAATGTAAGGGTCAACTTTCTGGTAGGTTGGTAAGTTTGTTTTCATTTATGCTTTTATTTCGAGGATAATTGAATAAGCACTCGTGTGTGTCTTTTATATATTTTTTACATCTAGTCCCTGTGTGTATGCAGTTTTGTAAATGTTGTCATCTGTTCCCACCAGCACACAATGGCCTACTCTTCCGTAAAGCGGAACAGGTGTTAACGTGTGTGCAAGCCAAGATGTTCTGTTGCGTAATTGAGCGGTAGGGGGGGGGGGGGGGGGAAGGGGTTTAATGCCACTCTAACTTAGCTTAAGGTGTGGAATGTAAAATGTGATGATTTGCTATCTAGTCCACACTAACGTTATTTTATCAACCGAGTGACGGTTTAACGCCATGTCAACTGAGAGTGTGGACTTGCGGTGAGTGGCGTGTGTGTGTGTGTGTGTGTGTGTGTGTGTGTGTGTGTGTGTGTGTGTGTGTGTTGTGTGTGTGTGTGTGTGTGTGTGTGTTGTGTGTGTGTGTGTGTGTGTGTGTGTGTGTTTGTTTGTGTGAGTGTGTGTGTGTGTGGGGGGGGGGGGGGCTGTGTGTCAGTGTGTGTGTGAGTGTGTGTGTATATGTGTGTGCCGGTGGGAACAGTTACAAAACCGCATACACACGGGGACTAGATGTAAAAAAAAAAGCACAGAGTGCTTATTCCATTATCCTCGATATAAAATAATAAATGAAAATTTTTTTTTTAATGAAAAAATCCTGTCATCTCAGCGCTTTGATTTGTTGCTTTACAAGATTCAGCGCTATATAAATTCCATACATTATTATTATTATTAGAAAAACAAGATGTAAAAGAATAATCAAACGCGTACGAGCGAAATAAGAGTAAACTATTTAAAGCACACACAAAAAATAGAAATGACAGAAAATAACAATCACTTTAAAAAATGTTCAGACTAAAGGGAAAAACACACACCCCCAGCAAGAAACTAAAACATTTGGATTCCAACCAACCCGCAACCACCGAACCAACAAAACAAAACCACAATCCCACCCACTACAGAAAGGAATGCCACAACACGACCAACATGACACCACCCACACCCCACACCCACCCCCCCCCCCCCCCACCCACCCCCCCCCCCCACCCCCCCCCCCCCCCCCCCCCCCCCCCCCCCCCCCCCCGCCCCCCCCACCACCACACCCCACCCACCCCCACCCCCCACCCCCCCCACCCCCCCCCCCCCCCCCCCCCCCCCCCCCCCCCCCCCCCCCCCCCCCCCCCCCCCCCCCCCCCCCCCCCCCCCCCCCCCCCACCCCCCCCCCCCCCCCCCCCCCCCCCCCCCCCCCCCCCCCCCCCCCCCCCCCCCCCCCCCCCCCCCCCCCCCCCCCCCCCCCCCCCCCCCCCCCCCCCCCCCCCCCCCCCCCCCCCCCCCCCCCCCCCCCCCCCCCCCCCCCCCCCCCCCCCCCCCCCCCTCTCTCTCTCTCTCTCGATATCTTGGTTTCTTAAGTGATATTTTTTTGTAACTGATTTTTATTGTGGTAGTTGTGGGTATTCAATAACATTTTGTTTTTTGTGTGCTTCCTTACTTTTCTCACTAAAATACTAAGCAGTTCGGCAACCCCCCTTCATGTATGGGCCAGTGGCCTTTTTGTGAATACATCTTTCGAGTTCGAGTTCGAGTTCTCTCTCTCTCTCTCTCTCTCTCTCTCTCTCTCTCTCTCTCTCTCTCTCTCTCTCTCTCTCTCTTCTCTCTGTATTACGCTACACAAATCTGGAATTGTTACCCCCCCCCCCCTACCACCACCACAAGGGCTGTAATGCTGAATGGACAATAAAACTGTGTCAGTCTCACTCACTCTCTCTCTCTCTCTCTCTCTCTCTCTCTCTCTCTCTCTCTCTCTCTCTCTCTCCGGACAGAAAATGTAGACACTGTAACAAAACTGAAGATGAATTTCATTTACTTGATGAATGCATTTTATATGATGAACTCAGAAATAATTTGTTATTAAAAATCAAAACGAGAGACAAAGAACGCAAAAACTGTGTACATAAATTAAGTGACATAATCACAGTTGATATATATCAAGCAGATATCATCAGATATGTGTATGAGTGTTTTGAAAAAAGAGAGAAAGAGAAGTAGAATACAACATGTTTTTTAGTGTACATCACTTTTAGCCAAAATAGATAATTATAGTTGATGTTTTTGTTGTGTCAAATAAGTCTACATGACTTAAATGGCAATAAAATATTCTGAATCTGAATCTGAATCTGAATCTCTCTCTGGTTCGCTCTGTCCCTCCTGCCCTCGAAACACACTGTCGTTGTATGTAAAACTAGGCGACCTATCACACCAAAAAAAACCCCCACCAATTATACAGCTGGTCACGGACAGAACGGAAAAGAAGATAATAATTATGAACTGTAGCTCCCCCGACATCCCACATGCTGTCTAGGCCTAATACGTGTAGTTAGTTATCACGCAGTCAATCACTCGGCCCTTACTCCAAGAGGTCAGAAGCACTCAGGGACCTATACAGTTCAACTACACTAGCGTAACGCAGCACGATACATACTTACTTTCTTCTTATTATTCTTATTCTTATTATTATCATCTCAAATGAGAAATTATTGTAAGTGGCCCAGTAAAATCATACAACACACAAGGCTTTCTGATACATATTACAATAGTGGTGGAAACAATATTCACCAATTAGCCGCCAAACTAAGTGAGTCAATAATTATTGTTTCGAGCATGCCATAAGCTATTTGCTCAGTTAATGATCTCAATTTGTGTATGTTTGATACTCATGTTTTCTGAATAAAGATCTATTTAAACCACACAAAAAACCAAACAGAATATAAAGATTTTGTTTTAAAGCAAATGACGCTAAAGCAAGCTGTCCAA
>CM054153.1:23619957-23652457 GCA_028751875.1 Rapana venosa | reverse complement strand
GAGAGAGAGAGAAGGAGGGAGGAGAGAGAGAGAGAGGGAGGAGAGAGAGAGAGGAGAGGAGAGAGACAGAGAGAGAGAGAAAGGAGAGAGAGGGAGAGAGAGAGAGGTAGAGGAGGGAGAGAGAGAGGGAAGAGGAGGGAGAAGAGAGAGAGAGGGAGAAGGAGAGAGGGGTGAGAGAGAGAGAGAGGGAGGGAGGGGGAGAGAGAGAGGGAGGAGAGGGAGAGGGAGGTAGAGAGAGAGAGGGAGGGAACAGTAGCTTGACTTTGTTGTGACTCCGAAATCAACAGTGATTTTACATATTTCGACACGCTCCGTTACCGTGCAGTAGCGCTTTGATTTGTTTGTTTGTTTTTTTACAATTCCATATATTATTATTATTATTAGTGGTAGTAGTAGGCTACAATTTAACACCAAAAAAAGAGGAGAGGAGACGAGATGGGACGAAACCATAACCATACGAAACACTCGTGTTTCATTAAAAATACACGCACAGTATTCGAGAATCAAAATACTACCAGGGCTTTCAGTATTGCCTTTCTTTTCCCGTCAGTAATTGTGTTCTTTCCGTCTGGCCCGGCCCAAAAAAAAAACCCTGTCTGGTAAAAACCACCGTTTTTACAGTAAAAGTGAACCTTCACCAACGGAGCCGTGAACAGTTTGCAAATTGTGTAAGGGACATATCTATCCATCTATCCATCCATCCATCCATCTATCCATTTACATAGGCATGTGTACCTGTGTGCATGCTTGCATCAATCATCTCAGCTGATCAGCCAATGACTTATAATAATGCTAATAATGATAATAAATGGAATTTATATAGCGCTGTATCTTGCAGAGACAAATCAAAGCGCTTATCAGGTATAAACAAAGCTTTAAAAAAAACCCTGCTAACTCAGACAAGTAGCTTTTTGTATCCCAAAAACTAAGCAAAGGCAGGACACTTCAAACTAAATTAATTTTTTCAAGATTCAAGAAGACAACCTCATCACCATTGTGTGCCGGTGGGAACAGATGACAAAATTTACAAAACCGCATACACACGGGGACTGGATGTAAAAAAGCACATGAGTGCTTATTCCATTATCCCTCTCGATCAAAAAAAGTCATCTGAGCGCTTTGATTTGTTGCTTTACAAGATTCAGCGTTACATAAATTCCATACGTTATTATTATTACCTCAAGGAAGAGAAAGTACGGAAGATGCACAACTACCAAAGATAAGAGAACCGAACAATCACAACACTAACCACAAACTCTTTTCAAGGCACAAATATGAATCATCTGTACGCCTATAGTAGCACACACTCCTCAGACATTGGGGACAGAAAATCTACATGCTAACATGAATATTGATCATGGTTCCAGATACAGGCATTATGAGAAAGTGTTATAACATTTTGAAGCCCATATTCTAGTTTTAACACTCACACACACATCAGTGCGCGCGCGCACGCACGCAGGCACGTCAGCATGCACGCAGGCGCACACAAGCAGGCAGGCACGTACCCACACACACACAAAACACACACACACACAACACACACACACACACACACGCGCGCGCGCGCGCGCGCGCGCACACACACACACACACACTCAGAGGAAACCCCAAAACAAATTTTTTAGGAAAAATGGGCAACTCTGATGAAATTAATGATGATGATGAAGGAGATGACGATAACGATGATGATTGTGACGACGATGACAACGTCGACGATGATACTGATGGCGATAATGATGATGATAATCACGATGATACTGATGCAAACGATCACAATGTTTCCAGGAATCAAGCACTAGGGGCCTCGTCATTTGCCGGACGATTAGGAGGAATGATGGGCCCCTTTATGACCGATTTGGTAACTGTCTCTCTGTCCGTCCGTCTGTCAGTCCGTCTGCCCGTTGTCTGACTGTCTGTCTGTCTGTCTGTCTGTCTCTGTCTCTCTGTGCACACAGCACATTTTCATTTTCCTGAAGATAATTATACGGTTAGGTTTTTGCCTGCAACATGTGTATGTAAACTTCAATACTGCTCAAAAGATTTTGTGCACACGCTTTCTTAAACGTAAAAAAAGTTAGGTGATTTGGGGCTTATTTTTATTTATATATGGAGTACCCCTGTGATGTTTGTTGTATTGTGTAATGTGTCCTTACTGCTGTTGTGATGCCACCAGAAAGGCCTATTTTGCAAAATATTAGCTTGTTTCCCATTGTTTGCTTTCATTGATTTTTTAAAATACATTTTACATGTCTAAACTATCGCACCTTACAAAACAAGATTTTGTTTTAATGATGAACTTTTTTCCTTTATCTGTAAAAAGGATTATTCAAGAATAAATGTTTGCCTTTTTCCTTTTCTTCCTGTCACCTCCTCCTTGTCTATCTTCTGCCTTCTTTTTCCACTCTCCTACCTTTCTTTCCAGAAAGACTTAAGATAATTCTCTCTCACGCCGAAGTCGGATGCGCAGGGCCTGACATGTCAGGCACTTAACGGCGGCGCAACGCATTTTTACTCATATGACACACAACAATAGTTGCTGTCTGATCGTTCGATGAAGAAGTTCGCTGGTCGACTGCCAGGTAAAACCACGAACTATTTGAAACATTGAAAGAATCGATACATTCATAGGATCATTTGAGCTGTAAAATGGGTACCTGCCCTCTTTTAGGGTCAGGGAAGGTAAAGCAGCGAGGGAGAGGAAATGGGCGCCGCCCTCAATATCCTGGCCCCGTAGAGAAATGAGGTCTCTGACGCCTGGCTCCCCTACTACCTTATTAGGTGTTATGGGACACCTTTACTTTTTATTATTTATGTTGACGAAGAAATGAAGGCAGCCGGAATGACACGGGCCGAGCTGAAGAGGATCTCCCAAAATCGAGTTCGTTGGAGGGTTGTTGTTGCAGCCCTATGTTCCCCAAGGAACCTAGAGGCATAAGTCAAGTTACCTTTTATAGAACCAAGGACTGATCAATGGACTGATTTGATTTTCAGGCGGAGATCGCGGTGTGGGCGCCCGGGGCGTTAGCGGGCGGGCTGTGTCTTCTGGTGACGCTGCTCTTCCAGTTTTTACCGGAAACGAAAAGTCACGAACTTCCGGACACCATCGACGACATCAAAGCCTGGAGCGCCAAGGAAAGAAAGCCATCCGAGTGAACTGTCGTTGTTGTTGTTGTTGCTGCTGCCAGAATACGTGCAGAAAGGGGAAAAAAAGAGTTTTACAACAATGTCATGAACAGATTTTGTTGTTGATTAGGGGTTTTTGTGTGTGTGCTTCCAATTATTCCAAGTTTTGGAGTGAGAGTGCTTGGATTTTTTGTGTTATTCTAAGAGTGGTAGACTATAAAAAACATTAAAAAAATTATCTTTTCTTCACATACCCGGTTTATCAAATTAAGCCTAAAACGCTGATATTAGAAATGGTTTAAATAGTTTTTATATTCAGAAATGGGAATAATCGTCGAAAACGAACAGCATTTTAGACTCATAGAAACAAGAAACTTGTAGTTTTGGGTGTTTGTGCTTAATTGAACAATGAACATTAACGTGAAGATGACGGCTGCCGAGCCGTTGATATTTAAATGAGCATTAATGATTGAGTAGGTTTGGAGTGTGTGTGTGTGTGTGTGTGTGTGTGTGTGTGTGTGTGTGTGTGTGTGCTGTTGTTGTTATGTTATGTAAACAGGTTTAATGGATGACGCGTTAAATTTGGAAGAAGATGACTTGTTGAATGAGCGAAGTAGTTTGAATCAGGAGTAGGTGATTTGTTACCCATATCCTATGCAGATCAACAGAAAAAGCAGTCTTGAATATATATATTTTTTCAAAATCCAAATATTTTATGTCATTCACAGTTTGTAATTTTTGTTTTTAGAGTTGTTTGTTTTCTTCTATCGCAGCCTAAAATATAACAACGAAAGTGTGTTGCTCGTCAGTTTATTCTACCAGTTATCATGCATGTTTATTACCAAAAAAAAGAAGATAACTTTAGCTTATAACAATAATAAAAAATGAAATTTGTATAGCGCTATATCTTGCAAAGACAAATCAGAGCGCTTGCATTCAACATATTTTTACAGAGTCATGCAGCCAATAACTATCAAAAGCTTAAACAAAATTCAAATGTACACACACAACACACACATACACACACACACACACACACACACACACACACCACACACACAACACACACACACACACACGTTGTAGGCTTTGGCAGGGTAATGGGATTTCACGAAGAAGCCAGCAAAGAAGAAGAGCATGTTAACAATAAGCAAAAAGAAGGAAAAAAAATCCTTTAAACAACCCCCCCCAAAAAAAAAAAACCGAAAGAAAGAAAGAGCAAGAAAGAAATAAAGAAAAACGGGAAAAGAAAATTAAAAGAAAAAGGAAAGAAAAGAAATAACAAGGAAAGACCCACAAAATTTTTTAAAAAAACAGATTAGCAGAAAAGAAAAAAAGAAGAAAATAAAGAAAAGGAAAGAAATAGTGTACGCCTGTAAAGAAATAAGTACGAGAGAGAGAGAGACACACACACACACACACACACACACAGAGAGAGAGAGAGAGAGAAGAGAGAGAGAGAGAGAGAGAGAGAGAGAGAGAGAGAGAGAGAGAGACAGACAGACAGACAGACAGTCAAAACAGACAGACCGACCGCGACCACACACATGCGTGCTCTGAGAGTTCAGGGGAGATAACAAACAGACCTGAACCAAAGGGAAACGACGCTGGATTAACTCCCTGAATATCATCACATTCACTCCCCCACCTACAACATGACAGGAACTCGACACTTATAGCCAGGTGAAAACAACAACAACAAACAAACAAAAAAGAGAGAATAAAACACAATAATACAATAAACTGATCACACACATTAACACAAAAAAGTCAGAGAATAACGCAGGAAACAATCGAGACAAGTGTCCCTCCGAAGACAGAGATGTGTTGCTATTGTGAAGTTGAAAGTAATTCACCGAGAACAATTGCTTAAGTCGGAATGCGGCTACCTTAATGGTGAATTAAAAAAAATTGTTGCACAGGGAAATTTTCACCAGAGGTGAACCTTAGAGCTCTAGCCGAGGACCCCCCCCCCCCCCCCCCCACCAACCCCCCCCTCCCCCAAAAAACAACCCCAAACAAACAAAAAACCCACACCAAAAACAACAACAAAAAACCACCCCAAACAAACAACAACAATACCCCCCCCCCCCCTTGACAATATTAGTTAAGCGCTTTATCATTACGCTTTATTAAAAATTAAAAAAAAAAAAAAATATATATATATATATATACATATATATAATCCTAACCTGAAAAAGATGTTTCCATATGCAAGCAAGCATCCGTTATGTGTGTGTTATTAAGCCCACTAACCTAATTGAGTCGTTCTCATTCCTCAGCATCTCTTCCCCCCCCCCCCCCCTCCCTTCTCCCCCTCCTCTCTCTCTCTCCCTCAATTTTTCTCTATCTCCCTCCTTCCCTCTCTCTCCTCTCCCCCTTTCTCTCTCCCTCCCTCTCCCCCTTTTTCTCCCTCCCTCTCTCTCCCTCCCTCACCTCTCTCTCTCCCTCCCCCCCCCCTCTCTCTCCCTCCTCCCTCTCTTTCCCCCCCCCCTTCCTCTCCTCCCTTTCCTCTCTCTCTCTCCCTCCTTCCCCCCCCTCTCTCTTCCCCTCTCCCATTCGGGTTGTCTGTCTGTCTTTTCATTGGGTCTGGACTGAAGATAAAAAAACTGTTTTAGATCGACAACTGCTGATTAATCATTTATGTGACAAATGATGGATTGGCGAATTTTATTATCAAATTTTATTTATTTGACACTGCGGTAAAAACTGCGTGAATTAAAAAAAACAGGCCAAACTTAAAAAACGTAATATTTCATTTCGCTAAAAAACATTAAAAAAAATGAACCTAAAAGCCGCACGAAAGTGCCTTCTTTATGCTTTTTTGAAAAAAAAATTTTTTTTCCCATTTGATGTGTTTGTTATTGTTTTTTCGTGTTTTTTTTGATACCATACTAATATTCCAAGAACCCAAAATCGGTGCAGGATGTCCCATTTTTGTCATTAAAAAAAATTTTTTGAAAATACAAATTTTTACTTTTTTCCCAAAAGCATACAAACCGAAAACCAAAACTTCATATTTTTCCAAAATAAAAAGGGATACTAGGAAAAAATCTGAAGGAACTGTCACAGTAGTGGGTCTGTTGATAAAAGGCTATAAATGTGACAATTAACCTCCAAAACCCCCCAAAACCCCCCCCCCCCCCCCCACAAAAAAACAAAAAAAAACCAAACCAAAAAAAGGGGGTAAAGGAAAAGGGTTTCCCCAAAACCCTTTTAAGGTCGTGGGGACGAGGCGTCAGAGACCCATTTTCCTGGGGGCCAGCATATTAGGGCGACGTCCATCTCCTCTCCCTCGCTGCTTTACCTTCCCTCCCCAAAAAGGGGGCAGGTCCCATTTACACTGGTGAACGGGGGGAACGTACTGAACCAAAGGCGCGAAAACGTCACCCATCCAACGGTAACTACGCTCGATCGCTCAATTTGGGCGGGGGGAAGCGAGTGCTCCGACCACTAGCTACCCCCCCCCCAACGAAAAACATTAAAAAAACAATCCCACATTTCATTGTGTTAATTTTCATTACTTATAACAAAACCTTGGTCAGTTATTGATGAAACAAAGTGAAAAAAAGCCCCAGGAAAACTTTTGTCTTTTTTTAAAAATGTATCTCAGACATGACCCGGGAGCATTACAAAACCGGACTCCCTTAAAGAAAATGAAATCGAGACTTTAGACTCTGCCCCAAAAGGCGAGTCTTTAAAACGGGTACACACCAAACTTTTTCTTTTTTAAATTGATCTAGGCTCACAGTAATTCCCTGGGGGGTTTAATTGAGACAAAGGCATATCTAAGGGGACCTCCAGAGAGGTTAAACTGGGGGAAACCCAACAAAAAAAAATTCACCGTAAAGAAAGTGCCGTATGTAGGGGTTTTTTACCCAAAACACACTGAAAAGAAATCCCCCCTGAAAAAAGATTACAAATGCGTAACGTATCTGGTAAACCTTTGGGTGCCTGCAGAAACGTTTTTTATTCCGCTACCTATCAAAAAGAAAAAAAAAAATATTAATTAATCGACGTATGGGGGTCTCTAACGTGTATTTTTTTAAAAACATGTCCTCTATTTAATGAAAATTTTTACAGAAGAGAGAGAGAGAGAGAGAAGAGAGAGAGGAGAGAGAGAGAGAGAGAGAAGAGAGAGAGAGAAGAGCGAGAGCGAAGCGAGCGAAGAAATTAAAAGAGAGGAAAAAAAGACAGAGAAGAAGGCGAACAGAGACAGAAAACAAAGACAGAAAAACACAGAAAGATAGTGATCACAGAGAGAGAGAGAGGTGAGAGAGAGAAGAAAAAGAGAGAGAGAGAAGAGAGAGAGAGAGAGAGAGAGAGAGAGAGAGAAACAGACAACAGACACAGAGAGACACAAGAACAGAAAAAAAGAAACAGGCAGACAACAAGACCGACAGAAAGACAGCACAACAAACAGACAGACACGAGAGACAGAAAAACAACGAAAAGACAGAAGGGGAGACAAGAAAATCCTCAAAACAATCAAAAACTTTTACACCCACGAAGCAGACAAATTTAGAACTAACAAGGACAACGGACACAAGTCATGAAAACCCTCTCACCCTCATTAACCACAACACAAAGACACTCATTAAAATTACTTCAAAACCCCCCCCTCCCCCCCCCCCCTCCCCCACCCTCCCCCCCATCCCCATCGGAAAAAAAAATTCAAAATTCATACTTTTTTAAAAAAAGCTAACTTTTTTCCTCCCTATTTTTTTTTTATCCAATCCCCCCCAAACCCCTTACAATCTCCGACGTTTTATGATCCGTTCATGTTTGATCGATTTTTTTAAAATTCTTATATTCACGGGGGGTTTGCAAATACTCTTTTTTTTGTAAAGTTCATCTCTGAATCTCCGCATCTGAAATATCCCGTATTTAACATTAGTTTCCATAAGTGTTGTTACGAGTCAGTGATTTTTCCTGTGTGGAAACTTTTTTCGAGGAAGTATTTTCGAATTTAAGCCTTTTTAAAGATTTTCAATGTCATATTTTCCTGCAGTAAGCGTGTCGAAATATTGCCCCTCCCCCCTCTCTCTCTCCTCCCTACCCCCCCCCCCCCCCCCTCTCTCTCTCTCTCTCTTACCGCGCGTGCGTGCGTGTGTGTGTGTGCGTGCGTTTATTTTTAATTTTATTTTATTCTTTTATATCGAGGATAACGGAATAAGCACTTATGTGCTTTTTTACATCCAGTCCCCGTATGTGTGCGGTTTTGTAAATTGTCATCTGTTCCTATCGGCACACAATGGCCTACGCGGAACAGGATTTAACGTGTGCGCAAGATGTTCTGCGTGCGTGCGTGCGTGTGTGTGTGTTGTTGTTGTCTTCGATTTTACGTCTGTTCACTCTCAGTGATATTAGACGAGAAAAAATATATATATATATATACAAGGGGTGTATGAGAATTGAGGTGGTGGTGGAGGCCCTACTGAAAAATGCGAGGGGGGAAAAGTAGTCTAATCATGAAAAGAAACCGCACAAAGCAAAAGATACAATTAAAAAAAAAAAATAATAAATAAATAAATAAATTTTAAAAAACCAACCAAACAAACAAACATAAAAAGTGATTAACGTTAATGAAACTATAACAAATGTCCTATAGGACTATGCCAGAGACCTTTTGCAATATCAAATGCCAAATTCAAATTATTGAATATGCTTCTAAGGAGTTTTCAGAAAATTGGGTAAAAAAGCTTTTGTATTCTTACATTCAAATATTATGAGTATTAGAAATATTCTCACCACACATACATTTACTGTGTCTACTGAATATGGTTACGAATGCATTAAGTTTTATTCTAATAAAACAAACTATTCACTCTTCTTGCTGTTGAGATATTTGAGCAAGCCTTAGAATGGCTCACGACACTTGCTTTATCAGCTTTGATGACAGATCGTTTAGAAATCTCTCTTTTAGGTGATACGTTTCTGTGACCTTTTTCCATGATGTTTGTTCTAATAGTGGTAGCCCTCTTGTAATGATAAAGGCACGTGCAATGTTGCTGATTTTCCCTTCAAGCTTGCACCTCTTTTTTGCAGCTCATCAGCCCACTCATTTGAAAGAATCCATGTGTGAAGGAAACCTAGATGCCATAAGTCAAGTTACCTTTTATAGAACCAAGGACTGATCTCAGTGGACTGATTTGATTTTCAAGCGAAGAGATCGTTCGGTGTGGGCCGCCGGGGGTTAGGCGGGTCGGGCTGTGTCTTCTGGTGACGGCTGCTCTTCCAGTTTACCGGAAACGAAGTCACGAAACTTACGGACACATCGAACGACATCAAAAGCCTGGAGCGCTCTAGAAGAAGCCATCGTGTGAACTGTCGTTGTTGTTTGTTGTGCTGCTGCCAGATAGTGCAGAAAGGGTGAAAAATAAGAGTTTTAACAACAATGTCATGACAGATTTTGTTGATGGATTTAGGGGTTTTTGTGTCTGTGTGTTCAAGATTATTCCAAAGTTTTGGAGTGATGAGTGCTTTGATTTTTTGTTGTTACTTCTAAGAGTGGTAGACTATAAAAAACATTATAAAAATTATCATTTTCTTACATACCCGGAGTTTTCTCAAATTTTAGCCTAAAAAGCTGATATTAGAAATGGCTTTTTAAATAGGTTTTTATATTCAGAAATGGGAATAATCGTCGAAAACGATACAGCATTTTAGTTCATAGAAACAAGAAACTTGTAGTTTGGTGTTTGTGCTTAATTGAACAATGAAAACATTAACGCGAAGATGACCGGACTGCCGGAGCGTTGATATTTAAATGAAGCATTAATGTTTGAGTAGGTTTGGAGTGTGTGGTGTGTGTGTGTGGGTGTGTGTGTGTGAGTGTGTGTGTGCTGTTGTTGTTTTATGTTATTAACAGGTTTAATGGGGTGATTTCGCGTTAAATTTGGAAAAAAAAAGAAGATGGACTTGTTGTATGAGCGATATTACGTTTGAATCAGAGAGTAGGTGATTTGTTAACCATATCCTTAGAGATCACAGAAAAAGCAGTCTTGAATATATATATTTTTTCAAAACTCCAAATATTTTATGTCATTCACGTTTGTAATTTTTTGTTTTTAGAGTTTGTTTGTTTTCTTCTAACTCGCGCCCTAAATATAACAACCGTAAAGTGTGTTGCTTCGTCGTGTAATTCTACTCAGTTATCATGCATGTTTATTACCAAAAAAAAAGAAGATAACTTTAGCTTATAAACAATATATAAAATGAAATTTTGTATAGCGCTTTATTTGCAACGAAACAAATCAGATGCGCTTGCATTCAACTTATTTTTACAGAGTCATGCAGCCAATAACTATCTAATAAGCTTATAAACAAAATTGCTCATAATGTACAAATCACACACCCACTACACACACACCAACACAAACACACAACACACACAAACTAACCACCGACACAAACAGGTTGTTGGGCTTTGGCAGGTATTGGGATTTCACGAAGAAAGCCACAAAGAAGAATGAGCATGTTTGCAATACGACAAAAAGATGGACAAAAAAATCCTTTTAAAAAAAACCCCACAAAATCAACGAAAGAAAGAAAGAGGCAGTAAGAATTAAAGGAAAAACGGAAAAGAAAATTAAAAAGAACTGAAAGAAAAGAGATAACAAGGTAAAGACCCACATAAATTAAAATGAAACCCAGATTAGCAGAAAAGAAAATAAAAAGAAAATAAAGAAAAAGGTAAGAAATTAGTGTACGCCTTGGTAAAGAATATAAGGTACGTTGAGAGAGACAGACAGAGACGAGAGAAGAGGAGAGTGAGAATGTGAGAGATGAGGAGAGAGAGAGAGAGACAAACAGACTGACAGACTGACACATGTCAGACTGAACGAACCACTAAACAGAACAGGGACACGACGACACACTCACGGCGTTCGCTGAGAGTTAGGGTGAAGATTACTAAAAATGACCTGATACCATAGGATAACACGACGCTGGCTTAACATCCCGGTACTTCTATCTTGAACATCAACAGTACTTCTTATTGTTTTTATAGTATTTTATGGGTTTGGTAGTTATATAAGCGCTGATAATCTACTTGGACTGGTAATCTCGACTCTATAAGGCCTGGTGTAGTTCTAATATATCTTTCATTATAAGTGGTTTGTTTTTCTCTCTTTTTAGTCTAGTTTACAGTAAGCAACTCTCAATGGTTCTATTTTTTTGTACTGTGGTTTTAGATCGGTTCACAATTGCGGTGTATTGGGGCCGACGCGTTGTATGTGGTGGTGGGGGAGGGGCGTGGGGGTCTGGGGTTTGTGAATTGGGAGAACGTGTTATTGAGAGACAGTGGAAAGGTTGGAGGATACGGTTGGGGCGTTGGTTTTATTTTCTGGGTAGGCCGATAATGTAGGTTCTGTGGCATATGGTCGGTAAGGGGTGTGAGCTGAGTGGTAAAACAATAATCGAAACTCTATTTCTATTGTCATTTTGTTTATCTCGGTTCTTGCAGGATAGTGTTTGCGTATCCTTTTTTTAGGTGGCTTGGAGTTGGGCGCATTCGTGGGGAGGGGTGGGTGGAGTGTGGTGAGGATATCGAGCAGACGGGAGGGGGATGAGTGGGGTAGGATGGCACTCGTGTGGCTCGTTCGGGTGAGTTGGTGGGGGTCGAGCGGGCTAAGGGAGGTGGGGGGGGGCGGGGGGGCGTGGGGGAGGGGGTGGGGAAGGGTGGGGGTCTAGGGGGCGTGGTGGTTGTGGTGGGGAGGGGGGTGTTATATTTTTTATTTTATTTCCTTTGTTATTTTTTATATTTTTTTATTTTTTTTTTTTATGTTTATTTTTTTTTTTTTTTCCAAACGCCATTTTATTTCTTTTTTTTTTTTTATTCTTTTTTTTTTTTATTATTTTATTCACACGTTTTTTTTTTTTTTTTTTTTTTTTTTTTTTATTTTTAATTTTTATTGCTTTTATCACTGTCTATATTTAAATTTTTTCGATATTAATTATTCTATCCCCAATATTCTAAAATTATATATTTCATCCAAATTCCCTCCATTTACATTTTTAACATAAACTTAATAAAACACCATCTACACACCATCAACACCACATAATCAACACTAACATATATATTATAACTAATTCCTAAAAATACCATCCCCACACCCACAAATACTCCCTAACAAACTTCATCTATACTAACCATTTCTTATCACCAATATAAATTTGAAGAGAAAATTAATAAAATTAATAATAAATGAGACATTTACTTAATAGCGAATATATCTCTGTAAAAATAACAACAAACATAAGCGCATCAATAACTTGCATCCATTCCACTCCTACACATGCAACCACAATGTTTAATTGTTTAAAAAGTTCAAAATACACACAAACTCTCACCGCGCGCACGCAATGACACTCACACACACACTCACGACACACTCACACACACACACACACGACACACACAGGTTATATGCTTCAGCAGGGTGATGACGACATTTAGGCCACTGAAGGCAAGGACAGATTATTTATGAGATGATACATGTAGGGGGAGGGTCTTATGGTTTGAAATAGAGTATGTTTGATGGCTAGGGATTTAAAGTTGTTGTAAGTAGGCTTTTCGCGAAGGGAGAGAGGGAGGTCATTCCAGATCGCTGGACCAGAAACAGAGAAAAGAGCGACGGCCATCGGTTGGAATGGTTGATCTAGGTATTTGTTAAGCACAGGGTATTGCAGCAGAAGCGGACGGGAACGAGAAGGAGGTTGTACAGGTGAAGACATTCACAGATGGTAGGAAAGTGCTGTTTTATGGGAGACTCTCATTGTATTGAGGGTAAGATCTTGTACTCGACTATCTGTTGCACAGGCAACCCAGTGGAACGAAGATCGAAGAAGAGGGTAGTTATGCTCTGTTTTTTCTTTTTGAGACACAGTCGAGCAGCAGAGTTTTGAATGTGTGAAGGGAGTTGTTGATGATGCTGCAGCAGCTCAAAAGAGAATTGCGAATAGTCCAGACGTGAATGAAGGAGATGTGTCAAGTTTGGATTTTGCATCTCAGTGGACAGATACTTTCGAATTTGCATTCATACGAGCCGTAATTGATAGTAGCATGATGCACTATATTCGGTTTAAGCTCGCATTATCTTTACGCTTTATTATTACATTTAAAAAAAAAAAAAAAAAATAAAAAAAAATATATATATAGGTTTATGATATAATATATATATAATTCCTAATCTGAAAAAGTGTTTCATATGCAAGCTAAGCTTCCGTTATGTGTGTGTTATTAAGCCACTAACCTAATTTTGAGTCGTCTCTATTCCTCAGCATCTTCCCCCCCCCCTCTTCCTCCCCCTCCTTCTCTCTCTATTTCTCCCTCATATTTTCTCTCTCTCTCTATTCCCTCCTTCCCATTCTCTCTCTCCCCCCTCTCTCTCTCCCTCCCTCCCTCTCCCCCCTCTCTCCCTCCTTCCCTCTTTCTCTCCCCCCCTCTCTCTTCCCCCCTCCCTCCCCTCTCTCTCTCCCTTTCTTCTCCCTCCCTCCCTCTCTCTCTCCCTCCCCCTCCCTCTCTCCCTCCCTCTCTCCCTCCTTTCCCTCTCTCCCTCCCTCTCTCTTTCCCTCCCCCCTCTCTCTCTCCCTCCCTTCCTCTCTCTCTCTCCCTCCTTCCCCCCCCCTCTCTCTCTCCCTCTCTCTCTCCCCCTCTCCCATTCTGTGTGTCTGTCTGTCTTTTCAGTTGGTCTGGACTGACAGATACAAAAAGCTGTTTTAGATCGACAGTGCTGATTAATCAGTTTATGTGACTAAATGATGTGATTGACGAATTTTATTATCATAATTATTTATTTGACGACTGCTGGTAAAAACTGCGTGGAATTTATATGAACAGTGTCCAAACTTAAAATGACGTAAGTATTTCATTTCGCTACAAAACTATTAAAAAAAATTGACCTAAAAGCCGCACGAAAGTGCCTATCTGTTATGCTTTTTTTGAAATAAAATATTTTTCCATTTTGATGTGTTGGTGTTATTGTTTGCAGTGATTTTTTGATACGCATACTAATACTTCCAAAGAACCACTTCGTCGCTAGTGATGTCCCATTTTTGTCATTATGAAAATAATTTTTTGCAAATACAAATTTACATTTGCAAAGCATCACACCGATAAACACAACTTCATATCTTACAAAATGAAAAGGGATACTACTGGAAATAATGCTGAAGGTAAGCTGTCACAGTATGTGAAGGTCTGTTGATAAAAGGCTGATAAATGTGACAATTAACCTCCTACCCCCCAAAACCCCCCCCCCCCCACAAACAAACAAACAAAAACCAAACCAAAAAAAGGGGGTAAAGGTAAAGGTGTCCCATAACCTATAAGGTCGTAGGGGAGCGAGGCGTCAGAGACCTCACTTCTCTAGGGGCCAGCATATTGAGGGCGACGTCCATCTCCTCTCCCTCGCTGCTTTACCTTCCCTGACCCTAAAGAGGGCAGGTACCCATTTACAGCTGGGTGAACTGGGGGAACTGTACTGAAGCCAAGGCGCGCAAACGGTCACCCATCCAACTGGTAACTACGCTCGATGCTGCTCAACTTGGCTGGGGAAAGCGAGTGCTCCGACCACTGAGCTACCCCGTCCCCAACGAAAAACATTAAAAAAACAATCCAACACATTTCATTGTGTTAACTTTCATTACATTAGCTAGACAAAACCTTGGTCAGTTATTGATGAAAGCAAAGTGTAAAAAGCCTCCAGGAAAACGTTGTCTTTTCTTAAAATGTTATGCTCAGACGATGACAAGCTCTGAGCATTACAACCTGGACTCCCCGTTAAAGGAAAATGAATCTTAAGACTTTAGACTCTGCCTGCCTATAAGGCGAGGTACTTAAAAGCAGGTACACACGCAAACTTCTTCTTATTCATTGAGTGCTTACGGTCTCACAGTAATTCCCATGGGGGTTGAATTGAGACAAGAGTGCATATTCTAGGTGACCTCCAGAGAGTGTTAAGCTGGAGAACACCCAACAACAAAAATTCACTCGTAAAGATAGTGTCAGTATGTGAGGAATGTTTCATCAAAGCTACACTGCATATGAAATCCCCACTGAACAGAAGATTGATCAACTGCGTAACGTATGCTGGTAAACCTTTGGGTGCCTGCAGAAACGTTTCTTATTCCGCTACCTATCAAAAAGAAAAAAATATATATTAATTAGATCGACGTATGGGATCTCTAACGTGTATCTTTAAAATCATTCCTCTATTTAATGAATATATGTATACAGAGAGAGAGAGAGAGAGAGAGAGAGAGAGAGAGAGAGAGAGAGAGAGAGAGAGAGAGAGAGAGCGAGAGCGAGAGCGAGCGAGAGAGAGATTAAAGAGAGAGGAAAAAAAGACAGAGACAGAAGGCGAGACAGAGACAGAAAGACAAAGACAGAAAAACACAGAAAGATAGTGAGTCACAGAGAGAGAGAGAGAGTGAGAGAGAGAGAGAGAGAGAGAGAGAGAGAGAGAGAGAGAGAGAGAAACAGACAGACAGACAGACAGACAGACACACAGAGACACATAGAGACAGAAAGAGAGAGAAACAGGCAGACAGACAGAGATCGACAGAAAGACAGACACAGACAAACAGACAGACACAGAGAGACAGAAAAGACAGACAGAAAAGACAGAAGGAGAGACAAGAGAATCCTCAAATCAATCAGAAACTTGTACACCCGCGGAATGCAGACAAATTCAGAACTAACAAGCACAACGGACACAAGTCATGAAAACCCTCTCACCCTCATTAACACACAACACTAAAGACACTCATTAACATTACTTCAACCCCCCCCCCCCCACCCCCTCCTACCCCTACCCTTCATCATCATCACCAGCAATCAGTTTGAAATAAAAAGAATTCAAACGTTGCATGAATTCTTGGATTTCAGTATAGGGTTTTTAAGAGAAAAACTAATCTTTAATTTCTTCTTCCAATATTTTTTTTCCAGTCACAAGGGGATGCACAAATCTTTACTAAGTCATCTCGGACGTTTCTTGTATCCGTTCTTTGATGTTTGATCGATTTTTAAAATGTCTTATATTCACGGAGGTTGCATACGTCTTTAGTAAGTCATCTCTGAAGTCTACAGCATCTGAAATCATCCAGTATTTAACATTAGTGTTCCATGAAGTGTTGTTACGAGTCAGTGATTTTTCTCTGTGTGGAAACTTTTACGAGGAAGTATTGTTCGGATATTTAAGCCTTTTAAAGATTTTCAATGTCATATTTTCCTGCAGTAAGCGTGTCGAAATATTGCCCCCTCCCCTCTCTCTCTCCTCTCTCCTCCCTACCCCCTCCTCTCTCTCTCTTACCGTGCGTGCGTGCGTGCGTGCGTGCGTGTGTGTGTGTGTGCGTGTGTTTATTTTTAATTTTTATTTTATTCTTTTATATCGAGGATAACGGAATAAGCACTTATGTGCTTTTTTACATTCAGTCCCCGTATGTGTGCGGTTTTGTAAATTGTCATCTGTTCCTACCGGCACACAATGGCATACTCTTACGAAAAGCGGAACAGGATTTAACGTGAGCGCAAAATGTTCTGCGTGCGTGCGTGTGTGTGTTTGTGCACACGCGCGTGCGTATGCACATGTATGTATGTGCTTGCGTTTATCCTTTGTGAACTTCTGATCTAAATCCTTTTCAATTCATATACAAATAAAGCAAACTCACATGAAAACACAGAGTTATGATCACCTTGCAAAACCCCACCTGTTCTCTTTTATCGGGGGACAGGATAGCCTGGTGGTTAAGAGCCTTGCGCGCATTGCGCTTGCGATCTGCTGACCCGGGTTCGAATCCCATTCAAGGGGGTTTTTCTTCTGGAGTTAAAATCAGTGCCGACTCCACTCTCCCCAAAAGTCCTTCGGATGACACTATAAACCGAGGTCCTGTGTGCGAACGCACGCAGAACATGATGCGAACACGTTAAAACCTGAGTCGCTTTGCGGAAGAGCCATTGTGTGCCGGTGGGGATGGATGACAAAATGTACAAAATTGCATACACACGGGGAGTGGATGTAAAAAAAAAAGCACGAGTGTTTATTCCATTATCAAATAGATAAATTTAGAAAATCATGGCTTTTTTGTTTGCATGTATACCCTCTATCGACTTCTCCTCTGCCTTCAATATCAACTATCCCCATTCCTTAGCACTCAAAGCTACTTTCACTAAACGTCTGTCCATGAATCATTCTTTGAATCGTGAACTTCATGATAAATCATATATATAATTATTGTTGCCATTTAAAAGAGCAGTATCGTCTGAATAGTAAACTTGTTTTCCACAAGGCATAATTCTATCTCCTATTCTATTCACAACGTATGATATCAAAGATTGTACCACACTTCTCGTGTTACTCCAGTGATTGAATATTCTGGTGACATTGCTCTAAAAGATCTAATTCACATGTTGTGTATTCTGAACAAACTGATATATTTTCCTGGTGGAATCGAAACTTTCTGGACGTAAATATGAAAAAAATATTACTGAAATGCTAAGTGCTTTTCCCCAGAACACAGATCCCGTATCCAGATACGCATAAATGCTAGCATAAAGGTCGAATGTGACTAGAATATCAGTATATAATGACTGTCTCTAGTTTCAAAGATATACGTCCCCCGCCACAGACTGACAGTCAGACAGACAGACAGACAGACAGAGAGAGAGAGAGAGAGAGAGAGAGAGAGAGAGAGAGAGAGAGAGAGAAGAGAGCAGACAGACAGACAGACAGAGACAGAGATACTGAGACATTTTTGAGAGAGGATAAAGATACGGTGAGACAGGGAGACTATGACAAAGACGAGAGGGAGATAGACACTAAGAGAGACTCACACCAATATCAGATAAATCATTTATTACTGACTCGCTAAAACAGAGAGTAGAGAGGAGAGACAGAGAGAGAGAGAGAGAGAGAGAGAGAGAGAGAGAGAGAGAGAGTCAGCAGACAGTCAGACAGACAAAAGATACTGAGACATTTTACAAGATACAGTGAGACAGGGATTCTATGAAAAAGACAGGGGGAGATAGAGAGACACTAAGAGAGACTGACACCAACATCTGACAAATCCTTTATGACTGATGCTAATACACACATACAGTCAGAGAGTCAGAGAGAGAGAGAGAGAGAGAGAGAGAGAGAGAGAGAGAGAGAGAGAGAGAGAGAGAGAGAGACGACGACAGACAGACAGACAGACAGACAGAAGACAGACAGACAGACAGACAGATAGACAGAGATACTGAGACATTTTTGAGAGAGGATAAAGATACGGTGAGACAGGGAGACTATGACAAAGACGAGAGGGAGATAGAGAGATACTAAACGAGACTGACACCAATATTAGATAAAGCATTTATGACTGACCCGCTGAACACACATACAGTCAGACAGTGAGAGAGAAAGAAGAGAGAGAGAGAGAGAGAGAGAGAGAGAGAGAGAGAGAGAGAGAGAGAGAGAGAGAGAGAGCGCACACGCACAAGAGAGAGAGAGAGAGAGAGTGAAGAGAGAGAGAGAGAGAGAGAGAGAGAGAGAGAGAGAGAGAGAGAGAGAGAGAGAGAGAGAGAGAGAGCGAGCGAGAGCGAGCGAGAGCGAACGATACTGAGACATTTTTGAGAGAAAGATAAGGCAAGACAGAGAGACTATGAAAAAGACAGAGGGAGACAGACACTAAGAGAGACTGACACCGATATCAAATAAATCTATGACTGTCGCTAAATCACCAATCCATTCCTGCTGTTTATAGCCCCGCCGACCACAGAGGCCATATCAGGGCTCGCTAAATCACACATACAGAGAGAGAGAGAGAGAGAGAGAGAGAGAGAGAGAGAGAGAGATAGATAGATGAGAGAGGAGAGAGAGAGAGAGAGAGAGAGACAGACAGACAGACAGACAGACAGACAGACAACAGACAGACAGACAGACAGACAGACAGACAGACAGAGACACAGTCACAGAGTCGAAGACAGAGAGCGGGAAAGGCAGACAGAAGTATTTCACAACCCTATGCAAACCCCCTAATTCTTTCTGACAAAGGGACTATCCATTTAAGGTTATTCTAAAGTCTCTCTGCTATGCTGTTTAGCCCCCCCAAAAGCTATGTATGTGAGGTAAACGAATTTGACATACAATGATTTCACAACATGAACCTACGTAATGGGTGGTCCAAACATACAAGGCTGTTTTGCTACACCATGTCACAATAACGCGTTTTGTCACATAGCAGAAGAATTAAGAAAACAAAACAAAAAACTACAACAAAACAAACCAAGAACAAAGAAAATTGCAAGGAAACTTGACAATATATACTACAGAGAGTACAAACGCGCAAAAAATGAGCAAGAAAAGAAATGAAAACAAGCACAGGTTTGATCTGAAAGTCACACAATACGAGAAGGAAGAAAGCAGAACCCCCCCAAAAAAAAAAACAACCAACCAAACAAAAACCAAAATAACAACAAAAACCCAACAAAAAACTCAAGAACAAAAACAACAACAAAGTTTACGGGATATGTTACAGACGACACAAACGCACAAAAGCTAAAAGAAGAAGAAACGTAAAACAAAATTCCAGTCACAGAGTTTATCTGCATGTCACAAAGAACAATAGCTGAGATAAGAAACAGCAAGAACAACAAGAGGAACAAATTCACAACATACGTTACACTCGGTACAACAAACCCACAAAACACAACAAGATACGAAGCGAAAAAACAAACACACACAGACACTTCTCTCTTACCTTGTCTGTATCCAAAGACTTGAATCGAAATCCAGTCCAGATGCAAATCGAAATCCAGTCCAGATACAAATCGAAATCCAGTCCAGATACAAATCGCAATCCAGTCCAGATGCAAATCGTAATCCAGTCCAGATGCAAATCGTAATCCAATCGTAATCCAGTCCAGATGCAAATCGTAATCCAGTCCAGATGCAAATCGTAATCCATTCCAGATGCAATCGTAATCCAGTCCAGGTGCAAATCGAAATCCAGTCCAGATGCAAATCGTAATCCAGTCCAGGTGCAAATCGAAATCCAGTCCAGATGCAAATCGTAATCCAGTCCAGATGCAAATCGTAATCCAGTCCAGATGCAAATCGTAATCCAGTCCAGCATTGGTTACAGCATTCCTCCACTCTTAGTCCAGCACTTAAGAACACCTTTTGCAATCCAGCGGCTAGAGATATAGTTCACCCAATTTCCCTCTCAGCTTGGGTTTCGAAAAAAAAGAAGGTAAAACTCAGACATAAAATGGCCTTTTTCAGTTTTCTCAGGAAGTGTTCGAAGCATGCCTTATGTACAACGGGAATATTATAACAAGAAAATCACTGAACAGATCCCTGAATGAACTGTGCGTTCAGTACACTGGTGTGGTCATGTACACCGTACGAAGGATGGCCGCATTCCCAGTGACATCCTGTACGGAGAACTAGCTGCAGGACACCGTTCAGAGCATCCAGCACTACGCTTTAAGGATGTATGGCAAGCGTGACATGAAAGCCACTGACATCAACTCTGACAGCTGCGAAGCACTTGCACAAAATCACAGTGGGTGGAGGATAGAGCAGTACGTGAGGGAACCTATAGGAGAGAAGGTGAAAAGATTCCAAACACTGAAAGCCAGAAGAAGTCGCAGGAAGGAGAGAGAGACAGCAAAAACCAGGCCATCATCATCAACCCAGTGTCCAATTTCGCCTGCAGCATGTGTGGCGGAGACTGCCATGTACGGACTGGTCGGTCAGCTGAGCCACTCTCTCCAGACGTTGCTCCAGTCAAAGACTGATGTAGCTAGCCAAAGAAGGCGCAGCCGTTGTCTCCAAAGACAGAAGGAGCATACTCCTAGTGCGCTGGTGAGGCCTCGGTTGTATACTGGTTGATTTTTTTGGTGTGGTGGGATTGATATACCTCCCCGAATGCTGACTTGAATTTTAGGGGAGAAAAATGCGCATACTTGACCTTTTATTTTTATTTATTTTATTCTTTTATATCGAGGATAATGGAATAAGCACTCATGTGCTTTTTTCTTTTTTACATCCAGTCCTCGTTTGTATGCGGTTTTGTAAATTGTCATCTGTTCCCGCCGCACACGATGGCCTACTCTTACGAAAAGCGGCACAGGATTTTAACGTGTGCATGAATGTGTGTTAATAAAAACGGAGTATAGTGGTGATCCGTCTGTACGAGTTATTTAATTCTTCTTTTTTCTTCTTCTTTGTTGTTGTTGGTGCTCTTGTTGCTGCTACTGTTGATGTTGTTTTTCGCCCTTCCTCCTCTTCCTTAACTCCGAAAAAACGTCATTCAAACGCAACACTGAAGTATTCTTCCCCAGATTCCTCTAGTTGTATCGGTTGCGCGCCATAGCCCGGGCTAGTCTTTTGTCCCATTTTCCATTGGTGTCTGTCAGCGTTCTTTTCTTTCTTTCCATTTGTTTCCTCGTCTCCCTAAGTCGACAGTACTTGAGAACTGATATAGCGCGTTGGTTCCGATGAATAGCTCCTCTGCAGTGTATTCTTCTGCCTTTCTGTCCACTGCTTGCATCTGCGGAACAATAATTATATGTTATGGAGAGTGACTTCGAACACATGAACGTATTGTGCATACTCGCGCGCTCGAGCATGCACATGCACACATACAGGCATGCGTGCACACACTAAAACACACACACGCTCGCACACACACACAACGATAACAATAAAAATGATGGTAATGATAATGACAACACAACAACAGGAACACTACTACTACTACTACTACTACTACTGCTACTACTACTACTGCTGCTGCTGCTGCTGCTGCACCTACTACTACTACTTCTACTACTACTACTACTACTACTGCTGCTGCTGCTGCTGCTGCTGCTGCTACTACTGCTGCTACTACTACTACTACTACTAACCAAAACAACAACAACAACAACAACTACTACTGCTACAACAACAACAACAACAACTACAACTACTATTTTCTTATAGGCTAGATGGCCTGCACAAAACCGAACAAACCATTGTCATCATGATTGTCATTATTATTTCTACACACACACACACACACACACACACACACACAACACACACACACACACACACACACACCCACACCAGCCACCACCACCACCACCACCAACAACAACAACATTAACAACACACACACTTTTTGGGTAGAAGTGAACATTTTTAGCACAGAATTTTTTTTTAAAAAGCCCTCGAAGACACCCTCCCCCCCAACTCCCAAACATACCCCACCCTTGCCCTTCTCTCCTTACCACACCCATTTTCTTCATTCTAACTACCCCCCCCCCCCCCCCACCAACACCTGGGGATTCCAGAGGCTGCTTTTCAGTTTAAAAAGCACCCCCACCTTCTGGAGATTCAGCGCTAGAAAAATACCATTTTCTATCAGTCCCTTTGTTTCTGTCTCCCTCCCCGCTCTCTCTCCCTCTCTCCTTGTTTCCGTCTTTTTCCTTAACCCCTCACCTCTCCTCTCTCTCTCTCTCCTCTCTCTCTCCTCTACTCTCTCTCTCTCTCTCTCTCTCTCTCTCCCCTCTCTCCTCTCTCTCTCTCTTTCTCGTTCTCTCGGTTACTTTCGGATGAGACTATAAACCGAGGCCCCGTGAGCGAGCGCACGCAGCAGAACATCTTGCGCACACGTTAAATCCTGTTCCGCTTTTCGAAAGAGTAGGCCATTGTGCGCCGGTGGAAACAGATGACAGACTTTACAAAACCGCATACACACGGGGACTGGATGTAAAAAAAAAGCGCATAAGTGCTTATTCCATTATCCTCGATATAAAAGAATAAAATAAAATTTAAAAAACAACAACCGTTCTGCGCTTCCTAGTCCATTCTCTCGCTTTTTCTCAAGCAAGTCTGATTGAAATGTGTGTGTGTGTGTGTGTGTGTGTGTGTGTGTGTGTGTGTGTGTGTGACAATGTTCATACACAATGTTGTTTTTTCTCAATGAGCTGCCCTGAAGTCGCAACGTGTTGTCGGCTGAGGCCAGCTGACAGACCTCCTGCAGAGGTACAAAATAATGCACAGGAGAACACTGTGTCTGCAAACTTTGTCTAAAGCGTACCATGTTTGTAATGTCTGTTTGTTTAAACTATTGATTATTTAGCATTGATTGCATGACTGTGTAAGATTAGGATGAATGCATGCGCTTTGATTTGTATAGCGCTATATAAGTTCCATTTATTATTATTATTATTATCATTATTATTATTATTATTATTATTATTATATTATTATTATTATTCTTATTATAAAACCAGGCACTACGTATCTCACCCGGTAAGGGAACGCAAAAGAAGGAGGAGAAGGAGAAGAAGAAGAAGGAGAAGGAAAAAAGAAGAAGAAGACGCAGAAGGAGAAGGAGGAGAAGAAGACGAAGATGCAGAAGGAGAAGAAGAAGGAGGAGAAGGAGATGAAGGAGAAGAAGAAGGAGGAGAAGGAGAAGAAGACGCAGAAGGAGAAGCAGAAGAAGAAGCAGAAGAAGAAGAAGGAGAAGGAGGAGGAGGAGGAGAAGAAGAAGCAGAAGAAGAAGGAAAGGAAAGAAAAGAAGAAGGAGAGGAAGAAGGAGAGGAGGAAGAAGAAGAAGCAGAAAAAAAGCAGAAGAAGCAGAAGAAGAAGAAGGAGGAGGAAGAGGAGGAGGAGGAGGAGGAGAGGAGAGGAGGAGGAGGAGAGAGGAGAGAAGAAACATGAAAAAACCAATTTAATCTTTCTGCTAATGGAGACGACAATAGATTATAAAACATACAGTCGAACGCGCAGTGTTGTTGTATATATTTAAAAAATCGAATCTTGCAGCTTGTTGTTTGTTTATATACATGTCTGTCTTGCCGTTAGGTCTTTTTTTCATCCTTTACTTACGCTTTTCCATTTATTAAACTTTTAGTTGGTTAGAACAGCCAAGGTATTCTGGCATTTTCCTAGACATTTGCTTATTTATTCAATAGACATCCCCGAAATCGGAATGCGGCTACCTAAATAGTAGAAGGGGGGTGGTGGGGTGGTGGTGGTGGTGGGGGTGGACGGTTGCATACGTATACGCATAAATCTGACATGTCTTTTGGAAAAAAATCGTCAGTTATTTTATTATCTGTGCATGTTAATGCTGTTATTATACTATTCAATCATTTCACCCCTGTCTTCTTCTTGTGGTTATTTATTATCAGGATCATTAGCCGCCATATGATTGTTGATATGAGTGCTTATTCCATTATCCTCGATATAAAAAAAAGGTCATCTGAGCGCTTTGATTTGTTGCTTTACAAGATTCAGCGCTATTAAAATTCCATACATTATCATTATTATTATATTGTACTTGGGCGCAACATAATCTATACTAGCTTGTTGTGTGTATGTTGCTATGCTGATTATGTTCATCATAATCATCATCATGTTATATCTATTTCATGCTTACTGAACGAATAAACCCTATTTAAACCAACGCGCTGTGTCAGTATCATATAAAGCTACACAAACCAGCAATAGGAACGAACGTCTTCAAAACTTTCACCACCACAAGACAAACACTTGATTCATGTGTTGGACGTTTAAAAGCATGCTCTGCTGCCACGCGCAACCCTGGCCCTAACACAGACTTATTCGCAAGTTTTAAAAGTTTGGCCTACTTTTTTTTTTTTTAAACACGGGCATTGGCTGTGTCCTAAAGTGGTTCTTGTCGTAAAGTGGACAGGCTCAACGGCGATCAGAATTTCTCATTAGGTCTGGAAACTTTCCTGGGGAAACTGACCTTCCCCTTTCATTCTTCACCAGGTGGGATGCAAGGGGATCGGTGGTCTTCGAGGTAACGCACCTGCATAGAAAGCCAGAAGTGCGGGTTCAATCCCCCTTTGTGCCTGAAACTTTTCCACCCCCCCCTCATCCACTAGAGTGTGGGTGGTGGTCTGGGTGCTAGTTTTTTTTCCTCTGGTGAGACGATAAACCGAGGTCTCCTTTGCAACAAACATTCAGCACACGTTAAAGAATCTACGGGAAGGGTTCCTGGCAAAGTTCTAGATTAAAAAACAACAACCCCATTCTGATAAGGGAAGAAATACACATGCAGACATAAAACAAGTACAATAAAATATAGTTGGCGCTGCCCTTGTTGCGAACACCCTTTTGCCCGGGAAGAGCAGCCCGAATTTCACGCAGAGAGATCTGCTGTGACTTAAATGTACTCAAATACAAATACCAAAATGCACTGACTGTAGATCGCAAGACCAACGATTCCAACTCCCCCAAAATCTAACAATTCCTATTGTCTTTGTGAGCGTAAGGAGTAGCACAGCTGCTTTTCCTGGGAAAGTTAGGGAGTACCCGTATCACGTTCGCAGCCTCGACCGAGTTTTTATTTACGTAATAATTGTCGTGTTTTTGCCATTATTTTTGGTCGAGTTTTCTTGTGTGCTGATAAAAACAACAACCCAAAACCCCAACCCGATGCGCTACGCATTTTAAGAATAGTTAAGTTTGGACCAGGTTCGCCGCAGTTAGCATGTCTTATCCAGTTAGTGACAAGACAAACATTTAACGACACCACTACGCACGTGCCAACGCCTGTCAAAATGCTAAAAGAGGAAACTGAAGAAACTGATATAAACTTAGCCCCCCCCCCCCCCCCCCCCCTCAAAAAAAAAGAAGTCTACAGTCTGTCTGTCTCTCTCTCTCTTTCATTGTCTCTATTGTTCGCTTCATTGTGTATATGTTATACATTTCTTCATGTTTGTTTGCCTTTTGGTGTTATTTTTTTTAATAAGGGCCTGGTGTAAAGAACCCCCTGGCTTATCCATTTACCCTAATTTAAACATTCGAGTTCGAGTTCGAGTTCGAGTTCTCTCTCTCTCTCTCTCTCTCTCTGCTTATCCATTTGCTCTCAATAAACATTTCGAATTCGAGTTCACACACACACACACTCTCTCTCTCTCTCTCTCTCTCTTCTCTCTCTCTCTCTCTCTCTCTCTCTCTCTCTCTCTCTCTCTCTCTTTCGGACCGGTGTCAATGCAATCAAAAGTCCATGCAGTTCATTGCCAAACGTATATATATATATATATTATATATATATATATATATATATATATATATATATATATATATATATATATATACACACACACACACACTGTCGTCTGCTTCTTGCAGCGTTTCATCTGGTTTACTCGCCACTGTCATGAAAACAGCGTGCAACATTCAAGCGTCCACACCACAACCTCCTCCTCCTCCTCTTCCTCCTCCTTCCCAAATTTCCAACTTACCTCTCTCATTTTCGTTATTTTTTTGTGTGTGGGAGCGAATGCGTCTGCAAAATCGTTGTCACACATGAGCACTGAATTCAGCTCTTTCTACAAGCAGCAAAACCTTTTTTCCTCTCTCTTTCTTCTTTTTAAATTTTTTTTTTAAAAAGCGTCTGGGTGTGACGGAATCCATGAAATCTTTGGTAGCACATCACTTCAAGCAAAAAACGAAGAATTTCTCCTTTCACACAGCTGACTTCAGTCGTCTGATCCTTTTGTCTACCATTGTTGGACAGCTTTGAGATTTTCGCTAGAGGGGGGTATAACAATAAAAACTCGCGATAGCTAGCCCTCACTAGATTTAACCCTGATATGGCCTCTGTGGTCAGCGGGGCTTTCAAGAATATGATTAGGGGAGGGGGGAGGGGAGCTATAAATAATCTGACTGGACTGATTTGTCCAGCTTAAGTTGGGTTGTTTCCCCCCCCCCCCCCCCCCCCCCCCCCCCCCCTGCTGTCCCTTATGAATATTCATGTTTAGACACATTCGTAGATTGATTATGCGGGAAGAAAAAATAAAACTATGTGAAGTTGGTAGTGAGAAAACCAGGATAAGGATGTGTGTCTGTGTGTGTGTGTGTGTTATGGTGTGTTGTGTGTGTGTTGTGGTGTGTTGTTGTGTTGTGTTTGTAGTGTGTGTGTGTGTGTGTGTGTGTGTGTGTGTGTGCTGTTGTTGTTGTTGTTGTTGTTGTTGTGGTGGTGGTGGTGGTGGTGGTGTGTGTGTGTGTGTGTGTGTGTGTTTTGTTGTGTTGTGTTGTATTGTGCGCGTGTGTGTGCGCGCGCGCGTGTGTGTGTGCGCGCGTGTGTGTGTGTGCTTTCCCAACCCCCCAAAAAGGACAAAGGTATTTCCGCGCGCGCGCGTGCACGTGTATGTGTGTGTGTTCTTAGCTTTGCAAAAACTCTAAAAGGTACGATCAGAGAATCCCATAACCATTCTTTGTCACTTAGAAAGAAACAGGACGAGTGGAAACCGGTTTTTACAAACTTGCTCCCCTTTAGTTCTTCAGTCAAAACTCGGGAGAGATTCAACACTGGTGATGATGCTGTTTCGTGTGCGACCTTTTTTATTTTATTTTACTCCACCATTAAGGTCGCCACATTCCGACTTCGGAGATGAGGTTTAAGCTAAAACACTTTAACTATACTGCGCGTGTATTTTTGTATATTCTGTCACCCCCTTACCTCTGTTGCTGTTACCTCCGTTGTTGTTACCTCTCTCTTACCTCCCCTTACCTCTCTCTTTTTCATTGAAATGGTTTACGGGTCGCTCCTTCTCTCTCTCTCTCTCTCTCTCTCTCTCTCTCTCTCTCTCTCCTCTCTCTCTCTCTCTCTCTCTCTCTCGTTATCCTAAATCATATTTTTGTAGCTGACTTTCTGTTATACAGTTACATGTTGTCGGGTTTTTTTACTATTGCTTTTACCCCCACCAAAATACTAAGCAGTTCGGCAACCCCCTTCATGTATGGGCCAATGGCCTTTTTGTGAATAAATCATTCGAGCGAGTTCTCTCTCTCTCTCTCTCTCTCTCTCTCTCCTCTCTCTCTCTCTCTCTCTCTCTCTCTCTCTCTCTCTCTCTCTCTCGGGGACGGGATAGCCTAGTGGTCAGAAGAGAATATTGCGCTCGCAATCTGACGACCCGGGTTCGATTCCCGTTCAAGGGGATATTTTCCCCTGGAGTTAACATCAGTGCAGACTCCACTCTCCCCCCAAAAGTCCTTCGGATGAGACTATAAACCGAGGCCCCGTGTGCGAACGCACGCACAACATCTTGCGCACACGTTAAATCCTCTTCCGCTTTTTCGTAAGAGTAGGCCATTGTGTGTCGGTGGGAACAGATGACAAAATTTGCAAAAACTGCATGCACACGGGGACAGGATGTAAAAAAGCACGTGAGTGCTTATTCCATTATCCTCGATATAAAAGAACATTTTAAAAATCTCTCTCTGTCTCTCTCTGTCATTTTCAACCTTCCCAATCCCCTTAACTTCTCTCCTCCCCCCCCCCCTCCGCCCCCCCTCCAAAATCTGATCAATTTTTTTCGTCATTTCTCCAAATCAATTTTTCCCCCATGTGGTTGGGCTCTGAAATCGGCTGAGGCCAGCGGGCAGACCTCCTGCAGAGTGACAAACAAACACACAGGAGAAGACCAGGCATCACACTACACACACACGTTCAATCTGGACAACAAGGGAGACGGAGAGAAGAGACGTCTCTTTCAAAAGAACTGGAAGGGGGGGATGGATTCTGCACAAATATTATTGGAAACCTCTTCTAGCCTGGTTTGTCATCACCAAGTGAGATTTGAACTCGTCACACTCGTCTAATATCACTGAGAGTGAACAGACGTAAAATCGAAGACAACAACAACTCGTCACACTCGGCTCAAGCATAAACATGAATGCTTTACCCACTGATTCCCCCCCCCAAAGACACTGCCTTCGTAAGCAATATGAGAATTGTTGGTGATGGGTGTTTATTCAGAATGTCCAAAATTTTCTGCAATTTTTAGAAAATTAAAAAAATAAAAGATGCTAAGGTATTTGTGTATCCAAGATGTGTGCGCGTTGAATTTGTTTTGTTTTTGTTTTGTTTTCCTTTTGATCAAGGTGAATCAGGATGAAACTTTGAAACTTTATGAATGGATGTAAAGGGGCTTTACAACAACCATCATATTATCAGAAGCCTTCGATACTATAGACCACTCAATTCTTCTCTCCCGTCTTCAAAAAACGTTCGGTGTTACTGGCACAGACCTCACCTGGTTTAATTCATACCTTACTGACCGGTTCCAGACAGTTGCAGTAAACAAGATTCAATCAATACCTGCCAAACTGAAATGCAGAGTCCCACAGGGATCAGTTCTAGGCCCTATTCTTTTCACTCTTTACACTGCCCCACTGTCACATATAATAAACCGTCATCAAATCAACCATCATTTTTACGCAGATGACTCTCAGATTCAAAGCAAATCTGCCTTCTCTCCTGACAAATATGGCCGGCTGCTTTGAAGATATTCAAAACTGGATGACACAGAACAAACTACAGCTAAATGCAGATAAAACCGAAGCCATGCTCGTAGGGACCAAACACAACCTCTCTTCTATTACAACAGCTTCAATAGAACTCGGCAATACATCAGTCCCTCTATCAACTGCTGTGAAGTATCTAGGTGTTGTAATCGACAACACACTCTCTATGCAAAAATTTATCACCCAGACCTGCCAGTCATGCTACTATCAATTACGGCGTATTAGTGCAATTTGAAAGTACACGTTCACAGACGCAACATCCAAACTTGTTGCATCTCACATTCTTTCACGTCTGGACTATTGCAATTCTCTTTTGTCTGGCCTGCCAGCATCATCCACTCCCTTCAACGTATACAAAACTCTGTAGCTCGACTAGTTCTTAGAAAGAAAAATCTGAGCACATTACCCCTCTCTTGCAATCTCTCCACTTGCTGCCTGTGCCACAGAGAGTAAACTATAAGATCAGTACCCTCTGTTACAAATGTCTCCACAAAACTGCACCCTCCTACCTCTGTGAATGTCTTCACCTGTACACTCCTTCACGTTCCTTCCGCTCTGCTGCACATACCTTGTGCCTACGATTACCTAGATTCAACCAATCCACTGTTGGCTGCCGCTCTTTCTCTATTTCGGGTCCATCGACCTGGAATGAGCTTCCTCTCTCTCTTCGCCAGAAACCTAGTTATGACACTTTTAAATCCAGCCTCAAGACATTTATTTCAAACCTAAGATTTCCCCCTCTCCTGTTTCATATCAGAGCTATCCCACCTTCACTAACCTATGTCCTATCACCCTGCTAAAGCATACGACCTGTGTGAGCGTGTGTGTGCTTTTGAAAAACATTTGACTATTGAAATTTTATTTAATAGATTTTGTCTGCAGCGCACCATGTTTGTAAATATCTGTTTGTTCAAACTATTGATTATTTATCATTGATTGCATAACTGTGTAAGATTTGGTTGAATGCATGCGCTTTGATTTGTCCTTGCAAGATATAGCGCTATTTAAGTTCCATTTGTTATTATGATTATATTACTTGTCTCTTGATTGATTGAAAATGACCCCCCCCCCCCATAAAAGAACAACAATTCTGCAAGCTACTGACTAAATTGTTCCTTGACATATCTTATGCCGCAAAAAGGGTTATGGTAAAGGTAAAGGTGTCTCATAACCTATGTGGTCGTAGGGGAGCAAGGCATCAGAGACCTCATTTCTCTAGGGCCAGCATATTGAGGGAGGCGCCCATCTCCTCTCCCTCGCTGCTTTACCTTTCCCTGACCCTAAAGAGGGCAGGTACCCATTTTACAGCTGGGTGAACTGGGGGAACTGTACTGAAGCCAAGGCGCGCAAACGGTCACCCATCCAACTGGTAACCCACGCTCCATGCTGCTTAACCTTGGCTGGGGGAAAGCCAGTGCTCTGACCACTGAGCTGTCCCACCCCCCCCCAAAAAAAAATCTCCTAAAAGGGTTAAAGGGGTAAAAAAATCTTGAAAGCACCACCCTCCCTACCCCCGCGTTTCACCTGCTGTCCCCCCCCTGCCCCCCCCCCCCCCCCCCCACGCACAACACTTGCTTTCAAAGCCCGTTTTCGAGCACTAAGAGGTAAAGAATTAGGTCTGGAAAGAATCGTTTCTGACGTCATTGATGACGCCAGTTTAGGACATACACGTCAGAAAAGGAGTGAGGAAGAGTGAGGAGGGGGTTGTTGTGCGGAAGGGAGGGGAGGGGAGGGGAAGAGGAGATGAGAGAGTTGATTGAATATGGTCTGTAAGGAGACGCAGGATATAGAAATCAACACGGACAGAAGGCAGTAAATCGATTGATGTTGCTACTTTTCATGATTTTTTCTTGAATTAACTTTTTTGGTGTGTGTTCTCTCAGTTTTTTTGTTTTTGTGCTACTGATTTTTTGTGTCTTATGTTTAATTCCGTCTTTTCTTTTTTCTTTTTGTTTTACTGTTTCCGTTGTTTTGCTTTAAAAAAAAAGATTTATTTATGTACTTATTCATTCATTTATTGATTGATTTATTTTTTTGTTCGTTTGTTTCTTTGATTTTTGTTCATTCATTCATTCATTCGTTTGTTCGTTTGAAAGTTTGTCCGGTTTTTCGTTCCTTCCTTTGTTCATTTTATTCTTCCCCTCTCTCTTTCTTTCTTTATTCTGTTTCATACATTCAGCCATTCATTCAATCATTCGTTCGTTCATTCCTTCTTTCCTCCCTACCTTAGTTCGATTTATTCTACCCCAGCCTCTTTCTTTCTTTCTTTCTTTCTGTCTGTCTGTCTGTCTGTCTCTCTGCCTACCTGTCTGTCTGTGTGTCTATCTGTCTCTGCCTGTCTGTCACTCTGTCTGCCTGCATGTCTGTCTTGTCTGTCTGCCTGCCTGCCTGCCTGTCTGTCTATCTCTCTCCCCATCTCTTTCTCTCCCTCTCTCCCTCCCTCTCTCCCTCTCTCTTCCCCCTCACTCTCTCCCCCTCTCTCTCTCCCTCCCTCTCTCTCCCTATTTGTCTCTCCCTCTGCCCCCCCCCCCCCCCCCCTCTCTCTCCTTTTATCTCCCCTGCACATTTTTTCTTTCCCTAGTTCTTTCCCTTGAGTGTGTCTGCTCCGTACATTTTTGGCTGATGACAAGACACTATTGGATTTTGTCACTTTGCTGTTGAGAAATTTCATGTTGGTTTACACACAGGCAATTGCATGCACGCGCGCGCACGTGCACACACACACATACGTGATTGTATTCACAAAGACACACGTACACGCGCGCGCGCAAACACACAGGCACACAGACACAGAGGACAGTCAGACAGACAGACAGACATACACACACACACACACACACACACACACACACACACACACACACACACACACACACACACAAGAGAGAGAGGAGAGAGAGAGAGAAGAGAGAGAGAGAGAGAGAGAGAGAGAGAGAGAGAGAGAGAGAGAGAGAGAGAGTGTGTGTGTGTGTATGTTTCTGTCTCTCTCTCTATCCCCACCTCTGTCTGTCTGTCTGTGTCTTCTCCCCACCCCCCCACCTTTATCT
>CM054153.1:23604957-23607457 GCA_028751875.1 Rapana venosa | reverse complement strand
ATCCTCGATATAAAGAATAAAATAAAAGAACAAAAAAACAACAACAAACATACCCTCTAATCACACACAAACCTGTATCTCTCATCCCCCCCCTCAAATACAGAATAAGAACAAAAAAGTGAGGAGATGGGAAATGAAAAGCGTGACAGTACCCCCCACCCCCCCACCCCTACCCGACCCCCAGTATGCAACCATGTGTAAAAGTCATTATCTTGATAAATGAAGCAAAACCAAATAAACGAAAAGGAAAAAAAGAAAAACAACCCACACCAAAGTACTCACACACACAGATAAAATAGACAAAACCTTCCCATCATTACTCACAACAACAAAAAAACAAGAAGAAGAATAAGGAGGAGGAGGAGAGAGAGAGAGACTTAGTAAACAGAGAGAGAGAGGACAGCGAGAGCGAGAGAGAGAGAGAGAGAGAGAGAGGAGAGAGAAGAGAGAGCGAGAGAGAGAGCGAGCGAGCGAGAGACAGACAGACAGACAGAGACGAGAGAGAGAAAAGAGATGAGAAGAGAGAAAAGGGGGACGAGAGAGAGAGAGAGAGGAGAGAGAGAGAGAGAGAAAGAACAGAAGAGAGAGAGAGAAGAGAAAGAAGAGAGAGAGAGAGAGAGAGAGAGAGAGAGAAGACAGAAAAGTAGACAAAAAAGAGAGAGAGAGAGAGAGAGAGAGAGAAAGAGAGAGAAGACAGACAGAAGAGAACAAAAGAGAGAGAGAGAGAGAGAGAGAAGAAATCAGCAAAAAAAAAGAAGAGAGAGAGAGAGAGTCAACAAAACAAAGAAGAGAGAGAGAGATAGAGAGAGAGACAGACAGACAGAGACGGAGAGAGAGAGAGAGAGAGAGAGAGAGAGAGAGAGAGAGAGAGAGAGAGAGACAGACAGACAGACAGACAGACAGAAAGTTAGACAGAGAGAGAGGAGAGAGAGTCAGCAAAACAAAGAAGAGAGAGAGAGAGATAGAGAGAGAGACAGACAGACAGAGACGGAGAGAGAGAGAGAACAGACAGACAGAAAGTTAGACAGAGAGAGAGAGAGAGAGAGAGAGAGAGAGAGAGAGAGAGAGAGAGTCAGCAAACAAAGAAGAGAGAGAGAGAGTCAACAAACAAAGAAGAAGAGGAGAGAGAGAGAGAGAGAGGACGAGAGAGAGAGAGGGAAAGAGAGAGAGACAGACACAGAGACAAATGGAGAGAGTCAAAACAATAAAGAAAAGAGAGCGAGAGAGCGAGAGAGAGAGAGAGAGAGAGAGAGAGAGAGAGACTTCAGACTTCAGAGAGATGAGAGAGAGAGAGAGAGAGAGAGAGAGAGACAGACAGACAGACAGACAGAAGACAGACAGACAGACAGACAGAGAGTGAGCGACAGACAGACAGAAAGAACTCATCAAAAGTAAAGAAAACTCAAAAACTTCAAGAAAGGAAAAGGAAAAACAAATTCTCACATATATAACTTCCATCCCCAAATTTTTAATGGGAAAACCTTACAACGTTATAAGAAAGAAAGACAAAGAAATAAAAACCCACAAACAAACAACCTTAGGAGATGAGGTTTAAGGCGGAATTACCAAGCGGTTAGACCCTTGAGCTCGAGATCTGACGGCCCGGGTTCGAACCCCCGCTTTGAAAATAATAATAATAATAATAATAAATAATAATAATAATAATAATAATAATAATAATAATGTATGGAATTTATATAGCGCTGAATCTTGTAAAGCAACAAATCAAAGCGCTCAGATGACATGATTTTTTGAAAATATATCGAGGATAATGGAATAAGCACTCATGTGCTTTTTTTTTAAACATCCAGTCCCCGTGTGTATGCGGTTTTGTAAATTTTGTCATCTGTTCCCACCGGCACACAATGGCCTACTCTTTCGAAAAGCGGAACAGGATTTAACGTGTGCGCAAGATGTTCTGCCTCGTGCGTTCGCACACGGGGCCTCGGTTTATAGTCTCATCCGAAGGACATCATCTTTGTTAACATCAGTAGTGACTTCCACTTCTCCCCCCAAAAGTCCTTCGGATGAGGAGACTCTAAACCGAGGTCTCGTGTGCGAACGCACGAGGCAGAACATCTTGCGCACACGTTAAAACGGACTATTCTGGTCCGTCCATCTGGAATGACCTCCCTCTTTCACTTCGCCAAAAAACCTTCACTTGATACCTTCAAATCCAGCCTCAAAACACACTTCTTTCCTTCCTGACACTTTCCCCTCATATCCGTCTTTACTTTTCAACAGCATCCTTCATCTCCTAAGTGTGTTCGCGCGCGCGCGCGTGTGTGTGCGTGTGTGTGTGTGTGTGTTGTGTGTGTGTGTGTGGGTGTGTGTGTGTGTGTGTGTTGTGTGGTGTGTGTATGTTTGCACGTACGCGTCGCATACATTTGAAATATGATATTTTTATATTTTGAGGAAAGTTGCATGCGCGTAAATGATTTGTGCAAGCGCTTCGATTTGTTTGTTTTACAAGATTCAGCGCTACACAAATTCCATATAT
>CM054153.1:23589957-23599957 GCA_028751875.1 Rapana venosa | reverse complement strand
GGAGGTGAGATCAGAGAGGAGTGAATAGGAAGAGAGGAAAGGTGACAAGAGAGAAAATAGAGAATTGAAAGACAGATGACAGTAACAGAAGAAGGAAGAGATGAAGAAGAAGGAACAGAGAAGAAAGAAAGAATTAAGACAGAGGAAGAAAGAAGAAGAAGAGAAGAGAGAAGAAAGAGATAGAAAAGAGAGGGAGGAGGGTGTGGCGGGGGGGGGGGGGGGGGGGGGGGGGGTGGGGGGGGGGTGGGCATGGGCGGATTGTCAGTAGGAGATTGGGGTAAGTTGGGAGCGGGGGCGCGGGGTGTAGGGTGTTTCAGGGGTCGGGAGGTGGGCGGGAGGGGGCTGGGGATAGGTCAAGGATCACTTGCGCCACGCAGATAAGGGAATATCGGAGGGGAATACGGTGGGGTGTTGAGGTAACGGGAAGGTCGGGGGTTAGGGCAGGATTGGGCGGGTAGTGGGGGGTAGAGGATGGGAATGGCAAAGGGTGGGGCTGAGAGGGGGGGGAGGCGGGCGTGCCGGGGGGGGGGATCGTCTTGGGTGGAGGAGGGACCGGGAGCAAATGAGCATATCTGTAGTGGAGAAGAGGAGAAAGCAGAGTAATGAATAGATAAGAAAAGTCTTAGAAGGGAAGACATAGGTAGACAAGGAGAGGAATGAAGAGACGAACTGAGAGAGAGAAGGGAGGAGGATGGTAGAGAGAGAGGGGGGGGGGAGCGGGGGGGGGGGAGGGGGGAGGAGGAATGGAGGAGAAAAGGAGAGAGAAGAGAGGAGGTCGAGAGAAGAAAAGAAAGGAGTGCGAGAGAAGTAAAAGAGATATAGAAAGATAGAGAGAAAGGAGAGAGAGAGTTGAGAAGAATACGAACAGATTAAAAGCAGAGAGACTGAAGAAGATAAGAGTAGTATGGGAAGATAAGCGTAATGGATGGAATGTGTGAGATGTAGTCGGGAGAGAGAGAGAGGGTGTTGAGTAGGGAGGGGGGAGTGGGTGGAGGCGCAGTGGTTATGAGAGAAGAGAAGGCGTGTATCGGATCGAAGGGTCACTTAGATGTTATGGAGAGGCTGTTGAGGACTCGGAGAGCGAGGATGGAGAGGAAGAACCTGTGGAAGGATGAGGAGAGAGATTAGGGTAGGGTGGGAGAGTTGTGGGGTACGATGAGGGGTGATGGTGGGAGTGTGTTGGGTGAGAGAGAGGTCTGAGGCGGGGAAGAGATGGTGAGGGTGCAGGTGGGTGAGTGGGCGGAGAGACGGGTGATGGGGTGGCGTGGGGATGAGGGGGGGGTTGGACGTGGTGGGAGAGTTGAGGCTCTGAGGAGAGGGCCGGGAGAACTAGAGGTGGGTTGTATGGTTGGAGAGGGGTTACGTTTTCTGAGGTGGCTAATATCCATTACGGAGTGGAGGGCGGGTGAAGGTTTGAGGGGGGAGTGAGAGGTGCGAGCGGGGAGGGGATTGATGCGGGGGCTGTTTGAGAGCGGACGGGATGCTTCTTGGGGGGAGAGGGAGGTGGTGGGGAGGAGAGCGGAGGGTGCGTCAAGCCTTAGGAGGAGAAGAGTGTGGAGGTGATTGTAGTGTTGAGAGGATGGAGTCCATTAGGGGGAGCCGCAGGTGAGAGAGATCGAAGTAGTGAGGGAGAATTTGTTGGATGATGGAGGGTAGTAGGGATTGGTTTGAATGGTTGAGTGGGAGGCTGCACGGAGGGTGAGGGGGTGGTCCGTGCTGTAGGGCTTAAAATGGGGAGGACTAAGATTGAGGGGGGGGGGTGAGAGGAGCGATTGTGCGACTGTTGAGACTTGAGGGAGGCGCCGAAGATGAGAAGTGGAGAGTGGGATGTGAGAGATATACCTTGACTTAGTCTGTGAAGTGGAGGAAAACTGAATGGTGGGTAGGAAAGTTGCGAGAGAATGAGGAACAGGGGGAATGGGTGAGGCGAGAGGAGTGGAGGTGAGCGCGGTCTGATACGCTTGCGGTGAGCGGGAGGTGGGTGAGATTGTCCGAAGCGGAGTGAGATAGAGATAGGAGTGAGTTGGGAGGTTGAGGTCGAGGGCTGGGGTGAGAGCGGGGATTAGTGGTGCGGCTAGGAGGGGGGTATTGAGGCTACAGTGCAGAGATCGGCGGATCATGCGGAACGATTTAGAGAACGGGGAAGAGGTAGAGGAGAGAAAAATTTTGAGTACCGAGATGGCGAGGTGTGGTTAGGGTGTTGTGCGGGTAGATGTGTTGTTGCATTGGTGAATGGCGGGGAGAGAAACGTAGAGAGAGGATTGATCAGAGAGAGTTGTGGGTTTAGAGGAGGTCGGGTAGGGAGGAGGTCTAGTTTGTGAGAGAATTGGTTGAGATGGGGTTGGTGAGAGGGAGGGGAGGGGCTGGTGGAGAGACCTGTAGGAGGGAGATCAGGTGGGTTAGAGGAGAGAGCGTAGTGCGGAGGGAGAGGTGGGGTGGATAGTGGATGTGTACGTGGCACAAAGAGGGGTGGAAAGGTGGCTCGAGGAGTTGAGCATGCCACGGGAGATGAGAGGACGTTGGTGTGGGCGTGGAGAGGAGGGAGGAGAGAGCGGGGGGAGCTGTTTGGGACGAGTAGCGAAAAGGGCCGGGGGGGGGGGAGGGGGAGTTTGGGTGAGGGGAGATGAGAGGTAGAAGATGTTGAGGATTGAGAGCTGGAAGAGGAGGAGAGTTGAGAGGCGGTGTGATGGGGCGAGTTGAGAGGTGATGCGTTGTGGAGTGGGAGACGTGCAGAAGTGGGAGGGAGAACTGGGAGAGGCGTTAGTTATGAGGAGTATGCCGGAGAAGGAGAGGAGAGAGGGAGTTCTGGGTTTCTACGTGAGGGTACGTGAGAGATGGAGTAGGAGATGGAGGGAGGTGATGGGCGAAGAGGGAGAGAGGTCCGAGTGGAGAGGGGTATCGTGTAGATTGGGAGGAGAGGGAGAAGGGGTTGAGTTTGAGAGAGTGTCTTTGTAGTGGGGGTTTGAGAGGGAGCTGGCGCGGAGTTTTTGGAGTAGAGAGACTGAAGTGGAGGGAGAGTGATCTGGGAGACCCTGGGAGGGGTGGGGGGCGTTGAGAAGAGAGGAGAAGGTGTGGAGGGGTGGAGGGAGAAAAAGAAAAGCGGATCAGTGGGTGGTTGCGGTGGAGGAGAGGGGAGGAGGGCGATTGGGGGAGAGAGAGTGAGAGAGAGAGAGAGAGAATGTTGGAGAGAGGGAGTGACTCTAGGAGTTTCTAAGGACGTGGAGTGAGACTGAAGTGAGGAGAGGGGTCTGGTGGGCGAGAGAGGAGAGTGGAGGGGAGGAGGAGTGGAAGCTGCTACTTCTTTCGGACTGTAGATTTGGAAGGAGTGCAAAGAGGGTTGCTTTTGGTGAGTGAGTGGAATAGGAGAAGGAGTGACGACTGACTAGTTTCTAAGTGTGAACTGTCTGCGGTGGAAGCACTTTTTACAAGGGGAGTGGAGAGAGAGAGAGAGAGGGAGGAGAGAGAGAGAGAGTGACAGACAGCGGACAGACAGGGACAGACAGACAGACAGACGCAACGCAAAACACCCCCTTCCCCTTCACTTACGACCCCCTCCCACAACCCCCCTTTTCCCCCCCCCCCCCCCCCCCCCCCCCTCCAAACACGGAGTAATCAATCAACGTCAAGTCCTCTTCAACCAACACCATCTTCATCAAGATATTTGCACCACCAGTATTGCTTGTTGTTAGCTTGGGAAAAAATCAATGGAACATAACCCTTCCCCCACCCCTTCCCTCTCTCCCCAAGGCTAATTCCTCCATTCTTACTCTGTCTGTCTGTCTGTCTGTCTGTCTGTCTGTCTGTCTGTCTGTCTCTGTCTGTCTTTGTGTCTGTCTCTCTTTTTCTAACTCTGGTCACAGTTGTGTTTTGAGATGAATTTTGTGTGTGAATTTTTTGTGAGTTATGCCGGCACTTTATTCGTGATTTTGAAACAACGCATTATTATTCAGGAGTACAGTTTTGGGTACATGCTAAGGTGTATATGGCAAAATATTATCAAACATTGCAAGAAGTTGCATTCTATTTTCTTCATCTTTTCATTTCTGGCCTTTGGAAGACTTGGCTTAACCTGAAGAACTTGACTTGACCTGAAGAACTTGACCTGAAGAACTTGACCCGAAGAACTTGACCCGAAGAACTTGACTTGACTTGAAGAACTTGACCTGAAGGCCTTGACTTGACCTGAAGACCTTGACTTGACCTGAAGATTTGAAGAACTTGACTTGACATGAAGACCTTGACTTGACCTGAAGAACTTGAAGAACTGGACTAGACTGAAGGAACTTGAAGAACTGGGACTGGACCTGAAGAATAGAAGAATTGACTTGGACTGAAGAATTTGACTTGAACCTGAAGAACTTGACTGTCCCAAGAATTTGACTGACCGTGAACTTGACTTGACCTGAGACTGAAGTACTTGATTAAGACCTGAAGAACTTGACTGTAAGAATTGACTTGACCTGAATAACTTGACGGAACCTGAATAACTTGACGGACTAAAGATTTGACCTGGAGAACTTGATCTGAAGAACTTGCTTACCTGAAGAAATTGCATCTGTCCGAAGAACTTGACTTGACCTGAAGAACTTGCCTTGTCCCGAAGAACTTGACTTGACCTGAAGAACTTGCCTTGTCCCGAAGAACTTGACTTGACCTGAAGAACTTGACTTGACTTTAAGAACTTGACCTGAAGAACTTGTCTTGACTTGAAGAACTTGACTTGGCCTGAAGAACTTGACATAACCTGAAGAACTTGACCCGAAGAACTTGCCTTGACCCGAAGAACTTGACTTGACCTGAAGAACTTGACCTGAAGAACTTGACTTGACCTGAAGACCTTTCCTTGACCTGAAGAACTTAAATTGACCTGAAGAACTTGCCTGAAAGATTTGGCTTGGCCTAAAAGACTTGACTTGGCCTGAAAGATTTGACTTGACCTGACTTGACCTAATTTGACTTGACCTAGAAAACGTGACAAATGGCATGACAGATTTGACTTGACATGAGAGACTTGGTTTGACCAGACTTCAAAGTCTTGACCTCAAAGACTTGACTTGAAAAGATTTAACCTGACTTGAAAGACATGACTTGACAGACTTGACTTGACATACTTGACTTGACATACTTGAATTAACCCGAAAGACTTGATTTGAAAGATTTGACATGACAGACTTGGAAGACGTGACCTGACTTGATTCGATACATTTGAATTGAAAGATTGGACTTGAAAGACTTGACTTTACAAAACTTAACAAGACCTGGACACATGATTTATCTGACTCCTCAGGAAGTACTTTGATCAAGGCTTTACTTCTCCTGTAACTCCTATAATATGCTATGGACAACTAGTTACTGAGTGAGAGAGAGAGAGAGAGAGAGAAGAGATGGGAGAGAGAGGAGGAGTGAGATCTGAGAAGAGAGACTTGGAGGGAGAGAGAGATCGAGAACTCCTTCTCGAATGTTTTATACTGAGGATATTGGATAAAGCAAGGGCTTCTTTACACCAGGTTCCTCAACAGCAAAAAACACAAAACAAAGATAAAAAACAAAAAGGGCAAAACAAACTGAAGAAATGCATAGCATATACACAATGAAAGTGACCAAAAAAAACCTCAATCACTTCGTGTACTTGCAATCAACACTCACATTCACATTCAATTATATTATATATATGTGTGTGTGTGTGTGTGTGTTGTGTGTGTGTGTCTGTATCCCTCTCTCTCTCTCTCAGGTATCTGTTATCACAGAGAAAAGAGAGAGCGAGAGAGAGAGATGAGAGAGAGAGAGAGAGAGAGAGAGATGAGGAGAGAGAGAGAAAGAGAGGAAGAGAGAGAGAGAGAGAGAGGAAGAGGGGGGGGGGGGAGGGGAGCGAAAAGGGAAGCGAAAAATTCTATTACGAAACGAACGAAATTCTATTTTCTGCAGGTTAATAGAATAAGTACAAAACCTTTTTTTCCCCATCAGCCTGAGAGGGAGAGGGGGAACAGCGCAGAGAGAGAGATGAGGAGAGAGAGAGAAGAGAGAGAGAGAGAGGAGACGAGAGAGAGAGACAGACAGACAGAGAGAGAGACAGAGAGAGAGAGACAGACAGAGAGAGAGAGAGAGAGCAGAGAGGGAGAGACAGAAAGAGATACACAGAGAGAGGAGACGAACAGAGAGAAACAGAGAGAAGAGAGGAGGGTGACAGAAGAGACAGAGACAGAAAGAGACAGAGAAAGAAGAGAGACCAGGAACAGGGAGACAGAGACAAAGTCAGAAAGATAGACAGAAACAGAGGGCAGAGAGAGACAGAGGACAGAGGAGACTGAGATAGGAGGGAGAGAGGAGAGATACAGAGAGAGACATAGAAGGGAGAGGTGAGAGAGAGAGAGAGAGCAGAGAGGGGAGATGAGAGAGAGAGAGGAGAGACATAGGAGGGAACACTCACACACACCACACACACACACACAAACACACACACACACCACACATACAACACACACACACACCACACACACCAACACACACACACACACACCACACCACACACACACACACACACACACACACAGAAACAGGACAACAGAGAGAGAAACAGAAACAGAGTAGAGAAACAACAGAGACAGACAGGACAAAAGACAGAGACACAGACAGTACAGACTGAGAAACAGACAGACAGACAGACATGAGTCAGACACAAGAGGTTGAGCAGGTGTCAGGGTTTAGGGCGACTTTGGTTTAATTGTCGTTGTAACTGGTTCCCTGGTGGCACTTTCTCCCCGCTTTCGATTAAAACTGACTGATAACACCCCCCCCCACACAACACATAACACTCTCCCTCCATCTCTCTCCTCCATCTCTCACATGCCTCACTCACACATACACACTCACCCACAATACCACATAACCTACACAAACACACACACCCACACACACCATTTACACAACACACAAACACATACACATACAAACACACAATACACCACACACCTCCACAACACACAAACAACACACAAGACAACACCTACACAACACACAAAATACACACACGACACCACCTAAACAACACACAAATACACACACACACAATACACACACCTACACAACACACAAAACACATAACACACACAACACAATACACTACACACACTACACAACATACACACACAACACATTCCAACACACACAAACACACACACCTACACAACGCACAACACAAAACACACACGTACACAACACCACACACACAAAAAACACAAAACACTACAAACCACAAAATACACAAAACACACAATCACAACACCTACACACAATACACAAAAACACACACACACCTAAACAACACACACACACACACCACACACCACACACACACACACACACCACACACACACACCCAACAGACACACACACACCACACACATAGGACGGATATCCTGGTGATTACAGTGATGCGCATTGCGCTAGTGATCTGTGACGGGTTTGAAATCTCGTTTAAGAGGATTTATTACATTTGGCGTTAACATAAGTGCCGACTCCACTCTCCCCTAAAGTCATTTTAGATGACTATAACGAGGTCCCGTGTGCGAACGCACGCAGATCATCTTACGCAACACGTTTAAAAAACCCGTTCCCTTTTCGGAAGAGTAGGCCACTGTTGTGCCGGTTGGGGGGAACGGATGAAAAATTTTACCAAAGATGCATACACACAAGGGCGGGGGAGTAAAAAATAAAAAAAGGCATGATGGGCTTATTCCATTAGTCCGCGAAATAAAGAATAAACACTGTAAATAACAAAATTAATATAATTAATAAAATAATTATAATTCACATACAACACACACACCCTACACAACACAGGACACACAATATCACCTACACAAACACACCACCAACACAACACAATACCTACACAATACACCACACAACACACACACAACACACCCTACAAAAACTCCCCCCTTCCCCCCCCCCCCTCACACACAACACATCGCAAACCCTACCAATCTAGCTTAGCACATTCTCTCAAACAAATCCATCAAAAATTTAATCTGTCATTAAATCACTAATGCCTCGAACAAAAAAACCCATGATCACTAAACCAAACCAGACCAAACCAAAACCAAACCAAAACAAAAAACAAAAGAAAATCAAGAGCCCCCCTCCCCCTCCCCTCACCACATCTCCTTTGTAAACTAACAATGTCCAGTAATTCCTACCCCCCTCTCCCCCCCTCCACCATCACCAACTTCTCCCTTCACTCATTTCATCCTCCTCTCTCTCTCTCTCTCTCTCTCTCTCTCTCTCTCTCTCTCTCTCTCTCTCTCTCTTCTCTGTGTCTCTCTTCTTCCCCCTTCTGTCTTGTCTCTCTCTCTTCATCCACTTCCAACCACCTTCATTTATATTCGTTTTCATCAGTTGGTCTCCTCTCTCTCTCTCTCTATCTCTCTCTCTTCTCTCTTCTCTCTCTCTCTCTCTCTCTCTTTTTTTCTTCTCTTCTCTCTGTATCCACCCCAACCACTTTCATTAATATATTCCTTTTCGCAGTTTCTCTGCTTGCTTGTTGATGTTAACGGACAGCAATGTCCATTATCCTTTTGCCTTGGCTAAAAACACTGACGTTGAATTAAAACAGATTGCTATTCATTCACTATTTTTCTTTCTTCTTCTTCTTCTTCTTTTCTTCTTCTTCTTCTTCTTCTTTCTTCTCTCTTCTTCTTCCTCTTGTCTTCTTTCTTCATCATCATCATCATCATCAGCATCATCATCTTCTCATCATCTCATCATCATCATCATCTTCTTCTTCTTCTTCTTTTCTTCTTTTCTTATTCTTCTTCTTCTTCGTTTGAATGCTCAGACAGCAAATACTTGTTGTACGTCATTTGAGCGAAAATGCGTCACGCTGCGTTAAGCGCATGGAAAGTCAGCCAGCCCATCCGACTCGTGTGGGAAAAACCTCTTATTTAAAGTCTTTATGGAAAAAAAAAAAGGACAGGGGAATGGACCAGAAGGCAAGACGAGAAGAGAGAGACGAGAGAGAGAGAGAGGGAGAGAGGAGAGAGAGAGAGAGGAGAGGAGAGAGAGAGATACGAGAGAGAGAGAGAGAGAGAGAGGAGAGAGAGAGAGAGAGAGAAGCCTAGAAGAAGAAGTGACCGGAAGAAAAAAAAGCAAGGCAGAAAACAAAGAAAGAGATCGAAAAATGGGAATTAGTAGCGCAAATTCCCAGAAGATGAGGATGCTATTTATACTGACATTTCCCTCCCCCCCCCCCCCCCCTCCCCCTAGGGGGAATTTGTTTTTTATTTTTTTTTTTTCATTTATTTAAACTTTTTTATTTCCAGGATAATGAAATATGCCGTTATTTTACATCCAGTCCATATGTGTATGGGGGGTTTGGCCAAATTTTATCGTAACGTTCCCACCGGCACACATGGCCTACTTTTCCGAAATAAGCGGAACAGGTCGACCTTTCCTCCTCCCTCCCTCCCCCCCTCCTCTCTTTCCCCCCCCCACCAACACAACACTCCCTTCCAGAAAAAAACCACGCCCAAATTATCCCCCCCCCCCCCCCCAAACCACCACAACCATCCTCTTTCCCACCTCCTCCTCCCCCCACCCTATCGTTCTTTCATTGACCATCCCTACATATGCCCTGTCGTCAGATGATGGATATTGATGTCACGGCGCTGCAGACAGTGTTAAGAAGACCCCCCCCCCTCCCACTCCCCATAGTAAAGGAAAGTAAAAGGAGTCCCATAACCTATAAGGTCGTAGGGGAGCGAGGCGTCAGAGACCTTACTTCTCTAGGGCCAGCATATTGAGGGCGGCGCCCATCTCCTCTCCCTCGCTGCTTTACCTTCTCTGACTCTAAAGAGGGCAGGTACCCATTTACAGCTGGGTGAACTGGGGGAACTGTACTGAAGCCAAGGCGCGCAAAGGGTCACCCATCCAACTGGTAACCACTCGACGCTGCTTAACTTGGCTGGGGGAAAGCGAGTGCTCCGACCACTGAGCTATCCCG
>CM054153.1:23549957-23574957 GCA_028751875.1 Rapana venosa | reverse complement strand
AACTGACTGATTGACTGACCGACGAACGGACGGCCAGTAACCAGAAAGCTAAACGTACACATCCAGTGGTCACACACATACACGCTCATACGCACGCATGTACGCACACACATACAAGTGGAAAGACGTTACACAGAAGAAAAGAGTATACACACACATACATACACATGCACGCATGACTATATACCTACAAACATAAATACACATACAGACATACACAAACAGATTCATGCGCACACACACGCACGCACGAGCTTGCACGCAAACATACCACTCAGTATGTGCGCCTCATATGAATGCAAGCAGACAAACACACACAAACACACACACACACACACACGCACGCACGCACGCACGCACGCACGCACGCACGCACGCACGCACACGCACACCAGTCTTACACATGTAACTGTGATTAACTTGTTGAAGAAGTCGTAAGTATGAAGACTAAACTAACCACTACTGCACTGTACATCATCATCATTGTTACTATTATCATCATCACACATCATAATCAAAGACGAAAATGCGTAAAGTGATCCCAAATTCACACAGTTTCTGAAAAAAAAACCAACTCGAAAATTTGCAGAAACACACAGTTTGGAGACTTACCGAAGACAAAAATCAGCATCAGTATTTTCTCTTTTACATTCTAAAAAGGGAAACATGGATGCTGATACTAGATTGACGAAAATACACGAAATTCATGAAAGAAAAAAAATATCCAGCAGATGTGTTTGCGTATCGGTTAACAATCCGGCAAAAAACTCATCACAAGAAGAGTAAAGTTGAGGGGAGAGCAGGCATACACACAGGAATGAACATTTCGCTTCAACCAATAACATGCTTCCAAGTAGCAGATCACGTGGTCACGACTAACAACCAATCAACGCTTCGACGAGAGCTCCAAGTCACGCGAAAGGTCTCACATCCAATGGTATCATTTCCCACAGAAGTGCCAAAAAAAACAACAACACGTGACGAACTTCTCCTAGCCAATCACAACAAGCGCAAAGCACGCGACGCATCCTCTCACAGCCAATCATCGAAGACCGCGCTACTTTCCTGGGCAAACGCTTCAATGACGCTTGGAGGAGGAGCTTATCACCAACGCATAGATGAATATCATATTACATACAGGAATTATCCACAACGCAGCTCACACAAATATAAAGAAAAGAAAACCCAAAAGAAGAAGAACACTATCATAAAAAAATAACCACACACACACAAACATCTCCCCTCCCTTCAAGAAACCTTGTCAAGTCAGCAGCAAGTTCCTTCCTTCCTTTTCTTTTCTTTTCGGGTCTTCTACTGATCCGCGTACATGGTGTACAACTGACTGTTGCGCTTCATGATCTCTATACAGGGACCCAGCAGGCGCTCGAAGCACTCCCGCTCCAAGAACGCCACCTTCACCCGGCCCACGGCATACACGTTGGCAGTCCGCGGCTTGTTGTTGATGAGCGCCAGCTCCCCGAAATACGACGTCTCCGGCTGCTGCTGTGACTGCTGCTGCTGTGACTGCTGCTGTGACTGCGCGATCTCCTGCTCCTGCCCGTCCGGGGACGTGATGGTCACCTTGAGGTGACCCTCCTCCACGAAGTACATCCCGTCCGCGGTGTCCCCTTGCTCGATGATCGCCTCCCCGTCCTCGTAGACTTGAGTCACCAAGGCGTCCGCCAGGGTCATCCTCTCGTACGAGTCCAGGCACTGCAGGATGTTGACGCTCTCCAGCAAGGACTCGTACTTCTTGCGCTTCTTGAAGGCGCTCTTGAGGACGATCTTGCGGAAGGAGTTGCGGTCCATGGCCCAGAGGGTGCCCTCGGTGACGGCGCGCACGGTGGCGGAGCGGGGCATGTTGTACATGAGGGCCAGCTCCCCGAAGCTGCCCTTGTTGTCGAACTGGTACACCTTGTTCTCCCCGTCGCCTTCCACGTGCACCAGCACGTCGTAGGTGCCCGTGTCGATGACGTAGAAGTTGTCGCCGTCGTCGCCTTGCACGATCACCGTTTCGCCCGGTTCCACCTGCGGGGACGAGAAAGGGAGGGAGGGATGATTGAACTTGTTCAACTAGTAATCATTGTGGGTTGCATGTGCAGGAGTGGAATGAATGCGAGCGCTTTGATTTTTTTGGGGTTTTTTGTTGTTGCAAGATATAGCGCTATATAAATTCCATTAATTATTATTATTATTATTATTATTATTAATGTTGGATAGGGGTTATTTTTCCGTTTTTGTATTGGAGGTATGTAATGTGTGTGTGTGTGTGTGTGTGTGTGTGTGTGTGTGTGTGTGTGTGTGTGTGTGTGTGTGAGAGAGAAGAGAGAGAGAGAGAGAGAGAGAGAGAGAGAGAGAGGAGAGTGGGTGAGTTAGTGAGAGAGGAGTGAGTGAGTGGGAGAATGAGTTATTAGAGTGAGTGAGAGAGTGACTGAGTGAGGAAATGAGAGTGATTGAGAAAGTGAGTAAGTGAGTGGGTGAGCGAGTAAGTGGGAGAGTGAGTAAGTAAATGAGAGTGTGAGTGAGTGAGTAAATGAGAGTGTGAGCGAGCGAGTAAGTGAGAGAGTGAATCAATAAAGAATAGAGTGAGTGAATCGATCAGTCAGTCAGTCAGTCAGTCAGTCAGTCAGTCAGTCCGTCAGTAAGTAAATGAATAAGTAGGTGTTATTTCATTTGAGTTTGAGGCAAGTAAGTAAGGACAGAAATAAGTACGTGTGAAAGTAAGTAAATAAGTAAGTAAGTAAAGAAGTAAGTAAAGAAGAAAGTAAGTAAAGAAGTAAGTAAGTAAAGAAGTAAGTAAGTAAAGAAGTAAGTACGTGAGTTAGTGAATGTGCGAGTCGACCAGTCAGTCGGCCAATTAGTGAGTAAGTGAATGAGTATGTAGGTGTTATATCATCTGTGTCTGAGATGAGACATAAATAAGAAAGGAATTAATTAATCCATCAACTAATTAATTAAGTAAGTAAGGAAGGAAAGGCAGAAAGAAGGAAAGAGGGAAGGTGTATGTGTATTTGTGGTATGTATGTATGATGTGTGTAATGTATGTATATGTATGTAATGTGAGTATGTATGTAGATGTAGTAATATGTAGTATGTATGAAAGATGTATGTATGTATGTAGTATGTAAGTAGTATGCAATATGATGTAATGATGTATGTAGTTATATATATTTGTATGTGTATACAAATGCAGGCAGCATGGACATTGAGCATTATGCATTTTGCGTGTAGGAACGTGTAAGTGATGTGTGTGTGTGTGCGCGCGCGCGCGCGTACGTGCGTGTGCATGCGAGTGCGTGCGTGCGTGTGTGCGGGCGTGTGCATGCACGCGCGTGTGTGTGTGCTCTCTTGCTTTATTATTCGACGAAAACGTCCATTTCATTTGTGTGCAGTTATGTTTTTTTCTCTCTTCTATTTTGCAGAAACAGCTTTGGTGCATTTTATTCATATTTCATTGATTGTGTCTTTAGCTGTGTGTTGTGTGTGTGTGTGTGTGTAGTGTGTGTGTGGTGTGGTGTGTGTGTGTGCGCGTCGCGCGCCTGTGTGTCCTCTAGCTATGTGTGTGGTGCGTGCCGTTGTGATTGCGTGTGCGAGTGAGTGTGTGTGTGTCTATGGTGTGTTTGTTGGTGTTGTGTGTTTGTGTGTGTGTTGGTGTGTTGTGTGGTGTGTTGTGTCGTGTGTGTGTGTGTGTGGTGTGTGTGTGTGTGTGTGATGTGTGTGTTTTGTTGTGTGTGGTCTGTCAATTTTACGTCCTTTGACATCAAGTGATACAGTGTGTGTTTGTGTGTGTGTGTGTGGGGTGTGTGTGTGTCTTCTTTTACGTCTTGACTCGTGTCAGTGGTGTGTGTGTGTGTGTGTGTGTGTGTGTGTGTGTGTGTGTGTGGTGTGTGGTCTTCAATTTTACGTCCTTTGACATCAAGTGATACAGTGTGTGTGTGTGTGTGTGTGTGTGTGTGTGTGTGTGTGTGTGTGTGTGTGTGTGTGTGTAGTGTTCAATTTTACGTCCTTTCACATAAAGTGATACCGTGTGTGTGTGTGTGTGTGTGTGTGTGTGTGTTGTGTGTGTGTGTGTATGTGTGTGTGTGCGTGCGTGTGTGTGTATGTGTAAGTGCCCGTGTGTGTGTGTTTGTGTGTATGTGTGAGTGCCTGTGTGTGTATGTGTGTGCGTGCATACGTGTGTGTGTGTGTGTGTGTGTGTTGGATTGTCTATCAAGCCATCCCGTTCTCTTTGTTCTGCTGCAAACTCCGGATCATTGATTCCAGCAGTATTTGGACAGTCCAGTTTACACATGATAGCATCTCTTTTTTTGTTTTTTTTTTTGGCTGTTTTTTGTTTGTTTATTCTTGTTTGCACATGGTGTTCTTGTGTTTTTTTTATGCTTCTTTTGTTTGGTATGTGTGTGTGTGAGTGTGTGTGTGTGTGTGTGTGTGTGTGTGCGCGTGTGTGTGTGTGTATGCGTGCGTGCGTGTGTGTGTTGTTGTTGTTGTTGCTTCTATTTTACGTCTGTTCACTCAAAGTGAAATTAGATGTACGTACGTACGTGTGTGTGTGTGTGTGTGTGTGTGTGTGTGTGTGTGTGTGTGTGTGTGTGTGTGTGTGTGTGTGTGTTTAAGATATACTTCCCATTTTTATTCTTTGTTTTTCTCTGCTGTGCTCTCATTAGTTTTATTCATGTTTTATACCTTCCTTCTTTTTCTCATTTTTGCCTTTTTTTTTCTCTCTCTCTCTATCCTTTTTTTGGGGGTTCCTGTTTTTTCTTTTACCTTTATTTTTCGAAAATAGTTTCCTCATTTTTTTGCAACAACTGTAGGTTTAAAAAACAACAACAACTCTGATTAAAAAGAAAATTCCATTCTCTCTTTTTACCTGTTTCACTGTCTTGTTTTCTTCCTTTCTGTCTTTTTTTCCCATCTCGCGTCTTCCTTTATTTCTTTTTCTTTCAGTTCCTTCCTCCTGTATTTCTCATCCTATTTTCTCTCCATTTACCTTGCCCCATTTTGTCCCCGATTATTGAAAAACATTTTTCCCCCTCAATAATGTTCTGACTAAACGCCAGTGCAGTTTATACCCACCCTTTCTTTCTTTTATTCGTTCTTCACTCCGTCTTTTCTTTTACTCTTCCGCCAATTCTTCATTCAGTTTACCGTCTTCCTTCCTTACTTCACGTTTCTCTCTCTCTCTCTCTCTCTCTCTCTCTCTCTCTCTTCTCTCTCTCTCTCTCCTTCTTCTCCGTTTCTCTCTCCTCTCTCTCTCTCTCTCTCTCTCCTTCCTTCTTCCGTTTCTCTCTCTCTCTCTCTCAGTAGTGTAATGATATTTATTTATTACTACAATTCATTCCACTCCACCCTTTCTTCTGTTTATTCTTCCTTCATTCCCTCTTTTCTTTTTTACTCCTCTGCCAAATCTTCATTCAGTTTACCGCCTTTCTTCCTTCCTTCAGTTTTTTTCTCTCTCAATATTGTACTGACTTTTATTTAGTATTACAGTTCATTCCACTCCCTTCATCCTTTCTTTTTATTCTTCCTTCATTTCCTTTCTTCTTCATTCTTTACCACATCCTGCTTTTCCTTTACCTTCTTCCTTCCTCAATCCCTTACACTTCTTCTTTTCCTCTTTTAATCTTTCTTCATTCACTCCCCCCTTTGCTTCTCACCAAATATTCATCCAATTTACTTTTTTTCCTCTTCACTCTTTCTTCTTTTTCAAATTTCTCTCATTAATATACTGACCTTTACTACTATAATTCATATGTCCCCCTCCTTCCTTCCCCTCCCTATTCCATTATCCTCTATATAAAAGAATAAATAAATAAATAAATAAATTCCTTCCTTTAAAAAAACATTCTTCTTTCCATATCTTCCCCTTATTCAATTTTTTAACCAATCTCCTTTCCGTTTACTCTTTTCCTTCTTTTTAAAAGATTTTTTTCATTAACCAATTTGTTAAACATTATATTGACAAAACAATAGCACTCCTTTCTTCTTCGTTCATTCTCACTTTCCTTCATTCCTGATTCGCCTTCTCTCTCTCTCTGTGTCTCTCTCTCTCTCCCTCTCCGTTCTCCTCTCTCTCTTTCCTTCATTTTAAACTTTTATTCTTCCATTATTCCTTTCCTTCTTCATCAATCTTCCATCCCTTTACCAGTTCCTATCTTTCCTTTCTTTAAATGGATCCCACCCCATCCCCCACCCGACCCTTTCTCAACACAAGTACACTTCCTTCCCCTTCCTTCCTTCCTTTCTTTTTTGTCAATTTCTTCCTTCACTCCTTCCGTTCTTTACTCCTCCACCGAATCTTTTCCTTACTCCCCCCCTCTCCTCCTCCCCCTTCCTCCCCCCCCCCCCCCCCCCCCCCCCCCCCCCATCATCACACACAATTCTTTTTCAATTTTCTCTTTCAACACGAGCTGGCTAATACGTATAGTAGTAGTAGTATAGTAGTAGTAGTAGTACGGTACTTATAAACAGTGTGAAAATTCATTTTAGTCCAGCGCCTTGTGTGTCTCTCGCTAGTAGGTATTGATTGCCTTGTCAATCTTTGGGGAATCTCTCGCTGCGCGCGCGCGCGCGTGGTGGTGGTGTGTGTGTGTGTGTAAGTGGTTAGGGTTGTGTAAAAGTGTATGTGTGTGTATGTGTAAGTGTGTGTGTGTGTGTGTGTGAGTAAAAGTGTATGTGTGTGTATGTGTGTGTGTAAGTGTGTGTGTGTGTGTGTAAACGTGTGAGTGTGTGTGCGGTTGTGCGTGTGTGTGTGCGTGTGTGTGTATGTGTGTGTGCACGCGGGCGCGTGTGCAATATGTTTGTGTAGAGACAGAAATAGAGTGAGGGGGCAGGGAGAGGGAGAAACAGAGAGAGAGAGAGAGAGAGAGAGAGAGAGAGAGAGAGAGAGAGAGAGAGAGAGAGAGAGGGAGAGGGAAGCAGAGAGAGAGAGAGAGAGAGAGAGAGAGAGAGAGAGAGAGAGAGAGAGAGAGAGAGAGAGAGAGAGAGAGAGAGATGGAGGGAGGGAGGAAGGACGGAAAGAAAGAAAGAGAGAGAGGAAAGTTTATCTTTTACACACACACATGCATACATACACCACACCAACGACAAAAAACAAAACAGCAACAACACACACACACACACACCCAAAACAGTCCTTCGGATGAGACTATAAACCGAGGCCCCGTGTTCGAACACATGCAGAACATCCTGCGCACACGTTAAATCCTGTTCCGCTTTTCGGAAGAGTAGGCCATTGTGTGCCGGTGGAAACAGATGACAAAATTGACAAAACTGCATACACACGGGGACTGGATGTAAAAAAGCACATGAGTGCTTATTCCATTATGCTCGATATAAAAGAATAAATAAATAAAAGAATAACTAAAATAACTAACCCCCCCCCCCCCACCCCACCTACATGCAAACCAACCAACAGAACCAAACAACAACAAACCCTTCTGTGGTATAATATATATATATATATATATATATATATATATATATATATATATATATATATATATATATATACGTATTGCACGTTGCAGTCAGTCTTGTCCCCAAGCTAGCTAGATAGATAGATCCAGCAAAAGCAAAGCAAGCCTTCATCTGCATGCACACACTGCATGTACTGACCTGTTTTTCAAACATAGCATCCAATACTTCCTGCATCTGCTCGTGTTCCAGACATCTGCAAAATACAACCAGAACAAAACATGACACGCCAAGAAAGAAGAAAAAAAGAAAAAACAAACAAACCCTGAACGGTATCACCCGTGCGTTACAAAGAACCCAAGCCCCTTTTCTCTCTTTCTTTCCTTTTGGGCCAAGGTGACACCCAAATCAGGGAAAGCACACGCGAACACTTGCTGTGAAATGACGTCAAAATATGATGATGACGATGGTGATGACGATGAAAAAGTGAAAAAATACGTCGTAGAGTTTGCAAAAAAAAGGCTCACAGAAAAAGAGCAAAAAAAAAAAAAAGCGATTAAAAAAAAAAGCTTCACGTTACGATGGACACACGTACGGACAGTGATGGCGATCGTGAAATGACGTCAAATTCGATTTTTGGGGGGGGGGGGGGGGGGAGTGGGGGGGGGGGGGGTAGGGAGTGGGGAGAAGACGTATACGGGCAAATTGTTTCCTCAGGTTACAGTTAAAAATCGGTCACTCACACACACACAGATACACACACACACACACACACACACAGATGCACACACAGATGCACACACACAGATTCACACACACAAGCTGCTGAGAAATGACGTCAATATAGACGTAATGGTGGCGGTGGTGGAGGTGGAGAGACAGTGGGGTGGGGGTGGGGGGTTGGGGGTGGGAGGGTTGTTTGGGGGGGGGGGGGGGGGTGGGGGGGCGGTATGGAGGAGACATGCGCGGTATTTTGCTGACGAATCTAAACCTTAAAAGTGTTTTGTGTTTTGGGAGTAGTTGTGTGTTGACTTGGAATTGCAAATGTTGGTCTGGGAGGAATAGGCAGGCATGGGCACAGAATTTTAGCATCAACATGGTTTTGTACCACCGTCTTTTTGTTTGTTGCAGGTGGAGGAAACACTTTTTTTCTTTCACTTAACATTAGCTCCGTAATTTCTTCCCCCCCCCCCCCCCCCCCCCCCCCTCTCTCTCTCGTCTCTCTCTCTGCGGGGATTGCATGTAAAAAAAAAAAAGCACATGGGTGCTTATTTATTAACCTCGAAATAAAAGAATTTGTCATTCTCTCTCTTTCCTCTCTCTCTCTCACTCTCTCTCTCTCTCTCTCTCTCTCTCTCCTCTCTCTCTCTCTCTCTCTCTCTCTCTCTCTCTCTTCTCTCTCTCTCTCTCGTGGTGATAGTGGTGACGGTGACTATGATGTACGTGTTAAAGATGACGACGGTGACTCAAGATTCAAAATTTTTAAATTTTTATTTCAAGGGAAACAAACCCACCAAGGGTTACATGGAATTTAACCCCCCCCCCCCCACAACTTGCAGATGTGGGCGTGCGAATATACTCACAACACCAATTCAATACGTAATGACGTGACGATGTAGATGCTGAGGGTGATAATAATGATAACGATGATGTAGATGTGGAACATGATAATGGCGACGATGATGTGGATGTTGAAGATGATGATGGCGACGATGATGTGGATGCTGAAGACGATGATGGCGACGATGACGTAGATGTTGAAGGTGATGACGATGATGTATATGTTGAAGATGACGATGGGAACGATGACGTAGATGATAAAGATGATGATCGTGATGACGATGTAGATATCGAAGATGACGTTCGTGACGTTGATACGCAGGCTGAAGAGAATGATGACAGTGTAGATGTTGAAGAAGAAGTTGATGATGACGCAGATGATGAACATGATGATGCTGATATTGATGTAGTTGCTGTGTCTGCTGCTGTTGCGTTGAAGATGCTGATTATGATGACTATTGTAGAGGTTGAAGATGATGATGGGGATAATAATAATGATAATTATGATAATAATACATGGAATTTATATAGCACTATCTCTTGCAACAAAACAAATCAAAGCGATTCATTCATCCTACTCATTCACATGCAGCCAGTTACAATTGTTTTTTAAAATTTTTTTTCTTTATTACAAATTCAAATGTATAATAATAATAATAATAATAATAATAATAATAATGTATGGAATTTATATAGCGCTGAATCTTGCAAAGCAACAAATCAAAGCGCTCAGATTTCATTTCATACCACTTTAAGTCACGGCAGATTTCTCTCCGTGAAATTCGGGCTGCTCTCCCCGGGGAGAGCGGGAGAGCGCGTCGCCACAAGAGGAGCGCCACCCTTTTTTTTCATTTTTTTTTTCATGTCTGCAACTGTATTTGTTTTCCTATCAGAGTGGCTTTTTTCTAAAAAAATTGCCAGGGACAACTCTCTTGTTGCCGTGGGTTCTTTTACGTGCGCTAAATAATTACGTGTAACACACGGGACCTCGGTTTATCGTCTCATCCGAAAGACTAGCGCCCAGACCACCACTCATGGTCTAATGGATGGGGGGAAAGTTTCCGGTCCAAACGGGGTACGAACCGCCGCACACTTCAGACCCGGACTTTTCGCTTTCTAGACAGGCACGTTACCTCTAGACCACACGCTCGCACACCCACACACACATAAGGCTGTACACTCGGGCAGGGTGATGGGGTTTTGTCTGTTGAGGGCAGGGACACAAATGAAATGGAACAAGAGGGGAGAGTCTTAGCTTTGAAATAAGATATATAAGATAATGAAGACAAGGTAGAGACGGAGTGTAGTTTTGTGTATTTGCAGAATTGGAAATGTGAAATGGAAAAAAAACCCAAACCGTTTTCTGCTATGATGTATATCTCCTCGTCCCTGCCCCAAACATGTTTCTATAGTGGCCCAAGGCCGAAGTACAAGAAAACTTTTCAGTGTTCGGTGTTTAGTGTTCAGTTTTCAGTGTTCTCTCTCTCTCTCTCTCTCTCTCTCTCTCTCTCTCTCTCTCTCTCTCCTCTCTCTCTCTCTCTCTCTCTCACACTTATTTCCCTTCACTATGACGTTACACCTTCTGTCTTGGCATTAAAATGACATCTTTATCTCGATTCTATCATTGTAAAATGAAAAGACTTTTCTCATATCATTTCAAGTTAAAAGCTCCTTTGGATGATCATTATATCACATATAGTTTATCTTTAAAATAGAAAAAGAAGACGTGTGCATGAGTGGAGAGACAGAGAGAGAGAGAGAGAGAGAGAGAGAGAGAGAAGAGAGAGAGAGAGAGAGAGAGAGAGAGAGAGAGAGAGAGAGAGAGAGAGAGAGAGGTCAAATTATTTTACTTCGAGGATAATGAATAAGCACTCATGTGCTTTTAATTTTTTTTTACATCCAGTCCCCAGCGAGAAAGAGTGAGAGAGAGAGAGAGAGAGGAGAGAAGAGAGAGAGAGAGAGAGAGAGAGAGAGATAGATAGAGAGAGAGACAGACAGAAAGACACAGAGAGAGAGAGAGAGAGAGAGAGAGAGAGAGAGAGAGAGAGAGAGAGAGAGAGAGAGAGAGAGAGAGAGAGAGAGAGATTCTTTTACTTCGAGGATAATGAATAAGCACTCATGTGATTTTATTTTTTTACATCCAGTCTCCAGCGAGAAAGACAGAGAGAGAGAGAGAGAGAGAGAGAGAGAGAGAGAGAGAGAGAGAGAGAGAGAGAGAGAGAGAGGGAGGGAGGGACAGAAAGACAGAGATCAAATTCTTTTACTTCGAGGATCATGAAAAAGCACTCATGTGCTTTATTTTTTTACATCCAGTCCCCAGCAAGAAGAGAGAGAGAGGAGAGAGAGAGAGAGAGAGAGAGAGAGAGAGAGAGAGAGAGAGAGAGAGACAGACAGACAGACAGACAGAGAGAAACAGAGAGAAAGACAGACAGACAGACAGACAGACAAGAGAGAGAGAGAGAGAGAGAGAGAGAGAGAGAGAGAGAGAGAGAGAGAGAGAGGACAGAGAGAGAGAGAGACAGAGACAGAGATCAAATTATTTTATTTCGAGGATAAAAATGAATACGCACTCGTGTGCTTTTTTAAAATTTTACATCCAGTCCCCAGCGAGAAAGAGAGAGACAGAGAGAGAGAACGACAGACAGAGACAGACACAGTGAGAGACAGAGACAGAGACAGAGAACGCGCGCACCAAGGAGAGGATTTTCAAGGACAGCTTACAAATCCGCAGCCCCCAATCAATCACGGTCAGGCTTAATTGCCACTACCACCATCACCCATACACACAACACTCTGCCCACTCCCCTCCCCTCCCCATCCTCCTCCCCACCTCCTAGCACCTTCCCCCACCCCTCTTGCCTCTCCCTTCCCCTCCTTTACTCATTCAAGTTTACAACCGTGCTGCACGACTTTGCTTTCCTTCTTCAAAATCTGTCGGTTAAGCTCTCCAACATTCTCTTCACTGGTTGCCTATGAAAGAAAGAATAGGTTACAAAACTGCCGCTTATTCTTCAACAGTAAAAAACACGACTCTGGTAGCCTCAATCCACAACTTGTTGTTGTTTTTCTTCTTGTTCTTCTTGTTCTTGTTCTTGTTGTTCTTCTTCTTCTCCTTTTTCTTCTTCTTCTAAATATGACCGTGTCACTCCTCTTTAAGCTCTTCTATATTCTCTTCACTGGTTACCTATGAAAGAAGGAATAAGTTACAAAACTGTCGCTTATTCTTCAACAGTTAAACACGACTCGGCAGGGGTGGGTGGGGAAAGGGTCTCAATTTGAAACCATATACTATAATTACCATCATTACTGGCTCCTTCCACCCACTCACACTCTAAGTCTTAACTTTCTTTAGCATGAACACACACACACACACACACACACACACACACACACACACACACACACACACACACACACCACACACACACACACACACACACACACACACCCTCCACTCATACTCTACCTTAACTTTCTTTAGTATCAACACACACACACACACACACACACACACACACACACACACACACACACACACACCACACACACACACACACACACACACACACACACACACACTCGCACACACACACTCTCTATCTCTCTCTCTCGAAGAACATCTTGCGCACACGTTAAAACCCGTTCCACTTTTTGGAAGAGTAGGCCACAGTGTGCCGGTGGGAACGGATGACAACATTTACCAAAAAAAACTGCACGCACACGGGGACTAGATGTTAAAAAACCCCAACAACCACACACACACACGAGTGCTGTATTCTATCATCCTCGAAAATTAAAAAGAAAAAGAAATAAAAATAACAAAAATAAAAGTAAGAAAAAAACACAAAACACAGCACCCTCCCACTCCCCCCCCCCATCCCTCCTCCACCTACCCCCACCCCCCTCCCCTCAACCACCACTACCCCCCTCCCCCCACTCCCTCCCCCCCCCCCACACGCACACACACACACACGCGCACACACACACACACAACACACACACACACACACACACACACACACACACACACACACACACACACACACACACACGCACACACACACACACACACACACACACCTCTACTCGGCACACCAGATACTAAACATAGCAGCACTCATTCGTAGCCCTCAGAAACAGACTTTCCCAAGGGAAAGAAGGCAGGCAGGCAGGCAGGCAGGCAGAAGGCTACCACGCTAAGGTCCCTTGTTGGCACAAGGAGCAAAGTGTAGCCACCACATGTTGTCCATTGTCAATGGCATTTCCATACCACACACCACCACCACCACCACCACCACCACCATTGACCTTTCATGCTCTTGAACCTCAGTGCAACTTCCCCCCCCCCCCCCCCCCCCCCAACCTCCCCAAAGTCATCAGATGAGACTATAAACCGATGTACGGTGTGTGAAGAACGCACGCAGAACATCTAGCGCACACGTTAAAAACCTGGTCCGCTTTTTCGGAAGAGTAGGTCATTGTGTGCCGGTAGAAACGGATGACAAAAATGGACAAAACTGCATACACTTGGTGACTGGATGTAAAAGAGCATATTGTGGGTGCTTGTTCCATTAATCCTCAAGATAAAATTAAAAAGATTAAAAAAAGAAAATAAAAAGAATGGGCGAAAAGAAGAGACAGGTATTTACAACATTGTATTCCTACATTTGTGTGGTGTGTGTGTGTGTGTGTGTGTGTGTGTGTGGTGTGTGTGTGTGTGTGTGTGTGTGCGGCGCGCGCGCACCTGGGTTTGTGTTTGTGTATGATAATTTTTTAAAGCTAATCTTGGAATGCTTTTAACAATCTGAAATGTATTTTTCTTGTGTCTTGTGAGATAATGATAGGTATCAATGTGCCTGTCAGTATTGTAATTGCCCTTTATGGATGATTAAAGTGTTTTTTGACTTGACTTGCGACCTTTGGCCTTGACTGCCGTCTCTGTTCTGTGCGGCGCCTCTGTCTCTGTCTCTCTGTCTGTGCGGCCCTGCTCTGCTCTCTGTCTTGGTCTCCTCTGTCTGTGCGGTCTCTGTCTCTGTCTGTGCGGCCTGTCTCTATATCTCTCTCTGTGCGGCAGTTTTCTTGTTGATTTATCTATCGTCTGTGGCAAACAGAGGGCCTAAAGAGGCCAGTGTTGTGTGTGTGTGTGTGTGTGTGTGTTGTGTGTGTGTGTGTTGTGTGTGTGATCTGTAGGCGTCATCTTCAGCCTGCGAGCTGTTTGGCCATTAGAGTACAGCCTCAGCAGAAACCCTGACGACTAAGCTATCCATCACTCTGATGGCAATGGTAGGCTATGGTAGGTTTTGGCGTCTAAAGATCTACAATCTCTCTCTCTCTCTCTCTCTCTCTCTCTCTCTCTCTCTCTCTCTCTCTCTCTCTCTCTCTCTCTCTCCCCTAGCAATTTATTTGTATAAAGCTTTTAAAATTAGAAATACTGTCTGTACTTGAGGTATTATTCTTCTGTTCATAAATGTTTCTTATGCAACATGTTTTGGAATGTTGATTATGTACACACAACCCTTCATACGGGCCAAGGCCTATAATGAATAAACTTGTGCATTCGCATTCTCTCTCTCTCTCTCTCTCTCTCTCTCTCTCTCTCTCTCTCTCTCCTCTCTCCTCTCTCTCTCTCTCTCTGTATGTTGTGTGTGTGTGTGTGAGTGTGTGTAGTGTGTGTGTGTTGTGTGTGTACGTGTGTTGTAAAGTGTGTGTGTGTGTGTGTGTGTGAGAGAGAGAGAGGAGAGAGAGAGAGAGAGAGAGAGAGAGAGAGTGCGTGCGTGAGTGTGTGTGAGCGAGGAGAGAGAGAGAGAGAGAGAGAGAGAGAGAGAGAGAGAGAGAGAGAGAGAGGAGAGAGAGAGAGAGTGCTTGCGTGCGTACGTGCGTCAAGTCAAATTTTTATTTCCAGATGGTACATTGAATAAGCAATGCATTTGCTTTTTTTCATCAAGCCATCTATCTAGGAACAAAAAACAACTTGATCAATATTATCTAACTACATTAATACCATAACCAATAAAAATAAAACTAATTCCAAAAGAAAAATAGAAAAAAAGGGAAAAAAAGAAAGATAACAAATACACACACGTGACCAAAAACAACAACAAAAACAACTCATCAACAACAAAAATGATCCCCCCCCCCCCCCGACCCCAACAAGAAAAATACACTGCATAACTCGTACACACATACACGCGTGCACACGCACCGCAACGCAACATAACACAACCCAACCCAACCCAACCCAACACAACACAACACACACACACGTACATACACACGTACATTTGTACTCACATAGATTTGGATTACAAGAAAATGAGAGAAAAAAAAGTAAATTATCAAACAAAATCTATCAGGTTACAATATTACCCGTTTCATTGTCATACTTTAGAATTAATGACAACCAACACACAAAAAGCTATGACCACCTCCCCATCCCCCCCCCCCCCCCACCCCACCCCGTCGTATCTCAAGACAAACAAAAGAATCAAACAAGGAAACAAACAAAGAGAACAAAGCATCCCCCCTACAAACAGAACAAAGCATCCCCCCCCCAAAAAAAAAAAAAAAAAGCGCGCGTGTGTGTGTCTTTGTGTGCGTGTGTGTGCGTGCGTGTGTAGTGTGTGCGTGCGTGCGTGTGTAGTGTGTGTGTGTGTACGTGCGCGCGTGTGTGTCTTGGTTTTAACGTCTGTCCTCTAATACTGTGATATTAGACATGGAGATGGGGAAAGGAGAAAGAGCTAAAAGATAAATATCAGTGGATGTGTATGTCCGAGTAAAATGGGGAACGCCAAAAATATAATCTAGCCATTAGAAACTTGTTGTGAACTACGGATGCGAATAACACAAAGGAAAATAAACGAGCTGCAGTGAACTTTAAAAAAAAAAAACCAAAACAAAACGCTCAAATAGTTTTTTATCATGAAAAAAATAAATCTTATTATTTGGTGATAAAACAGTTTTATCCTAGAATAGGTGGACGACTGCAATTTCTAAAGCAAGACTACATTTTGGGTATCTTTTAACACTCCATGACAGTATGAGGGGGACGGGATAGCCTAGTGGTTAGAACATTGCGCTCGCAATCTGACGACCCGGGTTCGATTCCCGTTCAAGGGGATATTTTCCTCTGGAGTTAACATCAGTGCAGACTCCACTCTCCCCAAAAGTCCTTCGGATGAGACTATAAACCGAGGCCCCGTGTGCGAACGCACGCAGAACATCTTGCGCACACGTTAAATCCTGTTCCGCTTTTCGTAAGAGTAGGCCATTGTGTGCCGGTGGGAACGGATGACAGAACTGACAAAACCGCATATACACGGGAACAGGATGTAAAAAAAAAAGCACATGAGTGCTTATTCCATTATCCTCGATATAAAAGAATGAAATACATAAAATAAATAAAATAAAACACACACACACACACACACACACTACACACACACACTTACACACACACACACACACACACACACACACACACACACACACACACACACACAACACACACACACACACACACACACACACACACACACACACATTCAATCTTCTTCTTCGTCGTCGAACGCTCAGACAGCAACTATGGTTGTCTGTCACATGAGGGAAAAGTCAGGCCCAGCACATCCGACTTCGGTGTGGTAGAACAGTTTTTCTTTTAAGTCTTTCTGACCCAAAACAGACAGAAGAATGAATGGACCAAGAAACTAGACACGAATGAGGTGACCGGAAGAAAAGGAACAAGACAGAAAAACGAGAGGGATAGAAAAGAGGAAATTTCTAGCACAACATTTCCAGAAGCTGGAGGATGCTATTTTATATTGACAAGTCCCAGACACGCCCACCGGGAGGGGGGGGGGGGGGAGAAGAATGGGGGGAGGTGGCGGAAGAAAAATATTCAGTGATATTCTAAGTGCAGCAGGTCTTTCGAATGTCACGATGAACTCAGACCCAAAATGCAACGCCAAATGAAAGCAGGAAACGTGATAAAGGATGGGGACAGTAAGAAAATTGGCTCTGGAAACGAGAAGGCAGTTTTATGGGGCAAACAAATGCTCATACACTGAGGCGTCACAGAGAGAGAGAGAGAGAGAGAGAGAGAGAGAGAGAGAGAGAGAGAGAGAGAGAGAGAGAGAGAGAGAGAGAGAGAGAGAGAGAACGAGAGAGAGAGAGAGACCGAGAGAGAGAGAATTGTAATGGTATAGGGGAGACTGCGCTATTCTGGTGCAGCCTTTCTCACTGAAGAGAAGCAGACCTATTCCCAAGTAGAATAATCGCCTGTGATAATAAGACGAATCCCTCCCTCCACCCCCCCAAACACACACAGGCATACAGAGATCGTTACCGACACACACACACACACACACACACACACACAACACACACACACAACAACAACACAACACCACCACACACAACACACACACACAGCACACAGACAAACAGACACGCACGCAACGCGCACACAGAGCTTACACACACAGAGCTTACACACACACACGAACACACGTACACACACACACACTCACACACACACCACACGACAACACACGTAACACACACACACACTCCACACACACATATACATACATACACACACACCACAGACACAAACAGACTCATCAGCTTACACACACACACACACACACACACACACACACACACACACACACACACACACACAACACACACCGCTTACACACTCACCCCTTACACACACACACACACACACACACACACACACACACACACACACACACACACACACACACACCACACACACACACACCACACACACACACACACACACACACACACACACACACACACACACACACACACACACACACCCTTACCGCTTACAAACACACACACACACCTTACCGCTTACAAACACACACACACACACACACACACACACACACCACACACACACACACACACACACACACACACACACACACACACACACACACACAGAAGCAATCAATCAATTGCGGCTACCTATCCCACTTAAACAGGCTGAACCCCCTGTACCTATTATCTCTGGGTCGTGGCTGTTTGCCCATGCTATTATTATTCCTTGTGTGTGTGTGTGTGTGTGTGTGTGTGTGTGTGTGTGTGTGTGTGTGTGTGTGTGTGTGTGTGTGGGTGTATGTATGCATGCATGCATATATTCATATCAGTACCATCACCATTAGCATAATTATCATCACCATCGCCATTATTATCATCACTTCAGAATGTGAACAGACTTTAAACACGCAACAACAATATCATCGTCATCGTCGTTATAACATCATTGTCGTCATGGTTGTCGTTATCGTCTTCGTCGTCGTCGTCACTATCATCATCACCACCACCTTCATCACCAACACAGTCATCATCATCATCATCATCATCATCATAATCATAGCAGCAGCAGCAGCAGCAGCAGCAGCAGCAGCAGCAGCAGCAGCAGCAGCAGCAGCAGCAGCAGCAGCAGCAGCAGCAGAAGCAGCAGAAGCAGCAGCAGCAGCAGCAGCAGCAGCAGCAGAAGCAGCAGCAGCAGCAGCAGCAGCAGCAGCAGCAGCACCACCACCACCACCACCACCACCACACCACCACCACCATCATCATCATCATCATCATCATCATCATCATCATCATCATCATCATCAGAGATGGCTAACTGCTACGTTCTTCCCCACTCTCTGCCACCACCACCACCACCACCACCACCACCACCACCAACCACCACCACCACCAACCACCACCACCACCACCAACCACCACCACCACCAACCACCACCACCAACCACCACCACCACCAACCACCACCACCACCACCACCACCACCACCACCACCACCATCATAGATGGCTAACTCCTATGTTCTTCCCCCCCTCTCCCCCCCCCACCCCCACCCCCGGCTGCTGGTCAATTTACTAAAATGGCGCACTGCATAGGTTTAAAAGTAGAGATGGTTAGACTACATCGCTTTGATTTGGTGCTTTACAAGATTCAGCGCTATATAAATTCCATACAATATTATTATTATTATTATAATTATTATTACTACAAGACGCTCTGTGCGCGCTAAGACTATACAGCTGTAGGGGAAATCGTTTTAGTTTTAGAACTCACAGCTACGCACAACATGCTGGTCGCTTGTCTACAACTTCTTTTTGTTGTTGGTGGTTGTTGGAACAGACACACAACAGACACATGCAACCCAAGTGGATGCCTCAGTCCTCATTTTCAAACTAATCTGTCGGGGGGCCGGATTAGCCTAGTGGTTAAGAGCGTTGCGCTCGTGAATCTGACGGCCCGGGTTCGAGCCCCCACCGAGATACCCGCCCGTTTTGAGGAGATTTGTCTGCAAAAGTTAGTGGCGCTGCTCTTGTGGCGACGCGCTCTTCCTGGGAAGAGCAGCCCGAATTTCACACAGAGAAATCTGCGTGACTTAAAGTGGTAGAAATAAATAAATAAATAAATAAAAATAAATAACCTCAGTCCCAACTCCACTCACTCAAAAGTCCTTTGGATGAAACTCTAAACCAAGGTCCTGTGTGCAAACGCATGCAGAACATCTTGCGCACACCTTCAAACCCGTTCCGTCTTTTGAAAATGTAGGCCATTGCGTGCCGACAGGAACGGAGAGCTAAATTTGAAAAGCGCATGCACACTGGTGTGGAGTTTAGGCATCATTCCCGAAGTCGGAATACATCTACCTTACAGCCCCTAAAATTGGTCACATACGCAAAACTCTCACCCCTGGTAAACCTAGGAGTTCTCTAGCCAAGGAACAAAAGAAAACAGACACACTCCCACCCCCTCCCCTTTACACCAACACGACAACAACAACAATATTACAACAGCAGCAACAACAAAACAAAAAAAACCCTAACCTGCTTAATGACCGTTATGTCCCACTCCCCCCTCTACACACACACACACACACACACACACACACACACACACACACACACACACACACACACACACACACACACACAACACACACACACACACACACCCACCACACACACACACACACATCACACACACCACTCACACTCCTCTCTCTCTCTCCCCCCCCCCTTTTGTTTCTTTATTTATTTATTTTATTCTTTTATATCGAGGATAAAGGAATAAGCGCCTATGCGCTTTTCTTCTTTTTAACATCCAGTCCCCCGTGTGTATGCGGTTTTTGTAAAAGTCTGTCATCTGTTCCCACCTTTTCACATTTTGTGTTGACTAATAGCGTTTCGCGCTCTCCCTCTGGTCCATTACACGCCTTCAATGCAAGAACACATTAGCTACATCTGCCTGGCATTAAGCGAAAAAAACACCAACCAACAACACCCAAACTTTCCTGTGCTGTGATGCATATGTCAGCGTTACGTGTCTCTGTTGTTTCCTGGTTGTTTTTGTGGTTGTTTTCCACATTACTGTAACTTACGTTGTTGATACATCTTCTGCCTGAGCTGGTTCCATTCCTCACTAGCAGCAAGTTTACAACAACGCTTGCAAGACTCGATGTTTTGTTTGGTATTTTCGTTTTCTCGTTCTTCGGCTAGAGCTCCGACAATCATTCATTCATTCATTCTTTCTTTCTTTCTTTCTTTTTCTTTCTTCATCCATCCATCCATCCATCCATCCATCCATCCATCCATCCATTCATTCATTCATTCATTCATTCTTTCTTCATCCATCCATCCATCCATCCATCCATTCACTATTCATTCATTCTTTTTTTCTTTCTTTTTCATTCATTCATTCTTTCTTCATCCATCCATCCATCCATCCATCCATCCATCCATCCATCCTTCCTATCTTTCTTTCTTTCTTTCTTTCTTTCTTCCTTCCTTCCTTCCTTCCTTTCTTTCTTTGGCTTTGAACAGGTGTGATGACAAGACGGATGAGGACAGATGCAGCTTCTTTCTTTCTTTCTTTCTTTCTTTTTCCTTTCATTTCGAGAATCATGGAATAAGCACTCGAGTGCTTTCACCAAAAGGTGAGATTTTGCTCATCATCATTAAGGTACCCGCATTCCGACTTCGGGAGACAAGACCGGCACTCAATCAACCGCCCACTCAACTGTACAGCGGAACGACTCGAACACATGCGCCCAAGATATTCTTACGCACGGTTCGGCTCACGGAACCTCGGTTTATAATCCTACCCGAGGGACTTTCTCTCTTCATGAATGCTTCGTTTTTGTTCTTGATGTTTTGTCTGTGACGTTATTGTTGTAGATGCTTCTTTTTTTTTCTTCTTTCTTTATCTCATATTCTATAGGAACATGACTGCAACATAAAGAATACCGTTGAAGTTCTAAAATCGCTTGATCTAAAAATGGGTATTTGGAAAAGCACTGTCTCGTTACCACGCTGATCTACTTAAGCTCATTAAGCTGCCAACTTAAATACGAGTCAGATATATGATGTTTCCAGAATGCCATAAGTTATTTGCTTGTTATTGCTCTCAATTAGTGTATGTGGGAGAAAGGGGGGGGGGGGGGGGGGGGGGGGGGGGGCGGATAGCCTAGTGGTTAGAACATTGCGCTCGCAATCTGACGACCCGAGTTCGATTCCCGTTGAAGGGGATATTTTCCCCTGGAGTTAACATCAGTGCCGACTCCACTCTACCCAAAAGTCCTTCGGATGAGACTATAAACCGACGTCCCGTGTGCGAACGCACGCGGAACATCTTGCACACACGTTAATTCCTGTTCCGCTTTTCGCAAGAGTAGGCCATTGTGTGCCGGTGGGTACAGATGAATTATTTTCAAAACCGCATACACACGGGGACTGGTTGTAAAAAAGCAAAAAGTGCTTATTCCATTATCCTCGATATAAAAGAATAAAATAAAGTTAAAGAATATGTAATTTCCTCGAAATAAAAGAATTGAATGTAATATGTATACTATTCATGTTTTCTGAATAAAAAGCTATTTAAACCAAGGATTTTCTGGTGAGTGGAGTTGGTAGTGATTCTAACTCCTGGGGTAAAAATCCCCTCAAACGGAAAGTGATTCTAACTTATGGGGTCAAAAATTCCCATCAAACGGGTAGTGAATCTAACTTCTGGGGTAAAACCCCCCTCAAACGGGTAGTGATTCTAACTACTGAGGGTAACAATCCCCATAAACGGTTAGTGATTCTAACTTCTGGGGTAAAAAATCCCCTCAAACGGGTAGTGATTCTAAGTTCTAGGGGTAAAAAATCCCCTCAAACGGGTAGTGATTCTAACTTCTGGGGGTAAAAAATCCCCTCAAACGGGTAGTGATTCTAACTTCTGGGGTAGAAAATCCCCTCCAACGTGTAGTGATTCTAACTTCTGGGGTAAAAATCCCCTCAAATGGGTAGTGATTCTAACTTCTGGGGTAAAAATTCCCCTCAAACGGGTAGTGATTCTAACTTCTGGGGGTAAAAAATCCCCTCAAACTGGTAGTGATTCTAACTTCTAGGGGTAAAAATTCCCCTCAAACGGGTAGTGATTCTAACTTCTGGGGTAAAAAAATCCCCTCGAACGGGTAGTGATTCTAACTTCTGGGGGTAAAAAATCCCCTCAAACGGGTAGTGATTCTAACTTCTGGGGGTAAAAAATCCCCTCAAACGGGTAAGCGCCTGAGATAGTAGAGGCTCAAACCCGGGTCGCCAGATCGCGAGCGCAACGCTCTAACCACTAAGCTATCCCGTCCGTACCCCCCTCCCTTTAAGTGTTCAATCGTTTACAAAGAAAGCTAGTGTAGTGTGCTGGACTGGCTAGCCCTGCTAGCCTGTCGCAATACAGGGACTTGGGAGACACAAGAGCCTTGAAGCTAACTTTGAGGACAACGGTATCAGTTTGTGGAATCAATTCGCTAAGTGAGAGAAGAGGGAGAGTGAGAGAGAGAGAGAGAGAGGGTGGGGAGAAAAGGAGGGAGGGAGGGAGAGAGAGGGGGATGAAGGAGAGGGGAGGGATAGAAAGAGAGAGAGTAGGGAGGGAGGGAGGGAGAGAAAGAAGGAGGGAGAGAGGGAGAAGGAGGAAGAGAGAGACAGAGATAGAGAGAGAGACAGAGACAGAGAGAGGGAGGGAGATAGAGATACAAAGAGACAGAGGACACAAAGAGAGTGAGAGACACTGAGACAGATCAACCGAGAGAGAGAGAGAGAGAGAGAGAGAGAGAGAGAGAGAGACAGAGACACGTTTCAGCAGAGAGAGAGAGAGAGAGAGAGAGAGAGAGAGAGAGAGAGAGACAAAGAGATTTAGAGACAGTACAGCTGAGAGAGAGAGAGAGAGAGAGAGAGAGAGAGAGACAGAGAGACAAGACAGAGAGAGAGGAGAGAGAGAGAGAGAGAGAGAGAGATGAGAGAGAGCGACAGACAGACAGACAGACAGAGACAGTGACAGAGAGACAAACAGACAAACAGAGAAGTGACAGAGAGACAGACAGACAGACAAACAGAGACAGAGAGGCAGAGAAAGACAGAGCCAGAGAAAGAGCCAGAGAGAGAGAGACAGAGACAGAGAGAGAGAGAGAGACACAGACAGACAGACAGACAGACAGAGACACAGAGAAATCCAGAGACCCAGTGAAAGATACAGGAGACAGCCAGCCAGCCAGGAGAGAGACAGTGATAAAAAACCCCCAAACAACAAGAACAACAACAAACGACAAAAAGAAAATAAAAAGAAAAAAGAGATAAGAACAAAACAACAAACCCCTCGCCCGTTTAAAAGCAGTTTTTCTCTTTATCACTTCCATTCTTAACATCACGCCAGGGCCAGACAACTCTTTTTAAAACTTTTTATTTTATTCTTTTATATCGAGGATAATGGAATAAGCACTTATGTGCTTTTTGTTTTACATTCAGTCCCCGTGTGTATGCGGTTTTGTAAATTCTGTCATTTGTTCCCACCGGCACACAGTGGCCTACTCTTACGAAAAGCGGAACAGGATTTAACCTGTGCGCAAGATGTTCTGCGTGCGTTCGCACACGGGACCTCGGTTTATAGTCTCATCCGAAGGACTTTTTGGGGAGAGTGGAGTCTGCACTGATGTTAACCTCAGGGGAAAATATCCGCTTGAACGGGAATCGAACCCGTCAGCTTGCGAACGCATAGGGGAACGAGATAGCTAAGGGGTTAGGACATTGCGCTCGCAATCTGACGACCCCGGTTCGATTCCCGTTCAAGGGGATATTTTCCTCTGGAGTTAACATCAGTGCAGACTCCACTCTCCCCAAAAAGTCCTTCGGATGAGACTATAAACCGAGGTCCGTGTGCGAACGCACGCAGAACATCTTGCGCACAGGTTAAATCCTGTTCCGCTTTTCGTAAGAGTAGGCCATTGTGTGCCGGTGGGAACAGACGGCAGAATTAACAAAACCGCATACACACGGGGACTGAATGTAAAAAAGCACATCTTAAGTGCTTATTCCATTATCCTCGATATAAAAGAATTTAAAAAAATGTTCAAACCACTAGGCTATTAACTAGTCCTGCAGGCTAAAGGAAACCCCACATGGAGGTCCTATATAGACAGACAACACGATAGCTTAGAGAAGATACTAACCCAACCAACCAACCAACCAACCAACCAGCCAACCAACCAGCCAACCAACCAGCCAACCAACCAACCAGCCAGCCAGCCATCCAACCAACCAACCAACCAACCAACCAGCCAACCACCAACCAACCAACCAACCCACTTTCTCATCAGTTCAGCAGGTTCCGCTAGCAACATCAAAAGGAAAAATTAATGGGTGAAACGACGTTTCACGTTGAACGCAACGATAGACCTTACAAGTAAGTATCACTTCTTGTTTGGTTGTTGGTTTGTTTGTTTTCTTGTCTTCTCTCCTCCCTCTTTGTGTGATAGTGTGGAATCTCTGGGGTTGATTTTTGTAAGACTCTTGTTTTGGTGTGTTGTAGTATGCAGAGTTGTGTTGTGTTGTGTGTGTTCATGTTGTGATGCGTTGTGTGTGGTATATACTGTGGTGTTCTGTAGTGTAAAGCTGGGTTGAGTTGTGATGGTTTTCTCTCTCTCTCTCTCTCTCTC
>CM054153.1:23537457-23539957 GCA_028751875.1 Rapana venosa | reverse complement strand
TTATACAAACGGGGACTGAATGTACAAAAAAAGCATGTAAGCGCTTATTCCATCACCCTCGAAATAAAAGAAGAAAAAAAACAAAACGAATATTGAAAAAAATCTCGGACAACTCTCCTAATAACTTTCTCAATGAAAACCCGAACAAGTGATAATGCTTTCACCGATTTTGTAAACATGTATTCAAAGACCTCCCCCCCCCACCCCACTCCCACCCCTTGCTTCTCTACTGGTTTCTATATATGCCCTGAAGGAACGGCACGTGATCAATTAATTATTCATGAGATACGAGGCGTCGTATTCAAAATGTGACATACTGGATACTAGCTTGTACAGCTACTTCTCTTCAGGCGCCTGTATTAACGGAGTTTCTACCTCTTTTTCAATTGCAGACAGGGGGGAAAAATAATGTGTGGCGCTGCTCTTGTGGCGACGCTTCTCTTCCCCGAGAAAAGCAGCCTGAATTTCACGCAGAGAAATCTGCCGCGATTTCAAGTGATGGGTTTACGAGGGGACATGTTTATTTTTCTGAATATTTTTGGTTAGAAAAGCTTTGCGCTTTTAGGTGTGCGAAAAACATTATCCCGAACTACTGTCGTTGATGTTCTGAATCATGCAAGGAATATAGAGGAAAGAATATTAATGTTTCCTTTCCCTTTGTCTTTTTCCCAACCATACACACGATAAATAGACACAGACAGGCAGAAACAGACAGACAGACACACCACACCCCATACACTCACACCACAGACACAGACACACACAGACACACACACAGACACACACACAGACACACACTTTGCAATCAGATGCTGATGTAATGGCAAACCCACACATTGATTTTTTTGTGCCCTTTGTCTTTCAATGCATCTCTGCCCCTCTGACTGCGTATCTGTCTGTCTGTCTGACTATAGATCGGTTGGTCTGTCTGTCTGTCCGTCTGACTATAGGTCTGTCTGTCTTCCTGTCTATCTGTCTGACTATAAGTCTGTCTGACTATAGGGTAGTCTGTCAGTCTCTCTGTGTGTCTGACTATAGGTCTATCTGTCTGTCTGTCTATCTATCAGACTATAGGTCTGTCTGTCTGACTATAGATCTGTCGGACTATAGGTCTATCTGTCTGTCTGTCTCTGTCTGTCTGACTATAGGTCTGTCTGTCTGTATGTCTCCGTCTATCTGTCTGTCTGACTGTAGACTAGTCTGTATCTCTGTCTATCTGACTATAGGTCAGTCTGTCTGTCTGTCTCTGTCTATCTGTCTGACTATATCTGTCTATCTGTCTGTCTGTCTGTCTATCTGATTGTCTGTCTGTCTGTTTGTAGTTAAATCTGTATGTCTCTCTCTATCTGTCTGACAATAGGGTAGTCTGTCTGTCTCTGTCTGTCTATCTGACTGTAGGTTAGTTAGTCTGTACACACTGTGTCAGACTATATGTTAGTCTGTCTGTCTCTCCCTGTCTGTCTCTCTGGTTATAGGTCAGTCTGTCTGTCTGTGTCTATCTGTCTGACTATATAGGTTAGTCTGTCTGCCTATATGTCTGACTATAGGTCTATCTATCTGTCTGACTACAGGTCTGTCTGCCTGTTTGATAAAGTCAGCCCTGTCTGTCTCTTTCTCTTCTCTCTCTTTCTGTCTTTGATGCCAACACTCTCTTTTCCTTCTTCTGTCTGTCTTTTGTGCATGGCGTGCCTTGCTTTGTGCGTGAAGTGATGGAGCCTGTGCGTATGCGCGCGCGCGCGTGTACGTGTGTTTGTGAGTGTGAGTGAGTGAATGGAGTGTGTGAGGGGGGGATTATTCGGTTGTCCCCTCTCTATTTTGCTCTTGGTTTTTTTGCCATTTTTTCGGTTGCTTTTGTGTTTTCTGTTTTGCTTTTTTTTCTTATTTATATGTCCTCTCTCTCTGCTCTCTCTCCTCTCTCTCTCTCTCTCTCTCTCTCTCTCTCTCCTCTCTCTCTCTCTCTATTTCGGTGATTTTTTTTTTTGGGGTGGGGGGGGGGGGGGGGGGGGGGGTTGTGTAGATATTTTCTCCAGTGTACTGTGTGAGTGTATTGGTATGGGCTTTATTTTATTTTATTATCATATACATCCCTAAGGGCGGGGACTTGATGTAAAAATGCACACGGGTGCTTGTTCATTATCCTCGAAATAAAAGAATTTGTCATTGTCATTGTGTGTGAGTGTGTTGTGTGTTGTGTTGTATGTGTGTTTGTGTGTGTGTGTGTGTGTGTGAGAGAGAGAGAGATGACAGAGACAGAGAGACAGAGAGAAAGACAGAGATAGAAAGAGGGTGAGTATGTGCGCGCATGAGTGGTAGTGTGTGTGTGTGTGTGTGTGTGTGTGTGTGTGTGTGAGAGAGAGAGAGGAGGAGAGAGGAGAGAGAGAGAGAGAGAGAGAGAGGAGTATGTGAGATGAGTGTGTGTGTGAAGGAGTGGAGTGAGAGAGAGAGGATACAGACAGAGACAATGCACACATGACAAACATTCTTTTATTTCGAGGATAAT
>CM054153.1:23522457-23527457 GCA_028751875.1 Rapana venosa | reverse complement strand
ACACGAACATGCACAGATGTGACGATAATACTCCACACAGCAATATGGCATCAGACAAGTGTGTTGGACACACTCACACACACACAGACACACACCCTCACACACACACACACACTCATACACACACACACACACACTCTCTCTCTCTCACACACAAACACACACACACACTCTCACACACACACACACTCTCACACACAAACACACACACACACTCTCTCACACAACAAACACACATACTCTCACACACACACACACTCATACACACACACTCTCTCACACACAAACACACACACACACTCTCTCTCTCTCTCACACAAACACACACACATACACACACACACACACACACACACACACACACACACACACACACACACACACACACACACACACACAAGATCCTTGGTGGTGGATTAAAGTAAGAGACAGCCTGTGTCTGTTCCCATCAATGTCTGCTGATTCAGACAGCTCCCCCCCCCCAAAAAAAAAAAAAAATGTTTTATACATTTTCATGATGAATGACTTGTTGCACAACAACCGTTGCTTTTTTTTTCGTGATTAGGTCCCCCCCTCTCCCTCACTCCTCGTTCCGCGGCTAGAGAGATCTCAAGAGATTCACCAATGGTGAGACTTTTTGAGTATGCGACCGTTTTGTTCTCCCCCCCCCCCCCCCCCCCCACCAACACACACCATTACTAGGGTAGCCTGCATTCTGACTTTTTAGGGATGATATCTAAACACAGTACCAGTGTGCATGCACGTTTTTATTATTTAAAAAAAAAGTTGTCATTAATTCCTACCGGCAGCGCAAATGGCCTACTCTTCCGAAAGGCAGAACGGGTGTGCGCAAAATGTTTTGCACGCATTCGTTCACGAGACCTCGGTTTAGAGTCTCACCCGAAGAACTTTCGGCGGGGAGTGGAATCAGTACTGATGTTAACTCCTGGGGAAAAATTTCCTTGAACGGGCGGGTGTCTCGGTGGTGGCTCGAACCCGGGCCGTCAGATCACGAGCGCAACGTTCTAACCACGAGGCTATCCCGCCCGTACTGACTCAAGGTTAAAAAAAACCAGAACGGGGTTTTTAAAGTGTGTGCAAGATGTGCTGCGAGCGTTCGCACACGGAGCATCGGTTATCAAGAAGAAAAGAAAGAAGAAGAAAACAAGAAAAAGGAAAAGAAAAAAGATTCAGCGGTTAGAAACACCAACAAGAAGAAGGAGACGAAAGAGAGAGAAGAATTGCGAAGAAGAAGAAGAAGAATTGCAAGAATTGCAAAAAAGAATTGCGCAGAGTTGCTTGAAGTGTTGCGAAGAAGGAGAAGAAAAAGGAGAGGGAGGAGGAGGAGGAGGAGGGGAGGAGGAGGAGGAAAAGAAGAAGAAGAATTGCGAAGAAGAAGATTTGCGAAGAAGAAGATTTGCGAAGAAGAAGAAGAAGAATTGCAAAGAAGAATTGCGAAGAAGAAGAATTGCGAAGAAGACGGAGAGGAAGAAGAAGAAGAAGAAGAAAGAAAGAAAGAAAGAAAGAAAGAAAGAAAAAAAAGAAGAAGAAGAAGAAGAAGAAGAAGACGGAGAAGAAGAAGAAGAAGAAGAAGAAGAAGAAGAAGCAGAGAGAAGAAGAAGAAGAAGAAGAAGAAGAAGAAGAAGAAGAAGAAGAAGAAGAAGAAGAAGCAGGAAAAGAAGAAGAAGACGGAGAAGAAGAAGAAGAAGAAGAAGAAACAAAGAATAAGAAGGAGAAGGAAAGAGAAGGAGACTGAAACGAAGAAGAAGAAAAAGGGAGGAGGAGGAAGAGACGAAACAGAAGAAGAAGAAGAAGTAGAAGAACAAAAAGTGGAAGGAAGGTCTTCAGCGATTAATCACTCGCTGTCCCTTCTGGGAGAGAAAACACAGGAAGGTAATCTGAAGAGAAGTATTTGATTCTTCTTTCTTCTTCTTCTTCTTCTTTTTTGATACGCGCGATACAAAAACGTTAACGTTTTACAGCTGCACCTTTGGCTGACGCACACAACAGATCCACACCTACAGGAGGGCGGGATAGCCTAGTGGTTAGAGCGTTGCGCTCGCGAATTTGAGGGCCTGGGATCGAACCCCGGGTTCGAGCCACCTCCGAGACGCCCGTTCCGTTGAGGGGATTTTTTCCCCCTTGGAGTTAATATCAGTACTGATTCCACCACTCCTCTGAAAGTCGTTCGGATGAGATTATGAACCAAAGCCTCGAGTGTGAATGTGCAGAGAAAATCTTGCGCACACGTTAAAACCAGTCCCATCTTTTGGAAGAGTAGGCTATCCGTTATTATTCTATCTATCTATTATCTGAAGTTTTGATTTGATGTTTTTATTCATATGCTGGCCCCTGGGTCTCTGCCCCCGCCCCGCTCCCCCACGACTTTTTAGGTTACGGGGGGACACTTGCCAACGCACACCCGCTTTTTTTGGAAGAAGGGCCTTTTTTACCGGGGGGAATAAAAAATAAAAACTCAAACACGAACGGGGAACTGGATGAAAAAAAGCAAAAGAATGTTTATTCCTTTATCCTCGAAAAATAAAATAAAAAAATAAAAAAAAAATAAATCTAGTCAAGTCAGCCCGGGGCGTCCCAAACTTTGGCAATAGGAAAGAAATTGGTAAACCCGACTCATGTTAATGTTTTTTTTTCATATTTTTTGTTGAAACATTTATTCAAAACCCTCCCCACCACATCCCGCTCTTAACTTGTGTCCTTAGTGGTTTTTATTTTCTGAAGCGACAGCCAAATGATAAAATCATTTTCATGGAGTATGGAAGGCATCGTACCAAACACGATTTCGAAATTGATACAGCATGCAAATTCCTTGCATGAACACTTGCATTTAGGGAAAGTTTTTTTCCCATATTCAATTCTCTCTCTGTGTGTCTCTGCTCTGTCTCTCTCCGTGGAGGGGGGATAGCCTGGTGGTTAGAGTGTGTTTTCGTGATCGCTGACCCGGGAATTCATTCCCGTTCAAGAGTTTTTTTTCCTCTGGAGTTTAAATCGGCCGCTCCACCTCCCCCAAATCCTTCGATGAAATTAAACCGAGGTCCCGTGTGCGAACGCCCGCAGAAACGCTGTAATAATAATAAAATACTAATGTATGGAATTTATTGCACTGAATTGTAAAAAAAAAACCTCAAAGTCTGCTTTTCTTTCCAATCATTCACCATTGGCAGCCCAGCCCAGCTTAAATATCAAGATAAACAAAATTCTATTTATACCCCAAAACACACCTTGGTTGGGGGTGGTAGGTGAGCAGCTATTGAAGTAGGAACAGATAACAGGGAAGATCTCAATACATTTAAAGTGCGTTTTGTGTCTTGCGCACACGTTAAACCCTTCGCTTTTCGGAAGAGGGGCCCATTGTGTGCCGGTTGGGACGACGATAAAATTTACAAACTACGTACACACGGGGTTGGATGAAAAAGAAGACATATGAGTCTTATCGCAATATCCTCGAAATAAATCGATAATTAATTTAAACAAATAAAACTCTCTCTCTCCCTTTCTCTCTCTCTCTCCCTCTCTCTCTCTCTCCTCTCTATCTTTTCCCCCCTCTTTCCTTCCCCCTCTCTCCCCTCCTTATCTCTCCCCACTACATTTTCCCCCTCATTTCCCTCTCCTTTTCCCCCCCCTCATCCCCCTTTCTATCTATACACCTTCCCTCTCTTCCCTCTCTTCTCTTCTTTTCCCCTCCTCTTCCCCCCCTCTCTTCTCTTTCCCCCCTTTGAATCCTTGGTGGGTTTACGAAAGGAGGGGTAAACTAGCAAGTTTCTTTGGAATAACTATCAGTGGTTTGCTCGGATAGCAATTCTTTTTGTGTGTGGTGTGTTGTGTGTGTGTGTGTTTTGTGTGTGTGTGTTTGTTTTGTGGTGTGTGTGGTGTTGTGTGTGGTCAAAATTTTATTTCCTGTAGGTATTGATAAGCAATCATGTTTTATTCCATCAAGCCATCACTAAGAACAATTTCTTAATGTTTGCTGAATATACTTGGGGGTTTTGAGTGTGTGTGTGTGTGTGTGTGTGTGTGTGTGTGGGTGTATGTGTGTGGTGTGTTGTGAGTGAGGGGTGGAAGTAAGGTCAATTTTTTATTTCCGATGGTACATGAATAAGCATGATTTGTTTTTTCCCCCATTTTAACTTCTAAAAAATATTTCTTTATTGATTATGTTGAATTACTGTTGTGTGTGTGTGTGGTTGTGGATGTGTGTGTGTGTTTGTGTGGTATGTGTAGTGTGGCGCGCGCGCGCGCGCGTGTTGTGTTTGGGGTCGAATTTTCAGACTGTCTGGATTTCCTTTCCCTCATGAACACAACACACAACATCACAGAACTTGTCATCATTCACGTTAGTTCTTTTCCGCTAGCGGTATGCTTCTGACGTTCCCTATAACAACTCCCCACCATTGGATTTTACTGCTCTCTCTTTTTAAACTTATCTGGTTCTCTCTGTCTTCTTTTGCATACACGGGGGACTGATGTAAAAAAAAAGCTACGGGTTATTCCATTATCCTCGAAATAAAAAATAAATAACATAAATAAAATATTTTGTCTTCTAGTTTCTTCTCGTGTGTTTTTAATTCTGTTTGTTCTAATTATGCCCTGTGTCCGTCTATTTCTGTCTAATTATGTCTGTCGTCATTCTATTTTTCCTGTCTGCCCTCTCTGTGCGATGTAAACAGTATCTCGCTTTTGTCCTTTTACTTTCTTCTCTCTCTCCCCTCTCTGTCTGTCTGTTGTCTCTCTCTATCTCTCTCTCTCTCTCTTTTTCTCTCTCTCCCTTCCCTCTTTCTCCCCTCCCTACTTCCCTTCCTCTCCCCCCCCCCTTCTCTCTCCCTCCCCTCATTCTTCTCCCCCTCTACTGTCTGTTTCTCTGACACCCCTCTCTTCTCTCCTCCCTCCCCCCACCCCATTACCCTGTCTGTCTCGTCATGTATCTATTTGTCACACCGTATCTGAACATCACAGTAGCAGGTGGGGCAAAGGAGGGAGAA
>CM054153.1:23514957-23517457 GCA_028751875.1 Rapana venosa | reverse complement strand
AAAATTGACAAAACCGCATACACACGGGGACTGGATGTAAAAAAGCACACGAGTGCTTTTTCCATTATCCTCGATGTAAAAAAAAAAAGCGCTTTGATTTGTTGCTTTACAAGATTCAGCGCATAAATAAATTCCATACATTTTATTATTTTTATTATTATTACTACTACTACTACTACTATTATTATTATTATTATAGTCCTCAGTAAATGACCTCAACGCCCCAACGCTTTACTACCGGGATGTCCCGTCCCGTTCCGCCCCAGTGCGGGGGTTAAACGTGGGGCAAGCGAGTGTCAATTTTTTCCCCTTTTTCCAAAAACACAAACTATTTCGAATAATTTCTGCCTGTTACCTTGACAGTGTGTTCTAGCCTGCGGACAGAGTTAAACGATCACCTAAGACACTTGTGCATGAGTGAACGTTCACGCCCTTGCAGACAGATTGATAGACAGACAGACAGACAGATAGACAAACGTACACACACACACACTGAGAAAAGCGAGAGAGAGAGAAAAGACAAGAAGACAGACAGACACACGTACACACGAGAAAAGAAGAGAGAGAGGGGAGAGGAGAGAGAGGAGAGAGGGGAGAGAGAAGAGAGAGAGATAGAGAGAGACAACAGTAGACACACGTACACGACACACTGAAAGAGGAAGAAGAGGGGAGAGAGAGAGAGAGAGGGGAGAAGAGAGAGAGAGAGAGAGAGAGAGAGAGAGAGAGAGAGAGAGAGAGAGAGAGAGAGAGACAGAGAGGGGAGAGAGCGAGCGAGAGAGAGCGAGAGAGGGGAGAGAGAGAGAGAGAGAGAGAGAAAGAGAAGGGGGAGAGAGAGGAGGAAAAGAAAGAGAGAGAAGGGGAAAAGAGAGAAGAGAGAAAGAGAGAGAGAGAGTCAGACAAACAGACATCATATGTTGTGGAAAAGACGGAGGTGAAAGAAGAAACACACACACCCCACACACACACACGCACTCGCACACACACCCCACACACGCACTCGCACACCACCCCACGCACTCGCACACACACACACTCACACACACCAACGCACGCACACACACACACATACACACACACGCACACACGAACATGCACAGATGTGACGATAATACTCCACAGCAATATGGCATCAGACAAGTGTTGTTGGACACACTCACACAAAACACAGACACACACCCTCAACACACCACACACTCATACACACACACACAAAACACTCTCTCTCTCTCAAAACACAAACCCACACACACACTCTCACACACACACACACTCTCACACACAAACACACACACACATCTTCTCACACACAAACACACATTTCTCTCACACACACACACACTCATACACACACACTCTCTCAAAACACAAACACAAAACACACACTCTTCTCCTCTCACACAAAACACACACACATACACAAACACACACAACACACCACACACACACACACACACAAATCACACACACAACACACAAAACCACAAGATCCTTGGTGGTGGGATTAAAGGTAAGAGCAGCTGTGTCTGTTCCATCAATGTCTGCTGATTAGACGCCCCCCCCCCCAAAAAAAAAAAAAAATGTTTTATACATTTTCATGAGAATGCTTGTTGCACAAACCGTTGTTTTTTTGTGATTAGGTCCCCCCCCTCCCTCACTCCTCGTTCCGGGGGCTAGAGAGATCTCAAGAGATTCACCAATGGTGAGACTTTTTGAGTATGCGGGCCGTTTTGTTCCCCCCCCCCCCACCCCCCCCCAAAAACACACCATTACTAGGGTAGCCTGCATTCGACTTTTTAGGATGTATCTAAACACAGTACAGTGTGCATGCACTTTTTTTTAATTTAAAAAAAAGTTGTATTTAAATTCTACGGCAGCGCAAAAGGCAAATCTTCGAAAGGCAAACGGGTGTGCGCAAAATGTTTGCACGCATTTGTTTCACGAGACCTCGTTTAGAGTCTCACCGAAAAACTTTCGGCGGGGAGTGGAATCAGTATGATTTAACCGGGGAAAAATTTCCTTGAACGGGGCGGGTGTCTCGGTGGGGCCGAACCGGGCCGTCAGATCACGAGCGCAACGTTTAACCACGAGCTATCCGCCCGTACTGACTCAAGGTTAAAAAAAACCAGAACGGGGTTTTTAAGTTGTGTGCAAGATTGGCTGCGAGCGTTCGCACCGGGCATCGGTATCAGAAGAAAAGGGAAAGAAGAAAACAAAAAAAGGGAAATAAAAAGATTTTTAGCCGTTAGAAACACCAACAAGAAGAAGGAGGGCGGAAGAGAGAGAAGAATTGCGAAGAAGAAGAAGAAGAATTGCAAGGAATTTCAAAAAAGATTTGCGGGAGAGTTGCTTGAATGTTGCGAAGAAGGGGGAAGAAAAGGAGAGGGAGGAGGAGGGGAGGAGGGGGGGAGGAGGAGGAAAGAAGAAGAAGAATTGCGAAAAGAAGATTTGCGAAGAGAGATTTGCGAAGAGAAAGAAGAATTGCAAAGAAGAATTGCGAAAA
>CM054153.1:23507457-23509957 GCA_028751875.1 Rapana venosa | reverse complement strand
TTCTAACTAAAGTTGTTTTTTTCAATCCAATACAACACGCCAAACGAGCTCTTGCGCACACACTAATTGTCTTCTCATGGACATGGCTTCCGTTGTCACTGTTCATTTATCCCTTGCCTGATTCATTATTCGTCCTGCCGTCCGTCAATCAGTCATTGCGCACGCTCCAATCTTCAAGTGAAAAATAAACCATTGAAAGCAGTCGTCTGCTTCGTTCGATATCTGTCCGTCAGTCAGTCTTTGCGCACGGTCCCAATCTTCATTTTTAAAAAATTCATTTTGTTTTATTTAATTCATTTTTTTATTTCGAGGATAATGGAATAAGCACTCGTGTACTTTTTGTCATCCAGTCTCCGTGCGTATGCAGTTTTGTGAAAATTGTCATCGGTTCCCACCGGCACACAATAGCCTAACTGTTGCGACAAGCGGGGCGGGTTTTAACGTGTGCGCAAGATGTTCTGCTACACACGAAAATTCATAAGTGAGCATACACACACTTTTGTCCACTCCCTTCTCCACCTACCTCCCTCACACACACAATAACAACTACAACAACAACAAGAAGAACAACAACAGCAACATAAAGAAGAATTCGAGTGAAAAGAGAAAAATACTGAAATCTTAAGACTGTCAGTAAACAAACCTTCAGTCTTTATTAATCCAGCTATCTGGAATTCTCTTCCAACACATGGACGTAATCTTCCCTGTCTATCAAATTTGAAAACTCAGTTGAAAGCTTACTCCCACCCCACCCCACCCTGCATCTTGTGAAACAATTTCCTTACTATACTTTGTTGTTGTTGTTGTTGCTATAGATAGGTGTCTGACAGAGAGTGGATACAGAAGGAATTGTGTGTGTGTGTGGGGGGGGGGGGGGGGGGGGGGGGGGGGGGGGGGGGGAGGGAGGGGAGTAGGGAATTTTTTTTTTTTTTTATCAGCGCACGTGTGTGAAAATTGGTATGCCGCTGCATGCTCTGTGTGTGTGTGTGTGTGTGTGTGTGTGTGTGTGTGTGTGTGTGTGTGCATGAACATTAAGATATGAATGCGTGCGAGTATAGGCACGATGAAAAAAAAAAGAAGCTAGCTTCTAAGAATTGCGCCAGATAAGAATTGATCATTCTGACGATATTAGTTTTTTTTTTTACAGCTGCATGCACTGATAGCTGAATTTAGAACACGACTGATAAACACACATGGGAAGAACGAAGAGAGAGAGAGAGAGAGAGAGAGAGAGAGAGAGAGAGAGAGAGAGAGAAGAGAGAGAGAGAGAGAGAGAGAGAGAGAGAGAGGAGAGAGAGAGAGAGAGAGAAGGAACTGTAGAGAAGAAGTAGTATAAAAAGGAATAGCAGAATGTGCACACGCAATTTGTGCACCCCACCACACACACACGCACACACACACACACATACATACACATACAAACAAACACACATTCATGATAAAGCACAAACACACTTTGACCCACTGTAATCCTCCACCTACAAGCCCCCCCTCCCTGCCCCCACATACACCCGAAACAACAACAACAACAGCAACAAAAATAGGAGCAGAAACAAAGTTAAAACAGCAACGTTCCCTCTTCAGATAAGGCTCAGCCTAAACCCCCCCCCCCCTCCCACAAACCCCACACGCGCGCGCGCGCACACACACACATGCATACACACACTATCACACGCAATCACACACACAACCACTACCCCCCCCCCCCCCCCATACTGCTCCTACCCACAACCTCCCTTTTTACACACACACACATGCATGCACACACTATCACACACACAAACACCCCCCCCCATCCCCACTCCAACATCACACCCCCACCCACCACCCCCATACTTCTCCTAACTACAATCTCCCTTTTTACACACACACACACACACACCACACACACACACACACACGCACGCACACACACACACACCACACACACACACACACACACACACACTCTCTCTCTCTCTCTCGCCTCCTCCCCCCCCACCCCCCTCACACTCTCTCTCCCTCCTCACCCTTTTACCTTCAACATCTCCCTCCTTGCCCTCTCTCTCTCCCTCTGTCAACACCCTACCCCCCTCCTCCTACTTCCCACCCTCCCTGTTCCCCACAGCACGGATCGATAATGATCATCAAGGGGAGGCCACCCGCTTTGGCAGAGGGAACGGGGCGTGATCGTGCCATAGCCGTGCCTCCGTGTTTGGCACAGGAGAATCAGCTTCTAGAAAGATAGACAAGAAAAGAGAGAGAGAAAAAAAGAAAAGAAAAAGAAAGAAGCCATGCTTGCTTGCTTGCTAGAGTGTTCAACCTCTTATACACTTTTGTGAATCTTTTTCTGCTGCTGCTGCTTTTCTCTCTCTCTGTCCCTGTCTCTGTCTCTCTCCCTCCCTCCTGCCCCCTCTGTGTGAGTGAGTGTGTGTGTGTGTGTGTGTGTGTGTGTGTGTGTGTGTGTGTGTGTTGTCTCTTTCTCTCACAGTTGAGGCTTAACATGATTATGTGTATAGGT
>CM054153.1:23499957-23502457 GCA_028751875.1 Rapana venosa | reverse complement strand
ATAGAGCCTGTAGAAAGACAGAACCTGTTTGATAATGATGAACCTTTCGAAATGATAGAAAATGCAGAGAATGATAGAACCTGTAGATAACTAAAGAGCCTGTACAAAACTGATTTGAACCTGTAGAAAAGATTTGAACCTGTAGATAACTGTAAAGCCTGTAGACAACTGTAGAACTGTACATAAGATTTGGGCCGTGAAACTGATAGAACTGTAACAGAATTGTATATAACTGAAGAACTGTACATAACTGATTGGGCCCTTTGATAATCTAGAACCTTAGAAACTGATAAACTTACATAATATTGACCTGTAGATAATGTAAACCTGTAGACAAATTGTATTAACTGACAGAACCTGTAGGACTCGTCTGACACAAGCTGAAGATAACCATCATTCAAACTTTGTTGGGCACACTCTAACAACTGCCTTAGGATGAATTGGCAGGCCTAGACATCATACACCCAGTTACAAAAAAGGGGTACAAAGCTTCAAATTCATCCTTTCAGGCTCGGTTGATAAACCTTCACGCTAACACCACTACTGCTAAAACCTATAGCACTCGTCTAACACGAGCTGAAGATAATCATAATTCAATCATGAATGTCAGTCCTTCGGATGAGACTATAAACCGAGGCCCTGTGTGCGAACGCATGCAGAACATCTTGCACACACGTTAAATCCTGTTCCGCTTTTCGGAAAAGTAGGCCATTGTGTGCCGGTGGAAACAGATGACAACATTTACAAAACCGCAGACACACGGGGACTGGATGTAAAAAAAGTACATGAGTGCCTATTCCATTATCCTCGATATAAAAGAATAAATAAATAAATAATCATTCAAATTTGGGTTGGCACGTTTCAACAATTGCTTAAAGGCGAGTGACATATAAGCATCACATCTAGAAAGGCATGAGGACAGCCAGGGCTTCATATTTTTTTTAAAGCTGGAGCCCACTGCTATGCCATTATCCTCAATCTTAAGTTTAATACTACATTCAGATGGTGGTGTTTTTGCGGTTTATTATTTTTATTTGTTACTCGGTAAGCTATAAGTTATTTATTTAATATTGATTTAATTTTTTATCGAGGTTAATTTATTAAAGCTCTGAGCCTTTGTTATGCATCTCATCCTCTGGTGTCTTTTATTTAGTACATTTACGTGACATTTTACCTTGCCGTTTAAAGATTAATTTCTCGGCTAAAGGTTCAAGTGTTTTGCTGTTTATTTAGTGATCGTTTTTAGTTATCGAGGTAAAATGGGAAAAGTTCATGGCTTTTTTTTTTGAACCTGTCCCCGTTAGCTGCTTCGATTTGGATGTTTCAGGCACAACATTCGAAGGAGGGATGTTGTTTGCGTGTTTTTGATGTTCGATTGAACGTCTTTAGCTAAGGGTACTAGACAATTGAATTATTTTTAGTTGTGCTATCGTGTGTTTGAATAAAGCACGTCATGTGCTTTGGTATGTTTTAACATCTAGTGCCCGGGTTGCGTTTTGTCAATTGTTGTATGTTTCCGGCACACGCCTCTTTCACTGTAAGTGCTAACAAGTAAACCGATGTGTGCAGTGTGTTTGCATGGTGTTGTGGTCATCGTTTTGTCGTGATCTGTGACACCTGGTGAATTCTTGTGTGCGTTCAGCCGTTTGGCTGTTAGTAGTGTATCCGTAAAGGATGTGTGTTGGTGTGTGTGTGTTGTGTTGTGTGTTGTGTTCGTTGTACGTTTTCTGTGTACGTTGTGTGATGTGTTGATTGTAGACATAGCGTTTTCATAGATGTGTGGTGCGGCGGCGTGGTGGTGTGTGGTGTGTGTGTTTGATTTCTTTACGTTCTTCACTAAATGTGATATTAGAACAGAAAGGCCAGAGGTGAGGGGTGGGGATTGGGAGTTTGGTGTTAGAAAGGGGGGGGGGGGGGGGGGTCATTGTCTAAATCTACAATAAACCAGTAAGAAAATGTGGTGCGGGCGCGTGTGTGTCTTGAGTGTGAGTGTGAGTGTGTGTGTGTGTGTGTGTGTGCCCGTGTGTATGTATCCATGCATGCGTTTGTTTTGTTTTGTTTAATGTCTATTCCCTACATGGTGATTTAGACACACCCGCATTCATACCAAAAGTACCTATCATTACACACACCATGCATGCGTGCGTGCGCGCGCTAGCACGCACATGTGTCTGTATGTCTATCTTCTTACTCTACAAGATGATGACCACTAAGGAGAGTACGATAATAGTCCAAGAAACTGGAGGGACAAATTGCAGTTAATAGGCACATATCCCATTGCAGCTGAGGCGCAAAAACCATCCACCGCTCACTCATAAATCGATGAGCGTCTGTCTACCTCTATACCCCAGCACCCAGCATGCTCCTGTCTGTCTGTCTGTCTGTCTCTCTCTCGTTTATTTCGTATTTTTATATCCGTTTTCTGTGTGCGTCTGCGTATCGTGTGTGTTGTGTTGTGTAAGCCAAGCCTTCTTGCTCTCTCTCTTTTCGTCTGCCAGTC
>CM054153.1:23469957-23497457 GCA_028751875.1 Rapana venosa | reverse complement strand
GGCACGTCAATATTTCTGTCATATATTTTATATCTTAAATGATGTACCATCATATCGGTGACCCCAAAAACGAAACTTGGTCAATACACACCTTACAAACTTATTCATATTCATGGTTAGGTATGTTTCAACAAGGTGATTTGCTTTGAATAATTTATATAAAGAAAATCTGTCGCTGCTTTGAATGTGGCTCTCCCAATGCTGCCATCTACATTCTATGATACGTTGTTTAAAGGAGGCCAAAAACTCTTGACACACCCAACACCCTGATTAAGCCACACAAATGCAAAACCATTTTCACACAAACACTTACGCACGCTAGTCACCCATGTTATCTTCCCTCTCTCATCGAGGTTATACAAAAGCTTATATGCTTGGGAAGGGAGTCTGTTTCCACACATCTGCGATACTTTTAACCAATACCCAATGCATTTCACATAAGAATTTAAATACAATGGATGTCTTCTAAGCTCACCATAAACTAGATCGTTTGGTGTTCGCCTGTTAACAAGTAGGAATCGTTTCATTGCGAATAAATGTAATTTTTCAATTTCATGCCCTGCAAAGAAAGCCCATATTTCTGCACCATACTGAACAATTGGCTGCACCTGTGCATCAAATAACTTAAAAAATAATTCTGCTGAGGTGCTGTCAAATTTGTTCAAAAACATTAAGATATTCATGACTGCTCGTTTACCTCTGCTCACAAGATCTTGACAGGCAAAAGTAAAACTAAGCTTAGTAGAAAAATATATACCTAGATACTTATAAGCATTTACAACTTTAATTTGAGATTTTCCATAAAACCATCTTTCACGAGAAGCCAGATATCCATCCTTACGAAATACTATGATATTACTTTTTTCCATGTTTACTTTAAGCTGAAGTTCTTTGAGCTGCAGCGTCCAAACTGTTCAACTGCGTTTGCAAACCAATAACAGTATCAGATAACAAAACAATATCGTCTGCAAACAACATAACAAATAATTCTACTAAATCGAAAGTAACACCATGTCTCCCATTTTTTATTATGTCAAGAGCTACTTCATTAATAAACAATGAAAACAGAACTGGGCTGCAGAGAGAGAGAAAGCCCAAGACACAGAGAGAGAAACAAAGTTGAAGACAGAGATAAAACAAAAGATAAAAGAACTGGGCGCGGAGAGAGACAAGCCAATAACAGGAGAAACAATGAGCAGAAAAAAAAAAGGAGTGGAAAAGAGAGAAGAGAGACAGAGAGATGAGAGTGAAGACAATGAGAGAAGAGAGAGAGGAGGAGAGGAGGAGAGAGAGAGAGAGGAGAGAGAGAGGAGAGTGAGAGAGAGGAGGAGGGAGAGAGAGAGGAGGAGGAGAGGTGAGAGAGAGAGAGAGAGGAGGAGGGGAGAGGAGAGAGACGAGAGGCGAGAGAGAGAGAGAGGAGCAGAGAGAGAGAGAGGAGGAGGATGAGAGGGAGGAGGGAGAGAGAGAGAGAGAGAGAGAGAGAGGAGAGAGGAGAGAGAGAGAGAGAGAGGAGTGAGAGAGAGAGAGAGAAACAAAAACAACGAGCCAGTCTACTACACTAAGCCATCCATCCATATCAATTCATCAAAAACTCTCCATGACTCATTCTCCCCCCCCCTCAGCCTCCCACTCCTCCCTCACCCCATACCCAACTTCCCCAGCCTTGCATTCAGCAATACACCCTATCACCCCTCCCCCCCTCCCTACAACCCATCTCTCCGTAGTACTCCCTGTCCCTCCTCCCTCCTCCTCTCCCCCCCTTCCACCACCAGCCCTGCCAACAACCCTCATTGGCATTAGTCCCAGAAAACAAAGGGACCCAGATACCCGACAAAACCCATCTACCCAAAATACCCTACTCATCATCAGTACAACTGACAAGAGAGAACATACAGAGAAAAAAAAGGGAAGAAAAGAAAAGAAAAAGGAAAGAAGAAGACGAAAATGAAGAGGAAGAAGAAGAAGAATAGGAAGACGAGGAAGAAGAAGAAGAAGAGAAGAAGAAGAAGAGAAGAAGACAGAAGAAGAAGAAGAAGAGAGAGAGAGAGAGAGAAGAGAGAGAGAGAGAGGAGGGGGGGGGGGGGGGACAATGGGAAGGATGGAACGAGAAAGGCCTGGAACAATTGGCAACTGTCATCAACAAAGCTACTAGCACTTGTGAAAAACAAGAAAAAAAAAGTTGCTTTCTTCTGTGTGGGAAATCAAGTGTGCACGCAAGACACAGACACACATACATGCACAATACCATACTTTTTATATGTACAGATCTACACACCACATCCAGACACAGACATAGACACAGACACACATACAGAGGAGTATTGTTTGTTCAGTCTAATAATATCACCATGTGTGAAAAGATTTTAAACTGAACAACAACAATAACAACAACCAATACACACACACACAAACACACAAACACAAACACACACACACACACACACACACACAACGGAAGAACCCCTGTAGAACAGATTTCCATCCTCACCCCTCATCGCCCCCAAAACTTCTCCCCACACACATACATACAGCCATGCACCTTCCTCCACACACACACACACTAACACACACATACACACACACACATACTCACACCACACACACACACACCACACACACACAAACACACACACACACACACACACACACACACACACACAACACACAACGAAAGAACCCCTGTAGAACAGATTTCCATCCTCACCCCTCATCGCCCCAAAACTTCTCCCCCCACACACACATACAGCCATGCACCCTCCTCCACACAGCGTGTTTTCTTCTAGACATCGTCAGATACAGACAAACTCCCCAAACCCACATATCCACGAGCCTCGGCTGCCGTATATCTCCCCACCCCCCCTTCCAAACAAAAATAACTTTTCTGTCAGTCTATCTGTCTGCCAAAATGTCTGTCTTGTCTATCTGCCTATATGTCTGCCTGCCCACATGTCTGTCTGTCTATTTGCCTATCTCTTTGCCTATTTATAAGTGTGTATGTATCTGTCTGTGTATCTATCTATCTATCTATCTATCTATCTATCTATCTATCTATCTATCTATCCACCTACCTATCTATCCACCTATCCACCTATCTATCTATCTATCTATCTATCTATCTATCTATCTATCTATCTATCTATCTGTCTGTCTGTCTGTCTGTCTGTCTGTCTATCTATCTATCTATCTATGTATCTAATGTCATGTGATTTAATGTATCCAATCTATTTATCCATCCAACTATCCACCCATTCTGATTCAATATAACCTACTTACCTACATACCTACCTACCATCCTACCTACCTACCCTAATCTAATCTTATCTATCAATCTATCTATGTATCTATCTATGTATCTATTCATGTATCTATTCATGTATCTATCTATCTATCTATCTATCTATCTATCTATCTATGTCATGTGATTTAATGTATCCAATCTATTTATCCATCCAACTAGCTATCCACCCATTCTGATCGAGGCTTCACACATAATATACTCATACACCTACATACCTACCATCCTACCCTAATCTAACCATATCTATCAATCTTATCCATCCATCCATCCATCCATCCATCCTCTACAATTCTCTTTTCTTTTACCACCCTTACCCTCCCTCATTCGACCATATCGCCAACTTCACAACTCCCTCTTCCCTCTCTCTCTGTCTTTCTTCCTCCCTCTCCACCCCACCACTCCTTCTCCAGCCCCCCCCCCCCCCCCCCACACCCCACCCAACCACTCCCGCCCCCTCCACCCCTCCACCCCCCCCCTGCCCAAATGTCGATCGATAACGATCGCTAGGCGCCCCCATCACAAGCAGGCACTGGGGCTTGATCGTGCCACGACTGTAGCTCAGATTTTGACGCAGCAAAGTCAGCAACCAGAAAGAGAGAGAAAGAAAAAGGAGGAGAAAAGAAATGAACAGTATCAGTGTCCTTTTGTTGAGGGCGTTTTTGCCCTACTACTCCACTCCCACCTTCTATCCATGTTGGCTTCTCCCTGTACATGTCCGCGCATGCATGATTGCATACACAAACCCGCACACATACATGCTCACTCACAAACACACAGACATACGCACACACACAGGCGTGCGCGCGCACACACGCTCACACATATACAGAAGTACGGACACAAACACAGTGGTCTAAAATCACTTATTAGTGGGTAGACATTTAAAACGAACGCACACACACAAACACAGACACACACAGCGACACACACACACACACACACACACCACACCACACACACACACACACACACACACACACACACACACACACACACACACACACACGTATGCACAAACACATAATATGCTCATACACCTAGATGAATACATGCACTCTTTTGTATCTAATACCATTATGTTGTAAAGAGAGTAAATTGAAGAACACACACACACACACACACACACCACACACCACACACACACACACACACACAAACACACACACACACACACACACAACACACACCACACCCTTATGGATCCATACGCACAAACGCGCACACACCACAATCTCTTTCTCTTTGTGAGTGAGTGTGATGACTCAGTCTCATAAAAAGTGCGAGTTGGTGCGTGCAGCCATGGGTATAGATACACCTAGAGTGCCACCAGAATCTAAATAGATACAGAAATAGAAGCACATCACCACCACACACAACATTATTAATAAAATCCCAAGTGTGTGTGTGTGTGTGTGTGTGTGTGTGTGTGTGTGTGTGTTTGTTTATAAGACAACTCTGTGTGTGAATGCAAACATACAATATATATATATATATATATATATATATATTTATTATATTATATAATATATATAATATATATATATATATATATTATATAACACAACATTAATATATATAAATATAACAAATATATCTATCATATATATACATACACACATTCACACACAATATATATTATATATATATATATATAAATATAACAAATATAATATATCTATCATATATATACATACACACATTCATACACACATATGTAATTATATATATATATATATATAATTTATATATATATATATATATATATATATATATATATATATATATATATATATATATATATATATATATTTACACACACACGTACTATCTCACCACACATACAAACACACACACACACACATACACACACACACCTCCACCCCCTCCCCCCTCCCACACACACCACCCCACACACACCACAAAAAAATATTTTTAAAAAGCAACAAAGCAGCGGCCATTCCTTAGATCTTCGTCAGTTCTTACCACAAGGAAAACACCCGTGCCTCCACTAGCACTGTGATTAAGCTTTGAAACATTATGCCGGTAATGATAAATATTCCTCCACGCTATATAATTATACCCTTAAGATAACCAACATTCTTCATTAAAGATTCTTTGAAGCCTGTGTGTATTAATGCAAAACCAAAAAAACCCAAAAAAAAGCAAAGCAATTTCTTTCGTTTCTCGGCTACAGCTCCAAGGTTGGAGGGAGGGGTGGAGGGGATAGACTAGTGGTTAGAACATTGCGCTCGCAATCTGACGCCCCGGGTTCGATTCCCGTTCAAGGGGATTTTTTTCCCACTGGAGTTAACACCAGTGCAGACTCCACTCTCCCCGAAAAGTCCTTCGGATGAGACTATAAACCGAGGCCCCGTGTGCGAGCGAACGCACGCAAAACATCTTGCGAACATGATAAAACTTGTTCCGCTTTTCGGAAGAGTTGGCCATTGCGTGCCGGTGGGAACGGATGACTAAGTTTACAAAACCGCATGCTCACGGGGACTGGATGTAAAAAAAAGTACATTAGCCTTCAAAGTCAATAGCACTTTAATCATCCCATGAAGGGCAATTACAATTTGGGCTTATTCCGTTATCCTCGATATAAAAGAATAAATCAATAAATGTAAAACCTAAAAATAATGTTCACGAATGGTGAGATTTTGCTTAAGCCACCGTTTGCTTCACCGTTAAGGAGTATTATACAAACATGCCACACGCGCAATCTGCTGATTGATATACTGTATGCACTCGTGGTCGAACAAGTAATTTTCTGTCTGAGCGTTCGACGACGAAGATTAACAGTAATTCCTTTGCTGTGATGAGTATTGACTGAGTAATCAATCCCTAAGCTCTTAAGGCCGGAAGCCTCAACAAATGCTAAACGGTGTGGATTTATTGCATGCACTTACCACTACGTATGAAACATGGGTGCACGTGCAGAGAATCCTTGACAAGCAATAGCTGTGCGTTTATGTTTTTCACATGCTTCTGTGGAGTACTTAAAGTATGTGTATGTCGCAAGCCGAGATCCGTTTTGCCACTCATATAGTTCATATGAGCTCATTTTCTGGGGTGAATGTTTCAAGACTAGACCCTCCTCCAATCAAAACTGAAGACCTAATATCCATGGAGTCGGAATATGCTGCCCGTGATGGTTAGGAAAAAACGGTCTCGCGTATGCAAACATCCCGCCATTGGTGAACCTTGGAGCTCTAGCCGAGGAACTGATAACAAAAAGACATGAACATTTCAAGTTGATTAGGTCACGTAAACTCACAGGCCAAGAAGCCAAGTCTTGAACGTCAGTTGTACCTTCTCATTGCAAAGTACACAGCTGATAAATTGGTCAAGTATGGAGTTCACAATCCAAATACTTCTCCTACAAGAAACATATACCTACCCTTCAATAAAGGTAAAGGTTCCCATAACCTATGTGGTCGTAGGAGAGCGAGGCGTCAGAGATCTCAGCTTCTCCAGGGGCCAGCATATTGAGGGCGGTGGCGCCCATCTCCTCTCCCTCGCTACTTTCTTTACCTTCTCTGACTCTAAAGAGGGCAGGTACCCATTTACAGCTGGGTGAACTGGGGGGACAGTACTGAAACCAAGGCGCACAAACGGTCACCCATCCACTTGGTAACCACGCTCGATGCTGCTTAACCTTAGAGCTGGTGGAAAGCGAGTAGACATTTATGCACTACTACTTTAAAAAACAAACTTGGGCGTGGTTGTAGGAACACTTAACACAAGTTTTCCATCTAAAAACGAAAACAAACCCCCATCCAAAACAAAACAAACAAGATCTCATGTAAGGTTTGCCAGACACAACTTGTTCAATGAATATTCCATTTCTTAGTCCATGCTCTTTCCTACACTTATTTTCCCTCCGTCTGACACGGCATTCCCATAATATAACTGCGGCGAAGAATTCACTTGGAGTCCTATCTGATTCTACGGCTGGCACACTCCCAGCACTCAGGGATTGTAAGTGTTCTCAAGGAGATGGTTAGGGAAATGATGGCAAAGCGCTTTGCTTGGAAATGGCTTTAATGCTGTCTTAGAGGGATCTGTGCCTGGATTTATGCAGGGTTGTATGTACAAAATGGGATTGTTACTGGCTTTTTTGTGTGTATACCCAGTTTTAAAAGTTTTGTTGATTTGTTTGTTCTCTCTCTCTATCTCTCCCTCCGTCACAGAGAGAGAGAGAGAGAGAGAGAGAGGAGAGAGGGGAAGAGAGAGAGAGAGAGAGAGAGAGAGAGAGAGAGAGAGAGAGAGAGAGAGAGAAAACACACATTATTCTCGATATAAAAGAAATTTAAAAAATCACCTCCAGCATACACACAGCCAGCTCTCTCTCTCTCTCTCTCTCTCTCTCTCTCTCTCTCTCTCTCTCTCTCCCCCCTCCCCCTCCCGTCTGTCTCGTAAACATGACTTTCAAGTTTTCCGCATGGTGCCCTCACCCCCACCGTCACACCCTCCCTCTTCTTCCTCATTTCACTACCCAGTATCCAAGCCCCTGTCTCACTCACTCACTCACTCACTCAGACTTTCCCTTTGAGTATGACATTTTGACAAAAAAATGCCGTTGAATCATTCAAGAGTGTCTGGCGGGGGGAGAAGGTGGAGAGAACCCCTTGTTGGAATATCGAACACTTGTCTGACACTACACGTCAGCTATACTGTACATGTTGCCAACGAACAAATAATAATAATAATAATAATAAATGGAACTTATATAGCGCTATATCTTGCAAAGACAAATCAAAGCGCATCCAAATCCACCCAAACCGCCTGCACGACAATTGCTATCACACAGTTAAGGACAGCAAACTATGCAGTACGGCCACATAGCAGTATCCAGCAACTTTGTGAAATAGTTTAACGGTGAAATGCTAAGAAAGACACGCAAGGGTAGACAGAACCCCCCCCCCCCCCCCCCCCCCCCACCCCCCCCCCCACCCCCCCCCCCCCACACACACACACATCCAGATCAACAACACTGTATCATTTAAAATATTAAAAAAAAGGAGAAATCATTTGCTGAGACCGAGGGTCTGACATATAATCGATACAGATTGAAGAGTATACTGAACAGCTTATTCAGTGCGCTATCCCAATGACTCACAAAAAAAGGTAATAGAAGAAGAAGGAGGAGGGGGAGGAAGAGGAGGAGGAGGAGGAGCAGGAGCAGCAACAGCAGCAGAAGAAGAAGAGGTAGAAGAAGGAGAAGGAGAAGAAGAAGAAGATGAGGAGGAAGAAGAGGAAGAAGAAGGAGGAGGAGACGAAGAAGACAAAGAAGGAGGAGAAGAAGAAGAAGAGAAGAAGTAGAAGAAGAGACGAAGAAGGAGAAGGAGAAGGAAAGAAGAAGAAGAAAAAGAAGACGACGACGAAGAAAAGAAGAAGAAGAAGAAGAAGACGAAGAGGAAGAAGACGAAGACGAAGACGACGACGAAGAAGAAGAAGACGAAGAAGAAGACAACGAAGACAAAGAAGAAGCAGCAGCAGTAGCTTAAAAAAAAATCTTTTATTTCGAGGATAATGGAATAAGCACTCATGTACTTTTCATTTTTACATTCAATCCCCATGTGTATGCAGTTTTGATAAATGATGTCATCCGTTCCCCACCGGCACCCTACTCTTCCGAAAAGCGGGACGGGTTTTCACGCGCGCGAGAGATGTTCTGCGTGCGTTCGCACACGGGCGGGACCTCGGTTTATAGTCTCATCGGAAAGAAATGACACGATGTGTTGGCTACTATTGCTCTGTACGTTCGCACCAGTCTAATATGAACCCAAAGACAACAACTGTTAAGATCCAAAACACGTGGCTAAAATTGGGACTCCCCCCTCCCTTTCTGGTTAAATCCTTACACACTACGATGGCACAAAGTGAAGTATACCGTTGCAAAGCCTTCAAGACAGATATATCAAAGCTAAGCACTGCTTGAACTAGTGCCGCTCATTTCAGCAGTTGGGGTTAATTACTGTCTGTCTACACCTGTTCAAGTGCTTCTCATCGTATGACTAAGCTCACTGCTTCAGTATGTGCTTTTTTGTTTTGTTTGGAAAGAGTATCAAGAATAAATGCTACTTGTTTCTAGAAATGTATACACGTGTGTGTGTGTGTGTGTGTGTGTGTGTGTGTGTGTGTGTGTGTGTGTGTGCGCGTGTGTGTGTGCGTGTGAGTGCGTGTGTGTGTGTGTGCGTGCGTGCGTGCGTGCGCGCGCGCGCGTGTGTGAGTGCTCACTGCTTCAGTGTTTTTTTTTGTTTTTTTTGGAAAGAGTAAAAAAAAAATCACTTGTTTTAAAAATGTTTACACGTGTGTGGGTTTTTTGTGTGTGTGTGTTTTGTGTGTGTGTGCGTGGGGGTTTTGTTTTTGTGTGTGTGTGTGTGTGGAGGTGCGCGCGTGCGTGCGGCGCGCGTGTGTGAGTCCCTCACGCTTCATGTGCTTTTGTTTTTTTTGGGAAGAGTATCAAAATAAATCTACTTTTTTTTTAGAAATGTATACACGGGTGTGTGTGTGTGTGTCTATGGGTGCGTTGGGTGTGCGTGCTGGCGCGCGCGCACGCGTGAGTGTAATCGATTTTTAAATAATAAATAGTAATATAAAAGAAGAAAAAAGAAAAATGACGCTTTTAAACCTTTTTTAAACTGTCTGACATTTATACGATTGATTAACCTTTCATCTCACTGTCTCTCCTCTCTCTCTGTGTTTCCCCTTCTCTCCTCTTGTTCTCTCTCCAACCCCCCCTTTCCCGTTGGTTTTATTTCCGCTGAACCTCCTTTCCCCAAAAAAAAAAGGGGGGGGGGGAAAAAAAAAGGGGAAAGAGGAAAAGGAGAGAGAGGGGGAGAGAAAAGAGAAGAGAGAAGAGAGGGGAAAAGAAGAGAAGAGAAAAAGAGGAGGGGGGGGGAGAGGGGGAGAGAGAAAGAGAGAGAGAGAAGAGAGAAAAGAGAGAGAGGGAAGGGGGGAGAGAAGAAAAAGAGAGAGAGAGAGAGAAGAGAGAGGGGAAAGGGGGGAAGAGGAAGAGAGAAAAGAAGAGGAGGGGAAGAGAAGGGAGAGGAGAGAGAGAGAGAAGGAGAGAAGAGAGGGGAAAAGGGGGAAAAGAGAAAAGAGAAGAGGAAGAAGAGAGAAGAAAGGCAGTCATTTTTTTCGTGCGATTATTTTGGGGTCTGGAAACGGCTTTTGTGTTTGTAAAACCTGGTTTGTACGGGCCTGAAAATGGCGCGGCCCCAAGCTTTGTTTTTAATTGCCCCAAGCTGGAGGTTTAGTTCGGTAAGGGAAATAGGTGCGGGTTCGCGCCTGGGGGAGGGGTGGCCCCAACAAAAAAAAATTTAAAAAAAAACGAATCCTGATTGGAAGGTGGACAAAAAATATGCCGGGGGCCAAAAAGGGGGAGGGGGGAAGGGGGGAAAAGAAAAAAGGAAGGAGGAGAGAGGAAAAAAGAGGAGAGGGGAAAGGAGAAAAGGAACAAGAGGAATGAGAGAGAGAGAGAAGGGTGGGGGGGGGGGGAGAGAGGAGAGAGTGGAGAGGAAAAAGCCCATGCACACATACATACGCGCACACACACTACAATTTTATGTGGTGGGGCAATTCAAAAATTCGTATTTTTCGAAGCCAAATTTAAAAAAAACACCTTTCCCACCCTTTCCCTGAAGATCTTTGCTAAAAAGGTTTTGAATAAATGACATTGCTCTGTGAAATTGCTTTGCGTTGGGAAAAAGAGGAGTTTGGTTAGTAATTTTGGGGGGGTATAGCACAATAAGTATGTCATGTATTGATTTGAAGCATAGGCATTCTACCCACCATGGTATAGTTTTCGAAATTGTTACCTTTTCCCCCAGTGTTCTTTTGGCGTGGAATACACGATGTGTATCTTTTGATGTGTTGTAGTTTAATTAGCTATAGTTATTCATAAGGTAAATTCATTTCTTTCATTGTATTATTGTTACAGTAGTTAGACAGTGCCTTAACCCTTTTTTGTGAATTGTTTAACTTTTTGTGTCTAATACCACTTAATGTGAATAGACGTTAAATTGAAGAACAACATACAATCGGGGATTTCAACCTACCTACCTACCAACTAACCAACCAACCAATTAACCAACCCGCAAACACACTGAGCTATCCCATCCCCATCTCCCCAGCCTATACATCCGCCATTTCGCATCCCCTTAGATTCCCTCCCACAACAGATCCCCCTCCTTCCCTTCCTTGGCACCAATCCCATTACAACGGGTCCTGATAGCCAACAAATTCTCCTTTTAAAATCCATAGCCAACACATTCTCCTTAAAAAAAATCCAAAGCAAACAAATTCTCCTTTAAAAATCCATAGCCAATACATTCTTTACAAAATCCATAGCCACAAATTCTCCTTTAAAAAAATCCGTAGCCAACAAATTCTCCTTAAAAAAAATCCATAGCCAACATAATCTTTAAAAAATCCATAGCCAACAAATTCTTTAAAAATATCCATAGCCAACAAATTCTTTAAAAATATCCATAGCCAACAAATTCTCCTTAAAAAACCATAGCCAACAAATTCTCCTTAAAAATCCATAGCCAACAAATTCTTTAAAAATATCCATAGCCAACAAATTCTTTAAAAATATCCATAGCCAACAAATTCTCCTTTAAAAAATCCATAGCCAACAAATTCTTTAAAACATCCATAGCCAACAAATTCTCCTTTAAAAAATCCATAGCCAACAAATTCTCCTTTTATAATATCCATAGCCAACAAATTCTCCTTCTAAAAAATCCATAGCCAACAAATTCTTTTAAAACCCATAGCCAGCAAATTCTCCTTTGAAAATCCATAATCAACAAATTCTCCTTCTAAAAAATCCATAGCCAACAAATTCTCCTTCTAAAAAATCCATAGCCAACACATTCTCCTTTAAAAATCCATAGCCAACAAATTCTTTAAAAAATCCATAGCCACAAACTCTCCTTTAAAAAAATCCATAGCCACAAATTCTCCTTTAAAAAATCCATAGCCAACAGAATCTTTAAAAAATCCATAGCCAACAAATTCTTAAAAATATCCATAGCTAGCAAATTCTCCTTTGAAAATCCATAGCCAACAAATTCTCCTTTAAAAAACAAACATCCCACACATCGACACAGCAACTGACGAGGACATAAAACAATGGGAAAAAGAGAAAGAGAAGAAAGAACAAAGGTCGTAAGTAAATAGTCCTCAACAACAACAGCAGCACAGCAACAACAACGGCAAAAAAACACAACCACGCCTCCTTCTCAAGCGTTTTGCTTCTTTACTGGATAATCACCTATACAAAGCATGAAGCGGCGTGCCCCACACTACACACAAAACACGGCAAGTGGGTGCGCGCAGCAAAAAAACCCACAAAAAACCGGCGTGCACATGCAGCATACCAATATGCCTAAAAAGACTGTGCTTTAAAAACAATACACACAGACACACTTTGCCCACACGTACATATATACACACAGTTTACACACGAAACAAATGCTCTTGCAAGTGCAGGTCACACACACACCAACACCCCAAAAAACCACCAACACACACACACACAACACAACCACAACCACACACCACACACCACACACACACACACCCCCGCACCCGCACGCACGCACACAAAACCACACCCCAAGCCCATAGTACACATAAACACAGACACCACACACACTACAGCCAAATAGTAACATAAACGCAAAAAAACCACACAACCCTCCTCTCCCCGCAAAACACAAAACATACACCACATCCAGCATAAAAACCCAAAAACACACACACACCCTCCCTCTCTCCACCCACACTCAAAAAAAACCCAACAACACAACCACAACCAAACCCCCTTCTTTTCTCCCTAACCACTCCCAACTCAAAAATGCGCACACACCACAAAATACATCACTACACAAAAAAAGTTTCTTCTCAACACCCTGAGAAAAAGCAGGCTCCACAAACGTCTTACCTTCCCCCCAGCCATCCCCCCCAACCCCCCCCCCACCCAACAACCCCCTCCTCCCTCCACACACACACAGCACACACACACACAAAACACACACCACACACACACACAACACACAAAACCACACCACCCACACAAAACACACACAAAACACACCACAAAACCCCGCATTCACAGCACAGACACAAAAAACGCTAAAAACACAACAACACCACTACAAACACACACACACACACACAAAACACCCACACACCCACACACACACACACAAAACACTCCCCACACACCAAAACCCCCACCAATCCCAAAAAAATCAAAACCTCTCTTTTACCACCCTTAACCCCCCCCCCCCCCCCACCCCCCATCCCCACCCATTCCCCCACCCTTACCCACCCCCACCACCCCCTACCCCTACCACACCAAAACCCCTCCCCCCCCTCCCCCCCTCCTGGCACCCGGTCTCTGTCCTAAAAACCCTCCCCTCCCCTCCTCCCTCCCACCCTTCCCCCTCTCTCTCCCTCAAACCCCTCTAAAAGGGATCGATCGATAACGATCGTGGGGGGCGGGGCCCCCCTTTTACAACGGGGGACTGGGCCTGATCGGTGCACGACGTACCCCCTTTTGGTGGGGTGTGCATAGTAAAGCAGGGTTCGTACCAGGGGGGGAAAAAAAATACATTATATTATGTTTCTCAGGTTGAGAGAGGTTTTCCCCCCTTTCCCCTTTTCCCTTTGTCTTTGTGCCTCCACTTGTTATTTTTTTTGAGTGTTTTTTTTTTTTTTTTTTCTCAGCCAATTTTTAAATTTCTTAAAGAGGGTGATAGTCACTTGTTAAAGAAATGAAAACCTTGTGTGTGTTGTGTGTTGTGTGTGTGTGGTTGTGGTGTGTGTGTGTGTAGTTTGTGTGTGGCGCGCGTGTGTTGTGCGTGTACTCATGAATGGGATGCCAATACCATGTTGAAGCAAAGAACCGAAGGCAACAGGGAAAAAAAAAAATAAATTACAAATGCAAACATTTCCAGACAGTACGATTATTTTTATGCAAAAACACACACATGCATGCCTGCACACATACGTATGCACACTTGCACCCAAAAACTGCTTAAAAACAAAACACCCAAAACCCCAAAAACAGTACAAACACAGGTACCGCACGCGCAAGTGCAAAACCAAACACACAAAAAAAACACGCCCAAAACCACACACCCCCCACACCACACCAACACACACACCCAAAACACACCACACCACCCCACACACACCACACAAAAAACAACACACCACAACACGACACCTACACACACACACAAACACCCACGTACAAACCCCCACAAAACACCCACCACCCACCCAGATTTCAGAAAAAAAAACACCAAAGCATGTTTCACCATGACCAAAGACTTCATACACCATTAACATAAGCAATACACCAACACCCACAACGTCATGTTTGACATGCTTTGAAGATACAAAAAAAGAAAATCAACTTCCCCCTTGGAAGGTTCCTAAGTACAACCACCTTCATCAAAAAGGAGAGGGAAAAAAATCCTCGGCAGTCAGAGAATGGCTGCCTATATGGTGCGTTATTCAAAACCAGACACACACACAACACACACACACACACACACACACACACACACACACACACACACACACACACACACACACACACACACACACACACACACACACAATCTTCTCATACAGTGTGCATTCCTGATCTGACAGGGGGTTCTCAGATGTGGTTAGTGAGTGAAGCAGAGTGCATGTTCTGGGTGATCCCCACGGGTGTTTGATTAAGCTGGAGAACGCCCAACAGTGACGTCCATATGTATGGATGTGTGTGTATATGGTATGTACGCATGCATGTACCTATATCTATCTATCTATCTATCTATCTATCTATCTATCTATCTATCTATCTATCTATCTATCTACACACATATATATGTATATATATACACATCTATATACATCTCTCTCTATATATATACATATATATTTATATATGCATGCATACATACACTCGCTTAGTGCTATGAGACACAGTGCATGTGCAGAGAATGTTTGATGAATAACTGTGCTTAAGGGACAGATATCCAAATACGTTCACAGCTGTTCAATATTTACGTATATGTGTCACAGGTTGAGAAATCTTTGGCTTTATCGATTCGATTCACACGAAGATAATCCCGAATTGACCTGAATTCATGTTCACCCTGTTAATACTGGCGCACATGTGTGTATGATTGTAAGCGTTGAAATACGCATACACACTTACGTATGCATACATGAACGCAAATGTACATATGTTATACACAAGTGTATACAAATATGAAGGACGCAAGCACACAAGCCTGCACTTATGTTCCCAGATGCATAAGTATACATATACTTGTGCAAGCAACTAAGCGTGTAGATATATACAAGAAAATAAGTCACCAAACACATACACACACGCCCCTATAGGCATACTTACACACACTCGCGCACTCACTCACTCACACACACACACACATACACACACACACACTCACTCACTCACTCACACACACGTACACACACACACACACACACACACACACACACACCACACACACACACACACACACACACACACACACACACACCATACACACACAACAAAGTGTTCTACTCTCAAGGCACACATGATCATTAAAATCTGCACAGACACACCTGCACCGGAAAGGCTAATGTTTTTTTTAATTATCCATTTAAAATCTTGTGTAAAGTGTTCCTGTCTTCTAAACAATTCCCTTCTTGACACTTGAGTTTTGGAATAAAGCTACATGCAACTAAGCTCTTAAGAATCAAAGGTATAAGCATCAAGAGTTCTGGAAAGCTTTACCATCATAATTTACAACGGCAATGCATTAATTAGCTCATAAAGCAGGTGAGCATTGAGCCCACAAGCTAAACACAATTCTTCCACAACAGTGAACACATATCTACCCACCTTCAATAAATGACATTTTACAAACTTCTGCTTTTTTAACGTCTTGGGCGCGGCCGCAGAAACACTTAAGAAACATTTTCCATCTTGAAGGAGGACAAAAAAAAGACAAAAAAATGGCGAATGTAGGGTGTGAGACAAAAGTTGTTCAATATCCAGTTTATTATTCCATGCATTTAAAAAAAAAACCGTTAGCTTTTTTTGGTTTTGTTTTTTGCCTTTGACACTTGCGATTTCAAAACTATGGCATGACTCTGTTTTGAGTAGCTCTATTCTATATTGCTGGCAAAGCTCCCAGTGTTGCAGCAGGGATTTCAAGTCTTCTCAAGAGACTCTTAAGAATGATGCTGAATCGTTTGCGTTAGAATGCACTTGTTCTTTGGCTGCACATAGTTGTTTCTATGTTTGCGTACAATTGCTTACTAAGTGGCCTTTTAAGAAACCGAACTTTTGTAGGTTTACGTAGGCAGAGTTTTTTGTTTTGTTGATAGATTTGCTGTCTGTCTGTAGGTTGGTCGGTCTCTTCTCTCTCTCTCTCTCTCTCTCTCTCTCTCTCTCTCTCTCTCTCTCTCTCTCTCTCTCTCTCTCTCCTCTCTCCTCCCCCTCTCCTCTCTCTCACACATACCTTGCTTTGTTTTTTCCTTCTCTCTGTGCGAGCTGTTGCCAAAGTGCTGTGTTTAATCATTCAAGACTATCTGACAGGGCTACTTAGCCACTGTGTATACACCTAAGCCCTGTCAGACACTAAACCTCATAGACACTGCTGTACACATCGCTGATGACCAACAGTGCCAAACCATCAGAGAACATGCTCACCCATCCATTATAAAGATCTGCTGATATAAGCTAAAAACAACAACCAACAACTACCATATAACAACCAGGAACAACCTACGTTAGTATGTCCACATTTGGCGATTCAGTAGCTTGACCAAAAACAGCATTGATTTGTCTATACAAAGATCTGCTGATATAAGTTTAAAAAACCCACCCAACAGCAACATCAAATAACAACCAAGAAAATCCTACGTGAGTTTGTCCACATTTGACGATTCAATAGCTTGACCAAAAACAATACTGATCCGTCCATTACAAAGATCTGCTGATATAAGTTAAAAAAACAACTAACAACAACATCATCAAATAACAACCAAGAAAATCCTACGATTGTATGTCCACATTTGACATTCAATAGGTGACCATAAACATATGTCGTCCATACAAAACAACCTTGTAGACCAAGAAACTAAAATGCTGCTAGAAAATTCGAACAACTGAGATAAACAGAGTAACACTAACAACTAAAACACCACCACCACACTAAACAACAACAAAACCCAATTAATCCCCCCAAATAACACAAAGAACAAGAACAAACAAGTAATCCCCCTAAAACAACACCCCCCCACCCAACACCACTGGTAGACTGACAAAGTTGCAGGATGGACAGGAAAACACTATCAGAGGCTCCGACTTTGGGCCACATTTGACAGGAACTGAACGAATTTGATAGACAACTTTTCAGTGCAGTGTTCCAATAATTCTGTAAAGATTTATTGGAGGAGGAAGAGGAAGAGGAGGAGAACAAGAGGTTTGACACACATGTTTGATTTCTACATTATCTTTTAAGGTTGGGTACTTCAGAAATAGTCTTACACCTGACCACATTCTTTCAGTTAATACTTCAGGATCAGTCTCTTCCCGTGGGAAATACCGAGGGCCTATGTCAGTACAAACAGCATCCCCACGCCACCTTCTGGAAAGTCTGCAATAGGAATTTCCTCTTTTCTATCCCTCTCTCTGTTTCTGCCTTTGTTCCTGTCACCTCCTGCTTGCCTATTTTCTGTCATCCTGGTCCATCTCCCGTCTTTTTCTTCTAGAAAGACTTGAAAAAGAACAATTCTCTCCCACGCAGAAGTCAGATGTGCTGGGCCTGACTTGTCAGGCGCTGAACGGCAGCGTAACGCATTTTCGCTCATATGACAGACAACAGATGTGCAGTCTGAGTTCGAAGAAGAAGAAGAAGAAGAAGAAGAAGAAAAGAACAAGAAGAGAAGAAGAAGAAGAAGAAAAAAGAGAAGAGAAGAAAGAAGAAGAGAGGAAGGAAGTGGAGGAGAAGAAGAAACTTATAACTACTTTACTATATAAAGGCCTTTTATTGACATATCATGTTCATTGCTGGCTCTGAGGATGGCTATGGAATAAGCCTGGATGGAGCTAACCGTGTCTGATGAGACAGGGATAACCAACGTGGGAGCAACATTATCGGAAATCATAGGACATTGGTAAACAACATTCGCTGTAAGGGCGTAAGAAAAAAAATCCTAACCAGCATCTGTTCAAATCGAAACAAAATACAAACTTTGTTACTCTGACCTCTTCAAATCCGTAAAAATACCCCGTTATTGATTAAAAGCAATAGTTTCATATTTTGAAAAGAGAGGGAGAGAGAGGGAAGGAAGAGAGAGAGGAGAGAGAGAGAGAGAGAGAGAGAAAGAGAGAGAGAGAAGAGATAGATAGAGGGAGAAGAGAGTCATAACAGACAGAAGAAGAGAGAAGAGAGAGAGAGAGAGAGAGAGTCATACAGAAGAGAAGAGAGAGAGAGACAAGAGAGAGAGAGGCAGAGATAAAGACATAACAAGAGAGTATAAAAGAGACAGAGACAGACCAACTGACAAAACACAAACACAGACAAACACAGACATAAACAGGTTCAAAATTAATATTTTTCCAAATGTGGACTGGGGGCAGAAACTGATGACAACCACTCATAATCATCTCTCTCCATCAAAAAGAGAAAATCAACAGGAGAACATCCCCCCCCCCTACCCCCTCCCCGCCCCCATCCCATTTCTGTTCCATCAATATCAAACGTCTAAAACCTGTTTTGACACACACAACATTATTACTGGTTTCTGATACAGCGTGCGTTGGGGGGCCAAGGACGATATTTTTTCTGTCTTGTCTTGTAATTGGTTTCCCTTCTGTTTATGAACAACAGGATGGCATCCCAGCTAGCGGTCTCTTAATATTTTCTTTGGCACAGACTGGTAGAGGAGTCAACTTTCAGCGCGAAAGAACGCCTCTGGAACCAGATAATACTGGAATTCTGACAGCCAATACACAATCTATGGGGTAGATTCCGATGCCTTCCCATCTTTTAACCTGTTTTTCAGTAGTTTTTGAGTGTGTCCTGCCCCCTCTCCCTAAAAAACCCCAAACAAACAAACAACAACAACCCAAAACAAAAGAAACACACACAGACACACATCTCCAAATCGGACCAAAACAAAAATACTACAACAACAACAACAACAACAACAAGAAGCAAACCAAACAAAAACAACCCAGATCAGCAAAAACTGTTTTAACAATCATCTGATCCCTTCTTTTTCTTCTTCTCTTCTTCTTCTTCTTCTTCTTCTTCTTCTTCTTTCTTCTCTCTTCTCCTCCTCTCCTCTTCTTCTTCTTCTTCTCTTCTCTCTTCTTCCTTCTCCTTCCTCCTTCTCTTCCTTCTTCTTCTTCTTCTTCCTCCTCCTCCTCTTCTCTTTTGTAATCTACTTCCCAATCACCTACTCTTCTTCACATTTATACCCTGATGCTTATTGTTCAAGCAGGAGTTGAGCGGTTTTACAGACAAAAAAGCTGGAACCCACTGGTCACAGGGACATCAGGAAAGGCTGTGATTTGTCTCACTACTACTGGCACTGTGTGTGTGTGTGTGTGTGTGTGTGTGTGTGTTGTTCTCTGTGTGTGTGCGTGTGCGTGTGTGTGTGTGTAGTGTAGTGTAGTTATTTGAGCACAGGCGTGGCAGCTGCCAAATGACTCTTCATGCGACTTTAATATGAAAGAGAGAAGAGAGAGAAAGAGGAAGAGCGAGAGAGAAGAGAGAGAGAGAGAGAGAGAGAGAGAGAGAGAGAGAGAGAGAGAGAAGAGAGAGAAGAGAGAGAAGAGAGAGAGAGAGAGGAGAGAGAGAGAGAAGAGCGAGACAGACAGACAGATAGACAGAAAGAGACAGAGAAAGTTTATAGCAGCACGGAAGTTTTACTCTCAAGATGAACACATTCAAACAAAACAGAAAATGGACCCGACTACTTTTTTCGGAGGAGTGGGGGAGGGGGGGGGGGGTGGAGGAGGAGGCAGCACACGCCACATATCATTGACTAAACATGCAAATGAAGCGCAGAAACGAAGTAACACGATCCCCCCCCCCCCCCTCACACACACACTTAAAGAACAATGGCAATAGACTAAACGAGTCCCACCTGGTACCAGCATCGATATTGTAGAGATGATAACATCTAGTACCACAGATATAATAATTATTATGAACAGAATCATCTATGGTTACAGTGTTGGTGAGGCGATGTTCTGACCAGGGATATAGTGAGGGCTTATCAGGCTGAAAATCGCTCGGTTGCTGGCAATAAGTCAAACATTATACTATTAAACGCATATACGCATGCGCGCGCGCACACACAAAAACACACACGCATGCACACACACACACACACACGCACACATACGACCCCCTCCAATCCTCCACCCCCCCCTACACACATACATGTATCCTCTCTCCCCTCCCCCGTACACACACTCACACACATTGTATGCCGGTGGGAACGGATGACAAAATTTACAAAACTGCAGATACACGGGGACTGGATGAAAAAAAGCACACAAATGCTTATTCCATTATCCTCGAAATAAATTTTTTTAAAAAATCACACACACACACGTACGCACACACACACACACTCTTCCAACCCTCTCCGCCCCCACACTCACACACGTATCCATGCACAACACACACACACACACACACCACACACACACACCCACACAACCACACAACACAAACACACACACACACACAAACACCAACCACATAACACCACTACACTCGTCAAAATATCTACTGAGATCACTGAACAGACGATAAATCGAAGCAACAACAAAACCCCAAAAACCACCACACACACACACATACACACACACAACACACACACACACACACACACCACACCCACACACACACACACCTCTCCTCTCTCTCTCTCTCTCTCTCTCTCACGACCCTTCCCCCAACCCTCCCCAACCCCCAAAACAAGTATCCTCCTCCTCACTCCCCCCCCCCCCCCCCATCACACACAGAGATCACTTTCAAAGTTCTCCCACAATCAACTCCCGTTTTCTACATCCCAGAATAAAAACAAACCCGATACTCCTAGCTGCCCCAAACTCCACTGTACTTGTCACTGACTGACCCACTCTGTCAATGCAGCAAACCAACCACAAAACAAAACAAAAACCCAACGAAGCAACACGATACACCTTACAAGAGAACGACAACGGGCTTGTCAATCAGATCCCAAATCCCCCCCCCCCCCCCCTCCCCCACCCCCCCCCATCTCCCCCGCGCTCCTCCACCCCCCACCCCCCCTCTCTCCGCGCTGGAAACAAAGCAAAAGTCTGATATCGCATAGCGTAATAACAATATCCATAAACCATGATGATGAGGATTACTGTGGCCAGACACGTCAGTTCAAAATGCCCCGCGAGCGATAATAGATTCTCTCTCTCTCTCTCTCTCTCTCTCTCTCCTCTCTCTCTCTCTCTCTCCTCTCTCTCTCTCTCTCTCTCCTAATCGCTCCGCTCGAGTAGGAATCGCACAAGGCGCGGGGAAGCACAAAACACCGTGCGTGCGACGAGACACACACAATACGAAAACCCCACACACGCATGGGGTATCGCATCCACATACACACACACACAAAGGCACACACACACACACGCATGTGCGCGCGTGCCACACAGACACACACACACACACTCGCGCACGCACACACACAACACGCACAAACATGCGCGCACACGCTTACTCTCTCTCTCACTCTCACACACACACAAACACACACACATCCTTCGGATGAGACTATATAAACCGAGGTCCCATGTGCGAACAAACGCAGAACATCTTGCGCACACGTTAAATCCTGTTCCGCTTTTCGTAAGAGTAGGCCATCGTATGCCGCTGGGGAACGGATGACAGAATTTACACAACCGCATACACACGGGGACTGGATGTAAAAAAGCACATAAGTGCTTATTCCATTATCCTCGATATAAAAGAATAAAATAAATGAATAAAAAACACACACTTCCATAACAATATGTTGCTTCTATCACATTTTCACACCCACACAAAGCAACAGCTTTGTTTCGCTGATCTTTGTTCCCGTCTTGGTTTTCGTTTGATTACCCCCCCCCCCTCCTCTCTCTCTCTCTCTCTCTCTCTCTCTCTCTCTCTCTCTCTCTCTCTCTCTCTCTCTCTCTCTCTCACACAACACTATGCGGTTTTCATCACAACGCATCCTCACACCCAACAAAGCAAAAGCATGTTTTGTTTTGTTTTGTATGTTACGTAGCTTTCATGTTTACGATTTTTGCTTTGTCGTTTGATTTTTTCCCCCTTCGAAACTTCTCTCTCTCTCTCTCTCTCCTCTCTCTCTCTCTCTCTCTCTCTCTCTCTCTCTCTCTCTCTCTCTCCCCTCCTTCTGTGTATATGTTATGCATTTCTTCATGTTTGTTTTCCTGTTGGGCTCCTTTTTTTTCATGAGGGCCTGGTGTAAAGAAGCCCCAGGCTTATCCATTTACCCTCAATAAAACATTCGAGCTCGAGTTCTCTCCTCCCCCCCCCCCCCCCCCCCCCCCTCCCCCACCCATATCAAACTTCTCAAAGACAACCACCACACACTCACACACACACACACACCACACACACACACACAACCACCACCACCACACCACCAACACCACCAACAAACACCAACAAAAACCAGACCCAGGCTAGCTAGCGTTTCCAGCAGCGCCTAAAAAACCCAGCACGTGACCGACATGATATGCAAATGAGGCACGAGATCGAGGCAACATGATCCCCGCCCTTAAAAGGGGAATGATGACTTATTTGTCAGTCACAGTGCCGTCCCAACGGGAACACAGGGATGGATATCATGAATACTAATGACCGGTGAATAGAGCCTGTGTGTGCCTTTCGAATAAATTCTCGGCCAATAACTTCCCTACAACATTCTGTGCGTGGCAGGCTGGACTGGACAGGACAGAGGGTCGAGAGTTCAAACCTCTCTAGGCCTGACAGCCTCCTTCCTCTCTGTCTGTTTGTCTGTCTCTTCTCTGTTCACCACAAGAGGTCATTTCAAAGTTTTCAGCAATCCAATCCAATCCAATCCAAATATGCTGAGGTTGTTTGCTTCTATTATACCTTACGAATTTTGGAAAAGAGCAAGAGAGCTAGTGAACGTGGTAAACCACCACCTTGTAGAGGCCATTTCGGCATATGACATGCAGATCAACGCAGAGAGAAGCCAGTTGTTGACAAACAGTGTCAATGGCACCAGCGCTGACTTGATCATAGCAAGAAAACTGAGGCCGTCTATAGCGTCGAAGATCTACGAGCTATAGTATAGGATGATGGATCAAAACCTGAAATTCTCTCCAGGACAGCCCAGACCACACAGCTGGAATAACCAAACTGAAAGTCCTCTTGAACGACAAGAACATCGCCATCAGCTTCAAGATCAGACTGATGCGTTTCCTGGTCATGTCCATATTTTTTTTGTACGCATGTGAAATGTGGACCATAAACAGACATTGAAAGAAAGATACAGGCAATGGAGATGAGGTGCTTTCGCAAACTTCTTGGTATCGCATACAGAGATCACATCACTAATAAAGTAAAGACAGAATTGAAAACGCCTTATGGCCTTCTTGACTTCAGTGGAAAAACGCAAACTCATGTGGTACAGGCACGTCACACGAACATCTGGACTGGCCAAGACTGTCCAACAGGGAAGAGGCAGACAGAGAAAACGAAGGGAAGACAACATCAGAGAGTGGACTGACTGGCCTTGAGTGGAACGAATTGCTACGGAAACATGAAAACCGCGAGGAGTGGAGGAGGCTGGTAGCAAAATCTTCAGCGGTGCGGCAACGGTCTACTAACTGAGAATAAGAAGAAGAAGAAGAAGAAGAAGAAGAAAGAAGAAGAAGAAGTAGAAGAAGAGAAAAAGAAGAAGAAGAAGGAGGAGGAGGAGGTGGAGAAGGAGGAGGAATAAGCTCTGCACTCTCTATGTAAGAAAAAAATCTTCTGAAGCTGAAGTATGGCTGCCGTGTGTATTTAAAGTTTCACGGTGATTCCCAGGAAGAGTAAAAAAAAAAAAGAAAGATATCAGATGACCCCTAAAATGAAAAATGGGGAAACACCCAACAATAACAACGATAACAGTAACAACAACCATCAAAACAACCACCAAAACCAAGAACAACAATAACAACAACAATAAGCGAGACATTCCCCCCCCCTCCCCCGGCTCAAAATACTGTCAAGGCTTTTAGCCTCCAAACAACCCCTATCATATTTACCCAGTAAGCTATGTTCAAGGACTTTGCAAAACTCTCATCGTTTTTTGAAATATCATCACACAGGATTTCTAAAAACCCTAAAGGATTACTCCAGCAGCACTTTATAAAAAAAAAAGAAAAAGCCTTGTGTAAGCGTTTTTTTTTTTTCGTTGGCTGGATTTTTGTGAAATAAAAAAAAGAAAAAAGCTAGGTTAGGAGAAGAGAAAATAAAGAAAATATCTCTGTAAAGACAGCCAAAGACTTCAGAGAAGAAGTTCTCTTTTAGCAATCGTCAGAAGCGCTTCACTCCTTGTATTCTTTGGGGACTGGAAAACTTGTGAGCGGTTGTTGAAAATGATGATGATGATGATAATAATAATAATAATAATAGTAATAACAACAGAAACAACAACATTAATAATAATAGTAATAATAATAATAATAATAATGATAACAACCACAATAAGTAACAATAGCAATAATAACGCTACTACTACTACTACTACTACTACTACTACCACTACTACTACTACTACCACTACTACTACTACTACCATCACCACTACTACTACTACTACTACTATTACTACTACTACTACTACTACTACTTCTACTACCACCACCACCACCACCACCACCACCACCACCACCACCACCACTACTACTATTACTACTACTACTACTACTACTACTACTACCACTACCACCACCACTACTACTACTTCTACCACCACCACCACCACCACCACCACTACCACTACTACTACTACTAACCATAACAAATGGAATTTCAACAGCGCTATAGCTGAACAAATCAAAGCGCTTGCACTCAACCTATTCTTACATAATTATGTCACCAATAACATAATGTTACAATACATAGTAAAAAAACCAACAACACCCCACTAACCACAACACGCAAAAAACGCCATGGAAATCTTTCTGCATAAATGGGTGAAAGAAAAAAAATATCTCCCAAACTACACAGGACTGAAATAAATCAAATGAATCCCTGAAGTCGTAATGCCGCTACCTAAATGATGGGGCATAAAAAAACACCACACGGTTGTGTACCCAAAAATAAACCCCTCACCACTGCTAAACCTCAAACCGTAAAAGAAAAAAAAAAGAAAAGAAAATTCCTTGTTGCGTAACATAATATGTAAGCTTGATTTATCACAGGGAGGCACCGTGGTCGAGTGGTTTAGGCGGTCAACTCGTGATCCAGAGGTCGCGGGTTCGATCCCCGCTCGGCTCGGTGTTGTGTCCTTGGGAAAGACACTTTACTCCTATTTTCCTCACTCCACCCAGGTGTACAAGTGGGTACCAGCTCTGCTGGGGAAGTATCTGGCGACAGACTAGCGTCCTGTCACAGGGGTGGTGAAAAACCATCAGTTCGCTTAACGCTACAGAAACCGGGATAAGCTCCGGCTCTATGGGCCTTCTGGCTCGAAAGAGCATACTTTTTTTTTTTGATTTATCACCATACGTTGGTTGTTATTTTTTCCTATGTTTTTTTTAACCCCCCTATGCTTGATAATACTCAAGTTTCGAAGCCTCAAAAAAAATCAAAGTATTCTAACACCTGCTTCTATATATATTTTAAGTTGGGTTAAAAACAATCCGACAGACAAAGATGTTGAGATATTAAAGAGTGAGTGAGTGTGTGTGTGTGTGTGTGTGTGAGAGAGAGAGAGAGAGAGAGAGAGAGAGAGAGAGAGAGAGATTGAGAGCGAGAGAGAGAGAGAGAGAGAGAGAGAGAGAGAGAGAGAGAGAGAGAGAGAGAGAGAGAGAGAGAGAGAGAGAGAGAGAGAGAGAGGCAGGGGAAAGAGAGTAAACTTTTTTTTTCTTTTCCATTTTTCTCATTTCGAAGATAATGGAATAAGCACTGTAGTGCATCCAGTTCCCGTGTGTATGCAGTTTTTATTATGAATTTTGTTATCTATTCCTATCACCATAACTGGAGGGAGGGGGGGGGGTGGAGAGAGAGGAGAGAGAGAAAGAGAGAGAGAAGAGAGAGAGAGAGAGAGAGAGAGAGAGAGGAGAGAGAGAGAGAGAGAGAGAGAGAGAGAGAGAGAGAAGAGAGAGAGAAGAGAGAGAGAGAGAGTGAGAGTAAGAGACAGAGAGAGAGTGAGAGAGAGAAGAAAGAAAGAAAGAAAGATAGAGAATCTTTTTACCCTGAGGGAAAGTAAAAAACACACATGGCTTTATTTTGACATGCAGCCTCGGTCAAAGACAATTTCATCACGAAAACAAAATTAAATAACCACACAAAAAAACAACAACACAAAGAACTGAAAGAGAACCAATAATGAAGAGAGAGAGAGAGAGAGAGAGAGAGAGAGAGAGAGAGAGAGAGAGAGAGAGAGAGAGAGAGAGAGAGAAGAGACAGAGACAGAGAGCGAGACAGAGAAACAAGACAGACAGAGACAGAGAGACAGAGAGAGAAATCAGAGACCAGAGCCAGGAGTAGATAAGTACGTGAGAGAAGGAGAGAGAGATGAGCAGAGAGAGAGAGAGAGAGAGAAGAGAGCAGAGAGACAGAGATACAGAGACAGAGAGAAAGTCTCTCTCTCTCTCTCACTCTCTCAAAGAAAATTCTGTCTCTCTGTCTCCGTCTGTCAGTTTGTCTGTCTCTCTCTCTCTGTGATTGGCTTTTCTTCCAGTTTTTCGTTTAGTTGTTTGTTTTCTGATAATGATGTTTTTTCATGACAAATTTGTCTTTGAGAAGCAGAGAAACAGAAAGACAGAGAGACAGACAGACAGAGAGACAGAGACACAGGGAGATTCAATTCTGATAACAACTACCCCCCAACAGGGTAACAACCCAATTTTCCGGAGAAACTGCGA
>CM054153.1:23457457-23459957 GCA_028751875.1 Rapana venosa | reverse complement strand
GTGCGAGAGTGCACATGTATATATTGTGTGTGTGTGCGTGCGTGTGTGTGAGTGTGTCTGTCTGTCCATCTGCCTTTCCCTTTCGGAGTTATCAGCTTCCAATCCACGCCAAAGACATTTATAGTCAGTCCCGTCTCCCTTCTTTTGATCTGTCAGTCTCTGTCACTGCTGGCTTGTGTGTCCGTCTGTCTGTCTGTCCGTCTCTGTCACTGCTGGCTTGTGTGTCCGTCTGTCTGTCTGTCCGTCTCTGTCACTGCTGGCTTGTGTGTATGTCTGTCTGTCCGTCAATGTCACTGCTGGTTTGTGTGTCCGTCTGTCTGTCCGTCAATGTCACTGCTGGCTTGTGTGTCCGTCTGTCTGTCCGTCTGTCACTGCTGGCTTGTGTGTCCGTCTGTTTGTCTGTCCGTCTCTGTCACTGCTGGCTTGTGTGTCCGTCTGTCTGTCCGTCTCTGTCACTTCTGGCTTGTGTGTCCGTCTGTCTGTATGTCCGTCTCTGTCACTGCTGGCTTGTGTGTCCGTCTGTCTGTCTGTCCGTCTCTGTCACTGCTGGCTTGTGTGTCCGTCTGTCTGTCTGTCCGTCTCTGTCCCTGCTGGCTTGTGTGTCCGTCTGTCTGTCTGTCCGTCTCTGTCCCTGCTGGCTTGTGTGTCCGTCTTTCCCCCGCGGGGCTGGCGGGAGGGGGTGCCGGGGGGGCTGGCAGTATAAACAGCACCCCCGCAATCATTATGGAAATTCTGTGCTAGACGTGTCCTCTTTTCTATCACTCCTCTTTGTTTCTGAACTCGCTCCTCTTCTTCTTCCTGTCACCTCCTCCTTGTCGATTTTCTGCCTTCTTGTCTATTAAGAATTGTTACTGGTTGTATGACTGTGTAAGAATTGAGTTGAGTGCCAGCGCTTTGATTATTTGTCTCCGCAAGATATAGTAGCGCTATACAAATTCCATTTATCATCATCATCATCATCATCATCATCATTATCATCATTATCATTATTATTATTATCATCATCATTATTATTATCTTATTATGTTTCTTCTTATTATTATTATCATTATCATTATTATTATTTTCTGCCTTCTTGGTCCACTCTCCTGCCTTTTTTTTTCCGCCCACAGAAAGACTTATAAAATAACAATTCTCTCTTATACCATGCCGAAGTCAGACGCGCTGGGCCTGACTTGTCAGGCGCTTAACGGCAGCGTGACACGTTTTGGCTCATATAACAGACAGCAATAGTTGATGTTTGAGAGCGTTCGATGAAGATGAAGAAGTGTGTCCGTTTGTCCGTTCCTGTTTGTCCCTTCCCTTTTTAAATAATTATAATTATCCACGCCTTCAAGCTAACTACAGTCGTTTCTATTCCCTCTCAATTTCCTTGTTTTTTCCTTGTCTGTCTCTTCCTGATGGGTTTGGCCCACCTCTGTTTGTTTCTTTATGTTTGTCGGTTTCTTTATGTTTGTTTCTTCATGTTTGTTTCTTTATGTTTGTCTGTTTCTTTGTGTTTGTTTGTTCCTTTACGTTTGTATGTTTCTTATGCTTGTCTGTTTCTTCATGTTTGTATGTTTCTTTATGTTTGTCTGTTTCTTTATGTATGTTTCTTCATGTTTGTTTCTTTATGTTTTTTGTTTTTGTTTGTTTGTCTGTTTCTTTATGTTTGTCTGTTTCTTCATGTTTGTTTCTTCATGTTTTCTGTTTATTTATGTTTCTTTCTTCATGTTTGTCTGGTTCTTTATGTTTGTCTGTTTCTTAACGTTTATGTTCGTCTGTTTCTTTATGTTTGTCTGTTTCTTTACGTTTGTCAGTTTCTGTTTCTTTATGTTTGTTCCTTTATGTTTTGTCTGTTTCTTCATGTTTGTCTGTTTCTTTATGCTTGTCTGTTTCTTTATGCTTGTCTGTTTCTCCATGCTTGTCTGTTTCTTTATGTTTGTCTGTTTCTTTATATTTCCCTGTTTCTCGCTGTCTTTGTTCCTTTTGTCTGTCTCTTGTCTGTCAACCTGTCTAAATTTGTTGTTGTTTTATTTTTGCTCTTGTGTGTGTGTGGGGGGTGGGGGGGTGGGGGGTGAATGTTGTGGTGTGGGGGGTGGGGGGGTGGGGGGGGGGAAAGAGGTGTATGTGTGTGTGTGGCGGGGTGTAGGTGTGTGTGTGTATGTGTGTATGTGTGTGTGTGTGGGGTGTGGGGGTGTGTGTGTGTGTGTGTGTATGTGTGTGTGTGTGTGTGTGTTCATTCTTTTCTTCAATTTAACGTCTTTTGACTATGAGTGACATTAGACGATGTGTGAGAGAGAGAGAGTGTGTGTGTGTGTGTGTGTGTGTGTGTGTGTGTGTGTGTGTCTGTTTGTGTGTGTTGTGCGCGCGTGTGTGTGTGTGTGGTGTGTGTGCTAGTGTATAATTATGTGCGTACGTGCGTGCGTGTGTAAGTGCGACTCTGCGCGCGTGCGTGTGCGTGCATGTGTGTATGTGGGTGCGTTTCTGTGCACGCGCCCGCGTGAATGTGAGCGCGCGT
>CM054153.1:23439957-23444957 GCA_028751875.1 Rapana venosa | reverse complement strand
GGTATGTATGTACGTACGTATGTATGTATGTATGTATGTATGTCTGTATGTGTGTGTGTGTGTGTGTGTGTGTGTGTGTGTGTGTGTGTGTGTGTGATGGATAGATACTGTGTGATAGTAAACGCTTTATACACATTGCCTATCTCTGTATTATTTATTTTCTTCCTGTGAGTGTGTGTGTTGTGTGTATGTGTGTGTGTGTTGTGTATGTGTGTGTGGTGTGTGTGTTGATGTGATAGATACTGGCTGTGTGATATAAACACTGTATACACATTACATATCATCTGATTGAATTTTCTGCCAGTTAGTATTTGTGTGTGTTGTGTGTGTGTGTGTGTGTGTGTGTGTGTGTGTGTGGTGTGTGTGTGTGTGTGTGTGTGTGTGTGTGTGTGTGCTCTGACAGATTGTGACAGAAAAACTTCATACACATCGCATATCTCCGTATTATTAAGTCTTCTTCTAGACAATGTGTGCGATTGTGTGTGTGTGTGTGTGTGTGTGGGGGGGGGGGGTGTGCATATGTGTGTGTGCGTGCGCGCCCGTGTGTGCTTTTGTGTGGTGTATGTATGTGCATGCGTGCATGTGTATGTGTGCGTATGTGTGTGTGTGTGAAAATTTGCACGAGACTGCATTATCGTCATGGTTATCGATTCATGTGAAGTCTGTGCGGATACATATATCAGGGCTGGTGCATACAAGTGAAGGTCATGCGGCTGTGTGCGTATCACTGCGCGTGCACATACTTTTTCTTGTAGATAGCAATGAAAACCTCGATGCATTTCTGCAGCTTGCATGAAAACCCGTCTGATTGTCTGTCTAGTTGGCTGGTTGTATGTATGTCTGTCTGTCTGACTGGCTGTATGTCTGGCTGGCTGGCTGGCTCGTTCAATCACTTATTAATGTTTATCTACCTGTTCCTGTCCTTCTCTATCTTAATTAAAAAAAGATATTTAGGCAATAAAGAGGTTATTGAATTGTATTCTTTATAAAGCAGTATAAATTAACGATCGATTTTATTTGAGAGAGAGAGAGAAAGAGAGAGAAGGAGGGAGGTAGGGAGGGAGAAAGAAAGAGAGCGAGAGCGAGCGAGCGAGATAGATAGAGAGATAGATATATAGATAGGAAGATAGATATATGAGAGAGAGAGAGAAAGAGAGAGAGAGAGAGAGAGAGAGAGAGAGAGAGAGAGAGAGGAGAGAGAGAGAGAGAGAGAGAATGAATTACTCACAGAAAACAAGATACACACATACGTTCGCGGGCGCATGCACACACTGACACACACACACACACACACACAACACACACACACACACACACACACACACACACACACACACACACACACACACACACACACTTGTACGAGCGCGCGCGGGCTCACTCACATACACAAACACACAGGGCAAAACAAAGCAAGTGCATTACTTATGGAAATAAAACTTCCAGTTTGACTGACTTTGACTTTGGCATTCTCTCTTTCTCCTCTCTCTCCTCCCTCTCTTACCCCCCCCCCCCCTCTCTTTCTCTCTCTCAATCTTACCAAGAATGAACAGATACATACGCCTATACGTCGACAGGTCAGCATGCACAGACAGTCAACAACACAACAACACACACAACACACACAGAAAGACAGAACACACAAAACAACTACATCACCATCACTATGTCGAGCCCTGCTGCGGGCTCCTCACATAACTATACACACGGCAAAACATAGCAAGTGCATTACTTTGGGAAATAAATTCCAGTTTGATGACTTTGATTGTGGCATTCTCTCTTTCTTGTGTTCCTCCTTCTCTTACTCCCTCCCCCCCCCCTCTCTTCTCTCTCTCAATCTTACCTAGAGAATGAAACAGATACATACGCCTAAAGTCAGACAGTCAGACAGACAGACAGTCAAAGAATCAAAGACACAGACAGACACGAGAGAAGAGAGATAGACAGAAGATAAGACTACATCTGATCTCTGTGTGTTCTTCAATTTCTCTCTCTCTCTCTCTATCAATGTGACTTTGATTCTCTGTCTCTGTCTCTCTGTGTCTGTGGTTGTTGTTTGTGTGTGTGTGTGTGTGCTTTGTGTTGTGTGTGGTGTGTGAGTGTGTCTCCTTCCTCTTCTACTCTCTCTCACATCCTCTCTCTCCGGAGCTCAACAGAGGACAAACACAATACTGCTGTCTTGTGTTCTTCATCTGACTTTGACTCTGTGTCTGTCTCTTCTGTGTCTGCCTGTCTCTATCTCTCTTTTTTCTCTTGGGGTTGGAAGAAAAAAAGTCTTGTAACTTAATCTATTACCCTCGTGAAATAAAATTGCGTTTACGTCTCTCTCTCTCTCTCTCTCTCTCTCTCTCTATTACTTCTCTCTCTCTATCTCTCTCTCTCTTTCTCTCTCTCTCTCTCCCTCTCTCCGGAGCATATTCTTCCTACCTAGACAATGAAACAGATACACCTACCTAGAGACAGACAAATAGTCAAGGGGAATAAAAGAGACAGACAGACAGACAAGACAGAGAGACAGACAGAAGACAAGACTACATCTGATCTCTGTGTGTTCTTCAATTTTACTTTGACTCTCTGTCTCTCTCTGTCTGTCTGTCTGTCTCTCCCCCCAACCCCCTCTCTCTCTGGGGACTGGAAGAAAAAAAGGTCTTGTAACTTAATCTTTTACCCTCGTGAAATAAAGTTGCGTTTACGTTTCTCTCTCTCTCCTCTCTCTCTCTCTCTCTCTCTCTCTCTCTCTCTCTCTCTCTCTCTCTCTTCTCCTCTCCTCTCGGAGCACATTCTTCTTACCTAGACAATGAAACAGACACACCTACCTAGAGACAGACAGACAGACAGACAAACAGTCAAGGGAAATCAAAGAGACGGACAGATAAGACAGACAGACAGACAGGACAAGAGTACATCTGATCTCTGTGTGTTCTTCAATCTGACTTTGACTCTCTCTGTGTCTGTCTCTGTCTGTATCTCTCTCTCTCTTCCTTCCCCCCCCCCTCTCTCTCTGGGGACTGGAAGAAAAAAAGTCTTGTAACTTAATCTTTTACCCTCGTGAAATAAAATTGCGTTTACGTTTCTCTCTCTCTCTCTCTCTCTCTCTCTCTCTCTCTCTCTCTCTCCTCTCTCTCTCTCTCTCTCTCTCTCTCTCTTCTCTCTTTCTCTCTCTCCGGAGCACATTCTTCTTACCTAGACAATGAAACAGACACACCTACCTAAAGACAGATAGACAGACAAACAGTCAAGGGAAATCATAGACACAGACAGAAAAGAGACGGAGAGACAGATAGAGGACAAGACTACATCTGGTCTCTGTGTGTTCTTTAATCTGGCTTTGACTCTCTTTCTGTCTGTCTGTATCTCTCTCTCTCTCTATCTCTCTCTCTCTTCTTCCCCTCCCCCCCCTCCTCTCTCTCTCTCTTTCTCTCTGGGGACTGGAAGAAAAAAAGTCTTGTAACTTAATCTACTACCTCGTGAAATAACATTGCGTTTACCTCTCTCTCTCTCTCTCTCTCTCTCTCTCTCTCTCTCTCTCTCTCTCTCTCTCTCTCTCTCTCTCTCTCTCTCTCTCTTTCTCTCCGGAGCACATTCTTCTTACCTAGACAATGAAACAGACACACCTACCTAAAGACAGACAGACGGACAAACAGTTAAGGAAAATCATAGACACAGTCAGACAAGAGACAGAGAGACACCAGCCGCCATGGCGCAGTGGTTAGCGCCTTGGGTTACGGACTGGAAGGTCGCGGGTTCGAATCCCATAAGAGTCATAGGGAATTTTCGGACTCCGGCCGGCTCCTACCCAGAGTAAGTGTGCTGTGGGCTTAGTGGGAAGACTGGGACCACACAGTCGAGCTTCATCCACTTAACGGATGCGAGTTTGAGAGTGTTGCTCAAATTACCTGACCAACACTGCAGGTGTCTGTATCTCTCGGGCCCAGTTGACGCCGGGATATATTATGATAGTAAGCGTAGAGTACAACCCTGTCAGGTAGTCTCAAAGCATATGCACTTCCACAGCAGCATAATTACGTCATCCTCATTGTCATTGATCATCATGCAATAAAAATTTAAAAAATGCCTCTGATTCGGTGGTCCCAGATTCTCTGGTCTCATGGTGACCTCAGATTCGGTTTGCCCATACACTTCTGTGCATGTGGTGAGTTTGTGTCAGAGCCTTTGGGGTTGGAGGTTCGCGGGGGACGGTCGTTGGAGGGACGTTGTGGTGGATGCCACCTCGGGTGGGCAACTCACTCAGTCTGGCTCCGCGACTGAGCTAATACTGTCGTTAGTAGGGGGCTTAGTAGGTGGTGTCCTGCGTATGTTAGCTCAGAACAGGCACCACTGAACACCGCCAAAGTGACCCAGCAGCAGTGCAGGGCCCCTCTGGCTGGTGGCCCCGTGGCGGCCTGATAGTGATTGGCTCCCTGTGGACCTCCGGCTCTGAGGATGAGACATAACAAATCTGGGTATGGTTGTGGCGGGAAGATTGGAATGAGCGGCGTGGGAACAGCAGGACGGGGGACGTCACAGAAGATGAGGCAGCAAAAAAAAAAAAAAAAAGAGAGACAGAGAGACAGACAGAGGACAAGACTACATCTGATCTCTGTGTGTTCTTCAATTTGACTTTGACTTGCTCTTTCCCTCTCTCTCTCTCCCTCACTCCCTCTATCTCTGTGTCTTTGTCTGTCTGTCTGTCTCTCTCCTCCTCCTCCACCTCCTCCTCTCTCTCTCTCTCTGGTGCACATTCTTCTTACCCAGACAATGAAACAGATAACACTTAACAGACAGACAAACAGTCAAGGAATCAAAGACAGAGAGAGACAGAGAGAAAGAGAGAGAGAGAGAGAGAGAGAGAGAGAGAGAGAGATAGAGAGAGAGAGAGAGAGAGAGAGAGAGAGAGAGAGAGACAGACAGACAGACAGACAGACAGAGACAAACAGTCAAGGAATCGAGGAGAGAAAGAGAGAGAGAGAGAGAGAGAGAGAGAGAGAGAGAGAGAGAGA
>CM054153.1:23400193-23436957 GCA_028751875.1 Rapana venosa | reverse complement strand
GCTTTGCCCCCCAAACAATAAACCAAACAGGTTTTAAAAAACTTGAACCATAGGACAGGCCTAGCCGACTGCTATTGACTCCTTGTGAGAATAGAGTCATGAGCCAGAAATACAATTGGAACATCCTCCTCCATCTTGGAACTTGATTTTACGTCATGCCAATTCTTTATCATCATACCAGTCTTTTGACGTAACTGGTCAGGCTTCTGGATAGTGTTCTTCCCTGTCCCTTGCTTCACTGACCTCTTTTGAAGCCCATGGTGCTGGTGTCACTGGGCAGTCCTCTCAACCACTTCAGCGTAAGTGCTGACAGGGAGAGGGTGAACTGGTGAGTCTGTCTGCGTTCCTCGGTCACCTATGCTGGGCGTTCCTCCACGCCTCTAGGGTTGTGGTCAGCGCAGTAGGTATGTAGAAGGCGCCCCTGGTCACCACAGTCTTCTCTAAGCAGTGATTTTCTCAAGAGGGACATAATCACCTGCTTGAGTTCTTGCCATGGAGTGTCAGGTTGGTGTCAGGAACGTTACTTTTGTTGTCATTAGTTACCCATCCTGACTGAACGATTTTTATTTTGCCGTCCTTGGTTTTGGCTGTAGGGCCGACTTTGCTGTCTTGATCAGTAGGCTCCCTGATTTTTTCTTTTGAATGGGTCTCAAAGCAGCCCGATGCTGATCGTAGACGTCGCGTTTTGGTCATGTTTGTACATCAAACTCGTGTTAGCACACAGCGAAATTTCAGCAGCTGCTTACTGTCGCCATGTTGTGACGTCAGTGTGTGTGTGTGTTTGTGCCCACGCGCGTGCGTATGCACATGTATGTATGTGCTTGCGTTTATCCTTTGTGAACTTCTGATCTAAATCCTTTTCAATTCATATACAAATAAAGCAAACACACATGAAAACACAGAGTTATGATCACCTTGCAAGACTACACCTGTTCTCATTTAGCGGGGGACAGGATAGCCTGGTGGTTAAGAGAGTTGCGCGCATTGCGCTTGCGATCTGCTGACCCGGGTTCGAATCCCATTCAAGGGGATTTTTCTTCTGAAGTTAAAATCAGTGCCGATTCCACTCCCCCCAAAAGTCCTTCGGATGACGCTATAAACCGAGGTCCTGCGTGCGAACGCACGCAGAACATGATGCGCACACGTTAAAACCTGAGTCGCTTTCGGAAGAGTAGGCCATTGTGTGCCGGTGGGAATGGATGACAAAATGTACAAAATTGCATACACACGGGGAGTGGATGTAAAAAAAAAGCACGAGTGTTTATTCCATTATCAAATAGATAAATTTAGAAAATCCTGGGTTTTTTGTTTGCATGTATACCCTCTATCGACTTCTCCTCTGCCTTCAATATCAACTATCCCCATTCCTTAGCACTCAAAGCTACTTTCACTAAACGTCTGTCCATGAATCATTCTTTGAATCGTGAACTTCATGATAAATCATATATATAATTATTGTTGCCATTTAAAAGAGCAGTATCGTCTGAATAGTAAACTGTTTTCCACAAGGCATTAATTCTATCTCCTATTCTATTCACAACGTAGATATCAAAGAATTGTACCGGCACTTCTCGTGTTACTCCAGTGATTGAATATTCTGGTGGACGTTGCCTCTAAAAGATCTAATTCACATGTTGTGTATTCTGAACAAACTGATATATTTTCCTGGTGGAATCGAAACTTTCTGGACGTAAATATGAAAAAAATATTACTGAAATGCTAAGTGCTTTTCCCCCAGAACACAGATCCCGTATCCAGATACGCATAAATGCTAGCATAAAGGTCGAATGTGACTAGAATATCAGTATATAATGACTGTCTCTAGTTTCAAGATATACGCCCACCGCCACAGACAGACAGACAGACAGACAGACAAGAGAGAGAGAGAGAGAGAGAGAGAGAGAGAGAGAGAGAGAGAAGAGAGAGAGAGTAGAGACAGACAGACAGACAGACAGAGACAGAGATACTGAGACATTTTTGAGAGAGGATAAAGATACGTGTGAGACAGGGAGACTATGACAAAGACGAGAGGGAGATAGACACTAAGAGAGACTCACACCAATATCAGATAAATCATTTATTACTGACTCGCTAAAACAGAGAGTGAGAGTGAGAGACAGAGAGAGGAGGAGAGAGAGAGGAGAGAGAGAGAGAGAGAGAGAGAGTCAGCCAGACAGTCAACAGACAACAGAGATACTGAGACATTTACAAGATACAGTGAGACAGGGATTCTATGAAAAAGACATGGGGGAGATAGAGAGACACTAAGAGAGACTGACACCAACATCTGACAAAATCCTTTATGACTGATGCTAATACACACATACAGTCAGAGAGTCAGAGAGAGAGAAGCGAGAGAGAGAGAGAGAGAGAGAGAGAAGAGAGAAGAGAGAGAGAGAGAAGAGACAGACAGACAGACAGACAGACAGACAGCACAGATAGACAGACAGACAGAACAGACAATAGACAAGAGATACTGAGACACATTTTTGAGAGAGGATAAAGAATACGGTGAGACAGGGAGACAATGACAAAGACGAGAGGAGATAGAGAGATACTAAACGAGACTGACACCAATATTAGATAAAGCATTTATGACTGACCCCGAAACACACATACAGTCAGACAGTGAGAGAAAGAAGAGAGAGAAGAGAGAGAGAGAGAGAGAGAGAAGAGAGAGAGAGAAGAGAGAGAGAGAGAGAGAGCGCACAACGCACAGAGAGAGAGAGAGAGAGAGAGAGTGAGAGAGAGAGCAGAGAGAGAGAGAGAGAGAGAGAAGAGAGAGAGAGAGAGAAGAGAGAGAGAGAGAGAGGAGAGAGAGCGGAGCGAGAGCGAGCGAGAGCGAACGATACTGAGACATTTTTTGGAGAGAAAGATAAGGCAAGACAGAGAGACTATGAAAAAGACAGAGGGAGACAGACACTAAGAGAGACTGACACCGTATCAAATAAATCTATGACTGTCGCTAAATCACCAATCCATTCCTGCTGTTTATAGCCCCGCCGACCACAAGAGGCATATCAGGGCTCGCTAAATCACACATACAGAGAGAGAGGAAGAGAGAGAGAGAAGAGAGAGAAGAAGAGAGATAGATGATAGAGAAGAGAGAGAGAGAGAGAGAGAGAGTAGAGACAAGACAGACAGACAGACAACAGACAGAAACAGACAGACAGACAGACAAGACAGACAGACAGACAGAGACACAGTCACAGAGTCGAAGACAGAGAGCGGGAAAGGCAGACAGAAGTATTTCACAACCCTATGCAAACCCCCTAATTCTTTTCTGACAAAGGGACTATCCATTTAAGGTTATTCTAAAGTCTCCTCTGCTATGCTGTTTAGCCCCCCCAAAAGCTATGTATGTGAGGTAAACGAATTTGACATACAATGATTTCACAACATGAACCTACGTAATGGGTGGTCCAAACATACAAGGCTGTTTGCTACTACCATGTCACAATAACGCGTTTTGTCACATAGCAGAAGAATTAAGAAAACAAAACAAAAACTACAACAAAACAAACCAAGAACAAAGAAAAATTGCAAGGAAACTTGACAATATATACTACAGAGAGTACAAACGCGCAAAAAATGAGCAAGAAAAGAAATGAAAACAAGCACAGGTTTGATCTGAAAGTCACACAATACGAGAAGGAAGAAAGCAGAACCCCCCCAAAAAAAACAACCAACCAAACAAAAACCAAAATAACAACAAAAACCCAACAAAAAACTCAAGAACAAAAACAACAACAAAGTTTACGGGATATGTTACAGACGACACAAACGCACAAAAGCTAAAAAGAAAAGAAACGTAAAACAAAATTCCAGTCACAGAGTTTATCTGCATGTCACAAAGAACAATAGCTGAGATAGAAACAGCAAGAACAACAAGAGGAACAAATTCACAACATACGTTACACTCGGTACAACAAACCCACAAAACACAACAAGATACGAAGCGAAAAAAAACAAACACACACAGAGACTACTTCTCTCTTACCTTGTCTGTATCCAAAGACTTGAATCGAAATCCAGTCCAGATGCAAATCGAAATCCAGTCCAGATACAAATCGAAATCCAGTCCAGATACAAATCGCAATCCAGTCCAGATGCAAATCGTAATCCAGTCCAGATGCAAATCGTAATCCAATCGTAATCCAGTCCAGATGCAAATCGTAATCCAGTCCAGATGCAAATCGTAATCCATTCCAGATGCAATCGTAATCCAGTCCAGGTGCAAATCGAAATCCAGTCCAGATGCAAATCGTAATCCAGTCCAGGTGCAAATCGAAATCCAGTCCAGATGCAAATCGTAATCCAGTCCAGATGCAAATCGTAATCCAGTCCAGATGCAAATCGTAATCCAGTCCAGCATTGGTTACAGCATTCCTCCACTCTTAGTCCAGCACTTAAGAACACCTTTTGCAATCCAGCGGCTAGAGATATAGTTCACCCAATTTCCCTCTCAGCTTGGGTTTCGAAAAAAAAGAAGGTAAAACTCAGACATAAAATGGCCTTTTTCAGTTTTCTCAGGAAGTGTTCGAAGCATGCCTTATGTACAACGGGAATATTATAACAAGAAAATCACTGAACAGATCCCTGAATGAACTGTGCGTTCAGTACACTGGTGTGGTCATGTACACCGTACGAAGGATGGCCGCATTCCCAGTGACATCCTGTACGGAGAACTAGCTGCAGGACACCGTTCAGAGCATCCAGCACTACGCTTTAAGGATGTATGGCAAGCGTGACATGAAAGCCACTGACATCAACTCTGACAGCTGCGAAGCACTTGCACAAAATCACAGTGGGTGGAGGATAGAGCAGTACGTGAGGGAACCTATAGGAGAGAAGGTGAAAAGATTCCAAACACTGAAAGCCAGAAGAAGTCGCAGGAAGGAGAGAGAGACAGCAAAAACCAGGCCATCATCATCAACCCAGTGTCCAATTTCGCCTGCAGCATGTGTGGCGGAGACTGCCATGTACGGACTGGTCGGTCAGCTGAGCCACTCTCTCCAGACGTTGCTCCAGTCAAAGACTGATGTAGCTAGCCAAAGAAGGCGCAGCCGTTGTCTCCAAAGACAGAAGGAGCATACTCCTAGTGCGCTGGTGAGGCCTCGGTTGTATACTGGTTGATTTTTTTGGTGTGGTGGGATTGATATACCTCCCCGAATGCTGACTTGAATTTTAGGGGAGAAAAATGCGCATACTTGACCTTTTATTTTTATTTATTTTATTCTTTTATATCGAGGATAATGGAATAAGCACTCATGTGCTTTTTTCTTTTTTACATCCAGTCCTCGTTTGTATGCGGTTTGGTAAATTGTCATCTGTTCCCCCGCGACACGAATGGCCTACTCTTACGAAAAGCGGCACAGGATTTTAACGTGGGGCATAAATGTGTGTTAAAAAAACGGATATAGTGGTGATCCGTCTGTACGAGTTATTTAATTCTTCTTTTTTCTTCTTCTTTGTTGTTGTTGGTGCTCTTGTTGCTGCTACTGTTGATGTTGTTTTTCGCCCTTCCTCCTCTTCCTTAACTCCGAAAAAACGTCATTCAAACGCAACACTGAAGTATTCTTCCCCAGATTCCTCTAGTTGTATCGGTTGCGCGCCATAGCCCGGGCTAGTCTTTTTGTCCCATTTTCCATTGGGGTCTGTCAGCGTTTTTTCTTTCTTTCCATTTGTTTTCCCCTCCCCTAATCGCAGTATTGAGAAGAATACCTTGGTTCCGATGAATGCTCCCTGCAGTGTATTCTTCTGCCTTTTTTTCCACTGCTTCACTGCGGGAAAAATAAATTATATTTTGGAGAGGACTTCGAAAACATAACTATTTTTTGGGTACCGCCCCTCGACAGCACATGCACACATACAGTCGTGCACACACTAAAAAAACACACCCCGCTCGCACACACCCCCAAAAAGATAACAAAAAAAATGATGGAATGATAATACAACACAACAACAAACACACACTACACACACACTACTGCTACTACTAACTATGCGCTGCTGCTGCTGTCCCTACTACTACTTACACTACTACTACCCACTTACACTACCTCTTGCTGCTGCTGCTGCGCTCTAGCTGCACTCACTCTACTACTACAAAAACAAAAAAAAACAACAACCAAAATCACTGCCAACAACAACAACAACAACTTTCAAACACTATTTTTATAGGCAAAAGGCCTGCACAAAACCGAACAAACCATTGCATCATATTGTATTATTTTCTACAAAAACCCACACACACCCACAACCCCCAAAACCCAAAACCCACACCCAACACACACCAAAACCCACACACCACCCCACCCAACCACCACCAACAACAACAACATAAAAAAACAACCACACTTTTGGGGTAGAAGTGAACATTTTTTTGCAAAGAAATTTTTTTTTTAAAAACCCTCGAAACACCCTCCCCCCCAACTCCCAAAAATACCCCCCCCTTGGCCCTTTCCTTAAAACCCCACCCATTTTCTTCATTCTAACTACCCCCCCCCCCCCCCCCCCCCCCCCCCCCCCCCGGGGATTTTCCCAAGGGGTCTTTTCAGTTTAAAAAAGCACCCCCCCAACCTTCTGGAGATTCACGCAGAAAAATACCTTTTCTACATCCCCTTTTTTTCCCCCTCCCCGCCTCTCCTCCCCCTCTCCTTTTTCCGTTTTTTCCTTAACCCCCCCCTCTCTCTCTCTCTCTCTCCCTCCTCTCCTCTCTCTCCTCCTCTCCTCTCCTCTCCTCTCTCTCCCCTTCTTCTCTCTTCTTTCTTTCCTCGTTCTCTCGGGTTACTTTCGGATGAGACAAATAAACCGGAGGCCCCGTGAGCGAGCGCACGCAGCAGAACATCTTGCGCACACGTTAAATCCTGTTCCGCTTTTCGAAAGAGTAGGCCATTGTGCGCCGGTGGAAACAGATGACAGACTTTACAAAACCGCATACACCACGGGACTGGATGTAAAAAAAAAAGCGCATAAGTGCTTATTCCATTATCCTCGATATAAAAGAATAAAATAAAATTTAAAAAACAACAACCGTTCCTGCTGCGCTTCCTAGTCCATTTCTCTCTGCTTTTTCTCAAGCAAGTCTGATTGAAGTGAAAGGGGGTTTTGTGTGTGTGTGTGTGTGTGTTGTGTGTGTGTGTGTGTGTGTGACAATGTTCATACACAATGTTGTTTTTTTCTCAATGAGCTGCCCTGAAGTCGCAACGTGTTGTCGCTGAGGCCAGCTGACAAAACCCCTCCTGCAGAGGTACAAAATAATGCACAGGAGAACACTGTGTCTGCAAACTTTGTCTAAAGCGTACCATGTTTGTAATGTCTGTTTGTTTAAACTATTGATTATTTAGCATTGATTGCATGACTGTGTAAGATTAGGTTGAATGCATGCGCTTTGATTTGTATAGCGCTATATAAGTTCCATTTATTATTATTATTATTATCATTATTATTATTATTATTATTATATTATTATTATTATTATAAAACCAGGCACTACGTATCTCACCCGGTAAGGGAACGCAAAAGAAGGAGGAGAAGGAGAAAAGAAGAAGAAGGAGAAGGAAAAAAAGAAGAAGACGCAGAAGGAGAAGGAGGAGAAGAAGACGAAGATGAGAAGGAGAAGAAGAAGGAGGAGAAGGAGATGAAGGAGAAGAAGAAGGAGGAGAAGGAGAAGAAGACGCAGAAGGAGAAGCAGAAGAAGAAGCAGAAGAAGAGAAGGAGAGGAGGAGGAGGAGGAGAAGAAGAAGCAGAAGAAGAAGGAAAGGAAAGAAAAGAAAGAAGGAGAGGAAGAAGGAGAGGAGGAAGAAGAAGAAGCAGAAGAAAAAGCAGAAAAGCGAAGAGAAGAAGAAGGAAGAGGAGGAGGAAGAGGAGGAAGAGGAGGAGGAAGAGGAGGAGGAGGAGGAGAAGAAACATGAAAAAACCAATTTAATCTTTCTGCTAATGGAGACGACAGTAGATTATAAAACATACAGTCGAACGCGCAGTGTTGTTGTATATATTTAAAAAATCGAATCTTGCAGCTTGTTGTTTGTTTATATACATGTCTGTCTTGCCGTTAGGTCTTTTTTTCATCCTTTACTTACGCTTTTCCATTTATTAAACTTTTAGTTGGTTAGAACAGCCAAGGTATTCTGGCATTTTCCTAGACGTTTGCTTATTTATTCAATAGACATCCCCGAAATCGGAATGCGGCTACCTAAATAGTAGAAGGGGGGTGGTGGGGTGGTGGTGGGGGTGGACGGTTGCATACGTATACGCATAAATCTGACATGTCTTTTGGAAAAAATCGTCAGTTATCTGTGCATGTTAATGCTGTTATTATTCTATTCAGTCATTTCACCCCTGTCTTCTTCTTGTGGTTATTTCTTATCAGGATCATTAGCCGCCCTATGAATGTTGATGTTGTTACTTCCATACCAACATAAGTTCATACAGCTGCTTTGATGTTGTATGCTGATTATGTTCTTCTTCTTCTTCTATCTATCATATACTCACATAATCACATATTCATCATCATCATCATCATCATCATGTTATATCTATTCCATACTTACTGAACGAATAAGCCCTATTTAAACCAACACGCAGTGTCAGTATCATAATATAAGCTATTACACAAACCAGCAATAGGAGCGAACGTCTTCAAAACTTTCACCACCCAAAGACAAACACTTGATTCATGTGTTGGACGTTAAAAAGCATGCTCAGCTGCCAACGACTCAACCCTGGCCGTAACACAGAACTTTAATTCGCAAGTTTTAAAGTTTGGGCCTACCTTTTTTTTTTTTTTTAAACACATTTGCTTGTCCTAAATTTTCTTGTGTAAATGAACACTACAACGCATTCAGAATTTCTCATTAGGTCTGAAACAGTCCTGGAAACTACCTTCCCCTTTCAATTCCTTCAACCATCATCAAGATCTGTCTTCGAGTAACCACCTGCATAAAAGCCAGAAGTGCGTTCAATCCCCCTTTGTCCAAACTTTCCACCCCCACCCCTCTCCACAAAGTGTGGGGTGGTCTGGTGCTAGTTTTTTTTCGTCTGGTGAGAGCGATAAACCAGTCTCCTTTTCAACAAACATTCACACACGTTAAAGAAATCTACGAAGGTTCCTCAAATTCAGATTAAAAAACAACTACCCCCATTCTATAAAAAAATACTCATCAACATAAAACAATACATTAAAAATATCCTCCCTTATGCGAACCTCTTTTGCCCGAAGAGCACCCCGAATTCACGCAGAGAATCTGCTTGTGACTTAAATTACTCAAATACAAATACAAAATTCAACTGACTGTAGATACAAGACCAACGATTCCAACTCCCCCAAAATCTAACAATTCCTATGTCTTTGTACGTAATACACACTGCTTTTCCTGGACATTAGAGTACTCTATCAAGTATCGCACCATCGACCGAGTTTTTATTTATCAATAATTGTCGTGTTTTTGCCATTATTTTGAGTCCATTCTGTGTCTGATAAAAACACAACCCAAAACCACCAACCCGATCGCTACGCATTTAAAATAGTTAAGTTGACCAGGTCGCCCCATTACAATTGCTTACCATTTGACAAGACAAACATTTAACGACAATCACTACCACGCCACCCTGTCCCACCCCAACCCCCCCCCCCGGGAAAAAAATCTAAAAAAACAGAAGAAAACAGACATAAGAACTTACCTCCCCCTCCCCCCCCCCCCCCCCCCAAAAAAAAAAGTTTGTCTGTGTCGGTCTCTCTCTTCATTGTCTCTATTGTTCGCTTCATTGTGTATATGTACTCATTTCTTCATGTTGTTTGCCTTTTGGTGTAGTTTTTTTATGACCTGGTTAAAATACCCCTGCTTATCCATTACCCATCATTTAATCATTCAGTTTCGTTTTCTCTCTCATCTCTCTCTCTCCCTCTCATCTCTCTCTCTTCTCATCTCTCCTCTCTCTCCTCTCTGCTTATCTCATTGCTTATCCATTTACTCTCAATAAACATTCGAGTTCAGGCTATTTACACACAAATCACCACACACACACTCACACACTCCTCTCTCTCTTTTTCACCGGCTCCATGCAATCAAAAGTCCATGCATTCATTCCAAACACATTATATAATAATATATAATGAATATATATAGTATAATAATAATATAATACATACATACACACCACGTCCGTCTGCTACTTGCACGTTTCATCGTGTTTACTGCCACTGTCCATGAAAACACGTGCAACACATTTCAACGTCACACCACAACCTCCTCCTCCTCCTCTTCCCTCCTCCTTCCCAAATTTCCAAACTTACCTCCTCATTTCGTTATTTTTTTGTGTAGGACGAATCCGCCAAAATCTTTCTCAACATAGCACTTGAATCAGCTCTTTCTACAAGCACAAAACCTTTTTTCCCTCTCCTCTTTCTTCGTTTTAAAATTTTTTTATAAAAAAGCGTCTTGGTTGACGAATCCATGAAATCTTTGGTACACATCATTCCAACAAAAACGAAGAATTTTCTCCTTTCACACAGCTACTTCATCGTCGATCCTTTGTCTACCATTGGACAGCTTTTGAATGTCGCTAGAAGGGTATAACAATAAAAACTCCTCGATAGCCTACCCTCACTAATTAACCCTGATATGCCTCTGTGCACCTTCAAAATAATGATTTAAGGGAGGAGCTATAAATAATCTGACTGCTGATTTGTCACACTAAGTTGTTGTTTTTCCCCCCCCCCCCCCCCTCTGTCCCTTATGAATATTCATGTTTAGACCATTCGTAATTGATTATAGGAAGAAAATCACAAAAACACGTGAAGTTGTAGTAAAAACCAATAATTTTGTTGTTTGTTGTGTTGTGTAGGTTGTGATTTGTGTTTGTTGTGTGTGTGTGTGTGTGTTTGTGTTTGGTGTTGTGTGTGTTGTTTTATTTTTTGTGTGTTTTTTTTTGTCTTGTAGTGTGTGTTGTTTGTTGTTGTGGGTGGTTGTTTAATATGTTGTTTGGTGTTGTTTTATTTGTGTGTTGTATGTTGTTTTTTTTATTGTGTAATTTTGTGTTGTTTGCATAGCCAACCTCCAAAAAAGGACAAAGGTATTTCCCGCGCCGCGCGCGTGTGCGTGCACATGTTCTTTCTTCAAAAACCGAAAGGTAATCGAAAATCCAATAACCATTTTTTTCACTTAAAAAACAAAAAGCAACCGTTTTTTACAAACTTCTACTCCCCTTTATTCTTCATCAAAACTCGGAAATTCAACACTTGATATAGCCGTTTCGTGGCGACCATTTTTTTTTTTTTTAAACTCCACCATTAAGGTCCCACATTCCCACTCGGAGATGAGTTTAAGCTAAAACACTTTAACATACTGCCGTGATTATTGTATATTCTTTCACCAACCACCCCTTAACTCTGTTGCGTTACCTCCGTTTTTTACCTCCTCCCTTACCTCCTGACCCCTCTCTCTTTCATTAATGGTTAATACGTCCTCCTTCTCTCACTCTCTCTCTCATCTCTCTCTCTCTCTCTCTCACATCTCTCCTCTCTATCCTCTCGCGCTCTCTTCTCTCTCGTCTCTCGTCTCCCTCTCTGACGGATACCATGGTCAGAACAAGTCAAACATTCCTCCAATCTGACGACCCGGTTCGATTTCCCTTCAAGGATATTTTTCCCCTGGAGTAAACATCAGCAAGACTCCACTCTCCCCCCAATAGTCCTTCGATAGCCTATATAAACAGGCCACCTTGCGTACGCACACCAAACATCTTGCCACACGTAAATCCTATTTCCCTTTTTTGTAAATAAAGTCCAATTGTGTGCCGTGAACAGATACAAAATTTTCAAAAAAACCGCATCACACACGATTAATAAAAAGCACATAGTGCTATTCCAAGATCCTCGATATAAAAGAATAATTAAAAAAATCTCTCCTCTCTGTCCATTTTCATCCTTCCCAATCCCTTAACCTTCTCTCCACCCCCCTCCTTCACCCCCCCCCCTCCCATTTTTAAAAATAAAAATCGATCAATATTGTCCTCATTCTCCTAATCAATTTTTCCCCCATGTGGTTACTCTGAAATCCGCTGAGCCAACAGTCAACCTCCTGCAGAGTACATACAAACACACAAGAAACCACTCACACAAAACACACTCCAGTCCGACAACAAGGAAACGAGAGAAAACTCTCTTTCAAAAACTAAGGGATGGGTCTAGCACAAATATAATTAAACCTCTCCAGCCTGTTTCATCATCAATAGATTTAACTCGTCACACCATCAAGCATGAAATTTGCAACCCACTGAGCGACCCCCCCTTCCACTCCCCCCTCACCCCTCTAACAAAACCACACGTCTTCACAGCAACCTCAGTATTGTTGTGAGATTTTCCAGTATATTTTATTTGAAATGTTTAAACTTTTGTCGAAATGTTGTAGATTTTTCTTCTTCTTTAAATCTAAGCATATTGTATTAAAATGTTCACATTTTATGTTGTGTTTTTTTCCTCGTTAAAAAGAAACTGTGGACATTTATAAATTGATGAATCATAACCACAATCATCATATACTATCTCTATTGTTAAAAGAACAACCCCTCCACCATAAAAAACAACTTGTCGTGCAAGCACTACTAAATTTTCCTTGACATATCTAGCCAGCAAAAAGTTTGTAAAGGTAACTCACTCACATCACTCACTCCATCCCTTGGTCCGACTCCGTTGGTATAACACGCACACTCTCCATGAAACCCGCCAAAGTTATGTCCGGGCTCTTCCAGATTTTGGTACATAAGCCATCCACTATATACTAATTTAGTTAAATTAAATAATAATAAATTCCAATCTTATTTATCCACTAACTAAAAGACCTTAAGTTAAATTATTTCAATCTAATTTTAAATGAAATATACCTTATAATATTAACTATATACTAAACTAATCTCCACTACACAGTAAATGAACACTCAAAACAAATTCTAACTTGATGAGATGAAAAGAATGTATACCATCTTTTCGTGGTCTCCCTCTCCTTGCTCTTCCACCATTCCATCAGACTTTCTTGACCACTTTATCCTTGTGTGTCCAAACCACTCAGTTTCCTCCTTTTGACTGTATCTAGCATGTTCTTGTTGCCAACACCAGTGCCTCATCTCTGCCAAACCGATCTTGGTTTTTCTCTCTTAGTAGTTTCAGATCCCCTGAGCATTTCATCTCAAAGCTAATCACTTCAAATCGGCAGTAATTCCAAGTTTGTCCGAAGATCAACTGGCCTTCCTCCTATTGTATTGTGGTCTTAATCAAGAGGCCTCCTGCTGATGTCTCCAGAACCGTTGAAAAAACGGGGATTGCGCACCTGTCCAACTCCCAACAATCCGAAGAACTCTCCCGAATTTATCTCCACCCATATCTCACTGTGGGAGCTGTCAACAGCGCCTGGATACTTAATCATCCGTCGAAGCTATATTCTCTCTATGACTTTGCCACAGACTTCTTGCCACAACTCGTCGAAGGCCTTCTTGAAGTCAATGAAGTTTTTAAGCTGTATCTGATTTTGAGATGCTTCTCTATACATTCTGATGAAGATCTCTCGACAGTGCTTCGACCGGTCAATCCTGCCTGTCTGCTGAGTATTGCTTCTGCTTGGTTTCAGTCTGTTCAACGCAATGCGTACATAACTTGCTTGATGGGCTTATCAACTAATGTTCTTAATGTTGGCACTTCTTCGTCTCCCTTCTTTGAAGTGGCTATGATGGATTTCCACTGTTCAGCCACGCTTTGCTGTCCAATGCTGCTGATGATTTGTTTAATGCCGATTCTTCTCTGCCATTCCTTCTTGATGACTCACCATGTTGTCAGCCCGGGACTGCCTGCCTTTCAGGATCTTTACTTCTCTCTTTCTACCTCTCCTCCACACTTGTACTTTCAGATCTATGGTCCTATCTTACTCGTGAAGTTTGTTCGATCAGGCCGTACAGCTTGTAATTGTACACTCTGCAATATTCTGTCCATCTCTTCATATATGCCTCTCTGTAAGGACCTGACCCCTCTTTGTCTTCAATAACGGAGTCTTTGCTGCTGGACTTTTAGTAACCTTGAGCTGACGACGCCTTGCGTCTCCTTTCCCATTGCTTCTCAACCTTGGAGCAATTGTTTTCTATATCCATTCCCCATGACTCATCATCTTCTTCTGATTGATCTTTACTGTCTATCTCTTCGCCTTCTGGTTTTTTTCTTCACTGGCTTTAGCTCCCTACGTTTGGTCGCACATCCAGATACGTTGGTAACCCACGTTTCTTGTTTCCTCTCTTTCCAAGGACCTCCTCGCTTCTCCTAATGTCCTTGCGAATCCTCATAGGCGTTGATGTCATCTTGAGAAATTCATGGCTGCAAAATCTGCCCCTATCGCCCGCTTAAAATTCAAACGACTTCGTCCTTCACTTCAGTTGAATTCCGCAACGATTTCTCTTCTGTATCTTGTCTTCACTTGATCTGTAGTAATTCGTTCCATTGGTATGCCACTCGGTCTTCTTGAATCTTGTGTATAAGTTTCGACATAATATTGTGGCTGCTGCGAATTCCAAATGGTCTGAACCTTCATACATTATGTCGTCCCACGCCAAACGGCCTACAGTCCCTCCTTGGGCATACGTCAGTCCAATCTTGGCATTCCATGCCCCTGGATCACGAAAAGTCCTTCTTTGGATTATTTGATGGCGACCTCCAAATCTTCGAAAACACTCGATTGCTTCATCATCGTATATGAGTTTGTGCATAGACTTGATATGTCCCATGTGTTGTTTAGCTGCACACGCATGAGATCAGTCTCTTGAATTGGGGTACACTATGACACTTTAAGTCCTCTTCTTGTTGACAAAATCCGACTCCGTGTTATGTATTGATCGTCCCACATACATAGTTGTGATCTTCTTCTGTAGTTTGTTCCGCCGAAGCCACCCAACACTTCGCCAGCCAATATTCCCCATTCGATCTTCATTCATAGTTAGCTCTTACTTCCCACATCTCAAGGTACGATGTTTCCAATGTCCAATATTCCTTTCACCTAGTTACGCTGTTTTTTGCGTCCCACCATATTTTCCTCCATCCATCCTGAACCTCCAATGAACGCGGTTTTGGATTTACCGCCTCACGACCGCATCTTTTCCTTGCATTTGTCCATGTAGTATTTCTGTGCGTGATTTCTGACGCCCATCTCCTCTCCAACTGCTATTTCACCATACTGGGATTGTCGGTTTTCCCCCACTAACATATACTGGCTACAGTATACCAGTACAAGGAACACCTCTGACTCAGTGTCTCATAACCTATTGTCGTAGGGACAAGGCATCAGAGACCTCACTTCTCTAGGGCCAGCATATTAGCGCGCCCATCGCCCTCTCCCTCGCTTCTTTTACCTTTCCCTGACCCTAAAGGCAGTCACATTTACACTTGAACTGGGTGTGTTACCCTGATGCTAAGCGGCCAAACTCACACCATCCACCTGTAACCACCTCCATGCTGCTTTAACCTGGCTGGGAAAGCATGCTCTACCACTACTGCCCACCCCCCCCCAAAAAAAATCGCCTAAAATTTAAGGGAAAAAAAATCTTGAAACACCCCCCCCTAACCCCCGTTTCACTGCTGTCCCCGTCACCCTCCCACCCTCACCCTCCCCCCACTCCCCGTCCTCCCCACATCCACCCCCACCCCCCCCCCCCTCCCCCCCGCCTGTCCCCCTCCACCTCCACCCCCGTCCTCCCCCCTCCACTCCTCCCTCCCGTCCGGGGGTCCCCTCCCTCCCCCCTCCCCTCCCACCCCCCATTCCCCCCCTACCCCTCCCCCCCCTATCCCTGCCCTCCCCCCCCCCTCCCTCCCCCCTCTCCCCCCCCCCTCCTTCCCCCCTCCGTCCCCCACCCCCCGTCCTCCCCCTCCCTCCCCCTCCTCCGCACCCCTCACTCCCTCCCCTTCCCCCCCCGCCTCTCCCTCCCCCGCCCCACACTCTCCCGTCCGCTCCCACACACACCCCCCCACCCCCTCCTCCTCACCCATCCCTCCTCCCCCCCCCCCACCCCACCCGTCCGTCCCCACACCTCCCCACGTCTCCCTCCCCCCCCCCCCCACGTCACCACCCCCCATTCTCCATCCCCCCCCCCCTCCCTCCTCCTCCTCCTCCTCCTCCCCCTCCCCACCCCCCCCCCCCTCCTCCCCCCCCACCCCCCCAACCCCCACCCCCCCGTCGCCCCTCCCCCCTCCTCCCCGACACCCTCACGTCCACACTGTTTCCTCCAACCTCCCGTCCCCCCTCCCCTCCCCACCTCCCCCTCCTCCCTCCCCACCCCCCCCCCCCACCCCCTCCCCCCCCCCCCCCACCCTCTCCCCCTCCCCTCCTCCCACCTCCCCCCCCCCCCCCCCCCCTCCCTCCCCCCTCCCCGCCCTCCCCCCGTCCCCCCGTCCTCGTCCCCCCCTGTCCCCCTCACCCTCCCCCCCTCCCCTCCTCCTACCGTCCTCCTCCCCCCTCCTCCTCCCTCCTCCTCCCTCTACCTCCTCCCCCCACCCCCCCACCCCGTCCCTCCCCTTCCTCCCCATGTCTCCCCACCACCTCCCTCCAGCCCCCCCCCCCCCACTCCCTCCTCCCCCCTCCCCCCCCCCACCCCCCCCTCGCCTCACCCGTCCCCCTCCACTCCGTTCCCCCCCCCCCACTCCTCTGTCCCAATCCTCCGTCCCCGTCCTCCCCCCTCCTCCTCCCTCCCCTCCCTCCCCCTCCCCCCCGCTCCCTCCCCCTCTCCCTCCTCCTCCCCCCCGCGTCCTCCCCCCTCCCCCCCCTCCTCCTCCCCCCCCCACCCCCCTACCCCCCTCCCTCTCACATCCTCCTCCCCCCCCCGTACCCAACTCCTCCCCCCCTCCCTCCCCATCCTCCTCCTCCGCATCCCTCCCCCCCCTCCATCCCCTCCCCCCCCCCACGTCCCTCCCAACCACCCCTCCTCCGCCCCTCCACCCCCCCCCCCCCCCCGTCCTCCGCCCCCCCCCTCCCCCTCCCCCACCAGTCCACCCCCTTCCCCCCTTCCCCACCTCCCCCAGTCCCTCACCCATCTCCCAGTCCCCCACTCCACCTCCCCCTCCTCCCTCCCCCTCCCACCTCCCCCCCTCCCCTCGCGCTCACCTCCCCCTCCCCTCCCTCCCCCTCCCCTCCCCCCTCCCCCTCCCCTCCTCCCATCCTCCCCCATCCCGTCCCCTCACCCCCCCCCCTCCCCCCCCCCCCACCCTCCTCCCGTCCTCCCTCCACCACCCACACTCCCCCGCTCTCCCCCTCCCCCCCCCCCCCTGCCCCTCCCCATCCCCCCACCTCCCACCTCTCCTTCTCCTCCACCTCACCGCCCCTCCCCTCCTCCCCCTCCTCCCCGTCCTCCGTCCCCTCCACCCCCCCTCCCTACTCCCTCCTTGTAAACACCCCTCCCACCTCTTCCCCGTCCGTCCCCGTCCGTCCGTCACCGGTCACCCCCCCCTTCCCTCCCCCCCCTCCCCCACTCCTCCCCCCCCTCCCACTCCTCCCCCCTCCCCTCCCCCTACCGTTCCCACTCCCTCGCGCCCACCCCCCCCTCCCCGCCCCCTCTCACTCCGGCCCCTCTCCGTCCCTCTCCCTCCGCTCCCCCCCCACCCCCCCCCCCTTCCCCGTCCCCCCCCCCCCCCAGTCCCTCCGTCCCCCCCGCACTCCCCCCCACTCCATCCCCCTCCGCATCCCCCTCCTCCCCTCCACCACTCCCGTCCCCTCCACCTTCCCCCACTCCTCCCCCCCCCCCCTCCCTCCCCCACTCCCCCCCCTCCGTCTCTCCGCTTCCCCTCCCGTCCCCTCCCCCGCCCCCACTCCCTCCCCACCGTCCGTCCTCCTACACCCCCCCCCACTCCCCCCCCCCCCCGCACCGCCATCTCTCCTCCTCACGCCCCCCCTGCCCTACTCCTCCCCCTCCCCTCCCCCCCCCTCCCTCTCCCCCGTCCCCCCTCCTCCCTGTCCCCGCCCACCCCCCCCCCCACCCCCCCCCCCCTCCCCCCGTCCACTCGTCCCCCCCACCCACTACCTCCTCCCCCCCCCCCTCCTCCCTCCCTCTCCCCCACTCCCACCCCTCACCTCCTCCCCACTCCTCCCTCCCCCCCTCTCACACCCCTCCGTCCCCTCCCTCAGGCCCCCTCCTCCTCACCCCCCCCTCATCCCCCCTCCCCCGTCCTACACCCCCTCCCCTCCTCCTCCCCCCCTTCCCCCTCCCTCCCCCCTCCCCACTCCCCACCTCTCCCCGTCCTCCCCCTCCTCCCTCCCCCCCCCCCCTCACCACTCCCCACCTCGCCCTCACCACCTCCCGTCCCTCCACCCCTCCCCTCCCCGTCCTCACCCCCTCCTCACTCCCTCTCTCCCCTTCCCCCCCCCCCCACCCCGTCCTCCCTCCCTCCTCCGTCCCCCCGCCTATCCCCCACTCCTCCCCATCCACCCCCCTCCACGCCTCCGTCACCTCCCCCCCTCACTCCTCCTCCGTCCTCCGTCCCCTTCCCCGCCCGTCCCCCACCCCCCCCTCCCCCCCCCCCCACCACTCCTCTTCCGTCCCCTTCCCCCTCCCTCTCCCCCCCCACCCTCCCCTCACCCTACCCCCTCCCCCACCCTCCCTCCCATCTCACCCCCCACCATCCTCCTCCCTCACCCATCACCCCCCCCCTCCCCCCTCACCGTCCCCTCCCCCACACTCCCTCCCTCCCCCGTACCGCACCCCCCCCTCACTCCCCCCCCCCCCCCCCTCCTCCCTCCCCCTCCAGTCCCCCTCCTCACTCCTCCCCCCCCCCCCCCCTCCATCCTCATCCATCCCGTCCCCTTCTCCCTCCTCCCCGTCCCCACCTCCCGTCCCCGTCCTCCCCTCCCTCCACCCCCGCCCCCGTCCCCCCTCCGTCCCTGTCCTCCCACCCTCCCTCCCCTTCCCCCTCCCCCCCCTCCTCCCCTCATCCACCCCTCCCCCTCGCCCCAGTCCTCGCCCCCTCCCCCACTTCCCCCCCCTCACCCCCCCGTCCCCCCCTCCCCCTCACCACCCTGTCCCCCCCTGTCCCCCGCATCACTCCCTCCTCACCCCCCCCCCACCCCCCCCCACCCCCTTCCCCCCCACCTCCCCCCCCCCCCCCTCCTCCTCCCCTCCGCCCCACCCCTCCCTCCCCCTCCCCCCCCACCCTCCTCCCTCCCAGCTCCCCCTTCCCCCTCCCCCGCCCCCCACCCCACCCCCCTCACCATCCTCCTCCCCACTCCCCCCCCCTCCCCCCCCCCCCCCCCGTCCTCCCTCCCCTCCCCTACCACACCTCCCCCCCCCCCCCCCCCCTCCAACGCCCCCCCTCCTCCCGTCTTACCTCCTCCTCGCTCCCCCTCCGCCCTCTCCCGTCCTCCCTCACTCCCCCCCACATCCCCTCCCTCCCTCCGCCCCCCCCTCCCACCACCTCCACCCCCCCCCCTCACCCCCCCCCTCCCTCCCACTCCCCCCCCCCCCCCCCCCCTCGTCCCCTCCCCCGCCCCTCCCTCCCCCCAATTCCCAACCTCCACCTCCCTCCCCCCCCACGTCCCCCTCCTCCCACGTCCCTCCTCCCAACCTCCCTCCCCCCTCCTACCCCACTCCCCCCGTACCTCCGCCCCTTTTTTTTTTTCACAACCCACCCCCCCCTCCCGCTCCCACCCCTCCCTCCCTCAACTCCCCCTCCTCAGCCCCCCCCCCCCCCTCCCCATCCCCGCTCCCCCCTCTCCCTCCCCCTCCCCCCGTCCTCCCCACTCTCCTCTCACTCCCTCCCCCTCCTCACCGTCCCCCCCCTCCCCCCCCCCCTCGTCCTCCTCCCCTCGTCACCCCTCCTCTCCTCAGTCCATCACCTCAGTCCTCCCCCCCGTCCGTCACCCGCCCCTCCAACCTCACCCCCCTCCGTCCCTCCCGCCCTCCCCCTCACCCGCCCCCCCTCCCCCCCTCCCCGCCCTCGTCTCCTCCCCCTCCCTTCCCTCCCCCCCCCCCCCCCCCATCCCCACCACCCGTCCCCCCCCCGCCCCCCACATCAACTCCGTCTACCACCCTCCTCCCCCTCCTCCCCTTCCCCATCCCCGTCCCCTCCCCCGCCCCTTCCCCCCCAACAACTCCTCCCCCCCCGTCCCCCCCTCCCCCCCTCGCCCCCCACCCATCACCCCCCTCCCCCCCCGTCATCCTTCAACAAGCTGTCCTCCCCCCCCCACGTCCTCCCCGCCACTCCGTCCTGTCCCCCTCCTCTCCCCATCCCCTCACCCCTCCCCCCCTCCCTCGGCGCTCCCCCTCCGTCCCCCTACCCCTTCCCGCCCCGCCCTCCCTCCCTCCTCCTCCTCCCGTCGCCTCCTCTCCTCCCCCCCCCCACTCCCTCCCCCCGCCTCCCCACCTCCCTCCATCACGTCCACACCTCCCCCACGTCCCCCCCCCTCTCACCCCCTCCCTCTCCGCCTCCGCCCTCACCCTCCACACTCCCCCCCCCACTCCCCTTCCTCACCCCATCCGTCCCGTCCCTATCCTAAAGCAATCCGCCCCCGCCCCATACAACCATACACGCAAATCCTCCACAATACCCCCCTCCCCTCCCCCCCCCACCTCCCATCCTCCCGGACTCCCACGTCACCCCCCAGTCCCCCACCCTCCCGTCCCCCCACCCCACTCCTCCCCCAACCGCCTGACGCCGTCCCCCACGCACCCTCCCCCCACCCCCCCCCCCCCTCCCCCTCATCCTCCACTCCGCCCCCCCTAAAGAACGCCCGACCCGTCCGCCCCCCCGTCCCACTGCCCCCGTACCGCCCCCCCCTCCCCCCCCTCCCTCACTCACCCTCCCCCCTACACTCTCCACTCCCCACCTCCCCGGCCCACCCCCCCACCCCCCCAACTACCCCCCCTCCCTCCCCAATCCCCCACCACCCCCCTCCTCACTCCCCTGCCCCCCCCCCCTGGTCCGTCCCCCTCCCCCGCCCCATCCCAGCCCCCCCAATACCCCTACCACCCCCTCCCCCCCCCCCTCCCCCCCCCTCCCGCCCCCCCAACTCCCCTCCCCATCCTCCCACCCCGCCCCAACCAACTCACCTCCACACTCTCCCCTCCTCCCGCCTCCCTCCACCCCTACTCCCCCTCCCGTCGCCTCCCCCCCACCTACACTCCACTCACGTCCCCCCCTCCCCCCCTCCGCTCCTCCCCGCCGCCCCCCCACGCCCTCCTCCCCCCCGGTCCCCGCCCCTCCTCCCCCTTCCCCCCCTGTCCTCCCCCCCCCCACATCCCCCTACACGTCCCAACTCCACCCTCCCCTCCACCCCGTCCCTCCTCCCCTCCCCTCCCCCCCCCCCTCGTCCCCCCCGTCTCCTCCTCCTTTCCCCCCTCCCCCATCCTCCCCCCCTCCCCACCCTCCCCCGTCCCCCCCCACCTACCCCGTCCAACCCCACCCCCCTCCCCCCCTCCTCCTCCCCTCCCCTCCCACTCCGTCCAAGGCGAAAGAAATTATATGGAGCTAGAGGTAGTGTCTCGCTTGGTGATATATGATAAACTCGGAGTCATTGTAGGAGCTTGAGTTATGGGGGATAGGTGGGAGTTTGTGGTGGTGTGGAGTGTGGTAGTGAGGGGGGGGAGGGAGTGACGTTGAGGTTAATTTGTGAGTGTATGTTGGGTTGGGAGGGGTGGTGTAGATTGGTGTTGAGTTGTGTGGTGTCAGTGTTTTTGGTGTTGTTTGTTGTGTGTTTTTGGTTGTTTAGTAGAAGGGGTGAGGGGGGGTTGATGTGGGGGAGTGTAAATAGTGTGCCTGGGTTGTTGTGTGGTGACGGTTTTTTTTTGGTGTGGTGTGTGGTGTGATGGATTGGGTGTGTTTTCAGTTTTGGTGGGGTTTTTTTGGGTTGTTTTTGTGGGTTGGACTTTTAGTTTTTTTTTGTGTTTGGGTGGTGGGTGAGTGTTGTATTGTTGTGATGTTTTGTGGTTGAGTGTATTGAGGTGTTATTATGTTGTTTGATGTGAGTGTAGTTTGTGATGAGGTTATTTTCACTGTTGTGGTTGGTTTGTTTTTTTGGTATTAGTTGTGTGATGTTGGTTATATGGGATTGGGTGACTCTGAGAGGTTTGGGTTGGTGTGTGTTTGTGGTAGTTATATGTGTTAGTTTTAGTGATGACTTGTTGTGTTTTTATTTTGTGGGTTGTCTTACAGTTTGTGTTACGGATACAGAATAAAAAAAATAAAAGAAAAAAAAAAAAGAAAAAAAAAGAAGAAAAAAAAAGAAAAGAAAAGAAAAAAGAAAACAAACAAAACCAACAATCCAACACCACCCTCCCCCCCCCAGCACACCCACCTCCCCGCCCTCCCCTGTCATCCACACCCCCTCCCCCCTCCCCCTCCCTCCCTCCTCCCACCCCCTCCCCTGTCCCCCCCTCCCTCCCTCCCTCCTCCCCTCCTCCCCCCCCCTCCTCCCCACCCGACCCGCCCCCTCCCCCCTCTCCCCTCCCCCCCCTCCCGTTTTTCCCGACTCCCTCCGTCCCCCCCCCCCCCCCCACCCTCCCTCCCCCCCACCCCCTCCTCCCCCCCCTCCACCCCCTCCCCTCCCCCGTCCCTCCCCCCCTCCCCTCCCCCTCCCCCAGACCCCTCCCTCCCCACCCTCTCTCCCTACCCCCTCCCCACCACCTCCCCCCCCCCTCCTCCTCCCTCAAACCACTCCCATCCCCCCCTCCCTCCACCCCTCCCCCCCCCCTCCTCCTCCCGTCTCCCCCACCCCCATCCCCACCTGTACCATCACCCCTCCCCCACCCCCCCCCTCTCCCGTTCCCGTCCCCCCACTCCTCCCCCCCTCACCCCTCTCCCTCCTCCCCCCCTCCCCCCTCCCCTCTCCCCGTACCCTCCCCCCCCCCGTCCCCCCCCCCTCCCTCACCTCCCCTCCTCCCCCTCCCCCCCTCCTCCTCCACCCCCCCCTCCACCGACCACCCCCATCCCCTCCACCTCCCCCCGTCCACCGTCCTCCACAACCCCTCCCCCCCCTCCCCCACCCCCCTTTCCCCCCCCCCCCCCGTCCCACACCCCCTACCCCCCCACCCATCCTCACCCCCGTCCCCCCCCCTCCCTCCCCCTCCCCCTCCCCCCCCCCCCCCGTCTCTCCCCTCCCCCACCTTCCCCCCCCCCTCCCCACCTCCCCCCCCCCCCCCCCCCACCACCCCCCTCCTCCACACCCCCTCCCGCCTCCGACCCCGTCCCCCCGTCCCCCCTCTCCACACCCCCCCCTCTCGCCCCGTCCTCCCCACTCCTCCCCCCCCCTCCCCCCACCACCTCGCCCCCCACCTCCGTCGTCCTCCCCCCTCTCCTCCACACACTCTCCCTCCCCCCCCCTCCCCCTCCCCCCCCCTCCCCATTCCCTCGCCTCACCCCCCCCCCCCTCCCTCCCCCCCTCCCCCCCTCCACACCTCCTCCTCCGTCCCCGACCACCGTCCCTCCCCCTCCCCCCCACCCCTACCCACCTCCCCTCCCCCTCCCCCGTCCTCCCCCCGTCCGCCCGCCCCCCACACTCCCCTCGCCCCCCCTCCGCCTCCCTCCACCCTCCCTCCCCCCCCCCCGCCCACTCCCTCCATCCCCCCCCTCCGACCCCCCCCTTCCCACCTACGATCCCCACCCCCCTCCTCCTCCCTCCCCCCTCCCACCCTCCACCTCCCCTCCCCCCACCCCCCCCGTCCCCACACCCCCTCCTCCCCTCCCACCTCCCCTCCCCCTCCACCTCACACCTCCCCCCCCCTCCTCCCACCCCCCCCCTCCCCCCGCCACATCCCACACCACCCCCCCCCCTCGCTCCCGTCCCCATCCCAGACCCCGTCCCCCCCCCCCCCCCCCCCCCAAACACACACACAACACGCACAAGCACCAACACTTGCTTTCAAAGCCCGTTTTCGACACTAAATAAAGAAATTAGTCCTGAAAGATCGTTTCGCTCATTGATGACGCCAGTTTAGGACATCCACGTCAAAAAAGGATAAAGATTGAGAGGGTTGTTTGCAGAGAGGAAAGAATGAGAGAGTTGATTGAATATGGTCTGTAAAAACGCAGTCTAGAAATCAACACGGACAAAGCAAAAATCATTGATTTCTACTTTTCATGATTTTTTCATTGAATTTAATTTTTTTGGTGTGTGTTCTCTCATTTTTTTTTTTGTGCTACTGATTTTTTGTGTCTTATGTTTAATTCCGTCTTTTCTTTTTCCTATTTTTTTTACTGTTTCCGTATTGCTTAAAAAAAAAGATTATTTATTACTATTCTTTCATTTATTGATTATTTATTTTTTTCTTTGTTTCTTTGAATTTTTGTTCATTCATTCATTCAGTCTTTGTTCGTTTTAATTTTCCTTTTTTTTTCGTTCCTTCCTTTTGTTCATTTTTATTCTTCCCCTCTCTCTTTTCTTTCTTATTCCTGTTCATACATCGCCATATTCATCAATCATCGTTCGTTTCATTCCTTCTTTCCTCCCTACCTTAGTTTCGATTTATTCTACCCCAGCCTCTTTCTTTCTTTCTTTCTTTCTTCTGCTTCTTCTGTCCTCTGCCACCTTCTTCCTGTTGTCACTGTCTCTCCTTCTCACTCTTCCTGCCCTCACTGTCTGTCTTGTCTGTCTGCCCGCCTCCCTGCCTTCTATCATCTTCATCCCCATCTCTTTCTCCTCCCTCTCCTCTCCCCTCCTCTCCCCCTCCTTCTCTCCCTCTCTCCCCCTCCCTCTCTCTCCCTCCCTCTCTCTCCCCTCTGCCCCCCCCCCCCCACTCTCTCCTTTTACTCCCCTGCACAATTTTTCTTTCCCTAGTTCTTTCGTTGGATGTGGTACTTGACAAACATTATATTCTAAACTTCTTTATGTGTCATCTGATATGTGTCTTCTTCTTCGCTTCATCATCATCATCATCATCATCATCATCAGCATCCATCATCATTCAGCATGGGATATCTATTCCTTACTTACTTATGAACGAATAACCCATATTTAAACCAACACGCAGTACAGTATCATAATATAAGCTATTACACAAACCACAAGAGGACAACGTCGTCAAAACTTCACCACCCAAAGACAAACACTTGATTCAAGTTGGGACTAAAAAGCATGCTCAGCTGCCAACGACTCAACCCTGGCCGTAACACAGAACTTTAATTCGCAAGTTTTAAAGTTTGGGCCTACCTTTTTTTTTTTTTTTAAACACATTTGCTTGTCCTAAATTTTCTTGTGTAAATGAACACTACAACGCATTCAGAATTTCTCATTAGGTCTGAAACAGTCCTGGAAACTACCTTCCCCTTTCAATTCCTTCAACCATCATCAAGATCTGTCTTCGAGTAACCACCTGCATAAAAGCCAGAAGTGCGTTCAATCCCCCTTTGTCCAAACTTTCCACCCCCACCCCTCTCCACAAAGTGTGGGGTGGTCTGGTGCTAGTTTTTTTTCGTCTGGTGAGAGCGATAAACCAGTCTCCTTTTCAACAAACATTCACACACGTTAAAGAAATCTACGAAGGTTCCTCAAATTCAGATTAAAAAACAACTACCCCCATTCTATAAAAAAATACTCATCAACATAAAACAATACATTAAAAATATCCTCCCTTATGCGAACCTCTTTTGCCCGAAGAGCACCCCGAATTCACGCAGAGAATCTGCTTGTGACTTAAATTACTCAAATACAAATACAAAATTCAACTGACTGTAGATACAAGACCAACGATTCCAACTCCCCCAAAATCTAACAATTCCTATGTCTTTGTACGTAATACACACTGCTTTTCCTGGACATTAGAGTACTCTATCAAGTATCGCACCATCGACCGAGTTTTTATTTATCAATAATTGTCGTGTTTTTGCCATTATTTTGAGTCCATTCTGTGTCTGATAAAAACACAACCCAAAACCACCAACCCGATCGCTACGCATTTAAAATAGTTAAGTTGACCAGGTCGCCCCATTACAATTGCTTACCATTTGACAAGACAAACATTTAACGACAATCACTACCACGCCACCCTGTCCCACCCCAACCCCCCCCCCCGGGAAAAAAATCTAAAAAAACAGAAGAAAACAGACATAAGAACTTACCTCCCCCTCCCCCCCCCCCCCCCCCCAAAAAAAAAAGTTTGTCTGTGTCGGTCTCTCTCTTCATTGTCTCTATTGTTCGCTTCATTGTGTATATGTACTCATTTCTTCATGTTGTTTGCCTTTTGGTGTAGTTTTTTTATGACCTGGTTAAAATACCCCTGCTTATCCATTACCCATCATTTAATCATTCAGTTTCGTTTTCTCTCTCATCTCTCTCTCTCCCTCTCATCTCTCTCTCTTCTCATCTCTCCTCTCTCTCCTCTCTGCTTATCTCATTGCTTATCCATTTACTCTCAATAAACATTCGAGTTCAGGCTATTTACACACAAATCACCACACACACACTCACACACTCCTCTCTCTCTTTTTCACCGGCTCCATGCAATCAAAAGTCCATGCATTCATTCCAAACACATTATATAATAATATATAATGAATATATATAGTATAATAATAATATAATACATACATACACACCACGTCCGTCTGCTACTTGCACGTTTCATCGTGTTTACTGCCACTGTCCATGAAAACACGTGCAACACATTTCAACGTCACACCACAACCTCCTCCTCCTCCTCTTCCCTCCTCCTTCCCAAATTTCCAAACTTACCTCCTCATTTCGTTATTTTTTTGTGTAGGACGAATCCGCCAAAATCTTTCTCAACATAGCACTTGAATCAGCTCTTTCTACAAGCACAAAACCTTTTTTCCCTCTCCTCTTTCTTCGTTTTAAAATTTTTTTATAAAAAAGCGTCTTGGTTGACGAATCCATGAAATCTTTGGTACACATCATTCCAACAAAAACGAAGAATTTTCTCCTTTCACACAGCTACTTCATCGTCGATCCTTTGTCTACCATTGGACAGCTTTTGAATGTCGCTAGAAGGGTATAACAATAAAAACTCCTCGATAGCCTACCCTCACTAATTAACCCTGATATGCCTCTGTGCACCTTCAAAATAATGATTTAAGGGAGGAGCTATAAATAATCTGACTGCTGATTTGTCACACTAAGTTGTTGTTTTTCCCCCCCCCCCCCCCCTCTGTCCCTTATGAATATTCATGTTTAGACCATTCGTAATTGATTATAGGAAGAAAATCACAAAAACACGTGAAGTTGTAGTAAAAACCAATAATTTTGTTGTTTGTTGTGTTGTGTAGGTTGTGATTTGTGTTTGTTGTGTGTGTGTGTGTGTGTTTGTGTTTGGTGTTGTGTGTGTTGTTTTATTTTTTGTGTGTTTTTTTTTGTCTTGTAGTGTGTGTTGTTTGTTGTTGTGGGTGGTTGTTTAATATGTTGTTTGGTGTTGTTTTATTTGTGTGTTGTATGTTGTTTTTTTTATTGTGTAATTTTGTGTTGTTTGCATAGCCAACCTCCAAAAAAGGACAAAGGTATTTCCCGCGCCGCGCGCGTGTGCGTGCACATGTTCTTTCTTCAAAAACCGAAAGGTAATCGAAAATCCAATAACCATTTTTTTCACTTAAAAAACAAAAAGCAACCGTTTTTTACAAACTTCTACTCCCCTTTATTCTTCATCAAAACTCGGAAATTCAACACTTGATATAGCCGTTTCGTGGCGACCATTTTTTTTTTTTTTAAACTCCACCATTAAGGTCCCACATTCCCACTCGGAGATGAGTTTAAGCTAAAACACTTTAACATACTGCCGTGATTATTGTATATTCTTTCACCAACCACCCCTTAACTCTGTTGCGTTACCTCCGTTTTTTACCTCCTCCCTTACCTCCTGACCCCTCTCTCTTTCATTAATGGTTAATACGTCCTCCTTCTCTCACTCTCTCTCTCATCTCTCTCTCTCTCTCTCTCACATCTCTCCTCTCTATCCTCTCGCGCTCTCTTCTCTCTCGTCTCTCGTCTCCCTCTCTGACGGATACCATGGTCAGAACAAGTCAAACATTCCTCCAATCTGACGACCCGGTTCGATTTCCCTTCAAGGATATTTTTCCCCTGGAGTAAACATCAGCAAGACTCCACTCTCCCCCCAATAGTCCTTCGATAGCCTATATAAACAGGCCACCTTGCGTACGCACACCAAACATCTTGCCACACGTAAATCCTATTTCCCTTTTTTGTAAATAAAGTCCAATTGTGTGCCGTGAACAGATACAAAATTTTCAAAAAAACCGCATCACACACGATTAATAAAAAGCACATAGTGCTATTCCAAGATCCTCGATATAAAAGAATAATTAAAAAAATCTCTCCTCTCTGTCCATTTTCATCCTTCCCAATCCCTTAACCTTCTCTCCACCCCCCTCCTTCACCCCCCCCCCTCCCATTTTTAAAAATAAAAATCGATCAATATTGTCCTCATTCTCCTAATCAATTTTTCCCCCATGTGGTTACTCTGAAATCCGCTGAGCCAACAGTCAACCTCCTGCAGAGTACATACAAACACACAAGAAACCACTCACACAAAACACACTCCAGTCCGACAACAAGGAAACGAGAGAAAACTCTCTTTCAAAAACTAAGGGATGGGTCTAGCACAAATATAATTAAACCTCTCCAGCCTGTTTCATCATCAATAGATTTAACTCGTCACACCATCAAGCATGAAATTTGCAACCCACTGAGCGACCCCCCCTTCCACTCCCCCCTCACCCCTCTAACAAAACCACACGTCTTCACAGCAACCTCAGTATTGTTGTGAGATTTTCCAGTATATTTTATTTGAAATGTTTAAACTTTTGTCGAAATGTTGTAGATTTTTCTTCTTCTTTAAATCTAAGCATATTGTATTAAAATGTTCACATTTTATGTTGTGTTTTTTTCCTCGTTAAAAAGAAACTGTGGACATTTATAAATTGATGAATCATAACCACAATCATCATATACTATCTCTATTGTTAAAAGAACAACCCCTCCACCATAAAAAACAACTTGTCGTGCAAGCACTACTAAATTTTCCTTGACATATCTAGCCAGCAAAAAGTTTGTAAAGGTAACTCACTCACATCACTCACTCCATCCCTTGGTCCGACTCCGTTGGTATAACACGCACACTCTCCATGAAACCCGCCAAAGTTATGTCCGGGCTCTTCCAGATTTTGGTACATAAGCCATCCACTATATACTAATTTAGTTAAATTAAATAATAATAAATTCCAATCTTATTTATCCACTAACTAAAAGACCTTAAGTTAAATTATTTCAATCTAATTTTAAATGAAATATACCTTATAATATTAACTATATACTAAACTAATCTCCACTACACAGTAAATGAACACTCAAAACAAATTCTAACTTGATGAGATGAAAAGAATGTATACCATCTTTTCGTGGTCTCCCTCTCCTTGCTCTTCCACCATTCCATCAGACTTTCTTGACCACTTTATCCTTGTGTGTCCAAACCACTCAGTTTCCTCCTTTTGACTGTATCTAGCATGTTCTTGTTGCCAACACCAGTGCCTCATCTCTGCCAAACCGATCTTGGTTTTTCTCTCTTAGTAGTTTCAGATCCCCTGAGCATTTCATCTCAAAGCTAATCACTTCAAATCGGCAGTAATTCCAAGTTTGTCCGAAGATCAACTGGCCTTCCTCCTATTGTATTGTGGTCTTAATCAAGAGGCCTCCTGCTGATGTCTCCAGAACCGTTGAAAAAACGGGGATTGCGCACCTGTCCAACTCCCAACAATCCGAAGAACTCTCCCGAATTTATCTCCACCCATATCTCACTGTGGGAGCTGTCAACAGCGCCTGGATACTTAATCATCCGTCGAAGCTATATTCTCTCTATGACTTTGCCACAGACTTCTTGCCACAACTCGTCGAAGGCCTTCTTGAAGTCAATGAAGTTTTTAAGCTGTATCTGATTTTGAGATGCTTCTCTATACATTCTGATGAAGATCTCTCGACAGTGCTTCGACCGGTCAATCCTGCCTGTCTGCTGAGTATTGCTTCTGCTTGGTTTCAGTCTGTTCAACGCAATGCGTACATAACTTGCTTGATGGGCTTATCAACTAATGTTCTTAATGTTGGCACTTCTTCGTCTCCCTTCTTTGAAGTGGCTATGATGGATTTCCACTGTTCAGCCACGCTTTGCTGTCCAATGCTGCTGATGATTTGTTTAATGCCGATTCTTCTCTGCCATTCCTTCTTGATGACTCACCATGTTGTCAGCCCGGGACTGCCTGCCTTTCAGGATCTTTACTTCTCTCTTTCTACCTCTCCTCCACACTTGTACTTTCAGATCTATGGTCCTATCTTACTCGTGAAGTTTGTTCGATCAGGCCGTACAGCTTGTAATTGTACACTCTGCAATATTCTGTCCATCTCTTCATATATGCCTCTCTGTAAGGACCTGACCCCTCTTTGTCTTCAATAACGGAGTCTTTGCTGCTGGACTTTTAGTAACCTTGAGCTGACGACGCCTTGCGTCTCCTTTCCCATTGCTTCTCAACCTTGGAGCAATTGTTTTCTATATCCATTCCCCATGACTCATCATCTTCTTCTGATTGATCTTTACTGTCTATCTCTTCGCCTTCTGGTTTTTTTCTTCACTGGCTTTAGCTCCCTACGTTTGGTCGCACATCCAGATACGTTGGTAACCCACGTTTCTTGTTTCCTCTCTTTCCAAGGACCTCCTCGCTTCTCCTAATGTCCTTGCGAATCCTCATAGGCGTTGATGTCATCTTGAGAAATTCATGGCTGCAAAATCTGCCCCTATCGCCCGCTTAAAATTCAAACGACTTCGTCCTTCACTTCAGTTGAATTCCGCAACGATTTCTCTTCTGTATCTTGTCTTCACTTGATCTGTAGTAATTCGTTCCATTGGTATGCCACTCGGTCTTCTTGAATCTTGTGTATAAGTTTCGACATAATATTGTGGCTGCTGCGAATTCCAAATGGTCTGAACCTTCATACATTATGTCGTCCCACGCCAAACGGCCTACAGTCCCTCCTTGGGCATACGTCAGTCCAATCTTGGCATTCCATGCCCCTGGATCACGAAAAGTCCTTCTTTGGATTATTTGATGGCGACCTCCAAATCTTCGAAAACACTCGATTGCTTCATCATCGTATATGAGTTTGTGCATAGACTTGATATGTCCCATGTGTTGTTTAGCTGCACACGCATGAGATCAGTCTCTTGAATTGGGGTACACTATGACACTTTAAGTCCTCTTCTTGTTGACAAAATCCGACTCCGTGTTATGTATTGATCGTCCCACATACATAGTTGTGATCTTCTTCTGTAGTTTGTTCCGCCGAAGCCACCCAACACTTCGCCAGCCAATATTCCCCATTCGATCTTCATTCATAGTTAGCTCTTACTTCCCACATCTCAAGGTACGATGTTTCCAATGTCCAATATTCCTTTCACCTAGTTACGCTGTTTTTTGCGTCCCACCATATTTTCCTCCATCCATCCTGAACCTCCAATGAACGCGGTTTTGGATTTACCGCCTCACGACCGCATCTTTTCCTTGCATTTGTCCATGTAGTATTTCTGTGCGTGATTTCTGACGCCCATCTCCTCTCCAACTGCTATTTCACCATACTGGGATTGTCGGTTTTCCCCCACTAACATATACTGGCTACAGTATACCAGTACAAGGAACACCTCTGACTCAGTGTCTCATAACCTATTGTCGTAGGGACAAGGCATCAGAGACCTCACTTCTCTAGGGCCAGCATATTAGCGCGCCCATCGCCCTCTCCCTCGCTTCTTTTACCTTTCCCTGACCCTAAAGGCAGTCACATTTACACTTGAACTGGGTGTGTTACCCTGATGCTAAGCGGCCAAACTCACACCATCCACCTGTAACCACCTCCATGCTGCTTTAACCTGGCTGGGAAAGCATGCTCTACCACTACTGCCCACCCCCCCCCAAAAAAAATCGCCTAAAATTTAAGGGAAAAAAAATCTTGAAACACCCCCCCCTAACCCCCGTTTCACTGCTGTCCCCGTCACCCTCCCACCCTCACCCTCCCCCCACTCCCCGTCCTCCCCACATCCACCCCCACCCCCCCCCCCCTCCCCCCCGCCTGTCCCCCTCCACCTCCACCCCCGTCCTCCCCCCTCCACTCCTCCCTCCCGTCCGGGGGTCCCCTCCCTCCCCCCTCCCCTCCCACCCCCCATTCCCCCCCTACCCCTCCCCCCCCTATCCCTGCCCTCCCCCCCCCCTCCCTCCCCCCTCTCCCCCCCCCCTCCTTCCCCCCTCCGTCCCCCACCCCCCGTCCTCCCCCTCCCTCCCCCTCCTCCGCACCCCTCACTCCCTCCCCTTCCCCCCCCGCCTCTCCCTCCCCCGCCCCACACTCTCCCGTCCGCTCCCACACACACCCCCCCACCCCCTCCTCCTCACCCATCCCTCCTCCCCCCCCCCCACCCCACCCGTCCGTCCCCACACCTCCCCACGTCTCCCTCCCCCCCCCCCCCACGTCACCACCCCCCATTCTCCATCCCCCCCCCCCTCCCTCCTCCTCCTCCTCCTCCTCCCCCTCCCCACCCCCCCCCCCCTCCTCCCCCCCCACCCCCCCAACCCCCACCCCCCCGTCGCCCCTCCCCCCTCCTCCCCGACACCCTCACGTCCACACTGTTTCCTCCAACCTCCCGTCCCCCCTCCCCTCCCCACCTCCCCCTCCTCCCTCCCCACCCCCCCCCCCCACCCCCTCCCCCCCCCCCCCCACCCTCTCCCCCTCCCCTCCTCCCACCTCCCCCCCCCCCCCCCCCCCTCCCTCCCCCCTCCCCGCCCTCCCCCCGTCCCCCCGTCCTCGTCCCCCCCTGTCCCCCTCACCCTCCCCCCCTCCCCTCCTCCTACCGTCCTCCTCCCCCCTCCTCCTCCCTCCTCCTCCCTCTACCTCCTCCCCCCACCCCCCCACCCCGTCCCTCCCCTTCCTCCCCATGTCTCCCCACCACCTCCCTCCAGCCCCCCCCCCCCCACTCCCTCCTCCCCCCTCCCCCCCCCCACCCCCCCCTCGCCTCACCCGTCCCCCTCCACTCCGTTCCCCCCCCCCCACTCCTCTGTCCCAATCCTCCGTCCCCGTCCTCCCCCCTCCTCCTCCCTCCCCTCCCTCCCCCTCCCCCCCGCTCCCTCCCCCTCTCCCTCCTCCTCCCCCCCGCGTCCTCCCCCCTCCCCCCCCTCCTCCTCCCCCCCCCACCCCCCTACCCCCCTCCCTCTCACATCCTCCTCCCCCCCCCGTACCCAACTCCTCCCCCCCTCCCTCCCCATCCTCCTCCTCCGCATCCCTCCCCCCCCTCCATCCCCTCCCCCCCCCCACGTCCCTCCCAACCACCCCTCCTCCGCCCCTCCACCCCCCCCCCCCCCCCGTCCTCCGCCCCCCCCCTCCCCCTCCCCCACCAGTCCACCCCCTTCCCCCCTTCCCCACCTCCCCCAGTCCCTCACCCATCTCCCAGTCCCCCACTCCACCTCCCCCTCCTCCCTCCCCCTCCCACCTCCCCCCCTCCCCTCGCGCTCACCTCCCCCTCCCCTCCCTCCCCCTCCCCTCCCCCCTCCCCCTCCCCTCCTCCCATCCTCCCCCATCCCGTCCCCTCACCCCCCCCCCTCCCCCCCCCCCCACCCTCCTCCCGTCCTCCCTCCACCACCCACACTCCCCCGCTCTCCCCCTCCCCCCCCCCCCCTGCCCCTCCCCATCCCCCCACCTCCCACCTCTCCTTCTCCTCCACCTCACCGCCCCTCCCCTCCTCCCCCTCCTCCCCGTCCTCCGTCCCCTCCACCCCCCCTCCCTACTCCCTCCTTGTAAACACCCCTCCCACCTCTTCCCCGTCCGTCCCCGTCCGTCCGTCACCGGTCACCCCCCCCTTCCCTCCCCCCCCTCCCCCACTCCTCCCCCCCCTCCCACTCCTCCCCCCTCCCCTCCCCCTACCGTTCCCACTCCCTCGCGCCCACCCCCCCCTCCCCGCCCCCTCTCACTCCGGCCCCTCTCCGTCCCTCTCCCTCCGCTCCCCCCCCACCCCCCCCCCCTTCCCCGTCCCCCCCCCCCCCCAGTCCCTCCGTCCCCCCCGCACTCCCCCCCACTCCATCCCCCTCCGCATCCCCCTCCTCCCCTCCACCACTCCCGTCCCCTCCACCTTCCCCCACTCCTCCCCCCCCCCCCTCCCTCCCCCACTCCCCCCCCTCCGTCTCTCCGCTTCCCCTCCCGTCCCCTCCCCCGCCCCCACTCCCTCCCCACCGTCCGTCCTCCTACACCCCCCCCCACTCCCCCCCCCCCCCGCACCGCCATCTCTCCTCCTCACGCCCCCCCTGCCCTACTCCTCCCCCTCCCCTCCCCCCCCCTCCCTCTCCCCCGTCCCCCCTCCTCCCTGTCCCCGCCCACCCCCCCCCCCACCCCCCCCCCCCTCCCCCCGTCCACTCGTCCCCCCCACCCACTACCTCCTCCCCCCCCCCCTCCTCCCTCCCTCTCCCCCACTCCCACCCCTCACCTCCTCCCCACTCCTCCCTCCCCCCCTCTCACACCCCTCCGTCCCCTCCCTCAGGCCCCCTCCTCCTCACCCCCCCCTCATCCCCCCTCCCCCGTCCTACACCCCCTCCCCTCCTCCTCCCCCCCTTCCCCCTCCCTCCCCCCTCCCCACTCCCCACCTCTCCCCGTCCTCCCCCTCCTCCCTCCCCCCCCCCCCTCACCACTCCCCACCTCGCCCTCACCACCTCCCGTCCCTCCACCCCTCCCCTCCCCGTCCTCACCCCCTCCTCACTCCCTCTCTCCCCTTCCCCCCCCCCCCACCATTGTGATTGTGGTCTTGAAGTCAAGGAGGGCCTCCTGCATGATGTTCTCCAGGAACACGTTGAAAAGAACGGGGGATAGCGGGCAGCCTTGTCGAACTCCAACTGAAGTCCGGAAGAACTCCCCGATTTCTCCACCCATGAGGACTGCACTGTGGGAGCTGTCATACAGCGCCTGGATGACTTGAATCAGGTCCTCGTCGAAGCTATAGTCTCTCATGACTTGCCACAGAGCTTCTTGCCACACTCGATCGAAGGCCTTCTTGAAGTCAATGAAGTTGTTGTAGAGCTGTAGCTGATGTTGGAGATGCTTCTCTATGAGCATTCTGATGTTGAAGATCTGTTCGACAGTGCTTCGACCTGGTCTGAATCCTGCCTGTTCTTCTGATAGGATTTCTTCTGCTTGTGGTTTCAGTCTGTTCAAGGCAATGCGTAGCATAACTTTGCTTGGATGGCTTATCAGACTGATTGTTCTGTAATTTTGGCACTTCTTCAGGTCTCCCTTCTTTGGAAGTGGAACTATGATGGATTGGGTCCACTGTTCAGGCCACTCTTTGCTGGTCCAGATGCGTTGGCAGATGATTGTTAATGCCTTGATCATCTCTGGGCCTCCGTTCTTGATGAGCTCAGCCGGGATGTTGTCAATCCCTGGTGACTTGCCTCCTTTCAGGGATCTTACTGCTTCTTCTACCTCTTCCTCCAGCACCTGTGTGCTTTCAGGATCTGATGGTCTGGGATCTTGCTCGTGAAGTTTGTTCGGATCAGCCTTCAGCTTGTAGTTGTACAGGTCTCTGCAATATTCTGTCCATCTCTTCATGATAGTGGCGCTCTCTGTAAGGACTGACCCCTCTTTGTCTTCAATAACGGAGGTCTTTGGCTGCTGGGACTTGGTTAGTACCTTGATGGTCTGGTACGCCTCTTTGCTGTCTCCTTTCGCCATTGCCTTCTCAACCTTGGAGCATTGTTCTGACATCCAGTTCCCCATGGCCTCAGTCATCTTCTTCTTGATTGACCTGTTGACTGTTCTATACTCTTCGGCCGTTTCTGGGTTTTTGTTCTTCACTGGCTTTAGCTCCCTACGTTGGTCGCACAGGTCCAGGATATCGTTGGTAACCCACGGTTGGTTCTTTTTCCTCTCTTTCCCAAGGATCTCCAGCGCTGTCTCCTGAATGGTCTTGCTGAAGGTCTCAGTGAGGTTGTTGATGTCATCTTGGAGGAAATTCAATGCTGCAAATCTGCCCCCTATCTCAGCTTTAAAGATTTCAGCGACTTCGGGGTCCTTCAGCTTTTCCATGTTGAACCGCAAACGGGGATTTCTCTTCTGGTTCTTGGTCTTCAGCTTGATCTGTAGGGTCATGAGTACCATGTCGTGGTCACTGCCAATATCAGCGCCAGGGAAACTTCTTGTCTGGGCTTTGTTGATGCTCGACTTAAATCGTTTGGGGGCCAAGATGTAGTCAATCTGGTTATGTGTCTTTCCATTTGGTGAGTGCCACGTCGTTCTTCTTGATGTCTTGTGGGGGTATAAGGTGTTGGCGACAGTAAGATTGTGGCTGCTTGCGAATTCCAAAAGTCTGAGACCTCTATCATTAGTTTCGTCCACGCCAAAACGGCCTACTGTCCCTGGCCATTGGTCATAAGCGTCAGGTCCGATCTTGGCATTCCAGTCGCCCTGGATCACGAGAAAGTCCTTTGGAGTTGATTTGATGGCGCTCTCCAAATCTTCGTAGAAACACTCGATTGCTTCATCATCGTAGTCTGATGTTGGTGCATAGACTTGTATGATGGTCATGTTGTGTGGTTTTGCTGCGACACGCATGGAGATCAGTCTGCTTGAAATTGGGGTACAGCTGATGACACTGTTAGTCCCTTCTTGTTGACAAGAAATCCTACTCCGTGTTGGTGTTTGGAGTCGTCGCCACTATACCATAGTTTGTGATCTTCTTCTGTAGTTGTTTCGCCGAATCCGACCCAACGGACTTCGGCC
>CM054153.1:23371951-23384451 GCA_028751875.1 Rapana venosa | reverse complement strand
CGAATTTTTTTCCCTCTCAGGGTTTTTGCTTTTTAATGACAAACAGACAGAAGGACAGACAGACACACATATATAAACACACGTACACACTAGCAAGGGTGAGCGTGTGCATGCGCACATAATTATTCAGAGCGCATGCACAGATACATGCAATTGTAGAGATATTACATGCAAATCCAAACACACAAGCATAATGTATGTGGGTGTGTGTGACAGAGAGAGAGAGAGAGAGAGAGAGAGAGAGAGAGAGAGAGAGAGAGAGAGAAGAGAGAGAGAGAGAGACAGAGAGAGACAGACAGACAGAGAGACAAAGAGAGAGACAGAGAGATAGAGACAGAGAGATAGAGACAGAGAGAGAGAGAGAGAGAGAGAGAGAGAGAGAGAGAGAGAGACAGAGACAGAGAGACAGAGACAGAGAGAGGGAGACACAGCTTATAGGATATATATCATATATACTTTTGAGAGAGAGACAGACAGACAGAGACAGAGAGGCAGACAGACACACAGACAGAAAGACAGACAGAATGTCAATCAGACAGAGACAGGGACAGAGAAGCAAGCACGCACACACACACACACACACACACACACACACACACACACACACACAACACACACACACACACACACACTCACACACACACACACACACACACACACACACACACACACACACACACACACACACACACACACACACACACACACACACTACACACACACACACACACTCACACACACACTCTCACACACTAACACACACACACACTCACAACACACTACACACACACCAACTCACACACACACTCACACACACTCACACATACACACTCACACACACACCACACACACACGAACCACACACCACTCACAGCACGCACACACACAACACACACACAACCGTACACACAACACACACACACACACCACACACACACACACACAACACACACACAACACACATCACACACACAGACAGCGATACCACGGGAACCAGCATAACTACTGCAGTAAACCGTCTCACCGACACTTCTCGATACAGACCCCAAAAGAAAAACACAACCAACTCTAATTAATACCCGGTAGCTGGTTATCAATAGCCCCGAACACCATCCTTTCGGCCCTAGACCCATTCCTTCTCATTATCAGCCAGCCCCTGTGTCCTTGTACGTCTCTGTTTAGTGCTGGCAAGCCCACATCAGAAGCTATAAGGGAGGGAGGGGGGTGTTGAGGGCGGGGGCTGGGGGGGGGGGAGTGAGGTGGGGAGGGAGAATTAGGATTACAGTTAGCTATTCCCCCTTGATTTATGATCAACATTTCCCTTTCAGCATGAAGCGTAGGTTACGATCATCATCATCATCATCATCAGCAGCAGCAGCAGCAGCAGCAGCAGCAGCAGCAGCAGCAGCAGCAGAGCAGCAGCAGCAGCACGTCATCATCATCATCATACCTGCATCTTCATCATCATCATCTCATCACCACCACCACCACCACCACCACCCACCACCACCACCACCACCACCACCACCATCGTCATCATCATCACCACAGCAGCAGCAGCAGCAGCAGCAGCAGCAGCAGCAGCAGCAGCAGCAGCAGCAGCAGCAGCGTCATCATCATCATCATCATTACCTGCATCTTCATCATCATCGTCATCATCATCATCATCATCACCATCACCACCACCACCACCACCACCATCATCGTCATCATCATCACCAGCAGCAGCAGCAGCAACAGCAGCAGCAGCAGCAGCAGCAATAGCAGCAGCAGCAGTGGTAGTAGTAATGGTAACAGAAGTAGCAACAGCAGTAGTAGCAGCAGTAGCAGTAGCAGTAGCAGCAGCAACAGCAGCAGCAGCATTATTATCTATACCACAAGCGTTACTGACATTCGTCAGGGGGGTGGGGATGGGGTGGGGGTGGGGAAACGTTGGATGCCTCTGCAGGGAGGGCACACCCCTCCCCGCGCTCTTGGTCCTCTGTTTGTGCGGGGTAGTCGGGCTGTGATTTGTTGCATGTATCCATCCCTTGAGCACAACGAAAAGATCCCTATAGTCGGAATGCGACTAGCAAGAACGCTTGGGCAAAATCGGTCGCATAGGGAAAACCTCACCGTTGGTGAACTTTAGAGTTGTAGCTGAGGGACGTAGGGAATTTTGAAAGGCAACAACTACGGAAAAAATCATGAGGAGATGGTGCTGTCGAGGATGGTTTTCACTTTAAAGGGTAACAACTTGAGCACTGACGTAGCTATCTCCATGAGCGCTTGTTAGCGTTATACTTGAGAATGGGCAAACACAAGGGTAATTTAAAGGTTTCTTGTCACTGACATTGCTAACTTTGTTTCTCTATCCCTCTCCCTCTCTCTGACATGGCTTTTACCCTGAATAGGGATTTCCTAGGCACAGCTACAATGAAAGAAGCTATTAAGAAAGCAAGCAAACACAACAAAGAGTAAAACATAACAACTGAAAGAACCAAGTCAAATCAACTAAACAAACGTTTAAAAAAATCACCATAACAAACAAGCAACCTACCGCCACCCTGCTACCCCTGCCACTTACAAAAAGACAGTTGCAAATCTGTGGGGGGGGGGGTTGGGGGGAGGAGAGAGAGAGAGAGAGAGAGGAGAGAGAGAGAGAGAGAGAGAGAGAGAGAGAGAGAGAGAGAGAGAGAGAGAGGAAGAGAGAAGAGAGAGAGAGAGAGAGAGAGAGAGAGAGAGAGAGGAGAGAGAGAAGAGAAAGAGAGAAGAGATTGTGAGAGAGAGACAGATTTGAGAGAGAGACAGACAGGCAGACAGACAGACAGAGGAGACAACAAGAACAAACTAAACCGCTATACCTCGATGTAAAACGGTCGACCCAACACAGAGAGCAGGCAGCATGATTGCACAGTACAGTACCCAGAGTGGATTGAACACCATCAAACACCCCATCTCTCAGCCTGACACGACATTCGTTCTCATTGTAACCCCATCCCATAATATTACCTTTGTGCAGCCTTTGTTTAGTGCTGCCAGACCCCCCGCCAGGAACCATAACCAGTGAGGCAAAGACAACAATGATGATGATTCCTGCCCTTGATTTATATTGCCTCCCTTTTCCCTTCAGTGGGGTGGGACTAGGCGCAATACTAAAATTGTTGCTCCCTCCCATAAAAGATAACCCCTGGTAGAATTTGTTTTTTCAATGTAGTGATTTTTTTTCTTGGAAGAAAAGACATAAAATTGATTGTAGTCGGCCTACTTATTTTGATAATGTGATCTGCTGACCCTGGTTCGAATCTCGTTCAAGAGGATTTTTCCTCTGGGGTTAACATCAGTTCCAACTTCATTCTCCCAAAAAATCCTTCGGATGAGACTATAAGCCGAGGTCCCGTGTGCGAACGCAGGAAGAACATCTTGCGCACACGTTAAATCCCGCTTTTCGGAAGAGTAGGCCATTGTGTACCGATAGGAGCGGATGACAAAATGTACAAACTGCATACACACGGAGACTGGATGTAAAAAGCAATGAGTGCTTATTCCATTAACCTCGAAAAAAACATAATGTGCTTGTTTAAGGTGACATCCCATAATCGGCCTTCATGAGATTATTAAAGTATTCTGTCTTGACCCGATTAACTTAAAAGAAAATCGGCCCTTGCTTTAAATAGGGATTACATAAGTACAATGACATTTTCTTTTAAAAAGTTCATAAGAAAGCAAGCAAAAGAAAACTTCGAACGAGAAAACAAAAACAACAAGAATATCCAAAAAAAAAAAAAAAAAATTGAACCAACCCCTCCCACCACAAAAGAAAGCCCCTCCCCTCCCATAAAACAAAAGAAAATAAACAACAAAAAAGAAAACATAGCAAAAACATGTTTGCCTATGTGTAAATAAATAGAAAGCTGAGAGAGAACGAGAAATATCAAATCAAATTCTTTTATTTCGATGATAATGAATAAGCACCCATATATTTTTTTTCCAATCGAGTCCCCGCCCTTAGGGAGGGAGAGAGAGAGAGAGAGAGAGAGAGAGAGAGAGAGAGAGAGAGAGAGAGAGAGAGAGAGAGAGATTCAGACGCTGCCAGCCAGCCAGCCAGAAAAACAACAAGAAAACAACACAGACCGATAGAAACAAATACAAACAAAATAAGAGAGAGAGAGAGAGAGAGGAGAGAGAGAGAGGAGAGAGAGAGAGAGAGAGAGAGAGAGAGAGAGAGAGAACGTCACACTCATTGACACCAGCCACACACATACACAGAGAGAGAGAGAGAGAGAAGAGAGAGAGAGAGAGAGAGAGAAGAGAGAGAGAGAGAGAGAGAGAGAGAGAGAGAGAGATTCAGACGCTGCCAGCCAGCCAGCCAGACAGAAAAAAAACAACAACAATACATACCGATAGAAACAAATACAAAGAAAACAGAGAGACAGAGAGAGAACGTCACACTCATTGACACCAGCCACAAAGCGAGAGAGAGAGAGAGAGAGAAGAGAGAGAGAGAGAGAGAGAGGAGAGAGAGAGAGAGAGAGAGAGAGAGAGAGATTGAGAGATTCAGACGCTGCCAGCCTGCCAGCCAGACAGAAAAAAATCTCACAACACAGACCGATAGAAACAAATACAAACAAAACTGAGAGAGAGAGAACGTCATACTCATTGACACCAGCCACAAAGAAAGACAGACAGACAGACACAGAGAGAGAGAGATTGAGAGAGAGAGAGAGAGAGAGAGAGAGAGAGAGAGAGAGAGAGAGAGAGAGAGAGAGAGATTGAAAGAGAGAGAGAGAGGAACCCCATTCAACTCTCCACAAGACCTGTCAGTCAGTCAGTCCTCTCATTCCTCGTCACCGATAACAATAATCAAACATTTGACCACAGGAGCGGAACGAACGTCAGCACGACCCCCCCCCCCCCCACCCCATCTCCTCTTCCCCCACCGCCCCTTCCCCCCCCCCCCCCCCTTCCCCAACTCCCTAGTCTAGTGGTCTGGGGATCTAAAGGATCTGGGATCTGTGATGGCCAGTCACGCTTCGACAGGGTTACAGCACTGGGTTTTTTGTTGGGTTTTTTTTTTACATCACATAATAGAAAAATCATGTAGCAAAAGAATAATGAAGAGAAAGGGGGAGAAGAAGAAGAAAAAGAAGAAGAAGAAGACGACGACGAAGAAGAAGAAGAAGAAGAAGAAGAAGAAGAAGAAGAAGAAGAAGAAGAAGAAGAAGAAGAAGAAGAAGAAGCAGAAGAGAGGGGATGTATTGAGCCGATTCTGTCGCTGCGTAATGTGTTGAAAAAGTGTATTGTCGCGATTTGTGTTCGAGACCTACCTCGTGCGTGGGGATGCCAGGGAACCTGTGTCAGTATCAATAACATCCTCGCCTTCTGGAAATTCTGTGCTTGGAACTCCCTCTTTTCTATCCCTCGCTTTGTTTCTGCCTTGTTCATTTTTTTTCTTTCTGTCGCCTCCTTCTTGTCTATTCTCTGCATTCTTCTTGTCGGTCCATTCTCCTGCTGCCTTTCTTTCCCCGAAAGACTTACAAATAATAATTCTCTCCCACGTCGAAGTCGGATGCGCTGGGCCTGACTTGTCGTCAGGAGCTTAACGACAGCGCAACGCATTTTCGCTCATATGACAGACAACCGTTGTTGCTGTATGAGCGTTCGACGACGACAAAGAAAAATTCAAGACTAAAGACTAAGAAAGGAGAAATATGCTGATTTACTGCTCCGCAAAAAAAAGGAATTATTTATCGCTGATAACCCTCAAGACTCTTTCCTGAGTGGCTCAGAGGCTCCCATACCAGCTGGAAGCAACTCCGTCTTTATTTGTGGTGCCCACAAAAAGCGGTTTATGTCATATGGACACAGGAAAGTCTTCGGTTTGAAAGGTACTATTGCCGCAACTAAAACTGCAGACCAAATCTTTCAAAAAAAAACAAACTACGCTTATCACAGACAATTTTGCAATGAAGTCAACCTGGACTATTTAAACCATTGTGAGAACTGACCCACGTGCTAAGGAAAGATATCAGACGTCATATACGGTAGAAGGTAAAGGTGTCCCACAACCTATAAGGTCGTAGGGGAGCGAGGCGTCAGAGACCTCAACTTCTCTAGGGGCCAGCATATTGAGGGCGGCGCCCATCTCCTCTCCCTCGCTGCTTTACTTTCCCTGACCCTAAAGAGGGCAGGTACCCATTTACAGCTGGGGGAACTGTACTGAAGCCAAGGCGCGCAAACGGTCACCCATCCAACTGGTAACCACGTTCGACGCTGTTTAACTTGGCTTGGAGAAAGCGAGTGTTCCGACCCATGAGCTGTCCTGTCCCTAGCATCTCTCTCATATTGCAACCAATATTTATGATATCATATGGACACAGGAAAGTCTTCGATTTTTGAAAAGGTACTACTTGAAACTAAAACTCCAGACTACATCCTTCATAACGCTTACCACAGACAATTTTGTAATGAAATCATCCTGGACTATTGAACAATTGTGAGAACTGACGGATGTCCTAAAGGAAAAACAACAACAACAGAGCCTTTCTCAAGACTCATGACGTCAGTACACAGTGTGGAACACCAAAGGTGTCATTGACAGAAGTAATAACGTCAACGTAAAAAGGAACACCAAAGGTAACCCCCCCCTCCCCAACAAAAAAAGGTGTGAATAAACTCGCTAACAAGGACTTTTGACATAGACACACCAACAGCCAAGTCAAGAGACACTCACAACAAAAGAACTGAAAATTATACCCTGCGCTGAAGATCCCCCCAAAATTGCACAACGTCCACTCGTGAAATCCTCAACCAAAGAAAAGAACCCAGCCAGTGACTGTTTTTTTGACAAAGAACCCTGGACAAAGAACGGACAACAGTGGACATGACCTGGTGGGGGGTGGGTTGCAGACAAAAGCGGACAGCCCCAGTGTGAAAAGCTCACAAGACGCACAATAGAGGAAAAAACAAATTGTCAAGTTAAGCCCCGTACTTTGGTGGTGAAACTAGCTAGCTCTTCTGAATGGTGTCGGAATTTTCAGTCAAAGGGGTTTTGTCGTGTCAAAAAAGGGATATATATATATATATATATATATATATATATATATATATATATATATATATATATATATATATATATATATCATATAAAGCGACGTAACCAGCACGTATGATAAACGACGAGATGGTATTTCTCTTCAAGCAACCAATATTTATGACAATCGACGAGACAGCATTTCTCGTACAGCAACGAATAGTCTTAGAAATCGTTGAAAAAAATGGCATTTCTCTTATGGCAGCCAACTCGCAACTCTTCTACCAGTCCTCGGGTAGAGCTCCGCGGGGTTCACCAATGGTGAGAAGATTCCGCGTATGCCACCGCTTGCCTACCATCAAGGTAGCTGCATTCCAACTTCGGGAATGATGTCTAAACATTAACACTAGTGTGTGCGCGATTTCTAAACTTTGCCATACCTTGTTACCGTCACACAAAGGCCCACTTTTCCAAATGACGGAACAGATTTTAGCATGTGTGCAAGATGTTGTATGCACGTTCGTTCACGAAACCTCAGTTTATAGTCTTCTCCGAAGGACTTTCGGGGGAGTGGAGTTTGCACTGATGGTAACTCCAGGGGAAGAACCCGCTCAAACGGGCGTCTCGGTGATGGGATTAACTCGCGCCGTCAGATCACGAGCTCAACGCTCTAACCACTAGACCATCCCGTCCTCCAGAACAACAGTATTACCAAAAAAATTCTTCTGACCCCCCCAAACAGTTATTGCACGTTTCTGTCCTGTGTTCTACATTACTTTCTCTTCTTGGTTTAGCGAGATGGTTTATTCAGAAGAAGAAGAAGAAGAAGAAGAAGAAGAAAAAGAAGAAGAAGAAGAAGAAGAAAAAAAGAAAGAAGAAGAAGAAAAAGAAGAAGAAGAAGAAAAGAACCATGGTTATGATACGTGTAAGCATTGTGAGGAGCAGCAAGCCAATGGTTTATAGCACGCTCCAAAGGAAAAATATTGCAAATTTCTCTTTCTTTATAATAAAAGATAAGCTACAATTTTTCAGGCTGGGCTCAGGGTTATGGTGAATACATGGAGCTCTGACGCAGACGGTTTTGTTAAATTCAAACCATGGAAAAGAGACAAACAAACTAATACTCTTAATGATGGGAAAATTCATAACTAAAATTCATAACAAAATTCATAACCCCCCCCCCACACACACACACATGTTACTACAACAGTCAGTACCAAGCTCTGGTGTGTGTGTATGTATGTGAGTGTGTATGTATGTGTGTGTGTGGGGTGGGGGTGGGGGTGCATATGTGTGTATATCTGTGGTGTGTATTTGTGTGTGTGTGTGTGTGTGTGTGTGGAAAGAGACAGACAGATACAGACAGAGGGACAGGGAGACAGACAGACAGAGAGAGACAGACAGACAGAGAAGGAAGGAAGTTTACAGTTTATAAGCTCCACAGCTCATTTAGCTGACGGCGCAATGTACAAAAAGCAACACGACGTGACATAATCGACAAGGTAACCACGGCAATGTCTCTTTTGCTGTTGTTCTTGTTGTTGTTCTTGTTGCCCTTTTGTTTGTTTGTTTGTTTTAATCGAAAGAGGTGTCAATGAGGTATGTCGAGAGAGAGAGAGAGAGGGGAAGAGAGAGAGAGCGAGAGAGAGAGGGAGAGAGGGAGAGGGAGAGAATGAGAGAGAGGAGAGGAGAGAGAGAGAGAGAGAGAGAGAGAGAGAGAGAGACGAAGAGAGAGAGAGGAGAGAGAGAGAGAGAGAGAGAGAGAGAGAGAAAGAGAGGGAGAGAGAGAGTGAATGAGAGAAAGAGGGAGAGAGAGAGAGAGAAAGAGAGGGAGAGAGTGAATGAGAGAAAGAGGGAAGAGAGAGAGAGAGAGAGAGAGGAAAAGAGGGAGAGAGAGAGTGAATGAGAGAAAGAGGGAGAGAGAGAGAGAAAGAGAGGGAGAGAGTGAATGAGAGAAAGAGGGAGAGAGAGAGAGGGAGAGGGAGAGAGAGAGTGAATGAGAGAAAGAGGGAAAGAGAGAGGGAGAGAGATAGAGAGAGAGGGAGAGAGAGAGAGAGAGAGAGAGAGAGAGAGAGAGAGAGAGAGAGAGAATGAATGAATGTTACTGAAAGAGGGTAATGGCATAAGCATACATGCTTTTTTGCAACCAGCCCTCTGGGCAAAAAAACCCACCCAAATAACAAAACAACAACAACAAACACACAAAAGCTCTATGAATGAAGAAGAAAAGAAATCAATCACATCATCCAAAAGCAAGAAACATTTTCTGTGCATATACGTTTATCTTTTACAAAACAAGAACAGAGAGAGAGAGAGAGAGAGAGAGAGAGAGAGAGAGAGAGAGAGAGAGAGAGAGAGAGGAGAGAGAGAGAGAGGAGACAAAGAGACAAAGAGAGAGAAACACACACACACACGCACACACACATGCACTGCACACACACACATGCACACACACAAAAGTACCATCTAGAAATTAAAAAAGAGACTTTGCCTTTACTCTGGAATTACACACATGCACACACACAAAAGTACCATTTAGAAATTAAAAAAGAGACTTTGCCTTTACTCTGGAAATACAAATTTGACTTAGACTTTGACTTTCACACACAAACACTCTCTCACACAAGCACGCACACACACACAAAAGTACCATCTAGAAATTGAAAAAAAAGTAACTTTGACTTTACTCTGGAAATTAAAAAAAGACTTTGACATTGACTTCCACACACACAATCACACACACATCTTTCTCTCTATCTCTCTCACACACACACAAATCCACCTCTCACTCACCTCAACTTTATTCAGGAATCAACCCCGACGCACTATGCACACACACACACAAAATCCTAACCCAATCCAAACTCTCCTTAAAGTATAGTTAGTACACTACCTACACTGACCTACTCACTATAGACAATTCACTCACACACACGTCGTCCTTTAAAGAGACCAAACTTGCCCGAACAATACCTTTCAGTCGAAGAAACAAAAGAGCACTGCGCACCGCCACACGCGCAGACAATGAGACACAGAGACAGAGTCACAGACTAGACACACAGACACAGACAAAGCAGAGAGAGCAAGAGCAAGGAACTGATTTCTGTGAAGTCTCACAGCCAGGTTGTTATGGCGTGCCACGCATCAAGTCACACAGACACGCACGTCACACATACATCACACACACATCACACATACATAATGTATATATCTATAATGAGTACTGTCTATATTATACAGAGACAGACAACGAGACTGAGAGACAAGTTCACACACATATACATCACACATACATCACACACACCCACATCACCTATACATCACACTCACAATCATCATACCGACTCCACTCTCTCTCCAAAAGTCTTTTCAGATGAGACTATAAACCGAGGTCCTGTGTGCCAACGCACGCAGAACATCTTGCGCACACGTTAAAACCTGTTCTGCTTTTTGGAAGAGTAGGCCATTGTGTGCCAGTGGGAATGGAAGACAAAATTTACAAAACCGCATAGACACGGGGACTGGATGTAAAAAAAGCACACGAGCGCTTATTTCATTATCCTCGAAATAAAAGAAATAAGTAAAACTAAATAAAGACACAAACCACCTTTGACTCACCTCAACTTGATTCAGAAATCAACCCCAACGCACTATGCACACACACACACAAAACCCCAAATCCTCCTAAAAGTATAGTACATTACCTACACTGACCTACTCTCTATAGACAATTCACACACACACACACACACATACGTCGTCCTTTAAAGAGACCAAACTTGCCCGGAACAATACCTTTCAGTCAAAGAAACAAAAGAGCACTGCGCACTGCCACACGTGCAGACAATGAGACACACAGACACAGAGTTACAGACTAGACACACAGACACAGAGTCACAGACTGTCTACAGACAAAGCAGAGAGAGAGCAAGAGCAAGGAACTGATTTCTGTGAAGTCTCACAGCCAGGTTGTTATGGTGTGCCACGCATCAAGTCACACAGACACGCACATCACACATACATCACACACACATCACACATACATAATGTATATATCTATAATGAATACTGTCTATATTATACAGAGACAGACAACAAGACTGAGAGACAAGTACACACACACACATACATCACACACACCCACATCACCTATACATCACACACATCCACATCACCTATACATCACACCCACCCACATCACCTATACATCACACACATTCACATCACCTATACATCACACACACCCACATCACCTATACATCACACACCGACTCCACTCTCTCGATCTCCAAAAGTCTTTTCAGATGAGACTATAAACTGAGGTCCTGTGTGCCAACGCACGCAGAACATCTTGCGCACACGTTAAAACCCGTTCTGCTTTTCGGAAGAGTAGGCCATTGTGTGCCGGTGGGAACGGAAGACAAAATTTACAGAACCGCATACACACGGGGACTGGATGTAAAAAAAAGCACACGAGCGCTTATTCCATTATCCTCGAAATAAAAGAATAAATAAGTAAATAAATAAAGACACAAACCACCTTTGACTCACCTTAACTTTATTCAGGAATCAACCCCAACGCACTATGCACACACACACACACACACAAACCCCAAATCCTCCTAAAAGTATAGTACACTACCTACACTGACCTACTCTCTATAGACAATTACTCACACACACACGTCGTCCTTTAAAGAGACGAAAACTTGCCCCGGAACAATACCTTTCAGTCAAAGAAACAAAAGAGCACTGCGCACCGCCACACGCGCAGACAATGAGACACAGAGACACAGTCACAGACAGACACACAGACACAGACAAAGCAGAGAGAGCAAAGAACTGATTTCTGTGAAGTCTCATAGCCAGGTTGTTATGGTGTGCTACGCACCAAGTCACACAGACACACATTACACATACATCACACACACATCACACATACATAATGTGTATATCTATAATGAGTACTGTCTATATTATACACATAATGGCAATGAGACTGAGAGACAAGTACACACACACATACATCACACACATCACAGATACATCACACACACATTACCTATACATCACACTCACCATCATCATACTGACTCCACTCTCTCTCCAAAAGTCTTTTCAGATGAGACTATAAACCAAGGTCCTGTGTGCGAACGCACGCAGAACATCTTGCGCACACGTTAAAACCCGTTCTGCTTTTCGGAAGAGTAGGCCATTGTGTGCCGGAAGACAAAATTTACAAAACCGCATACACACGGGGACTGGATGTAAAAAAAAAAAAGCACACGCGCGCTTATTTCATTATCCTCGAAATAAAAGAATAAATAAAGCACACGCACGCTTATTTCATTATCCTCGAAATAAAAGAATAAATAAGTAAAAATAAATAAAGACACAAACCACCTTTGACTCACCTCAACTTTATTCAGGAATCAACCCCCACGAACTATGCACACACACACACACACACAAAACCCCAAATCCTCCT
>CM054153.1:23331951-23359451 GCA_028751875.1 Rapana venosa | reverse complement strand
AACCAGACATATCCAAATCCTTACACGCCTACCAACCAGATACAAACTTGTGGCCCAGATTTTTTGTCACGTAATATCGAAATACTGAAGTCAAGTGGTTAAGGTAGTTTGACTTCAATCCCGTTAGTCCATGAAGTCATGTGTTCGAACATCGGCGTGGTGAATTAAGGGTAGGGGATTTTTACGAAGGAAGGTGGCAGGATGGTTAAGACGTTTGCCTGCCAACAAGTAAACCGTGAGGTTCTCGGTTCGATTCCCAGCCTCGCCCTTTCTTCCAAGTTTTACCAAAAAATTGAACTGAATGTCAAAGTCCTTTGGATGAGACTATAAACCGAGGCCCCATGTGCAAACGCATGCAGAACATCTTGCGCACACGTTAAATCCTGTTCCGCTTTTCGAAAGAGTAGGCCATTGTGTGCCGGTGGGAAGAGATGACAAAATTTACAAAACCGCATACACACGGGGACTGGATGTAAAAAAAAGCACATGAGTGCTTATTCCATTATCCTCGATAAAAAAAAAGTCATCTGAGCGCTTTGATTTGTTGCTTTACAAGATTCAGCGCTATATAAATTCCATACATGATGATGATGATGATGATGATGATGATTATCTCCCAGGTCAACTTCAAGTGCAGACCTGCCAGTGCCTTAATTTCTTTCATTTCATTTCATTTATTCTTTTATTTCGAGGACAATGGAATAAGCACTTGGTGTATATGCACATGTGGGAGATCAAAAATACATTTTAAAGATCCTGTGATTCATGTCAGCGTTGGGAAGGTTAAGGAAACTCGAACATACCCAGCATGCAACCTGCACGATGAGACGAGCTGCTTTGAAATCGGAATGTGTCGGCTGAGGTCAGCAGGCAGCCCATCTGTAGAATTACAAGCACAGAGGAAGACCGGGAGCTACACATCCCACCCGCTAAGGGAACGGGAGGAAGGGGGGGGGGGGGGGGGAAGAAAGACAGAGAGAGAGATACAGATACACAGAGACCGACTGACAGAGAGACAGAGAAAGAAAGAGACAGAAACACAGAGAGGGAGAGAGAGAGGAGAGAGAGAGAGAGAGAGAGAGAGAAGAGAGAGAGAGAGAGAAGAGAGAGAGAGAGAGAGCGAGCCACTGACAGAAAGACAGAGAAAGAAAGAGACAGAAACACAGACAGAGGAAGAGAGTGAGAGAGAGAGAGAGAGAGAGAGAGAGAGAGGAGTGAGAGAGAGAGAGAGAGAGAGAGAGAGGAGAGAGGAGAAGACAGACACAGACAGACAGACAGACAGACAGTCAGATAGACAGAGAATTAAATGAAAAAGAATAGCTATTTTGTTTTGCTGCAGATAATGTAATTCGATGTGCGTTTATTAACTTTATTCCTAAAAATTAGCTTTAAGTCCACAAATGAGAGAGAGAGAACTGAACTGAACACTGAAAGTAATTTATTGCCATTAACAATACAGTCTTTTTGGAAAGGAGCACAGTATGAACACAATATAAACAATATGTTTTTTGCAACAAGGAAATAATGAAAACCAAAAGAGGAAAAGGAACCTCCCATAGCTACATTCAACCAAATGCATTAATTGTTATCATACATTGATTGTTATCACAAGCTTGCACACTCACACACACACTCCCCCCCCCCAACACACACACACACACACCCCAGTGTCATGTTCCCCGCAAATCAGCAACAGTATGGGACAAATCGACCACCCGACCCTCACATTCAAATAAAGCAATTTAGCCAACGGAGTTCGTATTCCACACAATATGGAAAACAAAAGAGATAGAGATAGAGATAGAGAGAGAGAGAGAGACAATGACAATGACAATGACAAATTCTTTTATTTCGAGGATAATGAATAAGCACACATGTGCTTTTTTACATCCAGTCCCCGCCCGTTAGGGATACATCTTAATAATAATAACCCAATACTTATACAGTCTCACAATAAAAACAAGGGGAAATAACCCTTTTCAAACAGCTCCCCCCCCCCCCCCAACAACCCCCCCCCCCAAAGCAAGCAAATAAAAGAAAACCATAAAAATACCCCACCCCCACCCCCACCCCCCAAAAAACCTTAACCAAAACAAAACAAACAAACAAAAGAGAAGGAAAAACCAAACCAACAAAGATGATAAAAAAGAGAAAAACAGACAGACAACAACAACAAGAACAAGAACAACAACAGAGCCAAGAAAAATAACACAACCAAACTTAATAAGTCATAAAGATAAACATCTACACATTGTCAAATGGTACACATACTTGTTACACATAATTATAAATCAATTAATTAACAAACAAGATCATTTCAATAAACAATGAAAGATTTATCAACTACCTTCAATACGTGAAAAAATCAAGAAATCGAAATCAAATGAATAAAAAAAACCAATTAACAAGAAAAAAAGAACCACAAGTACACTCCGTCCCAACACCCCTCCCTAACAAACAACAACCCAAATGTCCAGACTAAATGCAAGCGTGCGCGCGCGCGCGTGCAACACACAACACCACACTCACAATACACACAATACACACACACTTACGCAGTATAGCACGCTGCTAACACCACACACACACACACACACTCTCTCACACTACCATCCACACAAATAATACACACACAACACACACACACACAACATCCTGGATACATATCCATTCGCAAGACATTTCCTCACATCAAGATTATTAGACACATGTCATTAATTATCAAAATATCTTAACGCCCCCCTCCCCCCCCCCCCCCCCCCCCCCCCCCCCCCCCCCCCCCCCCCCCCCCCCCCCCCCCCCCCCCCCCCCCCCCCCCCCCCCCCCCCCCCTAATTTTTACAGACAAAAAACAGGAAATAAACATTATTTGATGTAGAAGACAGCAAGCCCAAAGCCTCAAGAAGAATGCGACCAGTCTACATCAGCTATTTAATAATAAACTACACAGAACTGCTTTCATCCGCTCTCATCTGCACACCCCCACAACTGTGAAGGGCGCTATTACTACTCATGACACACAAATACACATCATACACACAATATACACTCACAAATTATTCATGCATGCGCAATCCTATATACACTTTATTGAGAATTGATACAAAAGTCCACAGAAAGTAGTGAAATTGTTCAACAGAACATTTTGCAAATTAACAATCCAATACCATCTGCATTAACAACAAAATTACAACCCAAACTTCATTTTAAGGGGGGAAAACCAGACAAGTTCATTGTTAACAAAATCAAACAAGCAAGGGCACACACACACCACACACAATTATAATCAAAGCAAGCTCACCTAATGTCAGTTAAGAGAGAGTGCTGAGAGAGAGAGAGAGATGAGATGAGAGAGAGAGAGAGAGAGAGAGAGAGAGAGAGTGAGAGAGAGAGAGAGGATAATTTGGTATATGCAAGGGAGGTTAGTTACTTTGTTCCACAGAAGCAATTTTGGATTTTTTAGTTTGATGCATTAAGTGGATGAAAAGTTGACTTTGAAGATTGTTAATGATTGGAGTTGTCTAAATGAGTCAGGAAGGGAGTTCACAGCACAGGGCTGAGTAAAGTAAGTAGATTGGAACAATCTATTCTCTGGGATGGGGACACATGGCTTTTCGGTATTTTCTGAATGATCATTGGGAGTTGTTCATTTCAAGGATGAGGGGAAATAGTTCCTGTCATTTCTGTTAAAAATCACCCTTGATGCCTTTGATGAAATCTTAGTCTTTGGTGTGGGGAAGATATTTAACTGGGTATAATTCCACTTTAGTAAGGTAGTCTTCTTCACAAGAAGAACAGTTTTAAGAGGCAGGTTTTACAGATTAATAATGGGTTCATAGTGTTTGCACTAGCAGAATCCACAGGGTTGAAGCATAATTATTGAGGATTGTATATAAGCTTGAAAGAATTAGTTTCTTGCATGAAAAGTCAAGAAAATGTTTGATTTTTTAGTCAGGTTGGTATACTCTGTGAGACATGTATTTGCACAGAAGGGGATATAGTGATGGTACAGATGAGATTTTCATCAATTGTTACTCTAGATCTTTGTGGTGTGAGAGGCTTGTTCTTTTGTTTCCTTTTCAATTATGGATTGAGTGGAAATTTTTAGATAGTTTTTGTCGCGTTGGTTGTTGTGATAAGCAGGCATGTGGGGTTTTGTGGGGGTGTAATAGACATGTGATTTGTTCAGTCACGGGGACAAGATCATCAGTGCGTTGTTTGCAATGGCTTGTGCCAAGAGAAGTGTCTATGGTCAGTATGGGATTGTATGGTTTGGTTGTGTCGTCACGCAAGTTCCGCATTATTGATGTGGTTATGGAGAGGAGGTCAATTTATGTAGTAATGAATAAGAGTATGGGTACTTAGATGGATCCTGTGGGGTACTCCATATAGGAAGAGGTTTTAGTGTGGATGGGATCGTTAGCTATTGAAACACATTGTTGCCTGTTTGTATGATAAGATGCAAGAAGTTCAAGAGAGATTTGTTGAGAGATTATATAATGTCTAGCTTTTTAATGAGAAGTATTCGGTCAATTGGTTTTTTAATTTTCCAAACAAAAAGGCTGTTTTGAAATCTACAAAGAATGACTCCACAAAAATTTATTGTCTTTAAGGTTAGACAGGCCAATTGTCTAAAGACTAGTTAAATGCCGTATGGCAGAGTGATTTTTTCTAAATCCAGATGATCTGGGTTGAGTACGTTGTTCAATATCTATATGGATGGATATCGCTGTTTAGTATATGTTTTTCCTAGGGTTTTGAAAGGTAAGATAAAATAGAGATTGGCCTATAATTTGGGGATCAGTAAGTGTCTTTCTGCCAGACTTGTGGTTCGGAAAGTCACTTAGGCAGTTTTGAAGGGTTGGGAAATATTTCTATGAAAGACAAAGGTATATAGATATGTGTCAGAGTGGTCTGTAATAACTGGAGCTGAGAGTTTCAGTGATTCTGACCATCGAGTCTTCAAGACCACGAGTACTGTGATTGTTTTGAGGTGAGTCAGGTAATCGTTAGACCTCAGAAACAGAGATGAATGGTAGTGGAGTTTTGAGGGAATACGCTTTTCTTGGGCAGAATTGTTTTAGTTCATTGAGCTCATTGGACTTCGAGGATCATTGGTTTGATGGTATAGCTATATTATGAATGTGATTGTTTGTTGGTCAGCAGAAATATCTTTAATTACGGTTAGTTGTGGATTGCAATGGAGGATTTGTTATTTGATTGATGTGAATATCCCATACAGGTCTTTGAATTTTGTTTGGATGGAAGGGAGCGTGGATTATATTTCTTTTCTCTTGCCGTTTTTAGTGAATTTATGGCAGTGATTAATTTTTTTGCTCCTCATAAGAATTTATGTTCTTTTAAGAACAGTCTCTAACGATAGCTGAGTCTTCTAGTTACCGTTGTGAAAACCAAGGTGGGTTGCGTACATGTTGAGCCTTGATGGGTTTTAATGGGAAGGTTTGGTATAGAATTTCAGTAAAAACTTTTATCATGACACTCAATGGCCTGGTCTGGATCAGTAATTGTGAATGTGTTACGAGGCATGGAACCTGATTAACTCTAGTAGAAATGCCGGCTCATTAACATTTTGCAAAGAAGCGATAGGTATAGTTTTGAGGGCCAAGGTTTAGGAATTTTTGTTTTTTTTCCCCTTTTTTTTGACATGTGGACGACTGGGTAGTGGTCGCTACAGTTGTGTACAGGGGACACAAGTTTCTTGAGGATTTATAGGATGTTTTTGATACTTAGATGGGATCAATTTGAGTGGTGTTAGAATTTGATGTGACTCTTGTGGGTGTAAGTTACTATTTGGGAGTAGATGGACATGAGTTAAGAACTTGGGGCCAGTGGTGGGGACTTGGGCTAGGTCAATATGCAAAATACAGAGTAAAAGATAAATTTCCCTAGATTCATAATAGGACTACGTTCATCATGGAGTCCAAACTTGGCTATCAATTTTTATGTTCTGTTGGATGTCTGTAGCAGAAACCCCATTATAAGAGGCGCAGCACCTTTTATGAGCGACTTCGATCCGAATGGATTGCGACTTCATAACCGTTCAAGATGGAAAAGAGTACCTTGAACCGTTACAGGACTACAATATAGCTTGAAGAGACTGTTTCTTGCGCTTTTTTGCGGAGCTTTTCGCATGGATTTTATATCTGGAATGGAAATGTCAGTGTTGGTTATGTTGTTTGTAAGTCGTGACTCGAAGACCTCGTATATGCAATGGTTTGCTGGTTGTGATGTGTCTTGTTTTTCGTCGATTTGATTGACTGCATGGTTTCTATTTAGAGTGACAAATTGTAAGCCATCTTGGTCGCGGCCCTGCATTGTGTCTTGAATTACATCTATTAAAGTTAGTTTGTGATGGAAAGTATATAATGTGTAAAGAATGGTGAAGATAAGTGAAGAAAAGAGATACAATGAATATATTTAATAATACAATAGGGAGGGGAAAGTGAATACCTTGATAGGGGTATAGATGGTGGGAAGGGTGATGAGAGGAGTAAGTGAGTCTCATTACCACTCTGTAGCACACAAATGTGTATATAACTCAATCTCAGTCGGACAGTCGTCTGACGAGAAAAATATTAAATAAAATAAATAAAAATAAAAAATAAATAAAATAAAAATCTACAGGTGGCCGGGTTGGTTACCAGATGTGAAAGTGGGAGATATTTAAAAGGAAAAACAAAACAAACCAAAACCAAAAAAACACAAAACCCCCATAAAGACAGACAACCAAAAAAAACCCAAGCAAACAACAACACACAACAAAGAACCAAATCACCCTCAACAAGCGAGGCGAGGACATACAGTAAAGCACTCTGTAATAAAAAAGATGCCAGATTAGGAAATAATAAGCACAAACTACAATCAGCACTGTTCCTGGAAATATGATTTAACGAGAATTTAAACACAGTAAGTTATAAAAAAATGTAAGAACAAATAAAATAAATAAATAAATAAATAAAGAAGGAGAAGGAAAGGGATGGCACAATCAGCATGTTCAGAAAGCTTGGTCTGGTACAGGAGATTGACACTTGATTTGTCTGTCACTGTTTGCTTCACACTGCCGCACTGGGTTGGGGTGTCTCGAGCACGAATACAGATTTATGATATAAAAAAAATTAAACTGTCTGCGTCACACTGCAGCACTGGGTGTGCGTGTTCTCGAGCACAGAAACACAGATTTATGATATAAAATTCACTGTCACCAAATTGACATTTCAAGCGCCATGGCGTAGCAGAACACAGGAGTATGGACTTGGAAGATGTATGCAATTCTAACTAATGAGTGGTTTAAAGGGAAGTGTTCAATACACATGCATGCAGTATGAACGCACATACCAAATCCGTGTTCTACACACAACACACACACTTACACACACGTAGTGAAACATAGGCACACAATAAGTGTACCCTTGCATCCCCACCACCCACACACACACACCCACCAACTAGCCTCACGCGCGCACACACACACAACACACACACCACACACACATTAATGTGGAAGAGAGAGAGAGAGAGAGAGGAGAGAGAGAGAGAGGAGAGCAGAAGTGGAGAGAGACGAGTGAGAAGGAGAGGAGAGAGAGAGTGAGAGAGACAGACAGGACAGACAGACAGACAGACAGATAAACAGAGGACGGACAGACAGACAGACAAAGGGAAATAATACGTTTACACTTATTCAGTCAAATCCACTATGACGAGAAACAAAACAACCCTCCTCAAATTATTAGCTGTTTGTCCTGCTATACATCGTTTTGTCTTGTCTTGCTCCCATCCTCTCTCCGACCCCCCCCCTCTCTCTCTCTCTCTCCCACCCCCAGTCATTATTGATCTCTGGCAAATAATAAATTATATATTCCTTCTAAATTTTATTCGAAGCTCATGTTATTTCGATCAGTCTTACTTATTTTGTCAAATCAAAACGAACATTCATTACTCAAGAATTTAGGCATGTACCTGTGTAAAAGTTTTTTCAGAAGACGTTCTGAGAGTGTTGGGAATGACTGATACTAGTACCATCTGCAGTTTCTTCTTAAGTGATGTTTGTAAGGTTTTTTAAAATTTCATATTTTATGGCGATTGTATTTTTGTGTCACTTACGTGATGTTTATCTTTATCCTTATTCAGAAGAGATAATGACATATACTGAATAAACCTCGTTTTCATCTCTCTCTCTCTCTCTCTCTCTCTCTCTCTCTCTCTCTCTCTCTCTCTCTGTCACTCTCTCTGGTTTGTTTTGTTGTTATGGTGATGGTATGGGGTTTCTAGTGGACTGAACTGTTGTTGAGATGGTTTTGTTGTTGTTGTTTTGTTTTTTGTTGTGCTTATTCATTATCCTCGAAATAAAATAATTTGATCTCTCTCCCCCTTCCTCTCTCACTCTCTCTCCTCCCCCTCTCTTCTCTTTCTCCCTCCTCCTCCCCCCTCACTCTTTCTCTCTCTCCTTTCCCCTCTCTCTTTCTCTCTCTCCTTTCCCCTCTCTCCTTCTCTTAAATAAAGATTCATTCAAAGAGTCATTCATTCATTCCTTCTCTCCTCCCCACTCTCTATCTTTCCTTTCCCCTCCCTCTCTTTTCTCTCTCCTTCCACCCTCTCTTTCCTTCCCCCCCTCTCTTTCACTCTCCTCTCCCTCCCCCCTCTCTCTTCCCCACCTCTCTCTCTTTGTGTGTATTTTGTTGATAGTCCCTAATCAGGGCAAGGGCGGGATGAAAAAAAAAGTATATGAATACTTACTCTGTTACCCTAAGAAAATAACGATCATTCATTCATTCTCTCTCCCTCTCTTTCTCCTACCAGCCCCTCTCTCTCGCCCCTCTCCTCTCTGTCTTTCTCTCTTCTCCCCCCCCCCCCCCCCCCCCCCCTCTCTCTCTCTCTCTCTCTTTCTCTGTCAATGGCAGCGAGCCGAGCCGTGAGTGAGTAGAAGCCATTGTGCCAGACGTCACTGACGTCAAGAGAGACCACTCCACTCACCAGCAATTACCGCACCACGGACACGGAGAGAGTTACCGCGCCTAATGAGTACCCAGCACGCTTCCTTCGTTCCTTAATTAATCCGCCATCTTTCATCACACCTTCTACGTCATAGGTTTGTTGTTTGGGTCAATATGTTTTTCTCTCTTTTTGTGTGTGTTGGTGCCCTTAAATCAATCATTTCTTGAAGCAAAAACCAAAAACAAACACACAAAAACCCCCCCAAAAAAACCCCGTACCGATCAGAGGAGTCAACGTTCGATAACTTCTTTTGCTGTTTTTTCTTTTTTTTTTTTTTAGTCCATAGAGTTCGTTAGAAATAGCTAGAAATTTTCCAACTAATGTCATATAGATAAACATCTTACACATTGTTCAAATGGTACACATACCTTGTTACACTAATTATAAATCATCTATTAAATGTAAACAAAGATCATTTCAAATAACAATGAAATATTTCACTCTAACTCCATTCAATAGTTAAAAATCAAGAAATCCGAAAATCAAATGAATATACTAAAACCAATTAACAAGAAAAAAAGACCCACAAAACACTCCCCTTCCAACCACCCCCTCCATATTCAAACAACAACCCCCCAAAAGTCCAGGACCTAATGCAAGGATGCGCGGCGCGCGCTGTGCACACACCACACACACCACACAACACTCATTCACACACATACAAACACACTTACGACACGTTTAGCCACGCATGACACCACACACACCACACACACACACACTCCTCTTCACACATACACACTCAACACACACATAATACACACACACTCAACACACCACACACACACTCACACACACCACACACAAACAAATCCTGGATACATATTCCTATTCGACAGAACATTTCACCTACATACAAGATAATAGACACATGTACATAATTATCTAAATTTCGTAACCGATACATTTGTACAAGACAAAACCAGGAAATAAACATTATTTGATGTCGAGACAGAAGGCCACATTGCATCAGGAAATTTGACCAGTCTAACATCTGCTATTTCCAACATAAAACACTCAGAACTGATTTCTTTCCGCTCTAATTCTGCACCACACTGTGTATGGGCGCCCCCCCCCCCTCATTACTACTCACTGACACACACATACAAACGTTTCACACACTTATACACACACACATATTCATTTGCATGGCGCATATTCCTATATACAAATTATTAGATTGATACAAAAGTCCACAGAAGTAGATGAAATTGTCCAAAGAAATTGCCAAATTAACACATCCATCCATTCTGCATTAACAACAAAATACAACCCAAACTGCAATTTTTAGGGGGGAAAACTCAGACAAGTTCTTGTTAAACAAATCAAAACAAGCAAGGGCACAACTCAACACACAGTATATTTCAATGCAAGCTCACTAATGTCAGTTACACAGGAGAGAGAGAGAGTGTGAGAGAGAGAGATGTTAGATGAGGAGAGAGACGAGGAGAGAGAGAGGACGAGAGAGAGCGCTTCGAGAGATGGAGAGAGAGAGAGAGATGTGGATAATTTTGGTATAATGCATGGGAGGAAGATATTACTTTGTTTCCAAACAGGATCAATTGTGGATTTTTATTTTTTGATGCATTAGTGGATGAAAAAAATGAATTCTTTTGAGATTGTTAATTGATTGGAGTTGTCTAAATGGAGTCGGAAGGGAGTTCACAGCACAGGGCCTGTGTTAAAGTAAGCTGATTTGAACAAATCTATTCTTGGGAATTGGGACTCGGCTTTTCGGTTAATTCTGGAATGCATTCCTTGGGTACATATTGTCTTTTTTAGGTATGAGGGAAGTTCCTGTCTTTATCTTATAAACATCATGATGCTTGTTAATCTTAGTCTTTGTTGTAGGGGGAAGATATTTTAACTGGGTTTATAATCCACTTCTTGTAAGGTAGTCTTCTTCAGAAGAACCGTTTAGGAGCACGTTTTTTACAGATTAATAATGGTTTTTTAATAGTGTTTGCACTAGCTGATCCCACAGGGTTGAAAGCTTAATCTATTGAGGATGTATATAAGCTTGAAGAATAGTTTTTCTTGAATGAAAGTCAAGATAATGTTTGATTTTTTGTCAGTTGGGATACTCTTTGAGAACATGTTTTTGCCACAGATGGGATATGTTGATGGTACCAGCCTGAGATTTTCTATCATTTGTTACTCTAGAAAATTTGTTTGGTGAGAGGCTCTCCTGTTCTATGTTTCCTTGTCAATATGGATTGGAGAAATATTTATTAGATAGTTTTGTCGCTTTTGTGATGGTAGTGATAAGCTGCAATTTTTTTTTTTGGGGGTTTATGGACATGTGGAATTTTGTTCAGTCCATTTGACAGATTCATCATGTGCTATTTGTGCATTGTCTTTGCAAGATGTGTTAATGTCAGTATGGCTTGTATGTATGGTGTGTCGTCAGCAAAAAAGTTTCGGCATTTTTTTAGATTTGATATGGCGAGGAAGGTCATATATGTATATGAAAAGAGAAATTGCGTCCTAAGATGGACCCTGTTGGTACTCCATAATGAAATGGGGTTTTTGTGTGATGTGGCCGTAGCTATTGAAACAAATTGTTGCATGTTTGTAAGATAAGAAGCAAGAATTTCAAGAGTATTTGTAGAGAGATTTAATAAGTCTAGCTTTTTAATGAGAAGTCTTCGGTTCAATTGATCAAATGCTTTTTTGAAATTACAAATAATACTCACAAATTTTTTTTGTCATTAATGTTAGACAGCCAATTGTCTACAAGAATAGTTAAATGCCGTATGGCTCGAGTGATATTGTTCTAAATCCAGACTGGATTTGGGTTGAAGTAAGTTGTTAATATCTATCATGATGGACTATGTGTTTATTTATTTGTTTTTCCATGGGTTTTTGAAGGTAGATAAAATAGAGATAGAGATGCTGAATAGGGAGAGAGAGAGGGTGGGGAGAGAGGAGAGAGATGAGAGATGAGAGGAGAGTGGTAGAGAGATGAGAGAGAGAGACCTGGTATGAGATGAGAGAGAGAGAGGATTGAATTATTTTTGAGAGGACGAGATGGGGTGAGTGATGATGAGAGAGAGCGGATGACGAGAGAGAGATGGGGAGGAGAGAAAGATGAGAGTGAGGAGAGAGCGGAGTGAGACGAGAGGAGAGAGAGCAGAGATGAGAGATGAGAGAACGGAGCAGAGAGAGAGAGAGTGAGGGGAGAGAGAGAAGAGGAAGAGAGACGAGATCGAGGAGAGAGAGAGGAGAAAGGAGAGAGAGTGAGAGAGAGGAGAGAGAGAAAAGAGGAGAGAGAGAGAGATTAGAGAGGAGAGAGGGGAGTGAGAGAGAGAGTGAGAGAGAGGAAGACGAGTGGAGAGAGGAGAGAGTGGATAGAGAGAGAGAGAGGATGAGAGAGGGAGAGAGAGAGAAGCGCGAGAGAGAGATATGGGAGAGAGAGAGAGAGGAGAGAGAGAGAGAAGAGAGAGAGAGAGGAGAGAGAGAGAGAGAGAGAGATGAGATTAGAGGAGAGATGAAGATGAGTCCAGAAGAGGAGGGGAGCGAGAGAGGAGAGAGAGAGAGAGGGAGAGAGAGTAGAGGACCGAGGGCTAGACGACGAGAGAGGAGGAGTGAAGAGAGAGAGAGTAGAGAGAGAGAGGGGAGAGAAGAGTGGAGGGAGGAGAGAGAGGAGAGAGAGACTGAGTAGAGAGTATGGAGAGGAGATGAGAGAGGAGGAGAGAGAGTGAGGAGAGAGAGGGAGGAGAGAGAGAGGAGAGAGGAGATAGGGAGAGAGAGAGAGAGAGTAGAGAGAGAGGGAGAGGAGAGAGACGGATGATCAGTGAGAGAGAGAGGAGAGAGAGCGAGGAGGAGAGAGAGAGAGTGAGGGAAGAGACGAGAGAGAGGAAGATGAGAGTGAGAGCAGTAGAGGAGAGAGGGAGAGAAGAGAGAGGTGGGGAGAGAGAGTGGATGGAGAGGAGAGACGAGAGGAGAGAGAGAGAGAGAGAGGAGAGAGGAGAAGAGATAGGAGAGGAGAGAGAAGAGAGTGAGGAGGGGGGGAGAGAGAGAGAGAGAGAGAGAGAAGAGATGAGAGAGAGAGAGAGAGAGGATGAGAGAGAGAGAGATCGAGACGTGTGAAGTGAGACCGAGAGAGAGAGAGGAGAGTGAGGAGAATGACGAGGAGACGAAGGAGAAGAGGAGAGAGAGAGAGAGAGATGAGAGGGAGAGTGAGGACAGAGAGAAGGAGAGGAGGAGAGAGGCAGAGGAGATAGAGGAGAGAGAGAGTGAGGAGAGTAGCGAGAGAGAGAGAGTGAGAGGAGGAGAGAGAGAGGGGAGAGAGCGAGATGAGAGGAAAGGGGAGAGAGAGAAGAGAGAGAGAGAGAGAGATGAGAGAGAGAGAGAAGAGAGATTCGGGATGGATGAGGAGGAGAGATGGAGGAGAGGGAGATGATGCGGGATGGTGGATGAGAGGAAGAGAGAGAGACGAGACGAGTGAGAGTGAGAGAGAGATGAGGAGAGGAGAGAGAGAAAGGCGAAACCTGTTCTAGAATTTTTCAGGTGTATACAGACCAATTACACACGTTTCTGTCTCTGTCTTCTCTCTCAATATTGCTTGCTCTGTCTTCTCTTTGTTTTCTGTCTCTCTCACTCACCTTTTCCGCTCTCTATGTCTGTCTGTCTGTCTGTCTGTCTGTCTCTCTTCTCTCTGGTGTAATATACCCTGTAATGTTTTGTGATTTGTTATTAATCATACCCTTTGAGGAGGAATTGGGAATGCAGAGATAGATGTCTTGATCATTAGACACCCAGAACATAGCAATACTAGCCTAACTAGCGAACAAATCGATCATACGAATCATCCAACCAACCAGCCAACCAGCCAAGCAGCAAGGACAGCCAACCTACCATTCAACCCTAACAACCAAATAACATTCAAGCATAAATAAACTGCAACCAACCAGCCAGCCAGGCCAACCAGCAACGAAAAAAACCAACCAAAACCCAAGCAACCTAAAAAGCAAGCAGCCAGCCAGCCAGCCAGCCAGCAGCTTTTGAGGAGAATGGGGAATGCCAGAGATAGAATAATACACATGTTCATGACGATTGACACCAGAAACCATCAACACTAACCAGCTAACAATCAACGTTCTAAACCAGTGAGTTCCATCACGACATGGACGGTCCTGCCAGTCGAGTGGTTAAGACAACTGGACTCAAAAAACCACTGTTGGCCGTTCGCTCTTTCTTGTTTCTGGTCCATCCTCCTGGAATGGTACTTTCTCTTTCACTTCGTCAAAAGCCTTCAACTTGGATTCTTCAAATCCAGCCTCAAAACGCTGTTATTTCTACCTGACACTTTTCCCTATATCTGTTCCTACGTTTTCAACAGCCATCCTTTCAGCTACTTCATCACACTCTATGTGCGTTGTGGTGTGTGTGGTGTGTGTTTTGTGTGTGTGCGTGTGTGTTTGCATAAACTTAAAAATATTCTCTCATGTTATTTGAGGAAGTTGCTTGCGTGTATCTGATTGAGAGCAAGCGCTTCGATTTCTTTCTTTAGCAAGATTCAGCGCTATGAAAATTCCATATTATTATTATGTTACTTTATGATTATGTTGATGATGATGAGATGATGATGATGTTGGATGATGATGATGATGTGATGGTGGTGGTGGTGGTGGTGGTGGTGGTGGTTGGTGGTGGTGGATGGTGGTGGTGATGGTGGTGATGGATGATGATGATGATGATGTGAGGTGGTCGGGTGGTGATGTTGATGATGATGATGATGATGTGATGATGATGATGATCGATGATGATGATGATGATCCTAGGTCATACAAGTCCCGGGCGTCAAATTCTCGGCGGTGGGCATTGGGCATCTGGTCGAAATAAAGGTGACGTTTTTTCCGATTTTCCACGGACAATTGAAGTGCAGACACTGCTGTAGTGCCTTGCTTATTTGTGTATATACACACGTAAAGATTCCAATATTGCACCAATAACGTCCCTAACAGATGAGGAAAATCGCACAAATGTAGTCATTTGTGAAGTGTGCAGCTCCAGCTGATAAAGAAAACCAAGAGGGAGACACCGTTGCTGGTGTTGGTGTGACGCAGTGAACAAACAGAAGAGTCGACAAATAAGAAGAACAGGGTGGGGGAATGCATAGAAGATTGATAGCGAAAAACACTCACACAAGCATAGGTATAGAGGACAAATCAAACACACAAGTTCGCTGACTGCACACACACATTCATACTTACACACGCACGCAGCACTCACACAATTTAATATCACGTAATGTGAAAAGACGTTTAATTAAAGGGAAGGAACACACACACACACACACACAACACATATCGGCCCAGAAATGGTCACCAGAAACAATCAGGCATAGCAACGCTATGGTTCAATGAAGAAAGCCAGATTAATTGTGTTTTTTTAGAAAATCAGTGTGAAAAACCTACACACATGAATAGAAGAATAGAGAGAAAAGTCGGGAAACAGATGATCTCAGGTACAAAGGCTGTGGTCACACCGCCTCTTGCAACAATAACCATCAACAACACCAGCAACAACTAAAAACAGCGAGATTTACCCAATGCGACTTCCACAACCATCACCACCACTATGGCAACAACATATACAACACCACCGAAGCAACAACACTAAAAACTGTCGAGATATACCCAACTGCGACTTCCACAACATCAACCACCACTAGCAAACAACAAAAACAAACACCAGCATACAAACTAAAACAGAGAGGATATACCGCTGCGACTACCACAAACCAACACCACACTAGCATACAACAAAAGCAACACTACCAACAAACACAAACAAGAAAACACGCACAACGACAAACGTTTCCACAGCACCACCCTGAACTCCAACGAAACTACAACGAGAAAAACAACAACGACAACAACACGAAGCCAGAGAGGGAAGGTATAAAGAAATAAAGAAAATGTAAAGAAGATATAGAAGAAGAAAAAAAGAGAAGAAATAGAAAGAAGAAAGAAGGATAAGAAAAGGATGAAAAGAGAAAAAAAAAAAAAAGCAAGAAGAAGATAGAAATAAGAAAGAAAAGAAGAAGAAGAAATGCCGAAATTAAGAAAGAAAAGAAAGAAAAGAAACAAGAAGAAAAAGAAAAAGAAAGAATAAAGAACTCTGGGTAAAAAAGTGAAAGAAGAAGAAAAGAGAAGAAGTAGAAGAGATAAAAAAAAGAAGACTAAAAAAGAAAAAATGATAAAGAAAGAAAGAAAAGCAAAGAGAAAAAAAGAAATATGAAAAGAAAAAAAGAAGAGGGGAGGAAGAAAGATGAAAGAAAGAAGAAGAAAGAAAGAAAGAAGCGAAGAAAGAAAGAAGGAAGAAGAAAAGATGAATTAGGGTGGGGGGGGGGTGGGAGGGGGAAAAAGAGAAAAATAAGAAAAGAAAAAAAAGAAGATGAAAGAAGAAAAGAAGAAAAAACAGAAAAAAAAGAAGAAGAGAAAAAAGAGAAAGAAAATGAAGGATAGAAAAGAAAATAGAAAGAGAAGAAGAAGAAGTAAGAAAGAATAATAAGAAAGAAGAAAGAAAGAATAAGGTATGTAAAGATAAAGAATAGAAGAAAGAAAGTAATTAAGATAGAAAGAGAAATGAAAAAGAATAGATGAAAGAAGATAGAACAAAAGTAAGAAATGAAAGAAGAGAAAATGAAAGAGAAGTCAAGAAGAATGAAAACAAGAAAGATGACAAGATAAAAGAGATATGATAAAGAAGAAGTAAGAAAGAAGAAAAGGATGAAAATGAAAAAAAAGAAAAGAAGAATAGAGAAAAGGAGAAAGATAAAGAAGTAAAATTTGATGATGAAGAAGAAGAAGAGATAAATGAAAGAAAAATAGATGATTAAGAGAGATAAGTAGGAGATAATTAGAAAGAATGAAGAGAAAGAGATAGATATGATAAGAAAGAAAGAAGAAGAAAGAAGAATAGAAAGATAGAAGTAGAAAGTGAAAAAAAGTAAGAAAGAATGAAAAGAGATAACAATAGAAAAGAAAGAAATAGAATGCATAAAAGAAAGAGAAAGTAAGAAAAGATATAAGGAAGAAAGTAAGAAAAGAAAAAGGTAAAAAATAATAAAAAAGTAAAAAGTGAAAATAAAGAAAGAAGAGAAGAAGAAAGAAAACGAAGAAAGAAAGAAAAAAAGGAGAACTCAAGAAAGAAGATTGAAGATGAATGTTAAGAAATCGGAAAAGAAAGAATAAAAGAGAAATGTAAGAAGAACAAGAAAAGAAGAAAAGAAAAGAGAGAAAAAAAAAAGATAAAAAGAAGAAAAGAAAAGAAAGAAAGAAATGAGAAAGAAAAGAAAAAGATAAGAAGAAAATGAAGATAAAAAAAGATAATAAAAGAAACAAGAAAAAGAAAGAAAAGAGGAAAAGAAAAGAATAAAAAAAGTAAAGAAAGAAGAAAGGAAAACAGATAGAAAAAGAATAAGAACTAGGGGTCAATGAAAAGTAAAAAAAAAAGAAATAAGAAAAAGAGAAAGAAGCATGAAAAGAGAGTGAAGAAAGAATAAGAAAATGAATGGAAAAGAAAGGAATAAGAAAAGAAGTAGTAAAAGAAGAAGAAAATAAGAAGTAAAGAAAAAGTGAAAGAAGAAATAAGGAAGAAAAAGAAGAAAGAAAAAGAAGTGAAAGGGAAAAGAAAAGGTAATGAAAAAAGTAAAAAGAAGATGAAATAAGTAGAGAAGAAGGAAGAAAAAGATAAAGAAGATAGAAGAAAAGAAGCAAAAAGAAGAAGGAGATAAAAAAAAAGAAAAGAAGATAAGAAGAATGTAAGAAGAAGGAGAAGAGAAAGAAAAGATGAAGAAAAGAAAGAGAAGAAAAGAAAAAGTCGCAAGAAGAAGAGAAAAAGAAACAAAGATAAGTAAAGAAAAGGAGAAGAAGAGAAAGAAAAGAAGAAAGGAAGAAGAGAATAAGAAAGATGAAAGAGAAAGAAAAAAAATAAGAAAAGAAGGGAAAAGAGAAAGATGAAAAAGAAAAGAAGTAAGGAAAGGTAATAAGAAGAGAAAAGAGAAAACAAGAAAAGATAGAAGAATAAGAAAGAGAAGAGAAGAGAAGGTAAAGAAAAAAACAGAAAGAGAAAGAAGAGAAGAGAAGAAGAAGAAAGAAGAAGAAAAGAGATAGATAGAAAAGAAAGAAAAAGAAGAGAAAGAAAAAGAGAAGAAAAAAGAAAGAAGAGAAAGAAAAACAAGAAACTAGGGTCAAAAAGTAAGAAAAGATGAAGAAAGAGAAAAGATAAAGATCTAGGTAAGAAAAAGAAAAGAAGAAGAAGAAGAGAAAGAAGGAAGAAAAGTAAAAGAAAAGAAAAGAAAGAAAAGAAATAGAAAAAGAGTGAAAAAATTAGAAGTGAAGGGAAAGAAAAGAAATGAAGAAATGAAGAAAAGAAAGTAAGTAAAAGAAGAATAAAAGAAAGATAGAAGAAAAGAAGAAAGAAAAGACAAGAAAAGAAAGAAAAAGAAAAATGCAAAGAAGAAGAAGAAGAAGAGAAAAGAAAAATAAGAAAAGAAGAAGAAGAAGAAAGAAGAAAAAAAAGATAAAGAGTAAAGATAAGAAGAAAAGATGAAAAAGAAACAAAGGAAGAAAAGAAAGAAGAGAATGTAAAAAGAAAGAAAAGATGAAAGATAAAAAGAAAAGAAGAATAAAGAAAAAAGAAAAAAGAAGAAGAAAGAGAAAAGAAGAAGTTGAAAAGAAAGAAAAAAGAAAAGAAGAAGAAAGAAAAGAAAAGAAAAGAAAGAAAAGAAGAAAAGATAAGAAAGAAAGAAGAAAGAAAGAAAAAGAAGAAAAGATAAAGGAAGAAAAAGAAGAATAGTAAAGAAGAAGAAAAGAAGAAGGAAGACAAAGAAAGGAAAAGAAGAAAGATGAGATAAGAGTAGTAAAAAAGAAGAAGAATGAGAAGAAGAGAAGAGAAAGGAAAGAAGAAGAATAGAAAGATAACAGAAAAAAGAAAAAAGAAAGAAAGAAGAAGAAAAGCAGAAGAAAAGAAGTAAGATAAAAAGGAAGAAAGAAAGAAAGAAAAATAGATAAAAATCGAAAAAGAAAAGAAGAGAAGAGAAATGAAAAGAAGAAGAGAAGAAAAAATATAAAGAAAGAAAGAAGAAGAAGAAGAAAGAGAAGAACAAGAAAAAGAAAGAAAGAAAGAAGAAAAAGAGAGAAAAGGAAAAAGAGAAGAAAAGAAAAAGAAAGAAAAGAAAAAAGAAGAAAAGAGAAGAAAAAGAAGAAAAAAGACGAGAAGAGAATAATGAAAAAAAGAAGCCACTCGCTAATAACACCGCTCTCTCGCCATCCAGAAAAGAGATAGTAAAGAAGAAGAATAAGAAAAAAGAACTATGACACCAGAAGAAGAAAAAAACAAGAGACAGAAAAATGAAAAGTAAGAAGAATAAGAAGAAGAAGAAAGTAAAAAAAAAAAGAAGATAGAAAGAAAAAGAAGAAGAAAGAGAAAAAAGAAGAAAGAAGAGAAGCATAGAAATAGAAGAAAGAAAGAACGAAAGAAAGAGAAAAGAGTAAGAAAAGAAGTAGTAGAGAAGAAGTAAGAAAAGAAGTAGACAGAAAAGAGATAAATGAAAGAAAAGAGAGACAAGAAGAACTAAAGAAGAAGAAGTAAGAAAAGAAAAGAAGAAGAAGAAAAAGAAATAAAAGTAAGAAAGAAAAGAAGAAGAAGAAGAAAGAAGAAAAAAGAAGAAAGAAAAGAACAAGACAGAAGTAGAAGAAAGAAGAATAAAAGAAAGAAAGAGAAGAAATAAAAGAAAAGAAGAAAAGAAAGTAGAAGAAGCAAAGTAAGAATAAGAAGAAAAAGAAAGAAAGAAGAGAAGAAGGAAAGAAGAGAAAAAAAGACGAAGAAGAAAGAGAAAAAAGTAAAGAAAAAGAAACTAAGAGAAAAAAAATAGAAGAAAAAGAAAGAAGAAAGAAACAAGAAAAGGAAAAGGAAAGAAAGAAGAAAGAATAAGTAAGAAAACAAGACAAAAAAAAGAAAAGAAGAATAGAAGAATGAAGATTGAAGTAAGATAAAGAAAGGAAGAAGAAGTAGAAAAAAAAAATAGAATGGAGAGAAGAGAATGAAAAAGAAAAAAGAAGAAAAAAGAGAGATAAAGATAGAAAAAGAAAGAAGAAAAAAGAAAAAGAAAGAAGAAAAAAGAGAAGAGAAAAAAAGGTAAATAAGAAGTAATAAGTAAGAAAAGAAGAAAGAAAAGAGAAAAAAGGAAGTAGAGATAGAAAGAAAGAAAACTAGAAGAAAAGATGAAGTAGAGAAAAAGAAAAAGGAAGAAGAGAAAAAGGTACAGAAGAAGTAGGAAGGAACAAGAAGAAGAAGAAAAGAGAAGAAAAAGAGAAACAGAAGAAAGAAAGAAAAAGAGAAATAAAAAAAAGAAGAAGAAGAGAAAAAAAAAGAAGAAGAAAGAAAAAGAGAACAGAATGAAAGAAAGAAGAAAAGAAAAGAGAAAAATCAAAGAGAAAAAAGAAAAGAGAGAAGAGAAGAAGGAGGAAAAAGAAAAGTAAGAGTAGAAAAAAGAAGAAAAGAAGAAAAGAGAAAAGAAGAAGAAAAGGAAAGTAAAAAAGAGAAGAAGGCAGAAAAGAAGAACTATGAAGAAAAGAAGCAAAAGAAAGTAAGGATGTAGAAAGTAAAAGAGAAGAAGAGGACAAAAAAGAGAAAGAAAGAAAAGAGAGAAGAAGAAAGATAGAAAAGAAAAAGAAGAAGATAGTTAGAAAAGAAAAGAAAAAGAAAAAGAAAAGAAAAAAGAAAGAAGAAAAAGAAGAAAAGGAAAGAAAGAGAAAGAGGAAAAGAAAGAAAAGAAAAAGAAAAAGAAGATGAAGAAAGTAAATGAAAGAAGAAAGTAAGAGAAAGAAGAAGAAAAAAAAAGAAAGAAGTAAGAAAAAAAGAATAAGAAGAAAGAGAAAGAGAAAGAAAAGAGAAAGAAAAAGAAAAAGAAGAAGAAAGAAGAAACGAAAAAGAAGAAAAAGAAAAAGAGAAAGAAAAAATAGAAAGAAGGATAAAAACTAAGAAGCAGAAAACAGAAGACAAAAGGAAAGAAAGAAAAGAGAGAAAGAAAAAAAGAAAGAAGTGAAAAAAGAAAAGATAGAATATATAAAAAGAAGGATAATTAACAAGAAATAAAGAATAAAGATGAAAAGGATGGAAAGAAGAACAAGAAGAAGAGAAAGAAAGAAAAGTAAGGAAAAGCAAAAGAGAAAGAAGAAAAAGAAGATAAGAAGAAGAAAAAGAGAAGAAAAAGAAGAGGCAGAGAAGAAGAAAAGATAAAGAAGAAACTAGTGTAAAGAAGGAAAAAAAAAAGAAAAGATGAAAAGAAAAAGAGAAAGAACGAAGAGAGAGATAGAAAGAGAAAGCAAAACAAGAAAGAAAAAGAAGAGAGAAAGAAAAGAAGAACTAGGCAAATAAAAAGAAAAGAAGAAGAAAAGAAAAATAGAAAAAAGAAAAAGAAAAAAAAGGAAAAGAAATAGAAAGAGAAATAAAAAGAAAGAAGAACAAATGAAAAGAAAAAGAAGATGAAGAAGAATAGAAAGGAAAAAGAAGAAGAAGAAGAAAGGAAAAAAAAAGAAGAAAGAAAGTACTAGGAAGAAAGATGAAGAGAAGGAAAAGAAAAAAAGACAAGAAGAAGAAAGAAAGAAAAGAAAGAAAAGAACAGAGAAGAGAATAGAAGATGAAAAAAGAAAACAGAAAGAAAAAGAAAAGGGGACAAAGGGGGAGGAAAAAGAGAAAGAAAAAAGAAAAGAAGAAAAGTAGAAGAAGAAAGAGAAGAAGAAGAAAGCAAAGATAGAAAAAAGAAGAAAAAGAAGAGAGAAGAAAAAGAAGAAGAGAAGACGAAAGAAAAGATAAGAAAGTAGAAAAAAAGTAAGAAAAAAAGAAAGAAAGAAAGAAGAAAAAAAAGTAGAATAAAGAAAGAGAACAAAAGAAGAAAGAAAGAAAAAGAAAGAAGAGATGAAGAAAGAAAAGAAAAAAAGAAAAGAAAGAAAGATAATAAGAAAAGAAAAAAGACAAAGAAGGAAAAAAGAAAGAAAAGAAGAAAAGAAAAAAAGAAAAAAAGAAAAGAAGAAGAAAAGAAAAAAAGAAGAGAAAATGAAAGAAAAGAGAAGAAAGATGAAAAAGAGAAGAAAGAAGTTGAAGTAATGGAAGAAGAAAAAAGAAGTAAATTAAGAAGAAGGAACAGAAAAGTAAATAAAGAAAATGAGAAAGAAGAAAGAAAGAAAGAATAGACAAGAGAAGAGAAGAAAATAAGAGAAGAAAGAAAAAAGAAGAAGAACTAGTAAGAAGAAAGAAATGAAGAAAAGATAGAGTAAAAAAAATGAAAGAAGTGAAAAGAAAAGAAAAAAGAGAAGAAAAGACAGAAGAAAAAGAAAAGAAAAGAAAAGAAAGAGAATAGTAGATAGAAAGAAAAGAGAAAATAAAGAAGAAAAGAAGGATAGAAAAGTAAGAAGAAAATAGTAGAAGAAAAAAGAAGAAAAGAAAGAAAAGAAAGAAAAAGAAAGAAAAATGAGAAGAAGAAGAAAAAGAAGAAAGCAAAAGATGAGAAGAAGAGAATGAAAGAAAAAGAAAGAGTGAAGAAAAAAAATAAAGAAAGAAAAGGAAGAAAAGAAAAGAAGAAGAAGTAACTAAAGTAAAAGATAAGAAGAAAGAAGAAAAAAGAAAAGAAAAGAAAAGTTGTAAGGAAAAAAGAAAGAGAAAGAAACCAGAAGAATGGAAAAAAAGAAAATAAAAAAGGAAGAAAATAAAGAAGAAAGAAATGAAAAAGAAAAGATAAAGACAAGTAGAAAGAGAAGAAGAACAAGAATAAGGATAGAAGAAAAAAGAAAAGTGAGAAAAAGAAGAAAAAAAAAGACAAGAAGAATAGAGGAACTAAGAAAAAAGATGAATGAGATGTAAGAAAAAAGAAGGAATTAGGGTCATAAAGCAAGAACTAAAAGGCTTCTTCCACTCCCGAGCTATCACTCCCCAGCATGAGGGGAGGACGGTCATCAAAGTCGAACACTACATGGACTGCATCAGCCTGCTCTCTCTGTCTACTAGTTCAAAGAAAGAGAAGAAGAAATAGAAAGAAGAAAAAAAGAAAGAAAGAAAATAAAAAAAAGAAAGAAGAAGAAAAAAGTAAGTAAAGAAGAAGAAGAAAAGAAAAAGAAAGAAAAAGAAGAAGAGGAATGAAGAGAAAGAAAAGAAGAAAGAGAAAGAGAAGAAAGAAAAATAAAAAAAGAATAGAAAAAAGAGAAGAAAGATAAGAAAAAGATAGAAAAGATGAAAGGATGAACAGGAAAGAGTAAGAAGAAATAGAAGAATAAAAAAAAGAAAAGCAAAGATAAAAAGAAAGAAGAAGAGAAGAAAAGAATAGAAAAGAATTGAAGAGAAAGAAAGAAAGACAAGTAAAAGAAAAGAAGAAAGAGAAGTAAAAATGAGAAAAAGAAGAAAGAAGAAGAAGGAAAATTCAGAGATCGGAAAAGAATAGAAAGAAAACGAAGAATAACAGAAACAAAGAAGAAGAGGAGAAAGAAAAGAGAAAAAAGAGCGAAGAGAAAATAGACAGAAGAAGAAGAAGAAGAAGAGACAGAAGAAGAAAAGAGAAGAAAAGAAAAGATAAAAGATGAGTGATAAGAAGAAAAAAGTAAGAAAAAGAAAGAGAAGAAAATTGAGAAGAGGAAGAAAAGAAAAGAAAAAGAAAGAAATAAGAAAAAGAAAAGAAGAATAAGAAAAGAAAAAGAAAAGAAAGAAGAAAAGAAAGATGATAAAAGAAAAGGAAAAGAAAAAGAAAAGAAGAAGAAAGAAAAAGAAGATAAGAAAAAAAGAAGAAAGTAAAGAAGTATAGATAGAAAAAGAAGAAAAAGAAAGAGAAAGGAAAAAAAGAAAGAAGAAGAAAAGAAAAAAGTAAAGAAGAAAAGAAAAAGAGAAGAAGTAAGAAAGAATAAGGAAAAGAGAAAAAAAAGAAAGAGGAATATAAGAAAAAAAGAATCAAGATAAAAAGAAAAAGAAAAAGAAAAGAAAAGGAAAAGAAAAGAAGAAGAAAAAAGAAAAAGAAGAAAAAAGAAAAAAGAAAGGAAGAAGAAGAGAAAAGAGAAAAGAAAATGAAAGGAAAAAAGAAAGAAGAAAAGAAGAGAAGAAAAGAAGAGAAGATAAAAAGAAACAAAAGAAAAGAAGGAAAGAAGAGAATAGAAAGAAAGAGAGAAGAACTAAGAAGAAAAAAAAGAAAATGAACCAGAAGAAGTTAAAAAGAGAGAGAAAAGAAAGGAGAAGAAATGAGAAGAAGAAAAAGATAAGGAAAAAGAGAAAAGAATTGGAAAAGAAAAAAAGAATAGAAGAAAAAGAAGAAAGAAAAGAAGAAAGAAGCAAAAAAAAGAATAAGAATGAAAAAGTAAGAAAGAGAAAGGAATGAAGAAAAAAGAAGAAATAAGAAGAAAGAGAGGAAAAGAATAGAAAAAATAAAAACAAGAATAAAAGAATGAAAAAGAAGAGATAAAATAAGGGGACGAGAGAACGAAAAAGAAAGAAAAAGAAAAGAAGAAAGAATAAAGAAGATATGAAAGAAGAAAGAAAAGATAGAAAAGAAAAAGAATAAAAATGAAAGAAGAAGAAAAGAAGAAAAGAAGAAGAAGAAAGAGAAAGACTAAAGAAAGAGAAGTAGAAAAGAAGTAAGAATAAGTGAAGAAGAAGAAAAGAAATGAGAAGAAAGAGAAGAAAGTAAGAAAGATAGAAGTAAAGGAAATGAAAGAGTAAAGAAAAAGAGAGATGAAGAAAGAAGAGAGAAAAAGAAGAAAGAAAAAGAAAGAAAAAAGAAAAAAGAAAAAAAAATGAAAGAAAGAAAAGAGAAGAAGAGAAAGAAAGAGAAAAAAAGAAGTAAAGGAAAGAGCAAAGAAAAGAAGGAGAAAAGAGAAAAAGAAGAAAGAAAAAGAAAGAAAAGAGAAAAGATAAGAAAGAAGAAATAGAGAGAAGAAAAAGAAAAGATGGAAAAGAGCAAGAAAAGTAAGAAGAAAAGAGGATAGAAGAATAAAAGAAAAGAAAGAAAGAAAGAAAAAGAAAAAAAATGAAAAGAAAAAGTAAGAAAAAGAAAAGAAAAGAAAATAAGAAAAAAAAGAAAAAGTAAGTAAAGAAGAAGAAAGAAAAAAAGAAAAAAAGAAGAAATAGAAAGTAGAAAAAAAGAAGAAGAAGAATAGTAAGAAGAATAAAGAAGGAATAAAGAAGAAGAGAAAGAGTAAAGAAGAGAAAATGAGAAGAAAAGAAAAGAAGAGAAGAAAGAAAAAGAGAAAAAAAGAAAGAAAGAAAAGAAAGAAAAAAAGAAAGAAAAGAAAGAGAACGAAAGAAAGAAAGAAAGAAAGTACCAAAAGAAAAAGAAAAAATAAAGAAAAGAAGATGAGAAAAAAGAAAAAGAGAAGAGAAAGAAATGAAGAAGAAAGAAAAAAGAAACAAGAGAAGTAAAAGAAGATAGAAGAAGAAAAAAGAAAAAAAAAAGAGAAAAAGAAAAGAAAAAAGAAAAGTAAAGAAGAAGAAAAGAAGTAAGTAAAAGAAGAGAAGATAAAAGAAGAAAAGAAGAAATAATATGAAGGAAATGCAAAGAAGAAAAAAAAGAATGAAATAAGAAAAAAGAAATAATGAAGAAGAAAACGAATAAGGGAAAAAGAAAGAGAAAGAAGAATAAAGACAGAAAAATAAAGTGAATAGAAAGAGAAAAAAGAATAGAAAAGAAAAGAAGAAAGGGAAAGAGACCAACTAATGTCATATAGATAAACATCTTACACATTGTTCAAATGGTACACATACCTTGTTACACTAATTATAAATCATCTATTAAATGTAAACAAAGATCATTTCAAATAACAATGAAATATTTCACTCTAACTCCATTCAATAGTTAAAAATCAAGAAATCCGAAAATCAAATGAATATACTAAAACCAATTAACAAGAAAAAAAGACCCACAAAACACTCCCCTTCCAACCACCCCCTCCATATTCAAACAACAACCCCCCAAAAGTCCAGGACCTAATGCAAGGATGCGCGGCGCGCGCTGTGCACACACCACACACACCACACAACACTCATTCACACACATACAAACACACTTACGACACGTTTAGCCACGCATGACACCACACACACCACACACACACACACTCCTCTTCACACATACACACTCAACACACACATAATACACACACACTCAACACACCACACACACACTCACACACACCACACACAAACAAATCCTGGATACATATTCCTATTCGACAGAACATTTCACCTACATACAAGATAATAGACACATGTACATAATTATCTAAATTTCGTAACCGATACATTTGTACAAGACAAAACCAGGAAATAAACATTATTTGATGTCGAGACAGAAGGCCACATTGCATCAGGAAATTTGACCAGTCTAACATCTGCTATTTCCAACATAAAACACTCAGAACTGATTTCTTTCCGCTCTAATTCTGCACCACACTGTGTATGGGCGCCCCCCCCCCCTCATTACTACTCACTGACACACACATACAAACGTTTCACACACTTATACACACACACATATTCATTTGCATGGCGCATATTCCTATATACAAATTATTAGATTGATACAAAAGTCCACAGAAGTAGATGAAATTGTCCAAAGAAATTGCCAAATTAACACATCCATCCATTCTGCATTAACAACAAAATACAACCCAAACTGCAATTTTTAGGGGGGAAAACTCAGACAAGTTCTTGTTAAACAAATCAAAACAAGCAAGGGCACAACTCAACACACAGTATATTTCAATGCAAGCTCACTAATGTCAGTTACACAGGAGAGAGAGAGAGTGTGAGAGAGAGAGATGTTAGATGAGGAGAGAGACGAGGAGAGAGAGAGGACGAGAGAGAGCGCTTCGAGAGATGGAGAGAGAGAGAGAGATGTGGATAATTTTGGTATAATGCATGGGAGGAAGATATTACTTTGTTTCCAAACAGGATCAATTGTGGATTTTTATTTTTTGATGCATTAGTGGATGAAAAAAATGAATTCTTTTGAGATTGTTAATTGATTGGAGTTGTCTAAATGGAGTCGGAAGGGAGTTCACAGCACAGGGCCTGTGTTAAAGTAAGCTGATTTGAACAAATCTATTCTTGGGAATTGGGACTCGGCTTTTCGGTTAATTCTGGAATGCATTCCTTGGGTACATATTGTCTTTTTTAGGTATGAGGGAAGTTCCTGTCTTTATCTTATAAACATCATGATGCTTGTTAATCTTAGTCTTTGTTGTAGGGGGAAGATATTTTAACTGGGTTTATAATCCACTTCTTGTAAGGTAGTCTTCTTCAGAAGAACCGTTTAGGAGCACGTTTTTTACAGATTAATAATGGTTTTTTAATAGTGTTTGCACTAGCTGATCCCACAGGGTTGAAAGCTTAATCTATTGAGGATGTATATAAGCTTGAAGAATAGTTTTTCTTGAATGAAAGTCAAGATAATGTTTGATTTTTTGTCAGTTGGGATACTCTTTGAGAACATGTTTTTGC
>CM054153.1:23330045-23331451 GCA_028751875.1 Rapana venosa | reverse complement strand
TAATTTTGTTGGGGGATTCAAAAGGTTTTTTGGTGTTTGTGTTTTGGTCTTTTTTTCCTTTTCTGTCGACCCAACATTCTTTTACCTTTTCTGTCTGTTTTTGTCAGGCGTGTTTGTTTGTGGGAAGTTTATGGACTTTGGTATGCGGGGGTGTATGGTTTGGAGTGTGATGAGTGGGGGGGGGGGGTGTGAGGGGGGGGATTATTGGTTGTTCCCCCCCCCCTTTTTCTTTTTTTTCTTTTTTTTTCCCATTTTTTGGGTTTTTTTGTGTTTTCTTTTTTGCTTTTTTCTTATTTAATGTTGCTCTCTCTCTCCCCTCTCTCTTTCCTCTCTCTCTCTCTCTCTCTCCTCTCTCTTTTTCGGGATTTTTTTTTTGGGGGGTGGGGGGGGGGGGGGGGGGTTGTGAGAAATTTTTCCAGTTCTGGTGAGGTAGGGGTTTGGGTTTTTTTATTTTATTTCATTACATCCCAAAGGGCGGGGATTGGATTAAAAATACACAGGGGTTTTTCATTATCCTCAAAATAAAAGAATTTTCGTCTTGTTTTTGGGGGTGTGTGTGTGTGTGTTTTGTGTGTTTGGTTGTGTTTTGTGTTTGAGAGAGAGGAGGGAAGAGCGAGAGACGGAAAAAACGGAATAGAAAGAGTGAGTTGTCCGCATAAAGGGGATGTGTGTGTGTGTGGGTGTTGTTGTGTTGTGGGAGAGAAGAGAGAAGAAAGAAGAGGAAAAAGGGGGAGGGGGTTGGGGTGTGTGTGTAATAGGAGGAGAGAGAAGCATACAACAGAACAATGACAAGAAAAATTCTTTTTTTTCAGGATAATAAATAAGCACAATTTTTTTTTTTCACCCATCCCCGCCCGTTAGGGAACCCCTTTAAAAATAAAACCCATACTTTACAGTCTCACAATAAAAAAAAGGGAGAAATAACCCTTTTAAAAACTCCCCCCCAAAAAACCCCCCCACCCCCCCCCCCCAAAAGAAAGAAAATAAAAAAAACCCAAAAAATACCCCCCACCCCACCCCACCCCCCAAAAAACCCTCCCCAAAACAAACAAACAAAAAAAAGAAAAAAAAAACCCAAAACCAACAAAAAAGATAAAAAAGAAAAACAGACAAAAACAACAAAACAACAACAGAGCCAAGAAAAATTACAAAACCCAAAACTTAAAAAAGTCATAAAGATAAACTTTACACATTGCAAAGGGTACACATACTTGACCCATAACTAAAAAGATATTGAAATGGGGAACTCTTTAAAAATTTAAAGTAAAACTTAAGAGAGACAGGGAGAGGGAGTGGGTTTGTTCCCCGTTTGTGTTGAATTGGTTTTTGGGTGCGCGCGGGGGGTGCGCGCATCGCGTGCGTCCTGCGGGGTTTGTATTGAGATCTTTGATGTCATTCATTTTGAG
>CM054153.1:23312545-23325045 GCA_028751875.1 Rapana venosa | reverse complement strand
ACTGTATACAATGTCGCTTCAGGCACTATGGCATTTTTTAAACCCTTTCCCCCTCTTGAAGATTTCATGTTTTACGGGATAAACTGCAATGTAATTTCTTGAATTGCGGGATGGTTAAAAAAGAAACCGGGAGGGGGGAAGGGGCGCACCCCCCCCCTAAATATGCCCCACCCGGAGAAGCTGGGGGGTTCTGACACCCGCTTCTCCACGACCGAAAGTTGAGGGAAAAACACCTTTACTTCAGTCTATTTTTTAGGGTTATGCCATTTACACGCTAATTTTTTTTTTAGTTTCTTTGTTTTTTTCTTTCCAAAAGTGGTGTAGCATTATACAGCTTCAAAATCAAACACCCCCAAACCTTGGAAAAAAAAAACTGCCAAAAAAAAAAGCGAAATTAAGTCATTGCCCTTAAATACGGGGAAAAAAAAATGCCCTTTGCCTCAAGTAGACTGCACGTCTGTGCCCGGGGAGCAGTTGACCCCCCCCAAAAACAAAAAATATACCCTAAAACCCTGGAAGAAGCGCTTGATAAAGAAGCTCGCTCACTCTCCTGTTTGGGGCAAGACCCCCAAAAGGAAAACGGTTTCCTGGCTGCACCCCGAAAAGCGAAAAAGGCCCTGCCCCAAAACCCCAAGCCAATCCAAAACTCCTCGGGAGAGGAAGGAAGGAGCATTAACCTTAAAAAGCACCTCTTTTCTGGCCCTTTCTATCGACTTCTTTCTCGGGTTTTGTCTGTCTCTATTCTGTATGTCTGCTATCTGTCTTCAAGTCAATCAAGTCAAGTTTCCGAGTACTTGGTAAGAAATGCGTTTTTTTTTTTCCCCCCCATAAAGCAACTATCTAAGAACACATTTCAAAATGATTATCTGAAATACTCTTGTGTATGTGTGGTTGGGGGTGGCGAGAGAGGGGAGAGAGGAAGAGAAGAGAGAGGAGAAGGAGAAAAGGAGGAAGAGGGGAAGAGAGAGGAGAGAAGAGAGAGAGAAAAGAACGCAGACAGACAGACAAGATGGAATATATATATATATATATATATATATATATTATATATGATATATGAAAAAGCCCCGCACATTTTAAAGTTCAAGAGGGATCTGGGGAAAAGTAGGCTTTTTTGTATGCGCGTGTGCGCGTTGTGACACCAAGACAGTCAACAGACAGACCGCTTAACAGACAAGAAAAAGACCCACAGCGAAAAGGAGAAGAGAAAAAAGGGGAACTCAGAGACAGCAAAAGAGGTCAACTTGTCGTCAACTTTCTCTCCCCCTCCCCCCCTTGCCCCCCACCCCAATTAAAGGTAGTACTCGACTCATCAAGCGGCGGATGGGTTCACATTTTTTCCCTAATTATGCATTAAAGTTTGACACACACACACAACCACACACCCACAAAACACACACACACACAACACCACACCAAAAACAACCCCACAAGAACACCACGACACACACCACACACACACACAACACACACCACACACACAGAACACCACTGAAAACGAAAAGAATTTATGCCTTTTAAAAACAAAGTCTTTTTGGCAAGGAGCAAGATGAAAAATTTAAACTTTTTGCTTTATGCAACAAGAAAAAAATGAGAACCAAAGGGAAAAAGCTCCCAATAACGGAAAAGAGAGAGAGAGAGAAGGGGGGAAAGAGAAGGGAAAAGAAGAGAGAAAAGAGAGGAGAGAATGACATGTTAACCTCGCTCTTTCAATCATTTACACATTCCCGCGGCAAGGGAATGCCTAATCGGCAAAAAAAAGACGGGATTTTGTTTGGACTCCTGGCTTTCCGCGTATCTCCTTTTGGGCCCGCTATTTGTCTCTCTTCTTTTTTCTCCATCTGTCTCCTTTCTCCTTCCCCGGTGTGGGGGGTGTGTGGTGGTGTGGGTGTTTTGTTTTTGTTTTTTTGGTTTGTATGTAGAGCGTTAAAAAAAAAAGTTTTGTATGTACTGTATGTATGTATTATGCTGGATTTGTATCATGTTTTGTGTTGTGTGTATGTATTGTGTTGGGGTGGTGTTGGTGTGTTGTGTGTTTGCGTGTGTGTGTTTGTGGTAGTGAGTTTGTGCGCGAGTGTGGGTTTGTGTGTGTTTTTGATGTGTGTGTTTTGGAGTGTGTGTGTGTTTGTTGGTTTTTTTTTGTTTTATGCACGTGTATGAGCATTGTGTTATGTTTTATGATTGGTATTGTTTATGCGTGTGATGATGTAGTATGTAAGATGTATTTTGGGAAGGTTTTTTTGTAATGTAAATTTTGTATGACGTATGATTAGTGTATGTATGTAGATGTATTATGTGTATGTATGTATGATTATGTAGTATGGGGAAAAAGGCGTGAAATGAGGTGCTTCCAAAACTCTTTCTCATACAAAGACCACATACGAATGAAAAACAAGAGACGCTCCACAATGAAAAGGCCCCAACGACCTTCAAACACTCGAGAAAAACGAAAACTTTAATGGTTTTTGGCAGTCACAAAACTCCCCTGGGCTTGCTAAAACAAACCCCAAAGGCACGTTTAGGGGGGAAAAGAAGAAGAAAAAAGGGGAGACAAAGGGAAAGGTGGGAGGACAACTTCGGGGGACAGACTGGAGTGAGAGACACCCTGGGCGGCCGGAGACAGAGGACTGGGAAAAAGGGTTGACAAAACTTCGAAGGCGCCCCAAAGATTGGAATCGAGGGTTTTTGGGGCGGTTTACGGTCAACACCCCCCCCCCCCCCCCCCCCACCTTTTTTTAAAAAAACTTTTTTTTTTTAAAACATTCTGCTTGCGTTGGGACACATATCTCTTTTTTCTTATCAAAAAACAACTTTCGCGGGGATATCTGCGAGTTAAACCCCCGGGAAAAAACCTCGAACGGATAGGAAGGAAGTGGGGGGATTTAAGACATGCCTCCAACAAGTAAACCGTGAGGTTTTGGGTTCGATTCCCAGCCTCGCCCTTTCTTCCCAGTTTGACCAAAAAATCGAGCTGAATGTCAAAGTCCTTCGGATGAGACTATAAACCGAGGCCCCGTGTGCGAACGCATGCAGAACATCTTGCGCACACGTTATATCCTGTTCCGCTTTTCGGAAGAGTAGGCCATTGTGTGCTGGTGGGATCAGATGACAAAATTGACAAAACCGCATACACACGGGGACTGGATGTAAAAAAGCACACGAGTGCTTTTTCCATTATCCTCGATGTAAAAAAAAAAGCGCTTTGATTTGTTGCTTTACAAGATTCAGCGCTATATAAATTCCATACATTATTATTATTATTATTACTATTATTATTATTATTATTATTATTATTATAGTCCTCGGTGGTGACTCAACGCCCCAACGCTTTAGCTACCGGGATGTCCCATCCCGCCCCAGTGTGTGGGTTAAACGTGGAGCAACCGAGTGTCAATATTTTCACTTTCCAAAAACAACAAACTATTCGAATAATTTTCTGCCTGTTACCTTGCCAGTGTGTTCTAGCCTGCAGGGACAGAGTTAACCGATCACCTAAGACACTTGTACATGAGTGAACGTTCACGCCCTTGCAGACAGATTGACAGACAGACAGACACACGTACACACACACATACACTGAGAAGAGCGAGAGAGCGAGAGAGAGAGAGACAGACAGTTAGACAGACACACGTACACACTGAGAAGAGAGAGAGAGCAGAGAGAAGAGAGAGAGATAGATAGAGAGAGACAGTCAGACAGACACACGTACACGCACACACTGAGAAGAGAGGAGAGAGGAGAGAGAGAGAGAGAGAGAGAGAGAGGAGAAGAGAGAGAGAGAGAGAGAGAAGAGAGAGAGAGAGAGAAGAGAGAAGAGAGAGATGAGCGCGAGCGAGCGAGCGAGAGAGAGAGAGAGAGAGAGAGAGAGAGAGAGAGAGAGAGAGAGAGAGAGAGAGAGAGAGAGAGCGAGCGAGCGAGCGAGCGAGGAGAGAGAGAGAGAGAGAGAGAGGAGAGAGAGAGAGAGAGAGAGAGAGAGAGAGAGAGTCAGACAAACAGACATCATGTGTTTGTGGAAAAGACGGAGGTGAAACTGAAGAAACACACACACACACACACAAACACACACACACACAGATGTGACGATAATACTCCATACAGCAATATGGCATCAGACAAGTGCGTTTTGGGCTCTCTCTCACGCACACACATAACACAACCATTCTTTCTCTCACACACACACACACACACTCTCACACACACAAACACACACACACACACTATCATACACACCAACACATTCTTTCTCACACAACACATACACACACCACCACTCTCACACCACTCTCACACACACAACACACACTCATACACACACACACACTCTCTCACACACACACATCTCACACAAAACACACACAACACACTCTCCTTACACACAAACACACATACACACTCCTCCACACAAAACACTATACACACACACACCTCTCTCACACACCAACACACACACACTCACACACAACACAACACACACACACACACACACACACAACACACACACAACACACACACACACACACACACACACACACCCCACAAAGAACCTTGGTGGTGGGATTAAAGTAAGAAACAGCCTCTGTCTGCTCCCATCAATGTCTGCTGAAATCAGACCGCCAACCAAAAAAAAAAAAAATTTTTTAAATGCATTTTCATGATGAATACTTGTTGAAAACAACAACCGTTGCTTTTTCTCGTGATTGGGTTTCCCCCCCCCCCCCCCTTCCTTCCTCTTTCCCGGGGTTAGAGAGATCTCAACAGATTCACCAATGGTGAAATTTTTGTTGGAGTATGCGACCGTTTTGTTCCCCCCCCTCCCCCCCCACACACCATCCTTAGGGTAGCCTGCATTCTAACTTTTTAGGGATGATATCTAAACACAACAGTTGGAGTAAGGCAGGGCTGTCTACTCTCACCCACTCTTTTCAACATCTTTCTTGAGAGAATCATGGCTGATGCACTGGAACATCATGAAGGATCAGTCAGCATTGGTGGCAGAACGATCACAAACCTCCGCTTCGCAGATGACATTGATGGAATAGCGGGATCAGAAAAAAAGCTTGCCAGCCTAACAGAACACTGAAAAAGGGCCTCAAAAACATACGGCATGGAAATCATTGCAGAGAAGACCAAACTGATAACTAATAACACCAACGGCATTAGCATGAAAATCAGGGTTAATGACCAGAAGCTGGAAACAGTTCAAAGCTTCAAGTACCTGGGAGCCATTGTATCAGACCGGGGAAATCCAAGCCAGAAGTAGTATGCAGGGACTGCAAGACAAAAACACTTTGTCAAAACAAACACCATCTGGAGAGATAAAAATATCTCACATATCTCCAAGATCAGACTAATGCGCTCCCTTGTCATATCCATATTTCTGTATGCCTGTGAATCATGACCCTGACTGCAGATTTGGAGAGAAAGTACGGGCGGTGGAGATAATGTTTTCGAGACTCCTTGGCATCTCCTAAAAAGACCACATAAGCAACGAAAGCGTGCATAACAGAATCCACAAAACCATTGGACCCTATGAGAACCTTCTAACGATCGTAAAAAAGCGTAAACTTAAATGGTATGGGGGATGTCACAAGATCCAAAGGACTTCAAAGACGTTTTACAAGGGACTGTCCAAGGAGGGGGAAGAAGAGGCAGACCAAGGAAGACTGGGAGGAAACTCAGCGAATGGAAGCCTAAACTCAAAAACCCTAGAAAGCAGAAAAGAAGAGAATGGAGGGAACTGGTTGTGAGTTTTGAGGGTGCCCCCACGGTCGTTTAAACTAGGAAATAACAAAACTAAAACAGCAACCATGGCATGCACAAATTTTATTATTTAAAAAAAAAGTTGAATAATTAAATTTTAAAAACCGGCACGCAAATGGCCTACACCTCCGAAAGGCAGAACGGTGTGCGCAAAAGTTTGCACAAAATTCGTACACGAGAGCGGTTTAGAGCTCACCCGAAGAACTTTCGGCGGGATTTGGGAAACGTACTAGTTAAAATCCGGAAAAAAAATCCCTTGGGCGGTGTTCTGGGGGGGGGCTCAACCCCGGGCCCCCAAACACGCGCAACGCTCTAACCACTAGGCTTCCCCCCGTACTGACTCCGTTAAAAAAAAACCCAAACGGGTTTTTAAAGTGTTGCAAGATTTCCCCGCGGCGTCGCACACGAAACCTCAGCTTTCAAGATAAAGAAAGAAGAATAAGAAATGGAAAAGAAATAAAGATTAGCGGTTAGAAACCCCAAAAAAGAAAAAAGCAAAAGGGAGAGAAATTCGAAGAAGAAGAAAATTGCGAGAATTGCAAAAAAATTGCGAGAGTGTTGCGAGAAAGAATTTCGAAAAAGAAGGAGAAAAGAAGAAGGAGGAGGAGAAGAAGAAAAGAAAAAGAAAGAGAAGAAGAAGAAGAAAAGAAAAAGAAGGAAGGAAGAGGAGGAAGGGGGAGACCAGGAGGGAGAGGGGAGGGGGGAGGAAAAGAGGAGAGAGGGTTGCAAAGAAAACATTTGCCCAAAAGAAAAGAAGAAGAAGAGAGAAAAGAAGAAGAAAAAAGACAAAGAAAAGAAGAAGGAAGAAAAAAGAAGAGAATTGCAAAGAAGAAAAAGAATTGCCCCAGAAAGAAGAATTGCGAAGAAGAAGAATTGCGAAAACAAGAAGACGAAGAAGAAGAAGAAAAAATTGCAAGAAAGAAGAAGAAAGAAGAAAAGAGAAGGGGAAGGAAAGAGAAGGAGACGGAGACGAAGAAGAAGAAAAAGAAAAAGGGAGGAGGAGGAGGAGGAGACGAAGTAGAAGAACAAAAAGTGGAAGGAAGGTCTTCAGCGATTAATCACTGGCTGTCCCTTCTGGGAGAGAAAACACAAGAAGGTAATCTAAAGGGAAGTATTTGATTCTTCTTTCTTCTTCTTCTTCTTTTTTGATACGCGCGATACAAAAACGTTAACGTTTCACAGCTGCACTTTTGGCTGACGCACACAACAGATCCACACCTACAGGAGGGCGGGATAGCCTAGTGGTTAGAGCGTTGCGCTCACGAATTTGAGGGCCTGGGATCGAACCCCGGGTTCGAGCCACCTCCGAGACGCCCGTTCCGTTGAGGGGATTTTTTCCCCCTTGGAGTTAATATCAGTACTGAATCCACCACTCCTCTGAAAGTCGTTCGGATGAGATTATGAACCAAAGCCTCGAGTGTGAATGTGCAGAGAAAATCTTGCGCACACGTTAAAACCGTCTCATCTTTTGGAAGATTAGGGTATATATAATAATATATATAATATATATATAAAAAATATATATATATATATAATATATAATATATATATATAATATATATATATATGAGAGAGAGATCAGGGTGGGTAGTGTAGTGTAATGTAGTGCAGTGCAGTGAGCATAGTGTAGTGTAGTGTGTTGTGTAGTCTAGAGTATGGGTTGGGTTGTGTAGTGTTGTGTAGTGTGTTGTGTAGTGGTGTGTAGTGGGTTGTGTAGTGTTGTGTAGTGTGTTGTGTAGTGTTGTGTGGTTTGTGTAGTGTAGTGTTGTGTAGTGGTGTGGTGTGTGTTGTTGTATAGTGTAGTGAAGTGTAGTGTAGTTGTGTAGTGTAGTGTAGTGTTGTGTAGTGTAGTGCAGTGCAGTTAAGTATAGTGTCATGTTGTGTGGTGTAGTGTAGTGTAGTGTAGTGCAAAGCAGTGTAGTGGTAGTATAGTATTTATGTCATGTCCTGTAGTGTAGTGTAGTGTAGTGCAGAACAGTGCAGTGTAGTATAGTATTTGTGTCATGTCTTGTCTTGTAGTGTAGTGTAGTGACGTGCAGTGTAGTGTAGTGCAGTGTAGTGTAGTGTAGTGTCCTGTCGAGTCCTGTCGAGTCCTGTATCCTGTAATGTAGAGTAGAGCAGTGTAATATACTGCAACATATTCTACTATATTGCAGTCCCCACTCTTTCGCACGAACATCCACACACACACACACACACACACACACACTACACACACACACACACACACACACACACACACACACACACACACACACACACCACACCACAACACACACACACACCATCACCACAACACACACACACACACACCATCACCACAACACACACACACCACACACACACACCACACCACAACACACACACACCATCACCACAACACACACACACCATCACCACAACAAAACACACACACACACACCATCACCACAACACACACACACACCATCACCACAACACACACACCATACACACACACACAATCACCACAACACACACACATCACACAACACACACACTCCATCCCACAACAACACACACACACACCATCACCATACACACACACAACACACCATCACCACAACACACACACACACACCACCCATTTCCCACAAACACACACACACACAACACACACACACACACACACACCACACACAACACACACACACACACCACACCACACCACCTCACACCACCCACACACACACACACACACACCATCACTACTAACACACACACACCCTTCACCACAACAACACACACACACCATCAACCACAACAAAGCAACACACACACCATCACCACAATCACACATCACTCCATCACCAAAACAAAAACTCATCACTCACATTCAATACACACACAACAAATCACCCAACACACAACCATCACCACAACACACACACACACACACACACCATCACCACAAACACACACCTGACATTTGTACTCACAGAGGCTTCTGATTAGATTTGTCTTTGATTCTTTCTGCTCTTGCTCAGAATGTATCATGGTAACAAATGATGATACATTGGGAAGTGATCATCTACCTATTGTATTAATCAATTTAAAATGATTTTGGGAAATAAATGCCATCCTCTGTAACACTGAAAAAGACATAATTCCAAAAATTTTAATATAAAGAGGCCAATTGGAGAGTCAGTTTAAATGTATCTTGCTCTGGGCTACTAATACAAACTGCTTAGAATTCTGTTAATTTTGACCAATTTTATTCCACTTTTACCAAATGCTATTGTTCATGCTGCCGCATTTTATCAATTACCTTCTTTAATTACTTTTTTAATCAAAAAAGTGTTCAGGGAACGTTTGGGTGGACACCTGCTTGTGTAGAAAGCTGTAGTAGTGTACAGTGGACGAAACAAGCGCTATTTAATGTTCAAATTATATCTAAAAAGTTAGACCATCAGATAAAACCTTGAAAAACAGATACAGACTAAAAAAGTCTTTAGCAAACATGGTTCAGAGCTCAGGCTACAAAGCGACCTAGATTGGGCTTCATTGTTGTTCCAGTGAAGTTAGCTAATGTATGTACAGATTCTGTTTTTATTGTGGGGGATCAAATTTCTTGAAAGGAAAAAAGGTGTTGCCTTTACCAAACTTGTCGATTAAGCTAGAAAAACAACGAATTTCCAATCCAATGCTGATAAATGGTGAGGTTTTGCTGAATTATGGTTCTCAGTATCCATGAGTATTGAAGGTTCTCTCACTTAAAAGTAGTTGTAAGTACAGAAAAATTGAAGAGAACAAAAAGAATATGGAAGAACCACTTTCTAATAACACTGAATACATTAATGCCCCATATAAATACCAATCAATGAAGGTAAAGATGGTAATTACATTTCTCTTCCTAATAGAAAACATCTGGTTGGATTAGATTGCCATATCCCAATGAAATGCTTAACACTTTTTACAGAAAAATTTCATTCATTTTTCTATTACATAACTTTTCAGAGTGTTGGAATGAAAGTATAATGCATGTTAACTGGAAGCGTCTAACATTGTTCCCATTCTTAAGCAAGAAAGCCCCAAAATGTCAAAATAGTTACAGTCCCATTGCACTGACTTCGATACACAGGTAGTATGGAGCGATCATCTAGAAGGATGGTGTATTATTGTCAGCAAATAAGGGTAGTTCCATTCAATCAAGCAGGCTTTCAAAAAAAAGGAGAGATCTTGCAATTGTAATTAGTTAAAACTAACCACACAAGTCAAACAACAGTTTGCAAGGAAAGGATAGATAAAATTTTCTCTGCAATTTTTTTGATGTCTGAAATAGCCTAAGACCAAGGTCTCGGCATGCTATTATTACTGCTAAACTGAAGTACTATTGGTTATCTGGGATGTTTATTATATATCAAAAGCTTTTTATGTATACAGAAGTATACAAGTGAGAGTAGGGAATACATATTCCCACTCTAGGGGGTCTCTCCATAGGGGTTTAACACAGGGTTCTGTTATTGCCCCTTTTCTGTTTAAGATACTGTTATATGATCTACAACAAAAATGTCTAAAGATATCATCCTAGTACACTAGGCTGATGATATATGTATGTGGATGAATGTCGAGCTATGAAAGCGCAGCAGTGACAACAAAGAGGATGATTCATTATCACCAGAAAGATCTATCACTAAAAGAGTTAGATAATTATTATAAATATATTTTTGAAAATGGTCTGACATTTTCACAGAAAAAAAAGCACATTTTGCTTTTTTAACAATGGCAAGTGATCCCGTTACACTACCACAGTTAGGATTGGAGAGGGGAGGCTAATTCAGTCACAAATACTGTCAATATTTTTAGGCATACTTACGTACATCAAAATTGGACTTGGAAGTGCTCATAGTGGAACAGTTTTAACAAAAAGCGAGGAGGAATTAATGTATTAAATTTTCTTAAAATGGTTACCAGAACAGTCTTAGGGGGGACAAGGACAGTTATGGTCACTCTGAAATATGCATTAGTACGTCCTCTTGTACCGGTCCCAAGTGTCTTATGGACAAGAAGTCTTCTTTAGTGTCCTTATTATTTATTGAATAACTCCAAAGTGTAGACCTGTAAAGTATATAAACTTGCACTTGGTGTACCTTTCCACACCTCCACCGAGCTAACTTATAATGAAAATTGGGGAACTTTCCCTAGCTGAGAATACCGACAACAATCACTGGCCAATATGTTTTACGCAGCAAAACCAAATGAAAAACTTTGTTTCTCAGTGACAAATAGAAGGCGAAGCAAAAAAAAAACAAATGATTCCTTAAAAGCGGCTAGACATATTTTCGTGTTTAACCTATTGGTTACTTGTGTATCAGGACCTTTTTCAAAGTTGAACTTAATAGTATGATAAAATTAGAAATGCAGAGAAAGAAGTTGTGCCTTGCCCTTCGTGGGAAATAAATTAAAGCAAATTTTGATATTAGAATGTTACTATGAAAAGAAGAAGAACGAAAACCAAAATATTCATGGTTGCAGATATCCAATTCACATATTGAAAAAACGTTAATTTCTGACACTTAAAAGTATTTACAGTCTGGCGTCAGTTTTAGAATATAATTGAAGCTGGCTTCAGCATTCGTCATACAACTCTAAAAACAGTAGAAAGAAAAATTCTTTACTATCTTCGGTAAACTTCATTCAAATTTTTATCAGATGCATCTTGTGCAATTCTTATGGCTCTTAACTAGATTCTTGATTTTGTTATTTCCCATCATTCCTATCTTAATTTGTGTAGACTCTAAGTCTGGTACTGTATGCTATCAAATCCCCAAATTCAGTAAGTATCTAGAATAATTTTTTGAAATTATTAAATATGTCATACACCTTTTAAGTTTTTAAGAGGTATTTCTGTCTCCTTTTGTTGGGTTACCTTCGCACGTTGGTTTGGAGTTTTGTTTTTTCAAATGACGTGGCTGATCGAGCCTGCCCAAAAAGGGGGCAAAAGACATCATTTGGAATCGAAAGAACTGCATGTTCCATTATCTCTACAGGAGGGATACCGTTGGTTAGATCAAAACATCGTGGTGAGTAAGTGGTAGGAGAATCAGATCAAAACTCAAGGAACGATCTTTAAAGAGTTGCCATACTAATGGCCTTATTTCATGTTATCCTTCTCAAAAACATTTAAGTATTCGCAACTACGAGAAGAGTTAATACACTAGTTTTTAGAATAAAATTAATGCATTTATAACCAAAATTCTGTAAAAATTGTCAGGTGTCTCTGTGGGGAACATATTTCCCAACACTAACTTCTATTTGAGTGTCCATATTGTAAAACCCTTTTTTACCACGTTTTGTGAGCAGTTGTGGAAAAACAGTATTTAAAAATCCAACAAAATTTGCCTTTTTGCATTGTTTAATGTCTATTGCACAGCCCATTAGAGTTTTGTTGTAGTTACTTCATAGTTATTTTCATTCGTTAACAATTTGTTGAATTTAACATTATTACTCATTTTAAGATCCCACCCCCCCCCCCTTTTTTTTTTTAGGTTGCTTGAAAATACCAACACCACTGTTTCCTAATCATTTTTTTTCTCTTTCCATTCCCTTCTCTGTTTTTAAACTTCCTCTTCATTTTCACATCCCTCGTCTAATATCACTAAGAGTGAAACAGACGTTAAAATTGAAGACAACAACAACAACAACTACCACACACACCATCAACTCAACACACACACACACTCACACACACACACACACACACACACACTCCCACACACACA
>CM054153.1:23287053-23307045 GCA_028751875.1 Rapana venosa | reverse complement strand
GCGCGCGCGTGTGTGTTGTCGAAAACTTTTCAAAACGTCATGGAATTTCCCGAAAATGCAAAAAATACTGACACACACACACACAACACAAGAACATTCATCCTTCACGTTAGTTCTTTCCGCATAGCGGTAGTGCTGTCTTGACGGTGTCCCTTATAACAACAAGCCCCACGCATTGATTTTACTGCCCCTCGTCTTTTTAACATTTCTGTGTCTCTCTCGTCTGTTGTATGCATACACAGGGGGACTAGATGAAAAAAAGCTCACGAGTGCTTATTCCATTATCCTCGAAATAAAAAATAAAATAACATAAAATAAAATATGTTTGTCTGTCTATTCTGCCCTGTCGGTGTATTTTAATTCTGTTTTGTCTAATATGTCTGGGGTCCGTCTAATTTTGTCTAATTATGTCTGTCTGTCATTCTAGTTCTGTCTGCCTCTCTGTGCAAAATTGTAAACAGTCTTTTCCGCTTTTTGTCTACTTTACTTTTCTTCTCTCTGTCTGTCTGCTGTCTTCTGTCTCTCTCTTCTCTCCTCTCTTTCTCTCTCTCCCTCCCTCTTTCTCTCTTCCTACTTCCCTTCCTCTCCCTTCCCCCCCTACTCTCTTCATTCTCTCTCAGCCCTTTCTCCCACTCTTCTGTGCTGTTTCCTCTGACACACTCTTTTCTCTCCTCCCTCCCCCCACCCCATTACCCTGTCTGTCTCGTCAGGGTATCTATTTGTCACACGTATCTGAACATCACAGTACAGGAGAGGCAAAGGAGGGAGAAAGAGATAACCCAAAAAAGAGTTCCCCATAAAGAGCCCATTTTTGGGGGGAGGGGGTGGCAAGAATTTGAACGACAAGGTCATTTTCAGTTTTCTAGAGCATTCATTGAACATCTTTCATGCACATGACTATTGAAATTTTTATTCATAGTTTTTTGTCTGCAGCGCACCATGTTGAATACTTTTGTTTAAACTATTGATTATTTGTCAAATGATTCATTGCCTGTGAAAATTTAGGTTGAATGCATGCGCTTTGATTTGTCTTTGCAAGATATAGCGCTACATAAGTTCCATTTATTATCATTATTATTATTATTATTATTATTAAATATCTATCATCTGTCACACTGCCTTCCTGGCTTCCTGTTAAGTTTATCTATTTTCTACGTGGGTCAAACTTGAAAGCATCAAATGTTGATGTGCGCACAGTTGCAATGAAAGCATGTATCGACAGAATCTTTCTCCCATCGCTTGCTGCCTGCCTGCCTGCCTGCCTGCCTGCCTGCCTGCACATTTCCTGGTCTGTTTTGGACATGGGCCAAACATGAACCAAGTGCTAATGTTTTTCCTTACCTTTGAACCCCAGTTGTTCCCCCTCCTTCCTTCTGTTTGCATAATTATGTAGTTCTAAAGAATGAACATTTCATACATACATAAAAACAAAAAAACAACATTGACCAAGTATTGTTGGATTTACTGATTTTCAAAAATCAATTCAACGAAACTTATAGATTAATCAAGATGACCAAGTGTTATTAAAAAAATACTTAACATTTTTAAAAAAAAACTGATTTCGAAAAAAATCAACTCAAAGAACCTTTATTGTCTTATTTTTCGTCTGCTCCCTAATTTTTTTCCTTCTATACTGGATATCCATCCACCCAACAAAAAAACAAACGTACCTACCAAGCAGTCATGTTTTCACGGATTTTGAAAACATCTATACATACAACTCCTTCCCTCCCCTCTCCCACCTCCCTTCCACCCCACTTGCCTTCGGTGGCTCTGCATGCCTAGAGGGACACCGAGGATTGATTTATTATAATTATTATTCTGATACACGAGGCGCCTTAAACACAAGACCTGGTTGTTTTATACTGTATAAGCAATTACGCATCAGGCACTATGGCATTAATGGAATATCCTTCCCCACTTGAAGATTCTTCATGGCCTTATACGAGGATAAACTGCTAAAGTGAATTTTCTCTGAATGCTCTGGATGGATATAAAAAAGAAACCAGGGATAGGAGATGGGCGCCACCCCCACCCTCAATATTCTCCACCCGGAGAAGCTGAGGTCTCTGACTCCTCGCTGGTCTCCCAACAACGAATATTGAGAGGTAACACCTTTTACAATCATTCACATCTTTAGGTTTAAGCACTTAATACATCAGCTAACTTTTTTTTTAGTTTTCTTTTGTACTGTTTTTTCCTTTCCCTCAAAATGGTGTAGCTGTATACAACATTCAACTAGTCGAAACACCACCACTACATACTCGATAAAAAAAAAACTGCCAAAAAAGAAGCCGAAATTAAGATTCATGACCCTAAATCACAGTGGAGAAAAATGACCATGGCCTGCAAGTAGTACAATGCCACGTATCTGTGTCCATGAGCAAATTCCTGACACCCCCGAAAACAACAAATAAAACCCTAAAACCCTGGAAGAAAGCGCTTTGATAGAGAAGCTCGCTCATCTCTCTCTGTTGTATGGGCAGACCACCCAAACGTAAAACGGTTTTCTCTTGCTGCACTCCAGAAAGCGTATGAATGGCTCCTGTCACCAAACCAAGCAGCAATCCAAAACATCCTCAGGAGAGGAAGGAATGAGCATTAAGCCTTGATAAGCACCCTCTTTCTGCTGGCTCTCTTTCTATCGACTTCTTTCTCTGTGTCTGTCTGTCTCTATGTCTGTATGTCTGTCTATCTGTCTGTCAAGTCAAGTCAAGTCAAGTTTTCCAGATGATACATTGAGTAAGCAATGCGTTTGCTTTTTTCCCCCCCATCAAGCAATCTATCTAAGAACACATTTCTAAATGATTATACTGAAATACTCTTGTGTATGTTGTGTAATGTGAGTGGCGAGAGAGAGAGAGAGGGGAGAGAGGAGAGAGGATAGAGAGAGAGAGAGAGATGGAGAGAGAGAGAGATAGAGATAGAGAGAGAAGAGAGAGAGAAGAGAGAGAAAAAGACGCAGACAGACAGACACAGATGGATAAATATAAATAATATATATAAATATATATATATAAATATAGATATATACATAGTCCGCAATGCATGTGCAAAGTGTGTCAAGAGGTGATTCTGTGGAAATGTAGGCATGTTTTTTGTATCGGCGTGTGGCGCGCTTGTGACACCAAGACATTCAACAGACAGACCGCTTAACAGAACAAGCAAAACCGACCGACAGACATGATAACAGGAGAATAGAAGAAAGGAGAACTCAGAGACAGCAATAGAGTGATAACAACTTGTCGTCAAACTTCCTCTCTCCCCCTCCCCCCCTCCCTCCACCCCAATAAAAACAATTAAAGGTAAAGTACTTATCGACTCATCAATGTCGTCGATCTGTTTCACATGTATTGCACCTAAATTATGCATATAAATTGTACACACACAAACACACACACACACACACACACACACACACCCACACACACACAACACACACACACGTACACACACGTACACACACACTTACACACACACACACACACACACACCACACACACACACACACTACAGTGAACACACACTGAACACTGAAAGTAATTTATTCCATTAACAACACAGTCTTTAGGGCAAGGAGCACAGTAGAACACAATTAAAACAGTAAGCTTAATTCAACTAGAAAATAATAAGAACCGAAAGAGGAAAAAGCATCATCTCCAATAACGAGACGAGAGAGATATATAGAGAGATAGAAGAGAGAGAGAGAGAGAGAGAGAGAGAGAGAGAGAGAGATGAAGATGAACACAGTTAACACCGCATCTATCTCAACCATCTCACAACATTCTGCAAGGCAAGGCAAATGGCCTAAAGTCGTGCAAAAACCAGACAGGGTATATAGTTTGGGTACTCCTGGTCTTTCATCAGGCGGTATCCCTGTGGCCTCGTTATTGATCCCACTCTGTCTTTTCTTTCTCCACTGTCTCTTTCTCCTTCCCCTTTGTGTGTGTGTGAGTGTGTGTGTGAGTGTGTGTGTGTGTGTTTGTGTGTTTTAGGTGTTTGTATGTATTATGCAGTGTATCTGTATTATGTATGAATGCATGTATGTATGTATGTATGCATTTTGTTTAATTTTTATTAATGCATGTATGTGTAGAATGTGTGAATGTATGTGTGTTGGAGTGTGTGGTGTATAGTGTGTTTGTTTTTGCGTGTGTGTGTTTTGTGTGTAATGTAGTTGTGCGCGTAGTGTGTGTGTTTTTTGTGGGTGTGATTTGTGAGTGTGTGTGTGTTTTTGTGATTGTGTGTGTGTTATGTGTGTGTATGTTTGTGTATGTATGCATGCGTGTATGTATGCATGTGTGTGTATGTATGTATGGTATTGTGTATGTGTTTATGCGTGTGCATGTTATGTATGTATGATGTATGTATGTGTGTATGTGGTATTGATGAATGTATGTATGTATGTACGTAATTATGTAGTGTATGGTATGTAGTTATGTATGTATTATGTATGTATGTAATGTATGTATGTAATGTATGAGAATATGAGCTGTAGAAATGAGGTGCTTCCGAAGACTCTTAGGCATCTCTACCAAAAGACCACATCACGACTGAAGAAGTCCAAGAGAAACGCATCCACAATGAAATCGGGCCCCTATACGACCTTCAAAACACTCTTCAGACAACGAAAACTTGAAGTGTTTGGTCATGTCACACGCACCTCTGGTCTTGCTTAAAACAACCCTAACACAAGGCACAGTGAGGGGGAGGAAGAAGAAGAAGAAGAGGTAGACAAAGAAGAGTGGTAGGACAACATTTCGAGAGAGGGACAGACATGGAGCTGAGAGACACCCAGAGGGCGGCCGAGAGAGCTAGAGGACGGAGAAAGAGGGTTGTACAAAGCTTCGAATGCGCCCCAAAGGATTCGGAATCAGAGGATTTGTGGTCGGTGACGGTGCAATACAGCCCCCCCCCCCCTACCCCCCCCACCTTTTTTAGAAAAATACTTTTTTTTTTGTACCATTCTGCATGCGTTGGCACACATGATCTCGGTTATAGTCTTAATCAAAAAACAACTTTCAAGTCCGGGTAGAGGATCGATGCCGAGTTAACTCCACGGGAAAATCCTCCTCGAACGGTAAAGGAAGGAAGGTGGCAGATGGTTACGGACGGATTTGCCCTGCCAACAAGTAAACCGTGAGTTCTGGGTTCGATTCCATCCTCGCCCTTTCTTCCATTTGACCAAAAAATCGAGCTGAATGTCCAAAGTCCCTTCGGCTGAGAATATAAACCGAGGCCCCCGTGTGCGAACGCATGCCGAACATCTTGCGCACACGTATATCCTGTTCCGCTTTTTCGGAAGAGATGCCATTGTTTGCTGGTGGGATCAGATGACAAAATTGACAAAACCGCATACATCACGGGGACTGGATGTAAAAAAGCACACAGTGCTTTTTCCATTATCCTCGATGAAAAAAAAAAACGCTTTGATTTGTTGCTTTACAATAATCAGCGCTATATAAAATTCCATAACATTATTAATATTATAATTACTATTATTATTATAAATTACAATATTATAAGAGTCCTCTGGGGGGGTGGTGACTCAACCCCCAACGCATTAGCTACCGGAATTCCCATCCCGCCCCAGTGTGTGGTTAAACTTGGATCAACCGAGATGTCCAATAATTCTCACTTTCCAAAAACAACAAACTAATCGAATAATTTTTCCTGCACTGTTACCTTGCCCGTGTGTTTCTAGCCTCAGGGACAGAGTTAACCGATCACCTAAGACACTTGTACATGAGTGAACGTTCACGCCCTTTGCATACAGATTAGACAGACAGACAGACACACGTACACACACACATCCACTGAGAAGAGCGAGAGAGCGAGAGAGAGAGAGACAGACAGAAGACAGACACACGGTACACACTGAGAAGAGAGAGAGAGCGAGAGAGAAAGAGAGAGATAAAGATAGAGAGAGACAGTCAGACAGACACACGAACACGCACACACTGAGAAGAGAGTAGAGAGAAGAGGAGAGAGAGAGAGAGAGAGAGAGAGATAGAGAGAGAGAGAGAGAGAGAGATGAGAGAGAGGAGAGAGAGAGAGAGAGAGCGCGAGCGAGCGAGCGTAGAGAAGAGAGAGAAAGAGAGAGAGAGAGAGAGAGAGAGAGAGAGAGAGAGAGAGAGATAGAGAGCGAGCTGAGCGAGCGAGCGAGAGAGAGAGCGAGTGAGAGAGAGAGAGAGAGAGAGAGAGAGAGAGAGAGAGAGAGAGTCAGACAACAGACATCATGTGTTGTGTAAAAGACGGAGTGGACTGAAGAACACACACACACACCCACAAACACACACACACACAGATGTGACGATAATACTCCATACATCAATATGGCATAGACAAGTGCGTGGACTCTCCTCACGCACACACATACACACACATTCTTTCTCCCACACACACACACACACACTCTCACACCACACAAACAACCGCACCAACACGACTCATCCACACACACACATTTCCTTTCCTCACACCACACAAAACACACTCACACACTCTCACACACACACTCACACACACAAACACACACCATACTCACCAAACCAAACAAACACAACTCTCTCTCACACACACTCTCACACACAAACAACACACACACTCTCTCTTACACACAAACACACATACACACTCTCACAACACACACTCATACAGCACACACACTCTCTCATCACACAACACACACACACTCACACACACACACACACACACACACCACACACACAAACATCACACACACAAACACACTACACACTACCACACACACAACACACACACACAAAGATCCTTGGTGGTTGGATTAAAAGTAAGAAACAGCTCTGTCTGCTCCCATTCAATGTCTGCTGAATCATACCGCCCCAAAAATAAAAAAAAATGTTTTAGTGCATTTTCAAGATGAATGACTTTTGCATCAAGCAACGCGTTCTTTTTCATCGAGATTAGGTCCCCCCCCCCCCCCCTTCTTCTCGTTCCCGCGGGTAGAGAGATCTCAACAGATTCACCAGATGGTGAAATTTTGTTGGAGTAAGTTTAGGAGGCGGAACCGTTTTGTTCCCCCCTTGACCCACTCGTATAAACACACACTCTATGCCTGGTTATGGGGGGTGCGACTCTGTCGTGATCGTGGGTTGTGGGGGGTTGGGGGGTTTGAGATTATAGGTAGTGGTGTTGATGGGGGGTGGAGTGCGTGTGATAGGTGGGTGGGGGGGGGGGGGGGGAACCTATAGTGGATTTATGAGGGGAAGGTGGGGGGGGTGGTTGATGAGGGATAGGTTATGATGGGGGATGGATGGGGGGATGGATTTATGATATTTAAAGAAGGGAGGGTTCGTCGAAGATGACATTGTGAGGATTAGAAGGGAGTGAGTTTTTTTTATGTGGGAATAAGAGTTATGGGTGAGAGAGGAGTGTGGGGTTTTTAAAGGATTTTTATTAATGTTTTGATGGAGGTTTTTTGGTTAATTTTAGGTGTTTTTGTGTTATAATTAATGGTTATAATGGATATGGTGTTAGGTGTTGAGGTTTATGGGATTTATGGATTGTAAGGTGGAATTGGGTAATGTAATGTTAATTAATTTTTGTGTGATTGTATGATATGTACTGTTAAATGATGTGGATTTTATAATATCCATCTGGAGAATAAAATTTCTCACTTATCTCCCAAAGATCAAAACTAAATATAAATTGCGTCAGCTCCCTTATGTCCATGTCAAACATAATTCTGAAAGCCAGTTAATGCAATGACCCTAGACTGCAGATAATGGTTGATAGAAGTAGTACAGGGCGGTGGAGAAGAGATGCTATCGGGACTTCAATGGCCTACTCCTACAAAGAACCCACATAAGCAAACGAAAGCGTGCAAAACAGAAGCCAGCAAACCATTGGACCCTAAGATAAACCATCTAACGATCGTGGAAAAAAGCGTAAAAATAAATGGTATGGGCCTGTCACAAAATCCAAAGGTACTTGCAAAGAACAGTTTTACAAGGTACACTGATCCAAGGAGGGAGAAAAGATGTCATGTTATTGTGTTGGCGTCGCCTTAGTTGGGGTTGTGAGAGAGGTGGGAGTTGACTTGTTTTATGTGTGTGGAAACATCAGCGAATTGACTTTAGTTTGTCTTCTTAGAACTCTTAATCTAAAAGTTTGTTTTGTGGGTCTAGACATTCTGTTTCTTTTGAGAAAATGTTTTTTTGTGGTGTTTTTTGGGCGAGGGGCGAGCAGGTTGGGGGGGAGTGAGGGGGGGGGGGGGGGGGGGGGGAGTGAGAGTGTGGTTGAGGGGGGGTGGTGAGGTGAGCTGGGGGGGGGTGTGGGGGGGGGGTGTGGAGGGGGGGGGGGGGGGGGGGGGGGGGGTTGGGAAACAGGAGATGTCAGTATATCGTGTGTTTTGGGGGGGGGGTAGGTAGATAAAAGGAGGGGGACTGGGGGATTAGATCTTATAACACAGAACCATTGTGCATGCCACATTTTATTTTTTTAAAAAAAAAGTTGTCATTAATTTCTACCGCTCGCAAAGGACTAACACCTCCGAAAGGCATAACGGGTGTGCGCAGATGTTTTGCACGCATTCGTACACGAGAGCTCGGTTTAGAGTCTCACCCGAAGAACTTTCGGCGGGGAGTGGAATCAGTACTGATGTTAACTCCTGGGAAAAAAAAATCCCTTGGACGGGTGTATCTGTGGTGGCTCGAACCCGGGCCGTCAGATCACGAGCGCAACGCTCTAACCACTAGGCTATCCCTCCCGTACTGACTCCAGATTAAAAAAAACCCAGAACGGGGTTTTTAAAGTGTGTGCAAGATGTGCTGCGAAGCGTTCGCACACGAAACATCAGCTATCAAGAATAAAAGAAAGAAGAAATATAGAAAATGGAAAAGAAAATCAAAGATTTAGCGGTAGAACACCAAAAAAGAAGAAGAAGACAAAAGGGGAGAGGAGAAGATTGCGGAAGAAGAAGAGAATTGCGAGGAATTGCAAAAGAATATGCGAGATAGAGTTTGCGAGGGTTGATTGGTTTTAAAGAATTTTCGAAGAAGAAGGAGAAGAAAAGAAGGAGGTGGAGAAGAAGAAAAAGAAAAGAAGAAGAAGAAAAGAAGAATGAATTAGAGAAAGAAGGATTAGGAAGAGGAGGAGGAGGGGAGGAAACGAGGATGAGGAGGAGGAGGAGGAGGGAGGAAAAGAGGAAGAAGAGGAATTGGCAAAGAAGAACAATTTGGCGAAGAAAAAAAGAAGAAGAAGAAGAAGAAGAAGAAGAAGAAAAGGAATAAGAAGAAGAAGAAGAAGAGAAGAAGAAGAATGCAAAGAAGAAAAAGATTGCGCAGAAGAATAAATGGCGAAGAATAAGATTTGCGAAGAACAAGAAGACAAGAAAGAAGAAGAAAAATTTGCAAGAAAGAAGAAGAAGAAGAAAGAGAAGGGGAAGGAAAGAGAAGAGACGGAGACGAAAGAGAAGAAAAAGAAAAAGGGAGGAGGAGGAGGAGGAGATGAAGGTAGAAAGAACAAAAAGTGTGGAAGGAAGTCTTCATCGATTAATCAACTGGCTGTCCCTTCCTGGGAAGAAAACACAAGAATGTATCTCAAGCGAAGTATTTGATTCTTCCTTTCTTCTTTTCTTCCTACTTTTTTTGATACGCGCTATACAAAAACGTAAACGTATTCACAGCTGCACTTTTAGGCTGACTGCACACAAAAGATCCACACCTACAGGAGGGCGGATCCTATGGTTAGAGCGTTGCCTCACGAATTGAGGGCCTGGGATCGAACCCGGTTCGAGCCCCTCCGAGACGCCCGTTCCGTGAGGGATTTTTTCCCTTGGAGTTAATATCAGTACTGAGCTCCACACTCCTCTGAAAGACGTTCTGGATGAGATTATGAAACCAAAGCACGTTGTGAATGTGCAGAGAAAATCTGCGCACACTAGTAAAAACCGGTCTCATCTTTTGAAAGATTAGGGGTATAAGAAACAAATAGAAAACTAAAAAAATATATAAAAATCTCACCACACTCACCAGCAAAAGACACACACATGACACACGACACAACCACAGGCTCCGTCGCTCACCGGGTGTTACTTAGACTATCCAGACATAGCCTATTCCTGGATGCGCCAGAGAGTACGAATACGATAGAATAGACGACACTAGACGAGGTGAAAGGAAGAGAACTAGTAAAATGACGTAGTATAATATACGTATTAGATACAGTGTAAGATACAAGGAAGATAGTCTAGAAGAAGATACTATAATAGAGTATAATGATACGATTACTATAAGTTTACTATTATGTATTAGATATAATAATACACTAGACGTATGCCTATACTATCTATAAGAGTACTATACCGATACTAGAGATATACTATACTAGCCGATCCGACCTCACGAGACCGAGAAGTGAGAGACGTTTACGTAGTACTATGACTAGCACCGCGATACTGTAGACTACACAACGAAACATACCTGACCAGACAGATACGATACGATTAATATCCGCCCCTAGTCCTATTGACACGACACTACAAAGAGACCAGACATATACAATACTAAGGAACAGTAGATACTATCCTATCCGAGACAGAGCTATCCTATTCTGATACTAGACGATACCGACGTAGACCATACGAGACCTGAAGACAGACCAGTCTGCTACGACGGCATATACAACGCCGGCACCACAACTACCAAAGAGAAATGCCCAGACCCCACACAATCTCCCGAACAACACACCCCACAACCCACCCCCACACACCCCACACAGCCCCCACCCACCCCCCCCCCCCCACACACACACACACACCATCACCACCAACACACACCCCCCAACCCCCACAACCCACCCACACACACACCAACGACCACCACACCCCACACCCTCCACACACACACACCAACACCACTCCACACCCACCAACCCCCCCCCACACCACCTCCGCCAACCCTCCCCCCACGCGTGGGGGCCCCCCCCCCCCCACCCCCCCCCCACAAACAACATTAAACACAAAAAGGGGGGGATAAAAAAGAGAACAAAAAAAAAAAAAAAAAAAAGGATAATATTATATAAAAATATATATATAATTTAAAATATAAAATAAAAATTCATTAAATATTAAATTAAATAAAATAATATATATATAAAGAAATATTAAAAAAAAATTAAAAATTATATATATATAATTATAATATATAAATATAAAAAAAACATCACCAAAAACACAATCTCAAACACCATAAAAAAACAAAAAAACACACAAAAACACCATTAACAAAAAACACACAAAATAAAACACAATAACTAAATCAATATAAAACAATCAACACACACACACACACACACACACACCACACAACACACCATCACCACAACACTCACAACATCACCACACACACACACACACACCTCACCACAACACACGCACACACACACCATCACCACAACACACACACACCATCACCACAACACACACACACATACACACACACACAATCACCACAACACACACACCATCACACAACGACACCACAAAACACACACTACACCGATCACCACAACACACACACCTGACATTTAGTACTCACAGAGCCATCACATTAGAATTGTCCTTGAAAATCTCTGCTCTTGCACCAGAAAGTACATGGAAACAAATGATGAAACAATGGGAAGTGATTCTAACTACCCATAGATAATAACAATTAATGAAATGCCACCCTCTGTAACACTGACAAAGACATAATCAAAAATAACGTCAAAGATTTAAATATAAAAGAGGCCAATAGGGAGAAGTTTTAAAAGTATCCTTGCTGCATACAATACAAACAGCTTAGATCTGATAATCTTGACCAATTTATTCCACATTTACAAGCAAATAGTACCTAAGCAGCGCAATTATCATTCCCATCATTAAATCACTTAAATCAAAAAAGTGTATTCAGGAACGATTGTGCGACACCTGCCTTGTGAAGAAGCAGAGACTAAACAAGCGCTAATAGTTCAAAATATTATCTAAAAAAGTAAGACACAGAAAACCATGAAAAAACAGAACAGACCAAAAAATATAGCAACATGGTCATAGCTCAAGCAAAGCGACAAAAATGGTCATCATTTTGTTCCAGTGACATATCAAGGTCATACAGATCTTAAAAAAGAGTGAACAAGATTTCATGAAAAGAAAAAAGGTGTGACTTTAACCACTTGTCCGATTAAGCTAAAAAACAACGATTACCATCCAATGCACAAGGCTGAGCTTTTGCAGATATGTTCTTCAGAACCATGCGTATTGAAGGCGTCTGGCACTTAAAGTAGTAGGAAGGTACAGAAAAGTCTAAGAAAACAAAAAAGAATAGGAAACCACTTCTAATAACACTGAATACATTAATGGAAGGGGTCGCTGCGACTCACCGAATATGATCCAACAATCAATGAGTAAAGATGTATTACATTCTCTTCCTAATAAGAAAACTCTGTTGGATTAGATTGCCATAACCCAATGAAAGCTTACACATTTACCAGAAAAATTCATTTTTCTATTACATAAACTTTTTCAAAAGTGTTGGTAACTGAAAGTAATAATGCCATTTAACTGGAAGCAGTCAATCATTGTTCCCATTCAAAAAGCTAGGAAAGCCCCAAAATGACAAAACTAGTTACAACGCCATAGCACAGACCTTCTAACACAGGTAAGGCTAATGGAGCGAATCATTCCGAAAGAAGGATTGTGTATTATTGTCAGAAAAATAAGGTATTCCCATTCAATCAAGCAGGCTTCAAAAGGCAGATCTGCAATTGATAATCTAGTTAAACTAACCACACAAGTCAAACAACAGTTTGCAAGAAGAAAAAATTTACTTGCAACATTTTTTGATGTCAGAAAAGCCTACGACCAAGTCTGGCATGCTAAATTACTGCATAAACTGAAGACTATTGGATTATCTGGGCATGTTTATTATTATATCAAAAGCTTTTTATGTAACAGAAGTATACAAGTGAGAGTAGGGAATACATATTCACACTCTAGGTCTCTCCATATGGGTTTACCACAGGGTTCTGTTATAGCCCCTTTTCTGTTTAATATACTGTTATATGATCTACCCACAAACATGTCTCTAAAGATTTCATCCTAGTAACAATATGCTGATGATATATGTATGTGGTTGAATGTCGCTATGAAGCGCAGAACAACAAGAGGATGATTCATTTTTATACCAGAAAGATTTATTCAAAAAGAGTTAGATAATTTATATAAATATTTTTTTGAAAAATGGTCCTGACATTTTTTTCCACAGACAAAACACACATATGTTTTTACATGGCTGTGATCCAGTACTACCACAAGTTTAGGATTGGAGGGGAGCTTAATTTAGTTACCACAATTACTGTCAAATTTTTAGGCATCTTACTTACCCCATCAAAATGACTTGGGAATGCTCATATTGGATACATTTTAACAAAAAAGCGAGAGGAAAATGTATTAATTTTCTTAAAATGGTTACCAGACAGTCTTGGGGGCAAGATAGGTCACTCATGAAATGCTTAGCTACGTCACTTGTACGGTCCAAGTGTTTATGGACAAGATGTCTTCTTTAGTGCTCCTAATTATTTTTATGAAAAATACCCAAAGTGGTTAGACTGTAAAGGATAATTACTTGCACTTGGTGTACCATTCCACACCTCCACCATAGCAAACTTAAATGAAATTGGGGAACTTCCCCTAGCTGAATACCGACAACTTTCATGTTGCCAGATATGTTTACGCAGGCACAAAACAAATGATAACTTTGTTTCTAGTGAAATAGAAGCTCGAAGGCAAAAACAAAATTTATCCTAAAAAGGGGCTAGACATATTTCGTTGTTTAAGCCTATGGGCTACTTATGTTTCAGAACCCTTTTTTCCAAAATCTGAACTTTAATCATTATGAATTTGAAATGCAGAATGAAGAATATAGAAGTTTGTGCCATGCCCTTCGTGGGAAATAAAGAAAGCAAATTTTGATATAGATGTACTAATGAAAGAAAGAACGGAAAACCAAATATCATTGGTTGCAGATATCCAATCACATATTGAAACTACGTATTCTGACAACTTAAAAGTATATACAGGATTGGCGTCAGTTTTAGAAAATAATGCAGCTGGGTTCAGCTTCGTCATACCAGCTCTAATAACAGAAGAAATCATACTTCTTGGTAAACATTCATTCAATATTTACAGCTGTAACCTGTTGCAATTCTTATACTCTTAAACTTTATTCTTGATTTTTGTTGTTCCCATCATTCCTATCTTACTTGTGTAGACTCTAAGTCGGTACTGTTATGCTTCAAATCCGCAAATTCCAAGAAAGTATCTAGATCATTTTTGAAATTAAATATGTCAATACACCTTATTAAGTTTAAGAGGTATTTGTGTCTCCTTTTGTTGGGTACCTTCGCACGTTGGAGGTTGTTTCAAATGATGGGCTGACAGAGCTGCAAAAAGGGGGGCAAGACATCACTTTGGATTCGACAGAACTGCATGTTCCATTATCTCTTCAGGCCCCCCGGAGGGATAACCGTTGTTAGATCAACATCGTTGGAGTAAGTGGAGAGATTCAGATCAACTCAAGGAACGATCTTTTTAATGAGTTGCCAGACTATATGGCCTTATTTCTTGTTATCCTTCTCAAACCACATTTAAGTATTCGCAAATACGAGAAGATTTAATACACTATATATTAGAAATAAATAATTAAATGCATTTAAACAAAATTTTGTAAAAAATGTCAGGTGTCTCTGTGGGGAACATATTTCCATCCACTCACAGCATATTTGAGTGTCAATTGTGGGAAACCTTTTTTTACCCACGTTTTGTGAGCAGTCTGTTGGAAAACAGTATTTAAAATCCCATAAATTAGCCTTTGCCATTGTTAAATGTCTATTGCAAGCCCCTCATTAGAGTATTTGTGTAGTTACTGTTTTTTTATTTCATAGGTATTTCATGTTAACAATTTGTTGATAAATTTTTACTCATGTTTAAGATCCCCCCCCCCCTTTTTTTTTTTTTTTTTTTTTTTTTTTTTTTTTAGTTGCATGAAATATACCAACACACATGTTACCTATCATGCTTTTCTCTTTCCATTCCCTTCTTGTTTTATACTTCCTTTCATTTTCCTACATTCCCTCGTCTAATATCACTAAAGAGTGAACAGACGTTAAAATTGAAGACATCATACAACAACAACTCCTCTCGTCATTTCCATCCCTACACATAGACTCACACACACATCACCAAACCACACACACAGAGTTCCCCCTACCACACGCACCTCATCACCTCCACCCGCACCCCACTCACCCCTCACCCCCCCCCCACACAACACACACAACACTACTTATACACACACAGAGACATCCTCTTCCTTTCCAGCCCTACACATAGACACACACACACACACACCACACATTCATAGAGACACACACAACACAGCCATCCTTCTTCCTTTCCCATCCCTACACATAGACACACACACATACCACATAACACACAGAGCCACTCTCTATTCCTTTCCCTTACCTACACATAGAGACACCACACACAACTACCATCAGCACACCCACAAACACACACACACACACTCCCTCTCTTCATTTCCCATCCTAACACATAGACACACACACAAAATGCTTTTTCCATATCACCCATACTCAATTCTCTTCACGCTGCTCAACGGACTGTCGGTCAGTGTGGAAGCATCTCGCTGAAAACACTGCTGTCAAAGGCAAGGAAGGGAAGGGGGGTGGGGGGGGGGGTGGGAGGGGGAAAAGCCCATACTTAGTGCATCTGTCATGCACTGCCACGTCACACTCGAGTGTTCGCCTTACACTCACACAAAGGAAGCCAAGTTAATCGGGAAGGGGTAAAGAGGAAATGAATATGCGTCTGTAAAATTTTCTTTTGGAAATGTCAAAAAGGATAGCGATTTTTTTTTTTTTTTTAAATCTGTCAAACCCCAATTTAGAAAAGCAAGATTGATGTAGGACTGAAAGAAAAGGGGAGAGAGGAGAAGAGAGAGAGAGAGAGAGAAAAGAGAGAAGGGGAAGAAAGAAGAAAGAGAGACAGAAAAGACAGACAGAAAACAGAGGAGGACAGAAGCGCAGAGACCGAAATAGAGAGATAGAAAAAAAAGACAGAAAAAGCATAGAAAAAAACACGTGACATGCAGCAGATCGACAGGCAGACGCACAAACACCAGAAGCAAAGGGGCGGGGGGAAAGGCAAAAAGACAAAACAGGCAGGCTTTTCGACAGACAGTTAGACATACAGACAGACAGGCAACGCTGACGACTGAAAGGCGGCAAAGGCAAGCGGGAACAACAAAGAAACAGATAGAAACACGAGACGAAAAAGGAAAGATGCGAACAGAAACGTGAGGAAATTGTGCCATGGAAAAAGGGTTTTTGTTTCCCGAGTGTTTTTTGAGAGAAAGGGGGAAGAGAAGAAGAGAGAGAGAGAGAGAAGAAGAGAGAGAGTTTGGGGAATAGGGAAGTTGGGTAGAGGAGAAAAGAAAAAGACAGACACAGAAGGCATGTAGACAGAAGACAGAGACAAACAGAGCAACAGACACAAAGAACAAGAGAAACTGAAAAAGAAACAGCAAGATAACAAGCAACAAAACACACAAAACCCCGTAACAAATAACAAAACAACAACAAAACCCACAAATAAAAAAAATTTAAAAAACTAAACAAATAACAACAACAAAAAACAACAACAACGAAACACTAGGAACAAGTACAACAAAAGGTAATAAATAGCGCAAGACCAAACAAAAACCACAAGAAGAGCAAGAAAGAAGACAGAAAAAGCAGAGAAAGCAGGGGGAATAGATTTCGACGCAGGTAATTGCATTTCGATTTTGATCTTCCGTTCAGTTTCTCAGGAAATTATTGCCCCCACGCAAAGCCTACACGCTTGTATCGCTACATCCTTGTGTTGTTATGTTGTTACATAAAAAAGACACTTTTTTAAAAGAGAAAGACGTGCACACACAGACACACAGACACACACACACACACACACACACACATACACACACGCACACACACGCGCGCGCGCACGGGGACGGGATAGCCTAGTGGTTAGAACATTGCGCTCGCAATCTAACAGCCCGGTTCGATTCCCGTTCAAGGGGATATTTTCCCCTGGAGTTAACATCAGTGCCGACTCCACTCTCCCCAAAATTTCTTCGAATGAGACTATAAACCGAGGCCCCGTGTGCGAACGCACGCAGAACATCTTGCGCACACGTTAAAATCCTGTTCCGCTTTTCGGAAGAGTAGGCTATTGTGTGCCGGTGGGAGAGGATGACACAATTTACAAAACTGCATACACATTGGGACTGAATAAAAAAAAAAACCCACATAAATGCTTATTCCATTATCCTCGAAAAATACAATAATAGTAAGAAGAAGAAGAAGAAGAAGAATTATGATGATGATGATGATGATGATGATGATGATGATGATGATAATAGTAATAATAATAATAACAATAATCAACAAAAAACACGCACGCAAAACACACACACACACACACACACGCACACACACAAACACAAGCACACACACACACACACACACGCACACACACACACGCACTACGCACACACCACACACACACCACAAACACAAACACACACACACGCACGCACGCTTGCATTCAAGCACAGACACGTGCAACCTTCTCCCTAAACCCTAACCTGCCCCTCTCCTTCTCTGCCTCTGCTTTCAAAACTATCCCCGAAGTCGGAATGTAGCCACCTTAATCGTAGGCAAAAGTGACCGCACCCGCAAAATCTCTTGGAACTCTAACCAAGGACAGGAAAGATATATAAAACAAGAAACATAAAAAGCAAAGGCAATAATAAAAAAAACAAAAACAACAAGAACAAATAACCAAAAAACTCTATCTATATAGACAGATGTGTAGGCGCACACGATATTGCATTGTTGTTGTTGTTGTTTTATTATACCACTTCAAGTCACGGCGGTTTTCTCTGTTTTCTCGGGTGGAGCGCGTCGCCACATAAGCAGCGCCAACCAATATATATATATATGTGTGTGTGTGTGTGTGTGTGTGTGTGTGTGTGTGTGTGTGTGTGTGTGTGTGTGTGTTTGCTTCCCTATCAGATCGGCTTTTTTTCTACAGAATTGTGCCAGAGACAGGTCTCTTGTTGCCGTGCACTAAATACATGTGTGTAAATACAAGGGACCTCGGTGTATCGTCTCATCTGAAAGACTAGCACCCAGACGACCACTCATGGTCTGATGGATGGGGAAAAGTTTTGGGTGCAATCTAGGATCGACCCGGGCTTTTCGCTTTCAAGGCATGCGCGCTTTACCTCTAGACCACTGATCTACATGCTCCTAATCGTTAGTAACGCCAGGACATACGCACAGACTCAGAGGAGGGGAGAGAGATGGAGAGAGAGAGAGAGAGAGAGGATGAGAGAGGAGATGAGAGAGAGAGGAGGAGTCGCTTTTGTCTTAAAGGGGTTTTGCGAGTTGCTTCCCCTCGATTGGTTTTTCTCACTTTTGCTTCTTAAGTTTGTGGTGTGGTGTGTGTGTGTGTGTGTTTTGTTGTTTTCTTCAATTTAACGTCTATTCACATTAAGTGATATTAGACACTAGTGTGTGTGTGTGTGTGTGTGTGCGCGCGCGCGAGTGTGCGTGCGTGCGAGCATTTGTGTGTATGTGTGTGTGTGCATAAGAGACAAACAGATAAACAGACAGACAGAAAGCACGAGCATAAAACACAAATCAAGTACTGGAGGAGTAAAGTAGTTTTGCGTCGTTGATATAGATGACACAGAATCACGCAGCAATTGTGAGACGCTTCATCGTTGACATTGTAAGATTATGCAGAAGGGCAAAACTGTTGCAAACTATATTTTAAGCCGATGAAACGTGGCGTATGTGAGATAATACAATCGCAGTAAGATCTTAAAAACTGAAAAGACAAACACAACGAAATCTAAAAGCAACAAGTATGAACCAGCATTCACACATACACACAAACGCGCACGCACGCACGCTCACACACACACACACACACGAACGCACACACACACACGCATACACGCACACAAAACTCACTCTCTCTCTCTCTCTCTCTCTCTCTCTCTCTCTCTCTCTCTCTCTCTCTCTCTCCACACACCACACACACACACCAAAACAAAGAAATACTGAAACAAACAAACAAATGACAAACCGCACCACAAACTAAAAGTGAATTTCACATAATTTCCTCGCGCTTTATACTCTGTATCGGACCAGATCAAATTCCCCGCAAAATTTGACTCGTAAGAGGGTTTTTTGTTTGTTTTCCAATCGAATTATTTATCTTCTGAAAGATTATGCTGATACAGTATTTGTCTTCCTCATTTTTTGGGGGGATGAGATTAGAAATCGAGCTCCAATAAATAAATAAAAAAAGCACAAGCATAACAATTTTTGCTATTATTATTATATTCTTCTTTTAAAAAAACAACATTTTTACGACACTCCTTCGCGTATTTATTGATACATTCGATGACCGTTAATTTTTTTTTGTAGGACATGGCATTTTCTTTGAGCTTTTCATCCCAACACTCTCTATCCCCCTTTCAGTCAACATCTTCCTAGTCAGTCAGCCAGTAGGCTTGTAGCTTAAAATGTGTCGGCAGGTACAAATCGAAAGGACAAGCATGTAAACTTAAGAGCCGCCCGATAAAACCCCGATCGATAAGACTGACTCTCTGCCTCCCTCCTTCCCTCCCTCTGTCTGTCTGGCATTAAGTGCTGCTGCTGATGCTGCTTCTACTGATGATGCTGATACTGATGATTCTGGATGGGATGATGAGTCTGAGAGACGGGGATGACTGACGGACAGAGAGATAGGCAGGTAGATGTATAGATAGATAGATAGATGACTGACTGACAACGACAGACAGCGACACACACCTTTTACACACACACACACCC
>CM054153.1:23251229-23276229 GCA_028751875.1 Rapana venosa | reverse complement strand
GTGTGTATGTGTCTGTGTGTGCATGTGTGCGTGCGCGCGTATATATATATATATGTATATATCTATCTATCTATCTATCTATCTATCTATATATATATATATATATGTGTGTGTGTGTGTGTGTGCGTGTGTATGTGTGTGTGTGTGTGATAAGACAAGTCTGATGGCAAGAGCAAAATATCAAAACAGAATGTTACAGCACTCCCAAACTATTCACGATCACATATAATAATGAAATAACCCTTAATCCATAAAGAAAAAAGCGCGCGCACACACACACATACACACATATGCGAGAAAGAAAGAAAGAAGGAAAGAGGGGAGAGAGAGAGAGAGAGAGAGAGAGAGAGAGAGAGAGTGAGAGAGAGAGAGAGAGAGAAAGAGAGAGTGAGAGATAGGAGAGAGAGAGAGTGAGTGAGAGAGAGAGAGAGAAGAGAGAGAGAGAGAGAGAGAGAGAGAGAGAGAGAGAGAGAGAGAGAGAGAGAGAAGAGAAAGAGAGAAGAGAAAGAGAGTGAGAGAGAGAAAGAGAGTGAGAGAGAGAGTGAGGAGAGAGAGAGAGAGAGAGAGAGAGAGAGAGAGAGAGAGAGAGAGAGAGAGAGAGAGAGAGAGAGAGAGAGAGAGAGAGAGAGAGAGAGATGGATGGATGACAGAAAACGATGAAGAGGTCTAGACAGCGCTGAGCAGAAGAAAAGATACAGAAATAATCTGTTGTTGCTTTTCTTCCTTAGTTTATCTTTCTAACTGTTTCTTTTTCTTTTTAGTCTATATGTTATTCTGATTAATCTGTGTACTCTTCTTCTTCCTATTCCTTTTCTCCGTAATCTCTCTCTCTCTCTCTCTCTCTCTCTCTCTCTCTCTCTCTCTCTCCTTCTCTCTCTCTCTCTCTCTCTCTCTCTCTCTCTCTCTCTCTCTCTTCCTCCTCTCCCTTGCTCTCTGTATTAACCTGTCTGAGTGTCAAGCTATCTGTCAGTACATCTGTCTCTGTGTCCGCCTCTTTCTCTGTCTCTCTGCCTGTCTGTCTGTCTGTTTGTCTCTCTCTCTCTTTCTTTCTGATATGAAATCTAATCATCATTAAAAGATTTGAATCCAAAAAAACCCATGAGATTAATATTGTGATGAACAAATCATAGAAATCAGAAAAAATAACTACATGTTACTGGATTAATATTTGTGATCCTCAGAATGTGACAGAAAATAACACGCGAGCGCGCCAGAGAGAGGAGAGAGAGAGAGAGAGAGGAGGAGAGAGGAGAGAGAGAGAGAGAGAGAGAGAGAGAGAGAGAGAGAAGAGAGAGAGAGAGAGAGAGAGAAGAGAGAGAGAGAGAGAGAGAGAGAGAGAGAGAAGAAAGAGAGAGAGAGAGAGAGAGAGAGAGAGAGAGAGAGAGAGAGAGAGCGCACGTGTGTGTCTGTGTGTGTGTGTGTGTCCGCGCACGCGCGTGTGTATGATCAGGGAGGCGGAAAGGAAGGACAGAAATACTGTGACGAGGATGAAGAAAATTAACCCCCAATGCGTTTTTGCCCCCGCACACTGTCATATTAATTAAACATCCTGTTCGCTGCCCTTATTTGTGTCTGTGCTTTATTCCTGTTGTGATTAGTGTCCCTGCTTCATGCATATGTGTTAGTGTGTTCTTGTGTGTGTGTGCGTCCGATTGCGTGCGTGCGTGCGTGCATGCATATGTGTGTGTGTGTGTGTGTGTCCGTCCGTCTGTCCGTTTTTCCATGTTGGTGATTTTTTTTCATCAAGGGCAAAAACTCATCAAATAAATGATTTTACATTGAAGGATTATGTCCCTTCAGAGGCAAATAAACGAACACGGAAATCTGCCTGCGCTCAACATAAACATTCCATATTAACTTATCTATTGTCCTGATCAGAATGAAAGTATATCGTGTTACCATTCTGCCTTATTAATTAATTAAGCAAACAATCAATCAATCGATTAACTAAGTAATCAATATAGTATCCTGATCAGAATAAAATATGTAGTGTTACCATTCTGCCTTATTAATTAATTGATCAATCAATCAATCAATTAATCAATCAATACATGAATTCATTCCTTAATTTATTCATTCATTCACTGTTTCATTCTCTCTCTCACTCTGCGTGCGTGCGTGCATGCACGCGCGCACGCGAGTGTGTGTGTTGTTGTGTGTGTGTGTGTGTGAGATAAAACAGATCTGATGGCAAGCAAAATATCAAACTAGAATGCTACCTTTCCCCCAAAATATCCATAATCACGTACAAATACGCGTACACACACACATGCGTGCACGCGCGCGTATGTAATTATCTACAAAACACATATGTGAGAGAGAACACTGAAAAGTTTTATTGTACTTCAGCCTTAGGCCACATGGTTAGTGTTCAGAGAGAGAGAGAGAGAGAGAGAGAGAGAGAGAGGAGAGAGAGAGAGAGAGAGAGAGAGAGAGAGAGAGAGAGAGAGAGAGAGAGAGAGAGAGAGAGAGAGAGAGAGAGAGAGAGAGAGAGAGAGAAAGGAATCGATGAAGGATTGTACGAAGCACTGAGTGGATGCAGAATTTTTTTTTAAATGTCTTATTTCCTTTTATTGAGTCTATCTTTCTAATTGTTTCTTCTTCTTTCAGTCTGTATGGTAATCTAATCAATCTGTGCGCCCTTCTTCTTCCTATTTCCTTTCTTCATACTCTCTCTCTCTCTCTCTCTCTCTCTCTCTCTCTCTCTCTCTCTCTCCTCTGACCATCCCACCCTCCTCCCCCCCTACGCTGTATTTGTATCCAGCATTCTTTGTCCCTGTCTCTCTTTGACTCTCTCGCGCTCCCTTGCTCTTTGTCTGTCTGCCTGTCTGTTTCTGTTTGTCTGTCTGTCTGTCTCTCTCTCTCTCACTCTCTCTCTGTGTCTCTCTCTACACCCCCCCCCCCTCTCTCTCTCCGATCTGGAATCTAATCATCATTAAAAGATTTGAATCAAAAACAAAATGGAGATTAATAATTATTGTGATGAACAAATCATAGAAATCACGAAAAAATAAACTACACGTTACTGGATTAATAGCTGTGATCCTCAGAATATGACAGAAACAAACGAAAGTGTGTGTGTGTGTCTGCGTGTTTGTATGTGTGGTTTGTATAATTGTGTGTGTGTGTGTGTGTGTGTGTGTGTGTGTGTGTGTGTGTGTGTGCGCGCGCGCGCGCTCGCGTATGATCAGGAAAGCGGAAAGGAAGGAAAGAAATACTGTGACAAGGATAAACAAAACTAACACACAATGCGTTTTTCCCTGCACTCTGTCATATTAATTTGACATCCTGTTCGCTGCCGTTCTTTGTGTCTGTCTTTTTTCCTGTTGTAATTAATGTCCCTGCTTCATGCATGTGTGTTAATAATAATAATAATAATAATAATAATAATAATATATGGAATTTATATAGCGCTGAATCTTGTAAAAAAACAAACAAATCGAAGCGCTTGCACTCAATCATTTACAGGCATGCAACTCTCCTTAAACATAATGAGCAACAGATTTCAAATCCATGCGCGCGCACTACGCACGCACACGCACGCACACATACACACACACACACACACGCACGCACGCACGCACACACACACACACACCCACACACACACACACACACACACACACACACACACACACACACATACACGGAACAACACTTAGAAGGTGAAAGATGCTGTTGAAAATTAGGGACAGATATGTGGGGGGAAAGTCTCAGGTAGGAAATAAGTGTGTTTTGAGGCTGGATTTGAAGGAATCAATCATTGTTAGTGTGTTCCTGTGTGTGTGTGGTGTGTGTGTGTGTGTGTGTGTGTGTGTTGTGTGTATGTATGTGTGTGTGTTTATGTGTATGTAAGTATGCATGTGTGTGTGTGTGTGTGTGTGTGTGTGTGTGTGTGTGTGTGTGTGTGTGTGTGTGTGGCTGTATGTGTGTTTGTTTGTGGCTCTGTGTATGTGTTTGTGTGTGTGTGTTTGTGTGTTTGTGTGTGTGGTCAATAAAATAATATTTGTTAAAAACACTTTTGGCACTTGCATTAGCAGATCTTCATAGCAAAAACAAAATGACGTCTTACACAGAGAGAGAGAGAGAGAGAGAGAGAGAGAGAGAGAGAGAGAGAGAGAGAGAGAGAGAGAGAGAGAGAGAGAGACAGAGACAGAGACAGACAGACAGACAGACAGACAGAGAGGGAGAGAGATATAGTGTGTGCGACAACTATGTGCATATGTTTTTTAAAAATAAATGATTTTGTTATTCGTTTCTACCGGAACACAATGGTCCATTTTTCTGAAAGGTGGAAAAAGTTTTAATGTTTGTGCAAGATGTTCTCCGTGCATTCAAACACGGGGCCTCAGTTTAGTCTAGAAGAACTTTCGTGGGAGTGGAGTCGGTACTGATGTTAACTCCAGAGGAAACATTTGAGCACATTACCCCTCTCTTGCGATCTTTTCCACTGGTTGCCTGTGCCACAGAGAGTGAACTATAAGATCAGTACCCTCTGTTACAAATGACTCCACGAAACAGCACCTTCCTACCTCTGTGAATGTCTTCACCTGTACACTCCTCGTTCCCTCCGCTCTGCTGCAGATACCTTGTGCGTAAGAATACCTAGATTCAACCAGTCCCCCGTTGGCCGTCGCTCATTCTCTGTTTCTGGTCCATCGATCTGGAATGACCTCCCTCTCTCCCTTCGCCAAAAGCCTTCTTATGACACTTTTAAATCCGGCCTCAAGACACATTTATTTCAAACCTAAGATTCTCCCCTCCTGTTCCATTTCATTTTTGTCCCTGCTCTCAACCGCCAAAACCCCCATCACCCAGCCAGAATGTACAACCTTTATGTGTGTGCGTGCATGCGAGCGTGTGTATATATACATTTGAATTTGTAAAAGAACAGAACAAAACAAAAGTAGTCATTGTAACTGGCTGCATGTGAATAAGTAGGATGAATGAAAACGCTTTGATTTGGGTTTTTTTGCAAGATTCAGCGCTATATAAATTCCATGTATTCTTCTTCTTCTTCTTTCTTCTTCTTGTTCTTGTTCTTGTTCTTCTTTTTCTTCTTCTTGTTCTTCTTCTTCTTCTTCTTCTTAGGGGACGGGATAGCTCAGTGGTCGGAACACTCGCTTTCCCCCAGCCAAGTTAAGCAGCGTCGAGCGTGGTTACCAGTTGGATGGGTGACCGTTTGTGCGCCTTGGCTTTAGTACAGTTCCCCCAGCTGTAAATGGGTACCTGCCCTCTTTAGGGTCAGGGAAGGTAAAGCAGCGAGGGAGAGGAGATGGGCGCCGCCCTCAATGTGCTGGCCCTAGTGAAGTGAGGTCTCTGACGCCTCGCTCCCCTACGACCTTATAGGTTATGGGACTCCTTTACCTTTACCTCCTCTTCTTCTTCTTCTTATTATTATCCCCGGAATGGGTGCCTCGGAGATGGCTCAAACCCGGACCGTCAGATCACGGGCACAACGCTCTAACCACTACGCTATCCCGGGAGCGCGCCTTCCAAGGCTGATCTAAACTAAGCAAATCTTCCCTTAGATGTTATCCATAGGGTATGGACGGCATGAACATGCCTAGCATGCACACTGCTGCATGGAGAGGGATGGGCTACGCTAAGCTTAACCTTCCCACCACACACCGTCTGAAAAATTCAGTGCAGTGCCCCAACGACTCTTCCAGGGGTGAAGGAAGAAGTCAGACAAGTCAAGTCAAGAAAGATATATTAAGTCAAGACAAGTGAAGTCCGGTCAAGTCACAAATCAAGTCAAGACAAGTCAAACCAAGTCAAAACAAGACAAATCGAGGCAAGCCAAATCAAACCAAGACAAAGTCCTTCTAACATCTATAAAAGCTTCAAAACTACACCCAAATTATCTCCCGAGAAAATAAGGAAAAAAACCCAACCCAATCCTTTTACACACCAAAACTTGTCAACACTTCAAACCCCAACATTTTCACCACCACCTCTTTGTCTCTCCCCACACACACATACTGAAGGGGAGAAAAAAAATCCATCCAATCTACTTACACACCAGCCCCTTATCATCCAGCCCCGAAACTACGAACGAAGCGTCCCCAAAATAATCCACTTGGTCCTAACTGATTGTCACTGTCGGTCGGTTACCCAGTAGTAGGTTACGACTTGACACTGTCCCTGACGGAAATCTCCCAGTATTTCTGACAGGGACCATCGGAACCGATCGTGTCTGCAGCACTTTCGGTATTCCCCAGATGGGTTCGGCAGAGAGGATTTCCTTTTTGTTGTTGTTGTTGTTGTTGTTGTGATAGCGGGTCTTTGTGAGGGATCTGTTAGACGTTCTGGTGGTGGTTTATCATCTCAGGGTGACAAGAGGGTGTGGTGTTAGTTGGGGGAGGTGGGGTGTGTGGTATTTTGATGGAAAAGCAAGACTGGGCACTATTGGTCCGAGTCATCATGTTGGGGTGTTTGTAGTTTGTTTTCAGTACGTGGAAGTAAAGGGATTTATACGGGTGGGGGGAAGGGGGTGGGGGGATGGGGGAGGGAGGGAGAGGGGACGCATACGCAGACACAGGCAGATAAACACACACACACATACACGCACACAAAAACACTGAGAGAAAGAAGCTTGCACGCACGCTCTCTCACACACATACACACAGAAGTGTACACGCACGCACGTGCACGTACGCACGTACACATACGCGCGCGCGCGCAAACACATACATGTGCGCATACACCTACATTCACACACGCACATTACCATTTTTGCTGCTATCGTTACTACCACACAACACTAACACTACACTGCACTACACTACGATATACTACACAACACCACAGACACACACCACTACCACCACCAGCTATCACCACAACAACCAACAACAACACCTAAACCTCAAAGACTATCAGGACATGTCCGAGAAATATCTCCGGGCCAACACACACTATTTTAATTTTAATTTAATTTAATTTAATTTTCTATACCACTTTAAATCAACCCTCCACACTTCCATCCCAACAGATCCTTTAACGAGTCCTTTCTTGTTCTTGTTGTTCCTCTTCTTCTTCGAACGCTCAGACAGCAACTATTGCCATCTGTCACACGAGCAAAAATGCGTTAAAAAAAATTATTTATTAAATATTTATTTTATTCTTTTATATCGAGGATAATGGAATAAGCACTTATGTGATTTTTTTTTTACATCCAGTCCCCGTCTGTATAATAATAATAATAAATGGAATTTATATATATTATTATTTGTATGCGGATTTGTGAATTCTGTCATCCGTTCCCACCGGCACACAATGGCCTACTCTTACGAAATGCGGAACAGGATTTAACGTGTGCGCAAGATGTTCTGCGTGCGTTCGCACACGGGACCTCGGTTTATAGTCTCATCCGAAGGACGTTGACGTTTGTGTTCCCGTTAAGCGCTTGCCTGTCTGACAAGTCAGTGCTCAGCGCATCCAACTTCAGCGATGGAGAGAATTGTTCTCTTTGAAGCCTTTTCTATGATTTAAAAAAAGCAGCAGCAGGAGAACGGATCAAGACTGCAGAAACACGACAAGAAGGAGGTGACCAGGAAGAAAAGGAACAAGGCAGAAACACAGAGTGGGATAGAAAAGAGGGAATTGCTGGCACAGAACTTGGTAGGGGTGCTATTTATACCGACAGACACCCTGGCATCCCTACGGGGGAGAGGAGTCCTTTCTAAACCTGTAAACGAAGTTAACCGCATCACAGCTAATACCATCTGGCATTCTATGAAGGATATCATGCGGAGTGGGACCAAGAAGCCAATATGATCAATGTATTATTTAGCACATTCAATGCGGTTGCCTGATATATTAGGCCTGCATCAGACCTGTTCTCCTGTATGGCTCGGAGACGTGGGTTTTCATAAAAAACCGTCGAACGTTTGTTGAAGAGCTGTGAAAATCGAATGCTACGCTACATGACAAAGATCAAAATAATGGAAAGACAGGATCACGAATGAAGAACTATGGAGAATGTGCAAAATTGATGATCTGAAGTATGTAGCTAGTACCAATAGACTGCGCTGGTTTGGGCACGTTCAACGGAAAGCAGACCACCACATCATAAAAAGAGCAATGAACTTCGTAGTGGATGGAAAGAGACCAAAGGGAAGACCTAGCAAGACCTGGGCTGCCTGTATTGCAGATGATCTTAGAGAAAGGGGCAAGAATAATGAGGAAGCTCAAAACAGAGGGAGATGGAGAAGGCTCATCAATGTCAAACCTCCCCTGGGAGAAACATGACAAAAAAGGAAGAAGAAGAAGAAAGCGGTTGTCCTCGGATGTCTATGATGCAACGGCGCCAGCGCTCTCGGTAGACCGAATCGTGGGTGTGTATGGTCTATGCATAGACTCAGTCAGGGTGTGGTCCAAGTACTGATTCAATAAAGGAGCTGCCTTATAGCTGGTTAGGCTTTATGCCTTCCTTGTTCACCACCACCTTACCATAATGATGTCCCTGGACCCGGTGGTGGTCGTTGGGGGTAATATTTCTTTCTTCTTGGTTTGAATGTCTATTCCCTACTAGGAGATTTCGACAGGCAAACTTTCATGATAAAACAATTAAACCAAAGGAGAGGGGGAGTATGAATGCAGTGCAGTGCCACTAAGAAAGAGTAGTGTAACTTTTCCCACTGTGGAATGATCAATGACTTCAGCAATGGATGTTATATAATATAACTATTGCTGTGATTCATATAACACTCTGAACGCCCCCTCACATTCTTAATACGTATCAATTCTCTTCTAATTCTCGTTCTAATCGTCATAGATATTCTCTTTTCAAGATACAAGTTCTGAAATTTAGAAAACGTGTGTGTGTGTGTGTGTGTGTATGTGTGTGAGTGGGTATGTGTGTGTAGGGGGGTGGGGGTGGGTGCGCGTGCACGCGCGTGTGTATGTATACGCGAAGGGGGTGGATGTGTGTGTGTGTGTGAGGATGTGTGTGTGTGTGTGTGTGTGTGTGTGAATCAATCAGGCATTCATTGACTGCGTCGTAACAAGTTTTCAGGAGAAGGGGGAATCATGTTGAGTAGTAATCTGGACAGAAAGGGGCATCTTTTAGTGTGTGAGTTTTCTTAGTTACCAGTGTCCACTGATTGCGGTTTGAGCTCGTCTGTCTTCAGTGTGTGTATGTCTGTCTTGAGGTCCTGGCTTTGATGCACAAGACATTGTCCCGTCTCCTCCTCTGCCCTTCTTTTTTCATAAATCAACCATCACAAAAAAGCAGGTACACACACACACACACACTCACACACACGCACGCACACACACACACATACACACACACACTCACATACACAGAGTTAAAACACCTGCGGCTACGAATCAACTCATCTCACGAACAGAGTCTGCTACAGGGAAAGCCAAAATAAAATGGCTATTGGTCTTTCTACTTCTTTGCACTTCCGAAGAGTGTCCAAAAGAAACACACACACATACACACACATACAACACACTCACACATAGACACACACACACGAGGATAACACACACATAAACCGAGGACCCGTGTGCGAACGCACGCAGAACATCTTGCGCACACGTTAAAATCCTGTTCCACTTTTCGTAAGAGTAGGCCATTGTGTGCCGGTGGGAACAGCAGACAGAATTTACAAAACCGCATACAAACGGGGACTGGATGTAAAAAAGCACATATAAGTGCTTATTCCATTATCCTCGACATAAAAGAATAAATAAAACAGAGTAGGCCATTGTGTGCCGGTGGGAACACATGAAAGAATTTACAAAACCGCAAACACACGGGGACTGGATATAAAAAGCATATAAGTGCTTATTCCGTTATCCTCGATATAAAAGAATTTTAAAAAAAACACACACTGCAAAGCACCCAACGACATTGCCCAGGGAGGTGGGCTAGACTAGTGGTTAGAACGTTGCACTCGCTATTTGTCGGCCTGGGATCGAGCCCAGGTTTCAGCCACCACTGATACCCCAGTTCAAGAAGATTTTTACCCTGGAGCTCACATCACTACTGACTCCACTCTCCACGGGAAGTTCTTCGGATGAGACTATAAACTGAGGTCCGGTGTGCAAACGCACGCAGAACATCTTGCGCACAAGTTAAAACCCGTTCTGCTTTTCGGAAGAGTAAGCCATGCTTGCAAGTAAGAACGAATGACAAAAATATACACAAAAAACGCATACACACTGGTGTCATGGTTAGTCATTCATCATCCCCGAAGTCGGAATGCGGCTACCTTAATGGTGGATAAAAACAGTCGCAGACGCAAACATATCCCTATTGGCGAATCTCAGAGCTTAAGCTGAGGAGCGAAAAAGAACAGAAAAACAAGAAATGTCCATTGGTTATTGTAATGCGTGTTCTTTTCAAAGGGCCATACAGTGTGCGAGAAAAACACACACACACACTACGCGCACACACACACACACACACACACACACACACACACACACACACACACACACACACACACACACACCACACCACGCACACACACACACACTACACACACACACACACACTACGCACACACACACACACACACACACACACGCACACACACACAAACACACACACACACACACACACACACACAAACACACACACCCACACTGCAAAGCAGCTAATGGAATTTGTCCATTTGTTGCTGTGACGCGTGTCCTATTTGAAGCATCATCCAATAAATCACGGACGAGAGAGAGAGAGAGGGGGGGGGGGGGGGGTGGGGTGACAAAGTTGCTGTTCATTAGTGACAGTGGCTATTGTGATGCATCCCCACTTCAAAGCATTTCGCGAATTTTGTGTTGTTTACAGCCCCACCGACCACAAAGGCCACATCAGGGCTGTCACTTTCCATCGATTTCAGCAAGTGCAATAACATTTCCACCTTCAGCTTAAAGTCAACACCATCTAATCCCTTCAAATATCCAACACGGACAATCTGAAAAAAGCCACAACAAAAAATGCATTAATAATAATAATAATAATGATAATAATAATGTATGGAACTTATACAGCGCTTAATCTTGTAAAGCAACAAATCAAAGCTCTCAGATGACTTTTCCCCCCGAGGATAATGGAATAAGCACTCATGTGCTTTTTTTTCACATCCAGTCCCCCCTTGTGTATGCGGTTTTGTAAATTTTGTCATCTGTTCCCACCGGCACACAATGGCCTACTCTTTCGAAAAGCGGAACAGGATTTAATGTGTGCGCAAGATGTTCTGCGTGCGTTCGCACACGGGACCTCGGTTTATAGTCTCATCTGAAGGACGTTGACGTTTGTGTTCCCGTTAAGCGCCTGTCTGACAAGTCAGTGTCCAGCGCATCTAACTTCAGCTATGGAGAGAAGTTATCTTTGAATCCCTGTCTATGATCAAAAAAAAACTCCAGGAGAACGGATCAAGAATTCAGCAACACGACAAGAAGGAGGTGACCAGGAAGAAAGGAAAACGGCAGAACCACAGAGAGGGATAGAAAAGAGGGAATTGCTGGCACAGAACTTGGTAGGGGTGCTATTTATACCGACAGACACCCTGGCACCCCTACGGGGGAGAGGAGTCCTTTCTAAACCTGCAAACGAAGTTAACTGCATCACAGTTAATGCCATCTCGCATTCTATGAAGGATATCAGGCGGAGTGAGACCAAGAAGCCAATCTGATCATTGTATTAGTTAGCACATTCAATGCGGTTGCCTGATATATAAGGCCTGCATCAGACCTGTTCACCTGTATGGCTCGGAGACGAGGGTTTTCACAAAAACCGTCGAACGTTTGTTGAAGAGCTGTGAAAACCAAATGCTACGCTACATGACAAAGATCAACTGGGAAGACAGGATCACGAATGAAGAACTATTGAGGATGTGCAAAGTTGATGATCTGAAGTCTGTAGCTAGTAGCAATAGACTGCGCTGGTTTGGGCACGTTCAACGGAAAGCAGACCACCACATCATAAAAAGAGCAATGAACTTCGTAGTGGATGGAAAGAGACCAAAGGGAAGACCTAGCAAGACCTGGGCTGCCTGTACTGCAGATGATCTTAGAGAAAGGGGCATAAATAAGGAGGAAGCTCAAAACAGAGAGAGATGGAGAAGGCTCATCAATGTCAAACCTCCCCTAGGAGAAACATGACAAAAAAGGAAGAAGAAGAGGAAGAATGCGGTTGTCCTCGGATGTCTATGATGCAACGGCGCCAGCGCTCTCAGTAGACCGAATCGAGGGCGTTAAAACCCGTTCTGCCTTTCGGAAGAGTAAGCCATGCGTGCAAGTAAGAAAGAATGACAAAAATATACAGAAAATGCATGCACACTGGTGTCATGTTGAGACATCATCCTCGAAGTCGGAATGCGGCTACCTTTAATGGAGGGTAACAACAATCGCAGACGCAAATATATCACTATTGGCGAATCTCAGAGCTTTAGCTGAGGAGCGAAAAAGAACAGAAAAAAAAAGAAATGTCCATTGGTTGTAATGCGCGTTCTTTTCAAAGGGCCATACAGTGTGCGAGAAAAAGAACACACACACACACACTACGCACACACCCACAAACACACCCACCCACCTACCCACACACACGACCCCCCCCCCCCCCCCCACACACACACACACTGCAAAGCAGCTAATGGAATTTGTCCATTTGTTGTTGTGACGCGTGTCCTATTTGAAGCATGATCCAATAAATCACGGACGAGAGAGGGGGACGACAAAGTTGCTGTTCATTAGTGACAGTGGCTATTGTGATGCATCCCCACTTCAAAGCATTTCATCTCGTGTTGTTTATAGTCGCACCGACCACGAAGGCCACATCAGGGCTGTCACTTTCCATCGATTTCAGCAAGTGCAATAACATTTCCACCTTCAGCTTAAAGTCAACACCATCTAATCCCTTCAAATATCCAACACGGACAAATTTGATGGAAAAGAAAAAAAAGCATTAAATGACAAAAGTTTTCCTTAATAATTTTATTCCGTAAGGCCAGCATAACCAGGCTGTGCTGAGGACGCCAACCATTCCACTTCATCTATCAATCCTAGTTTACAACACCTCCCCCCCCCACCCCCAACTTTTTCGTTCCTCGGCTAGAGCTTTACGGTTCACCAATGATGAGATTTTTGCGTATGCGACTTCCCTCCCACCCAACCCCCCACTATCTAGGTAGCCGCATTCCGACTTCAGGGATTAAAAAAAGCATCAAAAGGATGAGCACTTCAGGTTACAAAACGACCTCCAATATGCCACTCGGGTAAATGACACCGCAGGATGGACATCCCGTGCCCATCCCAGTACTTACAATTTTGCTACAATGGTCGTCAGAACTAACAATGCAAGCTAAATGTCATATATTGTGTCTGAAAAGAAAGCACTTGTAAGAAAAGGCAGGACGGTGGACTTGAGAAAGCAGAAAATAAGCAAAAACCAAAAATGATGGGTAGGCAAGGAAAAAGTCATTAAAAGAAAAACATACAGTGATAGACATTGAGAAATTTCTAGCTAACATTTTTTCAAAAGGCGGGGATGTCATTCATACGGAAAGACCCTATGGCATTTCTTCCCCCCCCCCCCCCGACCTCCTCCCCCCCTCCCTCAACCATGGGGATCCCTTCAAGGCACCATTCAGTGTAAGACAGCTGAGGGTAACAATGTGTGTATGTGTGTGTTTTACTTTTTACTTTTCCTGTTTGTGAGTGCATTTGTTTCCTTATGAAAGTGAATTTTTTTCTAAAGGATTTTGGTAAGGACTACTCTCTTGTTGCCGGCCGTGGGTTCTATTACTTGCGCTGAATGAGTGTTATACAAGGGACCTGAGTTTACTGAGGGACTGACTGTACGCGATGTTTTAGTTGTGGGGTTGGGTTTTATATCTTGATGTTGAGTCAGAACGTTTTCAAAACGTGTTTCTCTGTCTCTGTCTCTCTGTCTCTGTCTCTCTCTCTCTCTTTAGTCAGTAGAGTGCTCGAGTTCGAGTTCTCTCTCTCTTCAAAACGTGATGAAATAAAATCTGCGTATTTACACATTATCATTTTTTTTCTATTGACTTGTTTTTTTTGTCTGTACCAGTCTCCTTGTAAAAAGGTCTCTCAATTTTTTTTCTATATTATTTTCAAAGGGTATATTTCTGGGCTTTTAGTCTTCTCATTTTGTTCATCAGCTTTATCGGTAATACTCTTCCCACCCCCCCACCCCCAACCCTCCACATCCTCCCACACTGATACATTACGCCAATCCACCTCCTCCCCATTTCTACCCAACACATCAAACAACCTCACCCTGCCTGCCTCCCTCTCCTAGTTCTCATCGGGGGGGGGGGGGGGGGGGGGGGGGGGGGGGAGAAATGTACTTGCACATTGTGTCTACATCATCCTTCTCTTCTCAACTCTTCCCACTGCGCCGTTACCAAACACAAAGAAACCCGTTGTCCACGGTGAGCTCATGATTGCCTTAGACCTCAGCACCCGAAGGTCTTTACTCTGATGTAGAGAGGAGACAGGTCTGTTGGTTTACGACCATGCCGAGTGGTACTGTCTATAGCGCCGATCATATAAATTATAGCACCTTCAGTGTTCGTTTGGTTCCTATTGTGGAAGAAAAGGTTCTGCATGAAAAAGAAAAAGAAAAAAAAGGCTGAGTTTTGTGCTTGGTGCGATGGACTGAGTAGGGGTAGGGACAGGGAGGGAGAAAGAGGGAGAGAGAGAGAGGGAGGGAGGGAGAGAGAGAGAGAGAGAGAGAGAGAGAGAGAGAGAGAGAGAGAGAGAGAGAAGAGAGAGAGAGAGGAAAGAGAGAGAGAAAGGGGGGGGGGAGGGAGACAGAGAGAAAGACAGAGAGTTTGTTTCTATCGTGAAAGAAAGATTCTCCATGGAAAAGGAAAAGGCAGAGTTTTGTGCTTGGTGCGATGGAAGGGGTGGTGGAGGGACAGGGAGGGAGAAAGAGGGGGAGAGAGAGGGATAGAAAGAGAGAGAGAGAGAGAGAGAGAGAGGAGAGAGAGAGAGAGAGAGAGAGAGAAGAGAGAGCGAGAGGGAGAGAGAAAGAAAGAGAGAGAGAGAGAGAGAGAGAGATTGTTCCTATTGTGGAAGAAAAGTTTCTGCATGAAAAAGAAAGATGGCTGAGTTTTGTGTTTGGTGCGATGGAGGGAGTGGGGGAGGGATAGGGAGGGAGAAAGGGAGGGAGGGAGGGATGGATGGAGGTAGAGACACAGAGAGAGAGAGGGAGGAGAGAGAGAGAGAGAGGAGAGAGAGAGAGGAGAGAGAGAGAGGAGAGAGAGAGAGAGAGAGAGAGAGAGAGAGAGGGAGGGAGAGAGAGAGGAGAGAGAGAGAGAGAGAGAGAGAGAGAGAGAGAGAGATTGTTCCTATCGTGAAAGAGAGGTTCTCCATGGAAAAGAAAAAGGCTGAGTTTTGTGCTTGGTGCGATGGAGGGAGTGGGGGGGGGGGACAGGGAGGGAGAAAGAGGAGAGAGAGAGAGGGGGGGGAGAGAGAAAGAGAGAGAGAGGGAGAGAGAGAGAGAGAGAGAAAGAGAGAGAGAGATTGTTGCTATCGGGAAAGAAAGGTTCTGCATGGAAAAGAAAAAGGCTGAGTTTTGTGCTTGGTGCGACAGACCAGGGACAGAAGGGGGGGAGATGCACACGATCACTCCATCTGTCTTCCGCGCGCACGCGCGCGCGCGCGCGCGCGTGTGTGTGTGTGTGTTTGTGTGTGTGAAAACTTGTTTACATGGTTTTAATTTGCAGGCAGATGTGTTTAAATGTTATGTACATTAAGGTGGAGCACAGTAAAAGCTTCTCAAATCTGACATTTTCTCTTTTTTTTAAAATGTAATCTGATATTTTTTTATTATTTTTAAAATATTTAATCTGACGCCTTTTCAGTTTTTAAATTTTTTAAAAATCTGACATGTTGTCATTAAAAAAAATCTAATCAGACCATTTTTCCTTTTTTCTAAAATGATTAATCTAACGCTTTTCATTTTTTTTTCAAATCTGACACTTCTATTCTTTTTAAATGTTATCTGACACTTTATCATTTTTTCATATTTATTTAATGTGACACTTTTTCATTTTAAAAAAATCTCATTATTTCATCTGACACTTTTCTTCTTTTTAAAATATTAAATCTGTCACTTTTTTCATTAATTTTCTTTTTATTTAATCTGACACCTTGTCATGCTGGTTTGATGTTGTATTTCATTTACCTGTTTATTAAAGCACACAAGATGATTACGGCTTCAGTGAACAAAACTTGGCATACTTCATGATCTGACCTGTTCTCATTCTCTGTCTGTCTGTCTGTCTCTCTCTCTCTGTGTCTCTCTTTCCCTCCCCCTGTCTTTTTCTGTTTCCTCACCCCACCTCTCTCTCACTCTCTATTTTCTCACTGCCTTTTTCTGATTCTCTCCTCCTCTCTCTCTCCTCTCTGTCTCTCTCTCTCTCTCTCACACACACACACACACACACACACAACTCACTCACTCACTCTCTCTCATTTAGACAACTCCAATCATTAACAATCTTCAAAAGTCATTTTTTCATCCACTTAATGCATCAAAAATAAAAATCCACAATTGATCTGTTGGAAACAAAGTAAATATATCCTCCCTTGCATTATACCAAATTATCCTCTCTCTCTCTCTCTCTCTCTCTCTCTCTCTCTCTCTCTCTCTCTCTCTCTCTCTCTCTTCTCTTCTCTCTCTCTCTTCTCTGTGTAACTGACATTAGTGAGCTTGCTTTGAATTATAATGTGTGTGTGTGTGTGTGCCCTTGCTTGTTTTGATTTTGTTAACAATGAACTTGTCTGAGTTTTCCCCCTTAAAATGAAGTTTGGGTTGTATTTTGTTGTTAATGCAGAATGGTATGGATTGTTAATTTGCAATGTTCTGTTGGACAATTTCATTACTTCTGTGGACTTTTGTATCAATTCTAATAATGTGTATATAGGATTGCGCATGCATGAATATGTGTGTGTGTATATGTGTGTGTATGTGTGTATGTGTGTGTCAGTGAGTAGTAATGAGCGCCCATTCACAGTGTGTGCAGATGAGAGCGGAAAGAAAGCAGTTCTGTGTGTTTATTGTTGAAATAGCTGATGTTAGACTGGTCATTTTTCTTGATGCTTTGTGGCTTGCTGTCTTCGTACATCAAATAATGTTTATTTCCTGGTTTTGTCTGTACAAATGTACGGTTATGATATTTTGATAATTATGACATGTGTCTATTATCTTGTATGTGAGGAAATGTCTTGCGAATGGATATGTATCCAGGATGTGTGTGTGTGTGTGTGTGTGTGTGTGTGTGTGTGTGTGTGTGTGTATTATGTGTGTGTGAGTGTGTATGTGTGAGAGAGTGTGTGTGTGTGTTGCTGGTGTGCATGCGTGGCTATACGTGCGTAAGTGTGTGTGTATGTGTGTGTATGTGTGTGTGTGTGCACGCGCGCGCGCGCACGCTTGCATTTAGTCTGGACTTTTGGGGGGTTGTTGTTTGTTTAGGGGAGGGGGTGTTGGGAAGGGGAGTGTTTTGTGGGTCTTTTTTTTCTTGTTTAATTGGTTTTGTTTATTCATTTGATTTTTCGATTTCTTGATTTTTCACTAATTGAATGGGAGTTTGAGTGAAATATTTCATTGTTATTTGAAATGATCTTGTTTGTTAATTAATTGATTTATAATTATGTGTAACAAGTATGTGTACCATTTGACAATGTGTAGATGTTTATCTTTATGACTTACTAAGTTTGGTTGTGTTATTTTTCTTGGCTCTGTTGTTGTTCTTGTTCTTGTTGTTGTTGTCTGTCTGTTTTTCTCTTTTTTATCATCTTTGTTGGTTTGGTTTTTCCTTCTCTTTTGTTTGTTTGTTTGTTTGTTTTGGTTAAGGTTTTTTGGGGGGTGGGGGTGGGGGTGGGGTATTTTTATGGTTTTCTTTTATTTGCTTGCTTTGGGGGGGGGGGGGGGTTGTTGGGGGGGGGGGGGGAGCTGTTTGAAAAGAGTTATTTCCCTTGTTTTTATTGTGAGACTGTATAAGTATTGGGTTATTATTATTAAGATGTATCCCTAACGGGCGGGGACTGGATGTAAAAAAGCACATGTGTGCTTATTCATTATCCTCGAAATAAAAGAATTTGTCATTGTCATTGTCATTGTCATTGTCATCGTCTCTCTCTCTCTCTCTCTCTCTCTCTCTCTCTCTCTCTCTCTCTCTCTCTCTCTTTCCACTACCGAAGTCTCCAAAATGATGAGGACAAGTCCTAAACTCTAACTGAGCCAAAATAAACTCGCTGCTCAGTGGCATCCCCTTTATTTTCGGTCCAACAAACTCCTACCAAGAGCGCTTTGCCAATCTGTGATTAATTACAGTCGCAATAAATCACAACTGTTGTCATCGTGTATTCTGCGAAGGACACCATGCAGGCAGAATGTTTACTTGCAGCCGACTGAATCGAAAATATCAGCACTGTTATTGAAAGTGTGTTTGGTCTGCAGAGACGAGACGGCATCAAGAGCTTAATAGACAATGCTGTGGGGATGTTGATTGTATTCTCTCTCTGTGTCTGTCTATCTCTCTGTCTGTGTCTCTCTGTCTGTGTCTCTCTGTCTCTCTGTCTCTGTCTCTCTGTCTCTCTCTCTGTTTATTCAAGAATGGTCAGGAACTATAAGAGATCGAGATAGATATCAACCATATAGATAATTTAAGACTTTATTCGTAAAAGAAAGTTATGTTCTAGATATGGAAAATTATTGTTTTCGTGTTGCCATCACGCAGTTGAGGTTTAATGTACTCCAACTTAATAACAATGTACATCGCTATAGCGAATCTATTCATGATAAATTCTGTCCATTTTGTAAAAATCAGATCGAAAATGAAAAACATTTTGTGTTATTTTGTGCTACGTTTGAAGATTTAAGGGTCAAATTTCTAAAAGAGTCAAAAGAACTTCCTCTGCACATGTTACTTAGAGCCACTGATCCTATCCACAGATACAATTTATCTAGATACGTGTTTCATGCAAGCAATAGGCGAAGAAAATACTTTAAGTCTACAAGGTAACCAATCCTATGATGTACGTCTGTTAAACCACTTAAACATTTTCACCTTTGTTTATATCGCGTATTATCAAGAATTCGTGGCATAACATGATCATGATTTTCTGTATCTCCCCCTTTTATACTAATGTCTATGACTGATCATTTCAGTATATGTGAAATGTAAACTGTGATTTGATAACTATCCTTAAAATTTGAACCGTAGTAGGTATGAGATGTATATGATTTTCAGTTAACCAATGATTGTAGAATATAGATAGGTGCTGCTAAATAAAATATTTTCCTATTTTCTTTTCTATATTGTATTGTGGCCTAAGGCCAATGTGCAATTAAATCATTTCACAGTTTCAGAGAGAGTTTCTCACTCTCTCTCTGAAACACTTTATTGAAAAACTGCTACAATTTGATATACTCAATATGGATGATTTTTCTTAGATAGCATCTTCTCTCTATGATTGGGTTATGGTTGATTTAAGGTTTATAATCATGTAATTTTCTTCTGTATTCAGTCATAAATTGTTATTGACATAATCTTTTTGTATGAGTTCGCTATGTATATTTGTGTGCATTTCTTCTTTAATCAGTCATAAATCATTATTTGTTTGTGCATTTGCTTTCCCAGTGATATGAATGAACTCACTGTTCCATCCTGAGCCCAACAAATGTATATGTGGTCCAAGGCCAATGTACATTAAATCATTTCAGAGTTCAGAGTTCTCTCTCTCTCTCTCCCTGTCTCTCTCTCTCTCTCTGTCTCTCTCGCTCGCTCTCTGTTTAAGAAGCAATGTGCTTATCTATTTACTCTCATTTTGAGTTCGAGTTCTCTCCCTCTCTCTGTGTCTGTCTGTCTCTTTCTCTCTGTGTAAAGAAGCCATGCGCTTATCCATTTACACTCAATAAACATTTTGAGTTCGAGTTCTCTCCCTCTATCTGTCTGTCTGTCTCTCTCTGTCTCTCTCTCTGTATAGAAGCCCTGTGCTTATCCATTTACTCTCAATAAACATTTCGAGTTCGAGTTTGAGTTCTCTGTGTGTGTGTGTGTGTGCGTGTGTGTGTGTGTGTGTGTTGTGTGTGTGTGTGTGTGTGTGTGTGTGTTGTGGTGTGTGTGTATTTGTCTGCCTGTCTGTCTGTGTCTGTGGACAAAAAAGTCAAACAGTCTTAGGTTCAATTCCACCCCAACACACACACACTCTCTCTCTGTCTCTCTCTTTAATATATCCGTTAAGGGCGGGGACTGGATGTAAAAAAGCACATTGGTGCTTATTCATTATCCTCGAAATAAAACAATTTGTCATTTGTCTGTCTGGCCTCACCCAGGGTGTATACAAACCCTGATTCAACAAAAGTTGCTGGGTTATATTAAAGGCTGTGTTCCTTTTGTTTGTGACAACTGATTTATTTTGGCAGCTGTGTTAAACAGCAGTGTCGGGGAAAGGAAATGTATTTTATTCTGCGAATTTTTTCTTTTCGGTTGTTTGTTTTCACTGATGTGGCCTAAGTTTCAACTCCCATTACCATACTATGGTATTCTGCTGTACAGGACTACACCCCTAAAATACACACGCACGCACCCAGACACACACACACACACACACACACACACAACACACACACACACACACACACACACACACACACACACATAATCCAGGTGCTAATGCATCATGAAATACAAAACCTCATTTAAAGCTTTTTCGTGAATCCTTCGGTAAATGCTCGGTCATTTTGTGTGTGTGTGTACGTGTGTGCGTGTGCGTGTGTGTGTGTGTGTGTGTGTGTGTGTGTGTGTGTGTGTGTGTGTGTGTGTAACCACAACCCAGCCTACAACGCTGACATGGGTTACGGCATGATTCATACTTTTTTTTTTAATCATCTGATTTTCTGTATGCGGACACAAACTAAGGGGAATCAAGGCATTCTGCACATTACTGGACACCGAAGATGGCCGAAATATCCTGCACACTTTATCCTCCAGCACGCGCTGTCGAGAACTGAACCAGAGACCGCCGGAGATCTCTCCGGATCATCGGGACTACGCACCACAGCAATGAAGCGAACCGCCACTCCATCACCCAAGCAAATAACCGAGCCAACACCGAACCAACCCAAGACTTGAGTCATTGCCTTCAACAGCTTCATGAATGAATGATGTCCCACTGGGCCAATCCCACCTCTTTGTCTGCAGAAAATAGAATAAAACAGGAGTGTGTGCGTGCCTTGTAAAAGTGTCAGCTGAGCAGTTTACAGCTGGCTGGCTGTAAGGTACTGCGGCTGTAGTTCACTGGCTGTAAGGTATGTTTCTATCAAAGGAATCAGACAGGGTGTGTGTGTGTGTGTGACTGGGTGACTGGTTTGTTGGTCATGGTACTGCTGCCGGAAAATAATGTCTTGGTCTCTTCTTTTTTTCGTGTTGAAAAGTCTTGTTCTGTTTCTGGTAACGTAGGGCAATCTCAGCTGATAGTAAGCATTTTTAATGAAAAAAACAAATTCAGCCTTTATGATTTTATATTTTTGTTGTCGAGTCAGGATGTTTTTAAAAGGTTCCCTTCCATACCCCCCCCCAAAAAAAACAACAACAACAACAAACAAACAAACAAAAAACAACAACAAAACAACCCACCACCAAACAAACAAAACAACAAAAAAGAAAAACAACACCAAAATCCACCATCACCGACAAAAAAACAGAGAAAATGTGTCCAACTTTCAGTTTTGCGCAAGTGATACCACTCTGTATGTTTTTGCTTTTCTTTTTTGCTGTTTGGCTTGAAACAGCTTTTGTAAATAGCTAATGGCCAAAACACAAGTATATGACAGCACATCAGGCCAAAAAAAAATCCACCTATAGCTTACTTCATTCCCGGTACCCACACAGAAATTCAGTAACGCTACTTGCTTGTATCGGTTGTTGTTTTTGTGGGTTATTTCCGGTTGCTCGTTATGGGTTATTTGTATCTGCCTGTATGCGTTTGAGATGAAGTGCCTCAGGCGGATCCTGAACATCACCTACAGAGACCGCAAAACCAATGACTACGTCTGGCAGCAGATCGAGGCACTGGCTGGCAAACAAGAACCATTGCTAGATACAGTCAAACGGAGGAAACTGAAGTGGTGTGGCCACACAACAAGGCATAACAGCCTGTCAAAGACAGTCCTGCAGGGAATGGTGGAAGGAGCAAGGAGGCAGGGACGACCACGCAAAAGCTGGATATCCAACATCAAGGAGTGGACCGGCCTCACTGTACCAAACCTCCTGAAAACAGCCCAGGACAGAACCATTTGGCGGTCCACTTGCAGCGTCCGTGCGGGTACCCCAACGGTCGTCCCGACCAAGGGATGAGTGAGTGAGTGAGTGTATGCGTATTGGTGTCTCCATCTCTATGTCCTCTACACTGTCTAGTGTTATCCCTGTTTCCAGGGGTATACTCGACTGCCCTTTAGCAAAGTCTTCGTTCAAGTTATAGCGAGGGCCATCAGGGACTAAAGAAGCCTCAATTTCTTTTACCTATCAATTTCTATGCTTCGGATGAGACTATAAACCGAGGCCCCGTGTGCGAACGCACGCAGAACATCTTGCGCACACGTTAAATCTTGTTCCGCTTTTCGTAAGAGTAGGCCATTGTGCGCTGGTGGGAACAGATGACAGAATTTACAAAACCGCAAACATACGGAGACTGGATGTAAAAAAAAGCACATGAGTGCTTATTCCATTATCCTCGATATAAAAGAATAGAATACATACAAAATAAAAATAAAATAAAATAACCTTCATGGTGTGGACGTTGTTGTGGGCTTGTTTTTATGATGATGTTGCATGGTTTGTTCTTATCTTGATACATCTATCCCTTGCATTGTTTTTGTTTTGTTCTATTTTCATTGTTTTTGTTTTCTGGGTTTTTTTGTTCCTGATAATGTCATACTATAAACACGCTAGGCTTATTTTATTTTCAATATGATGTAATTTTATTAAGCTGCGGCCTATTTCTACACATCTACCTTCGAGTATTTGATTTAATTTTGCCTTATTCATTTATTTCTTTTATATCGAGGATAATGGAATAAACACTCAGGCGCTTTTTTTTTTCACATCCCTCCCCGTTTGTATGCAGTTTTGCAAATTCTGTCATCTGTTCCTACCGGCAGTCAATGGCCTACTTTTTAGAAAAGCTGAACAGGATTTAATATGCGCGCAAGATGTTCTGCGTGCTATTTTATACGCTGATGCTTGCTATACTATCACTTCATGCGTTGCTGCTACGGTGTTTCGATCAAACACCATTCTGTGTAAACTTGTGAAAAAATGTCTTCTTTCTTCTATAGCTTACTGTTCCTATTTCTTTTCCCATTTTATCTAACCATTCGTGACAAAAGTCTTTATCACTCTGTCTCTTTCTGTCCTCCCACACGGACGCACTTTAACAAACCCACCTGTCCTCGTTCTACCTAATACTCTTAACCGGATCTTGCCTGCCCACCTATACCTCTCCCTGTCTCACAGTACAGACCAAAAAAAATGTCCTGCACATTTCGTTATCACCCCTTCTCATTTTCCACTGCCCGGTATAAGGGACCAAAAGCGCGCGGTTCCTGTTAGCGTATGATTGCCTTACCTCAGTACCCAAAAAAGGCATTTACGCTGCTGATCAGAGAGGAAACAGACCTCTTTGTGTATGTCCTTGGCCACTGGTACCAACCACTGCATAGGCCGATCACCTTGGGAGTTCTTACTGTGGAGGTAGTCCTTAACTGGAAAGAAAGCAGGAATTTTTGTTTTGCAGGAACCAGGATTGGGGATGGGTGGTAGGGGAGGGAGGGGGCTGGGGAGGGAGGGAGGGAGGGATGGAGGGGGGAGAGAGAGAGAGGGCATCTTGCACACCCGTTAATTAAACGCTGTTCCGCCTTTTTGGAAGAGTAAGCTACTTGTGCCAGTGGTTACAAAATGACAAATCCACATGCACATCCTTGAAATTACCCCCAAGACAAAGAAGTCATCCTTGAAATTACTCTGAAGACAAGGAAGTCATCCTTGAAATTACCACAAGACAAAAAAGCCATCCTTGAAATTACTACAAGACAAAAAAGCCATCTTTGAAATTACTTCCAAGACAAATAAGTCATCCTTGAAATTACTTCCAAGACAAAAGCCATCCTTGAAATTAGTCTCAAGAGAAAGAAATCATCCTTGAAATTACTCAAAGACAGAGAAGCCCTCCTTGGAATTACTCCTAGACAGAGAAAATACTCCATTAAACTAACTCTTACACAGAGATGCTCTCTTTGAAATAACTCCATGACAGAGACGCAATAAAGTCCAGCTACTTTTTTCTGGTAACTTTAGTAATGACAGACATTCATATCTAACACGATATAACATGGCACAAACTGGTTTGACATGGCATGGAAAAAAATGCCTTCCGTGAGTATACATTGTTCTATTGTCCGCTTCAGCAAAAAGCATTCCTACATGAACGGTAGCCGTCTATGTTTGATACGCATTTATACTTTCACGTTCAATCTATCCCGTCGACCGTGGGGGCACCAATGAAGATTTTGCAACCAGCTTCCTCCACTCCCCGCAGTCCTCTGCTTTCCGTAGCAATTCGTTCCACTCAAGGCCAGTCAGTTCACTCTCTGATGTTGTCTTCCCATCGTTTTCTCTGTCTGCCTCTTCGTCTCCCTCCTTGTACTGTTCCCTGTAGCACAGTCTTAGCCAGTCCAGATGTTCGTGTGACGTGCCCGTACCACTTAAGTTTGCGTCAGTTCACTGAAGTCATGAGCTATGGTCCTACGGCGTTTTTTGATTCTGGTTTTCATTTCCTCATAAGTGATGTGATCTCTGTTATAAGACAACCTGAATATCGACAAAACCAGCACTGTTCTCAACGGCTTCTTGCAAAAGTGTGACGTGTTGCACCACCCGATGTACGATCTTTTCTTTCTCGCTAGGCTTTTTTCAGATAAGGACAGGACGCCCGGATAGGACCA
>CM054153.1:23236229-23246229 GCA_028751875.1 Rapana venosa | reverse complement strand
AGTTTTCGAATTCAGGTCTTTGTAGTTTTTACACGGTATTCGGGTCTGAAAGTTTCTTTTAATAAATTTTGCGTAAAAACTTTATGCAGTTTTTGTGATAAGTAAGTAGTATCTGCTTACATTTGATTGAACTAAGTGAAGTGGAGGTGCTAATAAGCTGATAGTACGACATACACGTTTTGATCGGGGTAGTGATGGTAGTAGAGGTCGGCTTTTTCTTTTTTTAGGAAGAAAAGTTTCAGATATTGATATTAACAACTTCTCTCTGGTTTCGATATGATTTGTTTCCTGTAGTGACTCATGAATTGCGAGGAAAAAAACCTATTCCTAGCAGTTTTGAATTAGAAAAAAATCTACCCCCGAAACATTTTGCCAATCTGATGTAGGAATAGTTTGATTGATGATATGTATTGATTATTTTCAAGCATGGATAACACATGCGCCTTAAAATCCTGTCTGCAGTGGATTTACGACATATCCAGAAGACGTAAGGGCGTAACTCTGTACTAAAACAAGAGTGGTTTTTGCTTTTGTTATCAAACTTTGGCAAACTGACAAAATCGTATGTCGCAGTGTCTGAGTTACACAAGGGGGTGAAGGCAGCGGGAGGGAGGGAGGGAAGAACATTCTGGCTCAAAATTGCATAATAGCGGGTATTTCTGGTCCCCTTCTGACGACTGTCTTGTTGTGCTGGCCATATACGTCATCGTCGTAGCTGCTGACGTCACGATGCCGTTCTGTTCTGTTCTTATGGAAGGTGAGCCAGAACTGTTTATCTATTGTGTTTAGTATAGTGCATGTTGTTTTTCTGTGATCTTTTTTCCCCCTTTCAGTCATCACTTTTGTATTCATGTGTATCTGTTTTGTTGTCATCTTTTTGGCTTTTCTGTCCATCTTTCTTGTTGGTTTTTGTGGGTTTTTGGTTGATTGTTTGTTTCGGTCGAGCAGAGTGGTTTTTATTGCATGAAGATCAATGATAATGGGGGTGACGTACTGATGCTGCCATGGAAGTGCATGTGCTTTGAGACTACTTGACAGGGTTATACTCTACGCTTACTATCCAAATATATTCCGGCGTTAACCGGGCCCGAGAGATACAGACACCTGCAGTACTGCTCTCGAACTCGCATCCGCAACTTCTTTACTGTGTTTAGTATGGTACAGGCTGTTTGTATGATCCTTTTTCCCCATTTAGTCTTCACTTTTGTATTCATGTGTATCTGTCTTGTTGCCATATTTTGGCTTTTCTGTCCCATCTTTCTTGTTGGGTTAATTTGTTGTTCTTAGTTGACTTGTTTTGTCGCACAGTTTAAGTCTGAGATGTAAAAATTGACGAGGTGACACCCCTGATTTGGCCTCTGTGGTCGGCGGGGCTATAAACAACAGGGTTGGATTGGATTGCTTGTTTTGGTCTAGCTCAGTCGTTTTATTAAATGATGATCAATGAGGGTGGATGACGTACTGATGCTGCCATGGAAGTGCATGTGCTTTGAGACTACTTGACAGGGTTGTACTCTACGCTTACTATCACAATATATCTCGGCGTCAAACCGGGCTCGAGAGATACAGACACTTGCAGTGTTGGTCAGGTAATTAAATTTTGATCAACACTCGTAAATTCGCATCCGTAACTTCTTTACTGTGTTTGTTGTATGATATTGTTTTCCATTTAGTCATTACTTTTGTATTCATGTCTGTCTTTTTGCTATTTTTGTCGGCCTTTTTGTCCATTTTTCGTACTGTTATTTATTTGTTTAGTTGGGGTTTTTTGTGGTCTACCTCAGTCCTTTGGTTTGTCAATGTCTTCTTTTCTCTTTCATTTCATTCTAGATGTTTTATGGCAAGTTGTACTGAGTGAACTTTTTCTTTTGACTTCAACATTTTCCGCCTAGATATGTCCGTCTTAAAAAAAAAAAAGTCTGGAACATTTCAATATATCATCATAGTCATTTTCGACATCTAACAAACCCACACATGCGTCTGGGTGTTTTTTAAAAGTTTTTTTTCTTTCCTGTCTGCCTTCTGGGCCATTTTCTGCTTTCTGGTCTCAGTTTTCTGTGGGGATGGGTGGGGTGGGTGGATACAAAATAACTTTTTTCACTTTACCGAAAGTTTGATGATTAATTGTATCCTCATTGTAGATAAGATTGCAGTTCAGAAATGTGTTACTGCAGTAAATTTATTTATTAAGTCTGTCCAGGTTTTTCTCTCTCTATTTTTTTGCCTGTCTGTCTCTCTGTGTATTCATCCGTTTTGTCTTTCTCTCTGCATGCGTCTCTGTTTACCTGCTGATTGATTGGACTGTCTTTCCATTAGGTGACAACCTGATTGTCTGTCTGTGTTTGTCTTTCTCTCAGCTTCTTGTCTCTCTTGATCAGTTGTTTGGGTTCTTCTGCTGAAGATGTATTGCTAGTCTGTTGTCTTTATACATGTGCCGTCTTTAGTTTGTTTGTCTGTCTTTCCCCTGTTATTATCCTTTTTCTTTCTTTCATTCGTTGTGTCTTTTTTTGTGTATGTCCGGCGTCCTGTGTGCATGGCTTATAAATTAATCAATCAATCATCAATCAATCCTTTCAATCATTCAACAAAGTCACATCATCGTCATTCTATAATGTGTTAGTTTGTATGTATGTTGTATGTATTATACTTATTTCTATCTTCTATCTACAACATCCATCTATCTATCCATCTTTGTCAGCACCCAGCATCGTCGATCGATCGTCAATAACTACCTACCATCATCATCTATCATCATCTATCATCTATCTATCTATCTATCTATCTATATCATGTATCTATGTATCTACCTATATCTATCTATTTATCTATCTATCTACCTATCTCTATCTATCATCCATCTATCATCCACCACCCTATCCACCGATGATCTATCTACCTACCTACCTACCTATCTATCTATCTATCTATCTATTATCTATCTAGCTATCTATTTATCTATCAATCACTATTTACCTACCTATCTAATCCATCTACCATATCCATCCATCCATCACCATCCATTCATCCATCCATCCATCCATCCATCCATCCATCCACCATCATCCTATCCATCCATCCATCCATCCATCCATCCATCCATCCATCTATCTATCTATCTATCTATCTATCTATCTATCTATCTATCTATCTATCTATCTATCTATCTATCTATCTATCTATCTATTCATCTGTCTGTCTATCTCTGTGAAGAGCTGGACAGCAGAAAGCCATCAGAGAAGAAGCCCTTCTCCAACAAGTGTTTTTGGCCCTACCTTAACTTCTTGCTCTCTGGAGAATAAGCTGAGCTGCACCCAGGCAATGACCTCTGGCCGGGTACTTCCCTGCACTCCTTCAGTTTTTCCTTCCCACACTCCGGCTTTAAACTCCTGCTCTCGGGATTTTGGACTTCTCTCGGCCATGTCACTTCTTTACAGTCAGATAAAAGGAAACGTCAATTGATGATACGGATTTTCTTTGGTTTAAGAGGTAATCTTTTGTTCCTTCTTGAGCATATTCAATTTAAACATTTTTCAGTTGCTCTGCCATTGCTTTTGGGGGCTTCGGTGTCATCTTTCTCCCAGAACCTTGAGAACTGTTTCATAAGATCATCGAAATGTATTGCCACAAAATAATATTCTTGCTTCAACTTTTCACAGCGAGAGCTTTGGTTTGAAAGACGTATAATTATCTGTGGATCCGTGCTCACTTGTGTGTGTGTGTGTGTGTGTGTGTGTGTGTGTGTGTGTGTGTGTGTGTGTGTGTGTGTGTGTGCGTGCGTGTGCGCGCGCGCGTGTGTGTATGTGTGTTTCCCAGTAAGGTAAGGACCAGAGGAAAAGCAGCATATTATAACAATAATAATAATAATAATAATAACAACAAATGGAATTTATATAGCGCTGTATCTTGCAGAGGCAAATCAAAGCCCTTGCACTCAACTCATTCTTACCCAATCATACAACCAGTTCCAACATGTCCAAATGTGCATGCACGCACGCACGCACACACACACACACACACACACACACACACACACACACACACACACACACACACAGGTCACACACCCTGGCAGGGCGATATAATTAAAGTCCTTACCTCATACCTATAGAAATAATTATAAGGACTTATGGTAGATTAACTTCACTGATCAGTTGATTAACTGAATGATTTATCAACCTGCGTGTTCACTTATTCATTACTTTAAATAAAAAAAATTAGCGCCCTAATCCCCAAGTCACACATCGCATTTTACCATTTTTTTGCAGTAGCGAGAACAGCAGGATCTTCTTAGAATTATAGCCATAGTCAGTACAATGACACGGAATTAACAGCTCAACTATAAGGAACGAGTCAGTATCAAGACTAAAGCTTAACCAAAAGCGAAATAAAAGCGAGCAAAATAAAAAAGCAGAAACGAAAAAAACCACAAAACACCACACAAAGAAACAGTGGAAAGCAATAGTAAAACTCTTAGAAGGCTTACAAAAAAAAAATATATATATATATATTCTCGTTCTCCCACCCACACGACCGCAGCTAATCGAAATCTTTCGAAATCTTGTTGGTTTTTTTAAAAAATCATCCTCCTCAACTTCCTTCTTGTCCACCCCCTTTCTCTCTCTCTCTCTCTCTCTCTCTCTCTCTCTCTCTCTCTCTCGCTCTCTCTCTCTCTCTCTCGCTGTGTGTGTGTGTGTGTGTGTGTGTGTGAAAGCTAGCTAGCTAGCTAGCTAGCTAGCTAGCTAGCTAGCTAGCTAGCTAGCTAGAGAGAGAGAGAGAGAGAGAGAGAGAGAGAGAGAGAGAGAGAGAGAGAGAGAGAGAGAGAGAGAGAGAGAGAGAGAGTTTGTGCATTTGTGGGCGCGCGCGCGCATGTGGTGTGTGTGTATGTGTGTGCATGCGTGAGTGCGCGCATGTGTGAATGTGAGTGTGTGTGTGCGTGTGAGCGCGCGTGTTTGTGTGAGTGTGTGCGCGTACGCGCGCGCACGTTGAGTGTATATAGGGGTGAGGGAGGTAGCAAGTTCCATATGGGGTGAGAACAATGCAACAACAAACAAATAATGCTGTATCTTTTTTTTGTTTTTTGCTGCCATTCCTGGGAATAAACGTTTTCAAATTATTTCTACTCGTCTCCTTATGGATTTCCTTTTCTTCCCGCTTTCAGCTTTCTTCTTCATTCGTTTTTCTTTGTTCTTCTCCTTCCGTGTGTTTCTGTCTCCTTTTTCTCCTCTCCTCCTTTTTTCTTCTCCTCCTCATTCTTCCTTTTTGTCTTCTTTCTCCGCCTCCTCCATGTCTTCTTCTCTTCTTTCCAATTCTCTTCTCTTTCTTCTTCTTCTTCTTCTTCTTCTTCTTCTCCTTCTTCTCCTTTACCTTCTTCTCTTTCTTATCATCCCACTCTTCTGTTTTAGTCTTCTACCATCTTCTTTTCTTCACATACCTTCTTTTTTCTTTATTTCTTTACTTTTCTGTACTTTCTGTCTGTCTGTCTTTGTTTTTTCTTTCTTACTTACTTTCTTCATTTTCTCATTCTTCTTGTCTTCCTCTCCCTTCTCTGCCTTCCTCCTTCTCCTCTTCCTTACTTCCTGACTATCCATCTTTCTTTCTCTTTTTTGGTTCGCTTTTTCTTCTTTTCTCTCTTTTCTTTCTCTCTTTTGCCTTTATCTCTCTTTTGTTCGTTTCAATTCTTTTTTTAAAAACTTTCGTTCTTTCTTTCTTTCTTCAACTCCCAATTTCCCCCTGAATTTTCTTAATCCCATCACCTCCGTTCCTTCTCTCATCACGACCTATTTTCTACCCCCACTCTCCTTATTTTCTTTTCTCATTTTCAATCCTCTCTCCTCCTCCTCTCTCTCTCTCTCTCTCTCTCTCTCTCTCTCTCTCTCTCTCTCTCTCTCTCTCTCTCTCTCTCTCTCTCTCTTCATCCTTCGGATGAGACTATAAACCGAGGCCCCGTGTGCGAACGCACGCAGAACGTCTTGCGCACACGTTAAATCCTGTTCCGCTTTTCGCAAGAGTAGGCCATTGTGTGCCGGTGGGAACAGATGACAGAATTCACAAAACCGCATACACACGGGGACTGGATGTAAAAAAAGCACAAAAAGTGCTTATTCAATTATCCTCGATATAAAAGAATAAATAAATAAATAAATAAAAACCATAAAATCCTCGATATAAAAGAATAATTTTTTTTAAATCTCTCTCGCTCGCTCTCTCGCTCTCTCTCTCGCGCGCTCTCTCTCTCTCTCGCTCTCTCTCTCCCTACCTCTCTACCCGCCCCCCCTCTCTCCCCCATTTCCAAATGATGAAACAGCGTCGTACGTGCGACCCATGACAACCAGGAACTGTCAATTCTGGCTGGTTAAGTCAGCGGCGGTTTTACGCCGGCAGCAAGGCAAGGACAAAGAGACGTGAACCGACTTTCAAACTGGTCCGAATCGCGCGACAAACGAATTAGCTGTCTTATGAAAGTGCAAATGGCGAGGTTAGGGATATTTTTTCTGTTTCTGTTTTTCTCTCTCTCTCTCTCCTCTCTCTCTCTCTCCTGAGTTCTGAGTTTCCTCTCTCTCTCTCTCTCTCTCTCTCTCTCTCTCTCTCTCTCTCTCTCTCTCTCCTCTCTCTCTCTCTCTCTCTCTCTCTCTCTCTCTCTCTCTCTCCCCTCTGGAATCTGATTGTGATGGGTCAATGTACGAGTAATGGTCTAGGAAAGTGTTTTTTAGTCTTAGGACTATGGTCGGCGGGGCTATAATTATAAACAACAGGATTGGATTAGATAGGTTTCTCTCTTTCATTTTCATTTGTATCGCGGTAGATTTTCTATGCGTGAAATTCGGGCTGCTCTTCCCAAGGGAGAGCGCCGCATCGCCACAAGAACAGCGCCACCTATTTTTTTCTTTCTTTTTCTGTCTGTAACTGTATTTGTTTTCTAATCACACTAGTTGCTTTTTGTTTTTCTACAAAGTTTGGTCGAATGATTAAGTTTCAGTTTAAGGTTTCTTTGTGGTTGAGTGATGAGTTGCTGTTATTGTTTATGATGGTGGTGGTGGTGGTGGTGGTGGTGATGGGGTTTGTTGCTGTTGTGGTAGTTGTTTTTGTGTGCGCGTGTGTGTGAGTCATTACTTTTAATGCCTGCGAATGTGTGTGTGTGTGTGTGTGTGTGTGTGTGTGTGTGTGTGTGTGTGTGTGTGTGTGCGTGCGTGTGCGTGAGAGAGAGAGAGAGAGAGAGAGAGAGAGAGAGAGAGAGACAGATAGACAGAGACAGAAACAGAAACAGAGAGAGGCAGACAGACAGACCCTTACAATCACACATCGTCAAAACTGACAGACGTATAGAAACACAGAAATATATCTCGGCAATCGCATTTCTGGTGTGATATTCCCACAAATTAGACGCCAAGTGGAACAAATCAACAAACTTGTGTAAATCTATTGGTTAGGAAATCATGGGCTGTAATTTTGATTCCTAACAACACCTGATGGAGTCATGCGAGGGTTTTTGTTTGTTTGTTCGTTTGCTTTTTTACAATTTTCCAAAGCAACATGTATCCATATCGGCCAATGGCTTAGCCCACTTTGTGTATAACATTGTGAATATAAACCTTCACTAGATAAAAATACGCATGTAAAAGACTCTGTAATACATGCCATTTGTGTGTACAGCGAACACACGAAAACATTCATGCTGAACATGCACCCAAAGCCTCACCACCGCATAAGCGCTATGTATTTAGTCGAGCAACCGCATTTTCCAGGAATTCCAAGAAATGAAAGACACTGCACCAAATGCGATGGCGGTGATCTTGATGATAAATTTTTAATACATTTGTCTTAAATCAACCATTGTGCAACGATTCTTGGAAAAGGCCACTCCATAAGTATTCAAATACTTTAAAATGTAAACATTATTTTCTTTGATAAATGGAAAATGATTTTCAATTCATTAATACATTTCGAAACAACATATAGAACATTTCAATAAAATCTAAAATTCAAACAGAAAAAAAAATCGCTATTTTTCTTTCGTAATAATATCACGATGACATACTGCGATTGAAAACCGCCTGCTAATTGAAGCTATTCAGTTATAATTTTGGCTTTTTGTCTTCTATAGTCTTCCATATCCCTAGAGGCCATGATTCAAAGAAATTATACCCAAAGAATTAAAGGGATCAACAGATTAAAGAATCTGGAAAAAAAACACCCGATGATATCTTGTTGGATAATGGTATACACAACGCATATTATGAAATACCCCGCACACAATGACACCCCCTCCCTCCGCACCCCCCCCCCCCCCTCTCACCCCCCCCCCCCCCCCCACACACACACAACCACCCCCCTTTGAGAAAATCAAACACTGTGACTGAAAATTGAAATAAGGTAAAAAGGTAAAGGAGTCCCATAACCTATAAGGTCGTAGGGGAGCGAGGCGTCAGAGACCTCACTTGTCTAGGGGCCAGCACATTGAGGGCGGCGCCCATCTCCTCTCCCTCGCTGCTTTACCTTCCCTGACCCTAAAGAGGGCAGGTACCCATTTACAGCTGGGTGAACTGGGGGAACTGTACTGAAGCCAAGGCGCGCAAACGGTCACCCATCCAAGTGGTAACCACGCTCGACGCTGCTTAACTTGGCTGGGGGAAAGCGAGTGCTCCGACCACTGAGCTATCCCGTCAGCTAAATAGCCAGCTAGCAGTAGTTCTATTAATCAACATTAAGTCAGGATCAGACAGACAGTAAAGGTCCAAACCAGATTGTTCCATTTCCGTCTGTCCCCCCTCTAACCTCACAGGACTGGCTTCTTGTCTGCTCTGTTGGCTTTGCTAAGGTCGGCTAAAGCGGGAACCTCATTACAGCCATACAAACACGCACGCGTGTCACGTCGGCGCACGTGCGCGCGTACGCATTTACGCACACGCACGTGCGCGCACTGGCACACACTAAATCTCTCTGTCTGTCTCTGTCTCTCTCTCTGTCTGTCTGCCTTTCTCTCTCTCATAGACGGGACAACGGGATATATAGGGGGACGGGATAACCTAGTGGTTAGAACAATGCGCTCGCAATCTGACGACCCGGATTCGATACCCGTTCAAGGGGATATTTTGTCCTGGAGTTAACATCAGTGCAGACTCCACTCTCCCCAAAAGTCCTTCGGATGAGACTATAAACCGAGGTCCCGTGTGCGAACGCACGCAGAACATCTTGCGCATACGTTAAATCCTGTTTCGCTTTTCGTAAGAGTAGGCCATTTTTTGCCGATGGGAACAGATGACAGAATTTACAAAACTGCATACACACGGGGACTTGATGTAAAAAAGCACCTGAGTGCTTACTCCATTATCCTCGATATAAAAGAATGAATAAATAAATAAATGAATAAATAGATGTACATTTACATTCATTTTAGTGCGCGCGTGCGTCTTCTACAGAAATAAGTACGTGTATTTTGTACGTTTGTTTCCCATTTCTTTTTCTTCTGTTTTTTTTCGTGGGGTGGGGTGCGGGGGGGGGGGGGGGATAAAAATGGGCTGCAAACAAGTTTTGAACAAAGTACAAGGTTGCGTGTAGTTTGGTGTTTTTTTGGTGTGGTTTTTTTTGGAAATAAGATCAACATACTCGTAAATATTATGCTTGCTTGCCTGCCTGCCTGCCTATCAGCATTCTGTCTGTCTGCCTGCCTGTCTGCTTGCCTGTCCGTCTGTCTCTTTGCCTAACCGTCTGTCTGCCTGCCTGTCTGTCTGTCTGCCTAACCGTCTGTCTGCCTGCCTGCCTGCCTGCTTGTCTGTCCGTTTGTCTGCCTACCTGACTGCTTGTCTGTCCATCTGTCTGCCTACCTGCCTGCTTGTTTGTCCATCTGTCTGTGTGTGTGTTCCTGAATGCATCCCTCTCGCTAATGATTTTCTTTGATTTCGGCGATGGTGGTGTCCATTTTCTGTCCTATGATCAAAAGGCCTCTTGGCTTTTCGTGTGTGTGTGTGCGTTCATGTGTGTGTATGGGTGTCTTTGCTAATGC
>CM054153.1:23221229-23231229 GCA_028751875.1 Rapana venosa | reverse complement strand
CGCTGAAACCCGTTCTGCCTTTTTGGAAGCGTAAGCCATTCGTGCTGGCAAGAACTGATGACAAATGACCTAAATAAAAGACACCCGTATGCACACTGGTGTTGTGTTTAAACAACATCTCTGAAGTGTGAATGCGGCTACCTAAATGGTAGGCAAAAACGGTCGTCGTACACGCAAAACTTTCACCATTGGTGAACCACGGAGCTCTAGCTGAGGAACAACCCCCCTACACACACACACACCCAGACACAGACACAACACACACACGCATACACACACACACACGCTCACACACACACACACATATATAATTATACGGGATAGTCTATTAGGTTAGAGCATTGTGCTCGCAATCTGACGACCCGGGTTCGACTTCCGTTCAAGGGGATATTTTCCCCTGGAGTTAACATCAGTGCAGACTCCACTCTCCCCGTAAAGTCCTTCGGATGAGACTATAAACCGAGGCCCCGTTTGCGAACGCATACAGAACATCTTGCGTACAAATACTGTTCCGCTTTTCGAAAGAATAGGGTCATTGTGTGCCGGTAGGAACAGATGATAAAATTTACAAACCGGCATAACACGGGTACTGGATGTAAAAAAAGCACATGCGAGCTTATTCAATTATCCTCAATATAAAAGAATAAATAAATAAACACACACAATTTTGTTTCCTTTTTTTCGCGGTTTTTCTTCTTCTTCTACGTCGGTGTCACCGTTTTCTCCTAACTTTTTTATCTTTTTTTTCTTTTCTCGTTTTTTCTTCTTCTCTTCGATTTTTATTTCTCTTGATGTTCTTTTGTTTTTTCCATAGGCGCTTTTAATCATAGCTTATGATGTAGATTTTATCCTCACGATGCAGTTGGGGTTTTTTTTGGTCATCATTCTCGAGGTAGTAGGTATTGCACGTTCTTTCTTTATCTTGTTTTCAAATCCCTGAGTGGCATTTGATGCTGGTGGGGTGTTTTTATTTTATCTTATTCCCCACCCCCCTTTTGTGCTTAAAAAAAAATCTTTCGTTTTTATCATTTTTCATGTTATTTCGTTTATTCTTTGTTCAATATTTCTTTCTCGTTTTCGTTCTTTCACTAACTCTCTTTATTCTTTCTTTCTTTTTCACTTATTCGTTCATTTGTAGTCTCTTTTTCATTTCCCTTTAATGTGGTCCCCTTTTCATATCCTTCCCCGATTAACTCATTATTCGGCTCTATCCCTGTTTGTCCATGTGAGTCTGTCCGTGTGTGTGTGTGTGTGTGTGAGTGTGTGTGTGTGTGTGTGTCCGTGTGTGTGTGTGTGTGTGTGTGAGTGTGTGTGTGTGTGTGTGTGTGTGTGTGTGTGTGGTGTGTGGTGTGTTGTGGGTGGGTGTCTGTGTACTGTGAGAGTGTCTGTGTGTGTGTACTGTGAGTGCGTGTGTATGCGTTTGTGCGCGCGCGCGCGGGTGCACACCTGCGTGTACGCGTGTGTGTATGCTTGCGCGTGTGTATGTCCATCTCAGTGTCTGTCTATGAATGTAAGTATACATGTGTGTACGTGCGAATGTGTGTATGTATGCATGCATGTGTGCGTATGTAGTGTTTGGCTGTCTGTCTCAATCTATCTATGTACGTGTACTGAAAAGCCTTCACTAACCGTGCATGGGATTGTAGGATTCTCCTGATTCTACTTTACCCCTGTCAGTAAAAGTCTTTATTAGGATGCTGCAAAAGTTTGTGTTGTCCTTAAAGCTCGTCTGAGAAACCGATCACAGCTAACACCCACGCTCTCTAATCCTCTTTAAAAAACAAAAAAGGAATTTCCCCTCTGCAAGTCTGTTTGTTTGCCCTTGAGAAAAGGTTTAGTTTCATTTATTTTCTTTCCAGTTACAACTCTCTTCCTGTCGCAGAGAGGCTTTTTATGTACGCTAAATGTCCTTCGGATGAGACTATAAACCGAGGCCCCGTGTGCGAACGCATGCAGAACACCTTGCGCACAGGTTAAATCCTGTTCCGCTTTTCGAAAGAGTAGGCTATTGTGTGCCGGTGGGAACAGATGACAAAATTTACAAAACCGCATACACACGGGGACTGGCTGTAGAAAAAGCACACGAGTGCTTATTTCATTGTCCTCGATATTTAAAAAAAAAGTCATCTGAGCGCTTTGATTTGTTGCTGTACAAGATTTATGCATGGCCTACTTTTGAGACAGGTGGAACACGTTTTCATGTGTGTGCAAGATGCTTTACGTATGTTTTACACACAGACCTCAGTTTATAGCTTCATCCGAAGGACTTACTGGGGGTGGGGGGTGGGGGAGAGTGCAGTCAGTACTGATGTTAACTACAGGGGGGAATCCCCATTGAACGGTGGTGGCTCGAACCCGGGCTGTCAAATCACAAGCGCAACTCTCTGACCACTAGGCCTTCCTCTACCCCCCAACCCTCGTCCTGAATTGTCCTACAATTCTGAGTATTCATATTGGGTTGGGGTCTTTTGGGGGGTGGGGGTTCGGGGGGTGGGGGGGGTAAAGGGTGAAGGGTTTCATCATATTTTCTGCAACAGTATGAAGTGTTAACCCCAAGTTCATAACCTTGATACAAGGAGGAGGGAGGAGGGAGGGAGAGAGAAAGAGAGAGAGAGAGGAGAATGCGAAAGTTTTATTCATTATTGCCCTTGGCCCCTCATGAAGGGTTGTGTGTATATCATCAACATCCAAAACATGTGAGAGAGAGAGAGAGAGAGAGAGAGAGAGAGAGAGAGAGAGAGAGAGAGAGAGACAGACAGACAGACAGACAGAAAGAAAGAAAAGAGAGAGAGAGAGAGAGAGAGAGAGAGAGAGAGAGAGAGAGAGAGAGAGAGAGTTCAGACTTTTACTGTACATTGGCCTAGGCCACAATACAGAAGAACGATGGGCATACAGTGGGGCATAATATATGAGATAAGTTTTGTAAACATGAATGAGAGAGAGAGGAGAGAGAGACAGAGACAGAGACAGACAGAGAGAGAGAGGAGAGAGGAAAGACAGAGAGAGAGAGGAGAGAGAGAGGGGGGGGGGAGAGAGAGAGAGAGAGAGAGAGAGAGAGAGAGAGAGAGAAGAGAGAGAGAGAGAGAGAGAGAGAGAGAGAGAGAGAGAGAGAAAAGAGACTTCAGACTTTTACTGTACATCGGCCTTAGGCCACAATACACAGGAATGATGGGCGTACAGTGTGGGCATATGAGATAAGTTTTGTAAACATGAATGAGAGAGAGAGAGAGAGAGAGAGAGAGAGAGAGAGAGAGAGAACAGAGACAGAGACAGAGAGACAGAGAGGCAGACAGAGAGAGGAGAGAGAGGAGAGAGAGAGAGAGGCAGAGAGAGAGAGAGAGGAGAGAGAGAGAGAGAGAGAGAGGAGATGAGAGAGAGTGGAGAGAGAGAGAACTACTTTGAAGACGGAAGGACTGAAGTCCTACAAATGCGTTTTCCTCTTTGGGCAAGTGCGAGGCTGTAGACATAGCATCAGGGTTCAATGGAAATGCTATGGTCCCCACAGGCTGTGTACACAAAATATAACCCTAGCACTTAGTTTCCTTTATTTCCTTCTTTTTGCACTGAGGATTAAAAAAAAAACCACTTGTTTTCTTTTTTTTTTTTCTATATGCTCCTTCTCTGGGTTTAAAAAATGGTGTCTTACCCCCTATCCCTACCCGCTCTCCCCCCAAAAAAAATCAACAGAAAGAGGGAGTGTTTCGGTACAAACGAACTGATAGCCTAGTGATTAGAAAATCGTGCTCGCAATTTGACCGACCCGGGTTCGAATCTCCGTCAAGAGGATTTTTTCCCCCGGAGTTAACATCAGTGCGGACTCCACTCTCCCCTAAAGTTCTTCGGATGAGACTATAAAACCGAGGCCCCGTGTGCGAACGCACGCAGAACATCTTGCGCACACGTGAAATCCTGTTCCGCTTTTTCGAAACAGTAGGCCATTAAATGGCGGTGGGAACGAATGATAAAATTGACAAAACTGCATACACACGGGGACTGGATGTAAAACAGCACATAACTGCTTATTCCAATATCCTCGATATAAAAGAATTACTAACTAAATGATAAATAAATAATTCTTTTGGTGCTCTCTTTCCTAAAGAACGGATGATAAAATTGACAAAACTGCATACACACGGGGACTGGATATAAAAAAAAATCAGATGAGTGCATGCTTATCCATCATCCTCGATATAAAAGAATAACTAAGTAAATGATAAATAAATAATTCTTTTGGTTGTCTCTTTCCTAAACAAGTTTACTGTCATACATGTATGTATATCTTTCTCTTCGCCTTCTTCAGTTCTTCTCTTTCTCAGCCGGTATATTTTTCCTGCCAACCTTCTAATCTCTTTCCTTGTGCGTTTTGTTTGTTCTTTAGCTTTTATTCCAATCGTCTGCGTTGTTCTTTTGCCACTGGTGCCTTTTTAATCATAGCTTATAATGTAGTTTTTATGATTATCATGATGCAGGTTTTTATTATTTCCGAGGAAGTAAGAATTGCATGCTCCTTTATCTCTTTGGTTTGACATTCTTGAGAGTTTTTTTGATGCTGGGTAGATGGGTGGTTTTTTCATTTGCTATTTTGTGTGTGCACTTTTTGCAATTTTTTTTTTTTGGGGGGTGTCTCCTTTTATTATACATGATTTTTTTCTGTCTTTTTTTCTTTCCTTTCCTTTCTTTTTTTCTCTCTTTCTTTTTTTTTTCTTTCTTTCTTTCTTTCACCTCTTCCCTTTTCTTTATTTCTTTCTATTTTCCTAGCTTCTTTCCTTGTTACATTTGTTTTCTTTCTTTTTTCCTTTCTTCTTTCTTCACTTTTTCTTGTTTCCATCATCCTTTCTTTCTTTATTCCTCCCCCCCCCTCTCATTCTATCATTAAGTTCTTCTCTCGCTGCGTAGTTCTTTCTTTGTTTTCATGTTTCTCTCTTTAGTTCTTTCTCTTCTCCTCTATTTCTTTCGTTCTTTCTCCCTTTGTGTGTGTGTTTCTTGCTGTATCAAAAAAAGGTGAAGTTTGTCTCATTTGAAAGTGAAAACCTCCACCCGAAAAAAACGGAGAGTGGGATCATTAGCGAATTTAAGAGAAAAGACGACTCTGTTCCGTAAAGCGGGGACGGGAGGGGTGGGGGTGGGGTGGGGGGAGCCTGGTGGTTAGACTGATGCGCACTGCGCTCGTGATCTGCTGACCCGGGTTCGAATCTCGTTCAAGAGGATTTTTCCTCCGGATTAACATCAGTGTCGACTCCAATCCCCCCCCCCCCCCCCCCCCCCCCCCCAAAATCCTTCGGATGAGACTATAAACCTAGGTCCCATGTGCGAACGCACGGAAAACATCTTGCGTTTACATTAAAACCTGCTCCGTTTTTTGGAAGAGTAGGCCATAGTGTGTCGTGGGAACGGATGACAAAGTTTACAAAACTGCATACACACGGGGACAGGATGTATGAAAAAAGCACATGAATGCTTATAAACTCCATTATCCTCGAAATAAAATGAAATAAATAAAATAGATCAATAAATAAAGCTCTGTATGGACATCGCTTCAGGGTTATCGCATTCATGGCCCACGTGGGAGTGATTGTCAATCATCGGGACACTTTTGCAAGACTCTTCACGATCATATGGCCGGAGCATTTTCTCCTGTCAAGCTTCATTCCTGACGGGAATGCTCTACCCTTTCTCTTTCGCTATCTGGCCACTTATCTTCTTTTTTTAAGGTTCTCTTGAGAAGACCAGTGATTTCCGTTTATTACAGTCCTTCCACTTTGCTGACGGTCCCCTCCTTCTGATTTGCAGCCATATGCTAGGCTGATATCTATCTATCTATCTATCTATCTATCTATCTATCTATCTATCTATCTATCTATCTATCTATCCATCTATCTATCTATCTGTCTATCTATCTATCTATCTATCTATCTATCTATCTATCTATCTGTGTGTTGTGTCTTATGTGTCTGCGTGCGTGTGTGTATATATGTGTGTGTATGTGTGTGTTCAAGATAATTGTTTTTAGTACATTTAATTGGGCGTGCATCATCATCATCATCATCATCATCATCATCATCATCATCATCATCAATCACCGTCATCATTTTCTCTCCTTTACCATCCTATTTCTCTCCTCTTCTTTTTTTTTTTTTTCCTGAATTTCTTCTTCTTCTTTTCTTTCTCTTCTTCGCATCCTTCTTCTTCTCCTTCTTTGTGGTGTTGTTGTTGTCGTTGCAGCTGCTGTTGTTGTTGTTGTTTCTGCTATTTTTTCCCAGCTGCTACTACTGTTTTTATGGTTATTCACTGTCACTGTTGTTTGTACTAGTTTGTACAGTAAAATCTGCGCTAGAATGTTTCTTTTATGTCGCACTTCTCTTTGAAGTCTGGTTTCTTGCTGTGCCAGCATTTTCTTCATTTATTTTCTGCCTCAATAATCCATTTATCCAAACTAGAAAACAATGTCTGAAGAATCTTTGAGGCTCTTGAAAACAAAAAGCCCTGCTTCTTCTGAAATCGATGATTGGGCTCTTTTTTGTGCCAGTGTGTGTGTGTGTGTGTGTATTAGTGCGTGCGTGCGTGCGCGCGTGTGTGTATGTGTGCGTGAGTGTTTGTGTGTGTGTGTGTGTTTTTGTGTGTGTGCGTGTTTCTTTGGTATTGTTCAAGGAGCTATTCACCCGTAGGCATGTTTTGACGGTGTGTACCTTTCCATGATTATGACATTTTTTTTGAGATTTTAAGATATTTTGTCTCGTTTGTTTGCTTCTTTGTTTTTTGCTTGTTTGTCGGTTTATTTGATTTGTTTGTTTGAATATCCGGTGAAAAATGAGGGCTTTGAGAAATCCCCAAGGGGGGACATTTGTCTGGTTTCATGTTTGGTTGGATGCCATAAATGTGTCAATATTGATTTGTGTACACTAGATACACAGATATACTCACAAGCGCGCACACACACCACACACACACACACACACACACACACACACACACACACACACACACACACACACACACACACACACATACACATACACACACACACACGGATATATGTGTTTATACATGCGTGTACACACACACACATATGTACGTACGTACATACATACATACATACATACATATAAATCTATCTATCTATCTATCTATCTATCTATCTATCTATCTATCTATATCTATATATATACATACATACATACATACATACACACACCCACACACGCACGCATGCACCACGCACGCACGCACGCACACACACACGCACGCACACCTACATACACACACACACACACACACACACACACACACACACACACACACACACACACACACACACACTAATGATAATTCGATGAGCTATCTGGTTGTGCAGAAGAGATTGTTTAGATTTGTCTTAAATCTACATTTACACTGTACGCAACCGTGATTTTTTTTACCCCCTCGTTCCTCAACTAAAGGTCCGAGGTTCACCAATGGTGAGATTTCGCGTATGCGACCCCCTTTTACCCACCTCTAAGGCAGCCACATTCGATCGACCGTGATATAACCTAGTGATTGTAGAATAACAGCGTGAATGAAAACGCTTAACATTTTTTTTATTCCTATCGTTTGGACATTTGAAGCAGGTTCTCTATAAAAGAAAATAACCATTCGCTATCACCAGTCTTAGTTTTGACAGCTTTCAAATCAAAATAATGGCATGGGATTCAAGCGTTTATACTAGCCCATTCCACGAACTTCTGTATCATATCCTTTATTTATTTTTTAAAAAATCTTTTATATCGAGGATAATGGAATAAGCACTTAGTTTTTTTTTACATCTAGTCCCCGTGTATATGCGGTTTTGTCAATTCTGTTCCCACCGGCACACAATGGCCTACTCTTACGAAAAGTGGAACAGGATTTAACGTGTGCGCAGGATGTTCTGCGTGCGTTCGCACACGGGGCCTCGGTTTTATAGTCTCATCCGAAGGACCCTAGTACATCTAAAACACACGCTCAATCTAATCTGAAAATGTCAAGTTAAGGAGGTTAGAAGATCACCACAAAAAATCCCTACCAAAATTCTCCCCTAACCCTATCGTAGAAGCACTAAATCATTTAATTCTCATCCCCACCTCCCCTCACTAAATTTTATCCCTTTGATCTGAATTGTACGCTGACCGCTCATTTGGCATCTTCCACGCAAAAAAAGTTATTATCGAGTTCAATATGGCGGTAATAGATTCATTACAGAAACAGCTTCTGATGGCAGGAGGTAATAGACAATCGATCTCCGTGAAAATGGCCGTGGCCTCTAAATTCCTTGTTAGCATCACAGAAAAAATACAGAGTTCGTCTTTATTATCTGGTGTGTTTTATTCTCGTTGATGAGTGGTGTTATCTGCGTTTCTATGTAACTGAAAGAGAGAGAGGGAGAGAGAGAGAGAGAGAGAGAGAGAGAGAGAGAGAGAGAGAGAGAGAGAGAGAGAGAGAGAGAGAGAGAGAGAGAGAAAAGAGAGAGAATGAGAGAGACAGAGAGAGCATGGACGGAGAGAGAGAGACAACCAAGAAAAAGAGAAAGATATAGACAGATAGATAGACAGACAGACAGACAAACAGACAGATAGATAGATAGACAGGTAGATAGTAGATAGTGAGATAGGGAGATAAAAGATCTGTGAAAGAAAGAGACGAGAGAGAGAGAGAGAGAGGAGAGAGAGAGAGAGAGAGAGAGAGAGAGAGAGAGAAAGATATATATATAATATATATATATATATATAGAGAGAGAGAGAGAGAGAGAGAGAGAGAGAGAGAGCGAGAGAGAGAGAGAGCGAGAGAGAGAGAGAGAGACAGACATGTACAGACATAGAGACAAAGAGAGAGAGAGAGACACACAGAGAGAGAGACAGAGACAGAGAGCGGAGGGAGGGGCAGAGAGATAGACAGACACTAAACAAAGACAAATGAGGACTGAGCATCTTTTTTTGTTTTCTAGTACCATTTCAAAAAATGGTTCATAACAAACGTCACTGACACAATCATTATCACCACAATACCTGAACCATCCAGGTACTTTGTCAGTCGTAAACCCCTCATTATGTCTCTCCCCGGCGCTTTGAAGGGTGTTGTTGTTTTTTTAAAGTAACACCTCTAGCCCATTCTGTCTGTCTCTGTCTCTCTCCCCTCTAATTATCCATTTTGCCCTTCCCCTCCCGTCCCCCCGTCCCCGTCAATCTCTCTAACCATGAAGGTTGTTTTTGTTTTATTTTACCTCGCTGGCTGCTTAAGGGCTGTAAAATGCTGATGCCAGCAAAAATATCCAGTGTCTGCTCTTCTCTGCCTGCTTGTCTGTCTGTCTGTGTCTGTCTGTGTGTCTGTCTGTCTCTCCATCCCTCCCTTCCCCCCTCTCTCTCACTCTCTCTCTCCCCCTCCCTCTCTCCCCCCTCCCTCTCCCCCCTCTCTCCTCACCCCCTCCTCCCTCTCTCCTCCCCCCATCTCTCTCTACCGCTTACTTTCAAGCACAGGGTTGGTTTGTTTCATTAATTTGCGATGTAAAAAAAAAGAAAAGAAGGTGGACCTTGTCTGACTTAGTTAGGTGTATGTATTGTGTTGATCGAAGAGAAATGTTTCTGGGTTTGCATATCAATACACGACTGGATGGCCTTTTCGAAGGACGCTGTTTAATCACCCGTGTTTTCAGTAGCCCAGATTAATTTGGAGCAGACGTCGCCTTGTAAATAATTCATGCACAATTCAAGTCGCTGCGAAATTGAAGTCGCAGACATTGGTGCTTAGGCCTGAAAAAAAGTCTTTGGGAAACATTTGCTTTTTTTATATTTCTAAATTTGTTACTGCAAAATGACCAAAACCAAATTTTATGATACAGAATCCAGGAGCTGAGAACGAATGATTTAGGTTTCATGTTTTTAAGATGCATTTTCTATTATATGAGGAAAGAAACAATGCCATCTACATAGTTTAAGTTACTTCTATAATTATTACCTTGTGCAGTGTTGTATATGACTTACATGTAAAAATC
>CM054153.1:23203729-23213729 GCA_028751875.1 Rapana venosa | reverse complement strand
CGCTCGCTGAAAGTTCTCATAAATTATGTACTTCTTTCTATTACCCCCCCCCCCCCACCCCCTATCCCCTCGGGACGTCCCCAACTCTGGGTAATGTTCTGTCTGATTGCATCAAGAGGCTGGTGGTATTTCTTATCAATATCATTTTCCTGTAGACAACATAGAAAAAAAAGGATCGAGAAGAGGGACAAGAGAAACATACACCTGCGTTCACACATGTGTTTTCGCGCGCGCGCACACACACACTTTCACACACACACTCAGAGACACAGAGGGAAATGGAGAGAGTACACTGAACACTGAAAGTAATTTATTGCCATTAACAAACAGTCTTTTTGGCAAGGAGAACAGTATGAACATATTTTAAACAATATGCTGTTTGCAGCAAGGAAATAATAAAAACCGAAAGAGGAAAAGGCATCTCCAATAACTATATTCAACCGAATGCATTAATTGTTATCATACCTAGTACCTTAATAATTATCACAAGCTTGCACACACACACACACACACAACACACAACACACACACACACACACACACACACACACACCAGTGTCATATTACCTACAAATCAACAACAGTATAGGACAAATCGAATGGAGAGATAGATAGATAGATAAGATAGATAGATGAGAGAGAGAGAGAGAGAGAGAGAGAGAGAGAGAGAGAGAGAGAGGAGAGAGAGAGAGAGAGAGAGAGAGAGAGAGCCAGTCAGCCAGCCACCCAGCCAGCCACCCAGCCAGCCAGACAGACAGATAAAGAGATCCAATCCAATCTTCTTGTTTAAAACCCCACCGGCCGACCACAGAGGCCATATCGGGCTGTCACCTTGTAAAATCTTCATCTCGAATAAATCTGCGTTAACTATACAGAGAGACAGAGACAGAGACAGAGAGAGAGAGCGCCAGCCAGCCAGCCAGACAGACAGACAGACGGAGGGAAAACGAGGGGAATAAGACAATGAGAGAAAAAAAGTGGCTGGTCGTGGCAAAACTGTTGTGGCACTACATGCATAATCATTTCCTTATTGCAGAGACAGGGTATCCCATTCTAGATGTTTTGGTTAAGTGGGTTGTTACGTGGGACATTGATTGACAAATCATACATACGTTTTCTTTTTGTTTGTTCCTTTTTTTCTCCTTTCTGCCTTTCTTTTCTTTAATGATACATCTTAAAAAATTGGGGACGGGATAGTTCAGAGGTCAGAGCACTCACTCTCCCCCCAGCTAAGGTTAAGCAGCATCGAGCGTGGTTACCGCTTCGTTGGGTGACCGTTTGCGCGCCTTGGCTTCAGTACAGTCCCCCCCAGTTCACCCAGCTGTAAATGGGCACCTGCCCTTTTAGGGTCAGGGAAGTTAAAGCAGCGAGGGAGAGGAGATGGGCACCGCCCTCAATATGCTGGCCCCTTGAGAAGTGAGGTCTGTGATGCCTCACTCCCCTACGACCACATAGGTTATGGGACACCTTTATCTTTTACTTACCTTTAAAAAAAAAGTCACACACACACACACACACACATATATATATATATATATATATATATATATATATATATATATATATATATATATATATATATATATTATATATATATATGTGCATGTCCGTGTGCACGCGCATATGTGTATATATGTGTGCGTATGCGTGCACATGTGTGCCTGCATACACATTTTTGTGTGTAAGCAGGCATGAATACACATATTTGAGTGTTAGCGTGTGCGTGCGTGTAGGTATGTGTGTGTGCGTGCGTGCGAGTATGTGTGTGTAAATGTGTGTGTGTGTGTGTGTGTGTGTGTGTGGGGGGGGGGTTATGCACAGACAGAGACAAAGATACAGAGAGAGAAAGACACAGACAGAGAGACAGAGACAAAGACAGACAGAGAGACAGAGACAAAGCGACAGACAGGAAGACAGTGACAGACAGATAGAGAAGCAGGCAAGCAGGTTTTCTAATGCGATAACATCCTAAGGACATCAAATTCATGACATTAGCATAACACGAGAGTTCGGTTCAGCCAAACATCTAGGATTGCAGAAAGGAGTCAGGCACTTTAAATTTCAGCACAGAACGATTCATCAACATTATCTTGCCGTCAGTGGTTATTGTCTCCGTCTCTATTTGGCCGCTCTGCAACCCTCTATGAAATAAAACAAACTAAGAGTCAATTCCACAATCAATCTGTGTGAGTTTCTCTCTCTCTGTCTGTCTCTTTTCATCACACACATGCACATCTCTCTCTCTCTCTCTCTCTCTCTCTCTCTCTCTCTTCTCTCTCTCTCTCTGTCTCCGTCTGTCTGTTTGTCTGTCTCTCTCAAGAGGAGTTTTCCTCTGGAGTTAACATCAGTCCCACTCCACTCTCCCCAAAAGTCCTTCGGATGAGACTATAAACCGAGGTCCCGTGTGCGATCGCACGCAGAACATCTTGCGCACACGTTAAAATCCGTTCCACTTTTCGGAAGACTAGGCCATTGTGCGCCAGTGGGAACAAGATGACAAAATTTACAAAACTGCATACACACGGGGACTTGATGATAAAAGGACATGAGTGCTTGTTGCATTATCCTCGAAACAAAAGAATAAAATAAAATAAAATGAAATCTCTCTCTCTCTATCTGTTTGCTTGTTGGTCCGTCCATCTCTGCGTTTGCGTTCGTGTGTGTGTGTGTGTGTGTGTGTGTGTGTGTGTGTGTGTGTGTGTGTGTGTGTGTGTGTGTGTGTGTGTGTGAGTGTGTGTGTGTGTGTGTGTGTGTGTGTGTGTGTGTGTGTGTGTGTGTGTGCGTGCGTGTGTGTTATGTGTGTAAGTGTGCATGCGCCAGTGAGCAAGCCTCTTAACTAAAAGTAGCTGTAAGGACGTAATGATGAATCTCTCTCATCATCATCATCATCATCATCATCATCATCATCATCATCATCATCATCATCATCATCAGTCCCGTGACCTTGGCGGTCGTGGAGGAGACACGAAAGACGATGCCGTGGTAAGCCTCCTCCATCCATCTCGGTCCTCGGCTCTGCGCAGTAGTGCCGAGTCATTCATCCTGGTCCATTCTCTGATGTTGTCCATCCATGACTTGTTCTGTCTTCCCCTCTTTCTGCCACCTTCGAGTGTTCCCTGCAGTACTGTTTTGGGCAGAGTGTTGTGGCGGGTGACGTGGCCGAACCATGTCAGCTTTTTCTTCTTGACGATGGTGAGAAGGGGTTCCTGTGGACCTGCCAGCCGTGTTATTTGACTCTTGACAAATTCATTGGTCTTTCGTTCTCTCCAGGATATGCCCAGCAGTTTTCTATGGCATTTTGTTTCAAATGACTGGATTCGCTTTGCTGTTTCAGCAGTCAATGTCCAGGTTTCACTTCCAGCAGGATAGTCTGAATTAGGGCTTTGTAGAGCTTTAGTTTGATTGGGAAACTGATCTCTTTACTTTTCCATATGGTGGTGAGTTTTGTCATGGAAGATGTTGCCATGGCTAGTCTGACTTTGATTTCTGTCGTCGATCGCCCGTTCTTTGTGAGTGTAGCGCCAAGGTATTTGAAATCTCTCTGCACATGACGAAATTAGTCATGAAAGCGCAAGTGCATGCATATCTTAGATATTTAGCATCTTTTATCCATGAAACATAACATTCGTTGAAAACGCGTAAACCCAGTAACAAAACTGATAATTTGTCAGGTGCGGAAAAAAGCAATCACGGAAGTTGACAGTTTCACAGAGAAACTACTTGTACATGCGTATATGATTAATTGGTCTGTGCATACGTCAGTACAAGACGTACCCACCGTGTATTCTTGCTGTGGCTTTAACATCACAGCATATGTCTCCGACACAGGCACGCAAATGGTCATCCTGTACTGTCATACAAAGGACGTTGCCCTCACTGATCACAGACAATTCCATATCTCCCCCCTTTGCACTGTCTGAAAGCCTGTGTCAAATCAAGGGATGAGGTTCGTGCCTTGAGTTATCTATACCAGGAAGAGAGAGAGAGAGAGAGAGAGAGGAGAGAGAGAGAGAGAGAGAGAGGAGAGAGAGAGAGGAGAGAGAGAGAGAGAGAGAGAGAGAGAGAGAGAGAGAGAGAGACGGGGAAAGGAGTGAGCAGAATAAATGAGAAGCAGAGAGACAGATAGAAAAATCGGACAAGAGAATACTAAGGTATTAAAAGCCGATGTTGACAAACCAGCACCAGCATTTTTTTGTCACGGTTATTGCCTTGTTGCAGGTTACAGACACATTTTTAGGAAGTTGAGTATAAAGCAAATGTTCACGAATCAGCACCAGCATTTTTTTGTTTGTGTTTTGGTTATTGTTACTGCTTTGTTGCAGGTCATTGACAGACATTTGTTTAGGAAGCTAAGTATCCTTATCTTTTCAATTTACTACTACTACTACTACTACTACTACTACTACTACTACTACTACTACTACTATTACTACTACTACTACTACTACTTCTACTACTACAACTACTACTACAACTACTACTATTGCTGCTACTACCACTGCTGCAGCTACCGCTATTACTACTACTACTACTGCTGCTGCTGCTGCTGCTGCTGCTGCTGCTGCTGCTACTACTACTACTACTACCACTACTACTACTACTGCTGCTGCTGCTGCTGCTACTACTACTATTGCTGCTGCTGCTGCTACTACTACTACTACTACTACTACTACTACTACTACTACTACTACTACTACTACTACTCTCTCTCACTCTGTCTGCCCTCTCTTGCTCGCTCTCATTCTTTCTCTCTTGTCCATTTCTTTGTGTCCCTAACAGCCCGTACATACATTTTGTAAAGATGGGTCTGATCGGATGATGAGGTTATCAACATCAATTTTCCGCAGACAATGCAGAGCAAGTGGATGGATGGAGAACACAGAAAGAGTGAGATGCGCGCGCGCGCGCGCGCGCGCGCGCGTGTGTGTGTGTGTGTGTGTGTGTGTATATATATATATATATATATATATATATATATATATATATATATATATATGTGTGTGTGTGTGTGTGTGTGTGTGTGTGTGTGTGTGTGTGTGTGTGTGTGTGTGTGTGTGTGTGTTTGTATACCTCTTCACCCTAAGTGCATAATTCAAGCCGTTTATGTCATGAATATCTTCTTTCCCATTCTTGCACACAACGTGTATCTTAATGGACGCACGTACTCATCGCAATATAAGTGTGTTTGGCTCTTGCTGATCATTTTTTTCAGGTACAAGCCAAACCATTATAATCTATAGAACTTCTCTTTCCCAAACACAGCCTCCTAACACCACCCACCCTCCACCACCGCCACCAAGTGTCTGCTATCTAATGTTCAGTCTGATCAAGTCAGGAGTTTGGTAATATCATATCCAGCGACTATGTCCTTTTGGGGCTAGACAATGAAGATAAGTTAGTGTCGGAGAAATACACGCACACACTTATAGGCACGCACACACACGCGTGCGCGCACACGCACACGCACAAATAAACACAAGTTTGTTTGTTTTCCCCCCTCTTAGATGGCTTGACGAAAAAAAAGCAAGTATTTTACTTATTCAATTTACCATCTGGAAATAACAGTTTGACTTTGACTTTGACGCACGCACGCAACACACACACACACACACACACACACACACACACACACACACACACACACACACACACACACACACACACACACACACACACACACACACAGAGAGAAATGAATGGATAAGTAAGTGGATGGATGAGTGGATGGATGGACGAATTGATGGAGGTTTCATCTTAAGCTACCACTTTCTATTTGATGAGTTGTAAACACTAATGATGACTTCTTAACCTAGCTTTCATTGTGCAGAAAAAATTATTGTAAAAAAATGGTAATGTTATAAAACTGAATGTGTGTTTGTGTGTGTGTTTGTGTGTGTGTATGTGTGTGAGAGAGAGAGACAGAGACAGAGAGACAGACAGAGAGAGACAGACAAGCAGAGAGACAGACAGACACAGACAGAGAGACAGACAGAGACAGACAGTCAGAGACACGGAGACAGAGAGACAGCTAGGCACAAGCTGTTAATGAGATAACATCCACACTGCAACAAAAATCAATCGTGACATAAAAACAATGAGTTGGTTCAAGTAAGAAAAAACACCCCAGTAAGACTGATGAAGAAAAAGGGACCCCAACCCCTCCTTACGTGTAGCCGAGATCAACTGATCAGCAGATCTATCCCGCGGCCAATAAAAAATGTCTTCGCAGTCATTTGGCAAGTCTGCTGCTCTCTCAAAAATCTAACAAGCAATCTGTGTCTTTCTTCTTTCTGTCTGTCCGTGTGTCTCTCCTCCTCTTCCTCCTCCTCCTCCTCCTCCTCCTTCTTCTTCTTCTTCTGTTTCTTCTTCTTCTTTTCTTCTCTCTCACACACCCATTTATGAATAAATAGCTTACAGTTCTCTCTCTCTTATGTGTGTGTATGTGTGTGTGTGTGTGTGTGTGTGTGTGTGTGTGTGTGTGTGTGTGTGTGGGGCGCGCGCGCGTGCTTGTGTGTATGTGCGTGCATCCGTACGGACGTGCGCGCGTGTGTGACTGGCTGAATGCGTTTGTTTGTATGTGCAAGTGCCCACACAAGCACGGACACGTGTATATGACAGCTCATCTATGTTTTGTATTCGTCTACTCTGGCAGCCATTCTTTTCTTTTTTTCTCTTTCTGTGGGGGCGGGGAGAGAGGGATTTCCACAACTCCCTACACACAACACAAAAAGAAGGCTTTTTTTCTGAATTCCAGACACACATCTTTTTGCTGCCAATATCACATTACCTTTTCAAGAATTGATGAGCTGATATTGTTCGTTGTGTGATAATAATAATAATAATATGATGCTCTTGTTTACCTGTATGGGGAACTTGTCGGCAAAAGTCAGTGCATATCACGGCCAACATTGCTAGCTGTATCAGGAAATCGATCATGCAGCAATCACGCCATAAACCTGTCTTGATGGCAGTTTTAGTGGAATCACTGCCCATACACAATATTGCCAACGGCTGCAGTAACTAAGTGATATCGTGTCTCTATCCTTCATAATGGATTTTGCTGGCAACATAACAGAAGCTTTGATAAAAATGAAGGGCGAGCTGTTATAACTGGTCAGAGAGAGTTTGTCCATTGTAAATTGCTTTTGAACGGTATGTACACACATGAAGCTGCTGATTCTGAAATTCTGTATGAAGTCAAGATGGAGAAGAAGAAGGAGGAGGAGGAGGAGGAGGAGGACAAGAAGGAGAAGGAGGAGGAGGAGAAGAAGAAGAAAGAAAGAAGAACAAGAAGAAGAGGAGGAGAAGGAGGAGGAGGACAAGAAGGAGGAGGAGAAGAAGAAGAAGAAAGAAAGAAGAACAAGAAGAAGAGGAGGAGAAGGAGGAGGAAGAGGAGAAGAAGAAGAAGAAGAAGAAAGAAAGAAAGAAAAGAAAGAAAGAAAGAAAAAGAAGAAGAAGAAGAAGAAGAAGAAAGAAGGAAGAAGAAGAAGAGGAGGAGGAAGAGGAAGAATAATAAGAAGAAGAACAACAACAAAAAGAAGAAAAAACAAGAAGAAGAAGGAAGAAGAAAGAAGTCCTGATGATATGATATTGAACACACAACTCTTCTCTCAGGCATGTACATAGATGACAATGACAAATTCTTTTATTTCGAGGATAATGAATAAGCACACATGTGCTTTTTTACATCCAGTCCCCGCCCGTTAGGGATACATCTTAATAATAATAACCCAATACTTATACAGTCTCACAATAAAAACAAGGGGAAATAACCCTTTTCAAAACAGCTCCCCCCCAACAACCCCCCCCCCCCCCCAAAGCAAGAAAATAAAAGAAAACCATAAAAATACCCCACCCCCACCCCCCAGAAAACCTTAACCAAAACAAACAAACAAATAAAAGAGAAGGAAAACCCAAACCAACAAAGATGATAGAAAAGAGAAAAACAGACAAACAACAACAACAACAACAAGAACAACAACAGAGCCAAGAAAAATAACACAACCAAACTTAATAAGTGATAAAGATAAACATCTACACATTGTCAAATGGTACACATACTTGTTACACATAATTATAAATCAATTAATTAACAAACAAGATCATTTCAAATAACAATGAAATATTTCGCTCAAACTCCCATTCAATTAGTGAAAAATCAAGAAATCGAAAAATCAAATGAATAAACAAAACCAATTAAACAAGAAAAAAAAAACCCCACAAAACACTCCCCTTCCCAACACCCCCTCCCCTAAACAAACAACAACCCCCCAAAAGTCCAGACTAAATACAAGCGTGCGCGCGCACACACACACATACACATACACACACATACACCACACTTACGCACGTATAGCCACGCATGCACACCACACACACACACACACACACACACACACACACACACACACACACACACAACTCTCACACATACACACTCACACACACATAATACACACACACACACACACACACACACACACACACACACCACACACACACACACACACACACACACATCCTGGATACATATCCATTTGCAAGACATTTCCTCACATACAAGATAATAGACACATGTCATAATTATCAAAATATCATAACCATACATTTGTACAGACAAAACCAGGAAATAAACATTGTTTGATGTACGAAGACAGCAAGCCACAAAGCATCAAGAAAAATGACCAATCTAACATCAGCTATTTCAACAATAAACACACAGAACTGCTTTCTTTCCGCTCTCATCTGCACACACTGTGAATGGGCGCTCATTACTACTCACTGACACACACATACACACAGTAACAGAGCTGATATTGGGCTGCAGCTGCTGAGGCACAGCTATCACTACAACTGTATGGAAAATAGATGATGGCCACCTTTTACCTAATATTTAGAGACATCTTACGATCGCGCGCATAAAGCAATAATATTGCATTTTTCTCTCTTAAGACATGTGCAGGAAGGAAAATGTACACAGACAGATACACACTCACGCAAACACACACACACACACACACGCATGCACGAACTTGTGCGCGCGCGCGTGCACACACACACCACACACACACACACACACACACACACACCCCCGCACATACACGCACAAACGCACGTACACACTCAATCACACACGTAAGCACGCATGCATACACATACGCGCGAGCGCGCACGCACCAAAATAAGAATCGTCAGGTGGGCAGACAGAATGAGAGAGAGAGCAAGACATAGACAGACAGACAGACACAGAGAGAGAGAGAGAGAGAGAGAGAGAGAGAGAGAGAGAGAGAGAGAGAGAGAGATGAGAGAGAGAAGAGAGAAAGAGACACAGTTACAGACAGCCAAACAGAGGGATATATATATATGTATATATATCTATATCTATATATTTCAAATAGGTATACATCAAAACTAACGGACGACATATTCAGAGCACCCAAAGTGTTGTAAAATTTTGTACTAAAAGGATCACCCATTTACAGCAATATCACGTCAGAGAATATAAATCGAAACACGTTTCTTTGGTTATTTTCAGAACTGGTGCAAAAAAACATTGGCATGGATTATATTTTTGTATAAATCTAAAGGAGATCTTATGGAACGGTCAACATTTCTTTATACCAAAATACAACACTGGGAAGGATACTAACAGTCAAGCTTGTCACATACAGATACCCACAAGTACTGAAAGAAACTGGACTGTGGGGATACTTATGGACACACACACACAAAATATGTTACGCCGAAGAAGTCTAGACATAGTCATTCACCTTGCTGGAATCCATTATTCATGTGTGCAAATCTAATGGACGCATTCCACGTAAAGTCTCTTTCTGAAAGGCACAGAGGCACAATATAACACCAGAGTGCGCATTGAAAGGAAAGAATGAACCTTGCACAATTCTGAAAGAGAAAGGTTACTTTCCTTGCATTCGATCAAAACTTTTGCAAGCGTCCCGCACCCCCCACCGCCCCTCCTCCTCAGACCAACAATAAAACA
>CM054153.1:23191229-23198729 GCA_028751875.1 Rapana venosa | reverse complement strand
ATTGAGAGCAAATACCCTAGGTAACACGAAAGAAAGAATACAAAGCTTTATAGGCACACAGCAAAACCCCCCACAAAAAACCCTACCTTCTGAGCCTATCCCAATGTTAATAGTCTCACCATTCAGCATAGTGGGGTTAACAATAGAAAAATACCTTCTGCGCCCATCCCAATGTTAATATATCTTCTGAGCCCATCCCAATGTTAACAATCTCACCATTCAGCATGGGGGGTTAACAATAGAAAATGCCGTCTATGCCCATCCCAATGTTAACAATATCTCCATTCAGCATGGGGGGTTAACAATAGAAAATACCTTCTATTTCCCACCCCCAATGTTAAAAAATTCCCATTCACGGGGGGGGTTTAACAAAAAAACCTTCTATGCACCCAATGTTAACTTCCCACACATGGGGGTTAACAAAAAAAAACTTCTGCCCATCCCAATTTAAAATCCCTTAAAAGGGGGTTAACAATAGAAAACCGTCTACCCACCCAATGTTAACAAATCTCCATTCAGCTTTGGGTTAAACCCAATAGAAAATCCGCTTTTTCCCATCCCAATTTAAAAATATCCCTTTCCTTGGGGGTTAAACAATCCAAAAGGCCGAAAAATTTCCCTCCCAATTTAAAAACCCATTCAGCATTGGGGGAAAAAAAAAAAGGCCGCTTGCCCCTCCCTTTAACAAATTCCAAGATTGGGTTAAAAAAGGGTTTATGAAATGAAATCTCCTTTAAATTGGGGTTTAACAATAGAAAAACCTCTATAAAATTTAAAAATTAATCAGCTTTGGGGGGTTAAAAATAAAAAATTCCGTCTAGCCCATCCCAATTTTAAAAATTTCTCATAAAGGGTGGGGGGGGGTTTATTTACAACGAAAAAAACCCCCGAAACCAAAATTTGTCCCGGGCAAAATTTAGAAAAAACCCCTCTGATGGAAAAAAAACGTTGAACCGAAAAAAAAAAAAAATCCCTCTTTGGGGCGGCGCCCCCCCCCGGGGAAGACCCCAAATTTCACGGGAGAAAGGGATAAAAAAAGAAACTGACGCTTTTTTTCTTTACCCGACCACCAAAAATTCCTAAAAATTTTTATTTTTATTATAATTCAGAGGGGGTTAACTAAAAATACCGTCAAAACCCATCCAAATTTTTAACAATCCATCAAAACAAGGGGGGGGGGGGGGGAAAAACAAGGGGAAAAATTATCAATCGGAAAGAACATAATATGGAAGGGGGTGGGGGCCTCTATCTCCAAAACCCGGTTTTGGGAATTGATAAAAGGATTTTTTTTCTTGGAAAAAGGGATCCATTAAAAAAACCCCTTTTATTAAAAAACAGAGTCCCTTGGGGAAACCCACAAATATTTTCGAATTTTAAAAAAACCGTTTTTTTTTGGGAAGGTGGCCCAAATTTTGGCCAAATGAGAAGGAGAAAAATAAAAAAAGTTTCCCAAAAGGGGATACTAGAAAAGGGGAGAACTTATTCATTATCCTAAAATAAAGAAAAAAATAAAAACAAATAACCCCAACTGGGGGAAAACAAAAAAAACAAACTTTCCCACCTAATAATTTACCAATATAATACAAATAGCGGGTTTAAAATAAAAAAGTTTTAGATAATCTTAAAAACTACAAAACATAAAAAGGGGTTTTAATTTGATGACAAAAATATTACGGGGTAAAATATGGAAAAAAGGAGAGAGGTTTTATGATTTTTGGGTATTTGTTAAGTTTTAAAAGAAAAATTAAATTAATTTTTAATTGGGGAAGTTGTGGTTTTATGGGGAAAAAAAAAAAAAATAAAAAAAAAAAAGAAAAAAAATAATAATATAATTTTTTTATTCTATATAATTACTTCTGCTGCAATTGAGGTTTTCCTTGCAAAAAGGGCAAAATCCGTAAATTGCGCGCGACCTTTGTCATTAATTAAATCATGGGGGGGGCGTGGGGGCACAAGCATCATTTCAAAAAAGCCAGGGTTTTTTTTTTTGTGGCCAAAATCTCTCTCTCTCTCCCTCCTCTCCTCTCCCCCCCCCCCCCCCACGTGTGTTTTCAATCTAGAAGCCCCCAAAAGGGAAAGAATGTTCTATTTTAAACCCCCAATGACGGCATTGTGATCAAATCGTTGCAAATTTATTGCAAAGCAACTGAAATTACGACGATCACACAAAGTACCAATTATTTAACATTTTACTAAACTAAAGTAACATTTATTTTCTGAACTCCACAACATTTCTGTGAAAACCCAAAAAAAAAACTTTAAATTAGCTGTAATCTGTACAAGAACATTTATTAAAAATTTTCACAACCTTTTGTTGGTGGTCTAATAACATTCAGAAGTTCTTGTATTATTTACTTATTGTTTATTGTTTCTGTTGTTTATCCTTGACTTTACCTTGTTTTTTTTTGAAATTGAATGTATGCCAGAGTTTAAAGTCGTATCGTTTCTAGAGAGCTCTTTTTGGGTTTTTTTTTTCATTACGTTAAAGCCAAAATTTTCTTGTACTTTTGTTTTTACCAAAAAGTCGTTGTAACCCCCCCCTTGTCAATGGGCCACATGAAAAAGCGTCTCTCTCTTTCTCCCCTTCCCCCCTCTCCCCCCTTTCTTCTCCCCCCTCCCTCTCTCCCCCCCCTCTCTCCCCCTCCCTCCCCTCTCTCTCTCCCCCCCTTTTCCTCCCTCTCTCTCCCCCTCCCTCCCCCTCCCTCCTCTCTTCTCCCCCTTTCCCTTTTTTTCTCCCCCTCCCTCTCTCCCCCCTCCTCTTTCCCCCCTCTCTCTCCCTCCCTCCCCCCCCCTTCTCCCCCTTCCCCCTTTTTCCCTCCTCCCAAAACCCCCTCCCCTCCCTCTCTCTCCCCTCCTCTCCCCTTCCCCTCTCCCCCCCCTCTCCCCCTCCCCTCTCTCTCCCCTCTCTCCCCTCCCCCCCTCCTCTCCCCTCTCTCTCCTCCCTCTCCCCCCCCTTCTTCTCTCCCCTCTCTCCTCTCTCCTCTCTCTCCCCTCCCCTCCTCTCTCTCTCTCTCTCAACCCTTGGGGATTATGGGGTGCGCCTGAGGTTTTCAGGCCGTTCTCTTGGGAAGATAACCTGGGGGGGACCACCCCCTTCCCTATTCAAACTGTCCTGTCAGAAATTATTGTAGCTGCATAATCTTTTGCGTAGAACAAATTGTCCTGTATAATTAAGTGAGGCTGCTTATCATGCTAAGCAAATTGTCCTTATATTATTGTAGTGCATATCGTGCGTAAATTTGAATTGTGTCGTAAGTTATTTGTATTTTACATGCGCAGAACTAAATTGCCCGCATTGTAATTGAATTTTACAATCGGGAAAGAACAAAAAACTTATGTATAGAAATTGTAATGCTATCATGCAAAAAACTGAACTGTCCTTATAGTAACAAAATTTGCATATCGTGCTCAAAACTAAATAATTATTGTCCTTTATTGCACTGAATGGCAAACTGCAAAAAATAAAGGTACGTATTTAAATTGTATTTGGGCATACAACGAAACACTGAATTTTTCATGTACAGTAATTAAGTTCAAATTACGTAGAACTAGATTGTACTGCATATAATTGAGGTTGCATATCAACGTGAATTAAACTGAAAACCATAAAATCGAAGTTGCATTTTACCGACAACAAAATTTGTACTGCATAGCAATTAAGTTGCATATCAAGCGAAATTTTCCAAATTTCACAGCATATTTCGACTTTCCCACTTACATTTTAAGGTACAATTGCCAATTTTTAAACGAAATAAACAAAAAACTGAAAAAAAAATTCTTCCAAATGAAACTTTTTTAAAGCCCAAAACTACTTAATCTCTGCAGAAAAGATATAACACACTTTTTTGCGCACATGCAACACCAAATCGCATTGTGTTGTTTTTAAATTGTATGCATCGTTCGTATCGTTTGTTACTACTTTCAGCCAACAACGGGGGCCGGCAGTTCCGGGGAAGCACGTCCCACCAATGAGCAGCGCCACCCATTTTTTTTTATGTTTTCCTGTCGGTGTGTACTTGTTTTCCCAAACGCGCGCGCACACACACAAAACACACACCAAAACACACGCGCGCGCGCGCGCGCGCACACACGCGCGCACAACACACAGCACGCCGCACGCACCACAATTTTAAAAGAAACCTCGGTGGCAGACCAGGCCTCAAAACTCAAAAATTAAGGGCTCCCCGGCCTCTGGGGGTGGTCAGAAACGTGCAGAAAAACCTTCCAACGTCCCCCGCTCTCTCGCAAATTTTCTGTTTTTTTTATCTCTCTCTCCTCTCTTCCCCTCTCCTCGCTCTCTCCCTCTCTTCTCCCTCCTCTCTCTCTCCTCCCTCCTCCCTCCCTCCCTCCCTCTCTCTCCCTCCCTCCCCCCTTTTCCTCTTCTCTCCCCTTCTCTCTCTCTCTCTCCCACTCTCTCTCCCTCTCTTCCCCTCTCCCCCCCCTCTCTTTCTTATTTCCATTTTTCCTCGATATAAAAAAATATATATTTATAAAAAAAAAAAAAAACCTCTCCCTCTGCGTCTTCTGCCCCGTCCCTCCCTCTCTGTCTCTCCTTGTTGTCTTCGGGGCTCTCTCCCTCTGCTGTCTCTTCTCTCCCTTTCCCCCATGATGTGTTTGGGTTTCATTTCTTTTTTAGAATTTAAAAAAAAAAACATTTATTCTTTATTGCGAGGGTAATCATAAGAACTCATCTGCTGTTTACATCTATCACCGATGCACCGGTTTTTTAAAATTTTTTTCACCATTCACCCCAAAAGGCGTACGGGTTTTAACGTTGTGCAAAATGTTTTGCATGGGGTTACATACGGACGCACAGACACACCACACACATGCCGCACCACAACAAGACACACACACACGTGTGGTGTGTGTTTTAGAGAAGAGAGAGAGAGGAGAGTGTGTGTGGTGTTGTGTTGTGTGGTTGGGGGTGTGTGTGGTTGTGTGTGAAGAGAGAAGAGAAGAGAGAGAGAAGAGAGGGGAAAATGTGTGTTTGAGGGGGTAAGTGTATGGTGTAAGTGATTTCTAGAGGTTACCCCAGCACACAAACAAGGAGCATAAAAACAAGAAAGAAAAAACCAAAAGTAAACCAATACCAAAGAATCACGACTTCTTTCAGTATCCTGGTACTGGGAGCCCATTTTCCCAATTTCGTCTCCGTGATGTAAAAAAAAGCCAACCCTCTTGGGGCGGGAGTGGGAGACTTCAACATGTCTACAAACTACAGGTGTAAAATCTACGTTCAACCCCAAAAACCCAAAATAAAGCGGTCGGGCACCCCACGAACGCCCAAAAATTCCCACAGGGAACAACTACAAGGGGGGAGAGCGAAAAAAGGCAACAAGAAAACATGGGAAACAAACATAAAATAACCGGGCCCGGATGGAACAATTGCTACTAAAACAAGACCACGGGAGTGGAGAAGCTGGTTGAAAAAATTTTATTAATCCCCCGGGGCCAAGGGCAAAGGGGAAACTCCTGTCCACAAGAGTTAACTATAAACATAAACCCCCGTTACAAAGGTCTCCATAAAACACTCCCTCCTACCCCTGCGACCCCTTCAAACCATACCTCCTCGTTCCCTCCGCCGCTGCAGATACATTTTGCTTACATACCGAATTCAAAACCCAATTTTACTGTTTTCCGTCGCTCTTTCTCTGTTTCTGGTCCCCGTGATCGGGAAAGACCTCCCTTCCCTTCCCAAAGCCACCATGACACTTTAAATCCACCTCAAAAATATTCTTCGAAATCTATTTTCCCCTATTAATCACTCAAATCTATCCCGCCCAAAAAAAAAAAAGGGAACGGGAAAGGGCCCATAACCTAAAGGGTAGGGGGCAAGCGTCAAGACCTCACTTTTGTGAGATCCCTGCCTAAAACAGCCAAATCCCCTCACCCTGCCAAAGTGTAAACCTTTGTGTGTGGTGGTGTGTGTGTTTGTGTGGGTGTGTGCGGGGGCGGCGGCTGCGTCGTGGTGTGTGTGTGCGTGCTGCGTGCGGCGTGTATGTACTTTGAATTTGTTAACTCTTTAAAAGTTTTTTTGAGTGTAGGGGGATGTTGAATGCAAGGCTTTGAATTCTTTTTGCAAATATAGCGCAATATAAATTCCATTTTTAATTATTATAAAAATTTGGTGAGGGGAGGCGAGAGCTCAAAACTACGGGATGCTGAAATGGTCCATGGAAAAGGGAATCACCGATACACACGGTTCCATCCTCATATGATTGCCAGAACATGCTGTAACCCACGAACGTACTTTTGTTGTTTGAGGGAAAAAGCAGCGATAGTTTTAATTGTACCTGTGACTGTGGGCACAGGAGCTCCCCTCTGGAAGACAGTTTTCGAAAAAGGAAAAATCTAGGAAAACCTCCCTGCCTTGCGGCCATACCTCTTACCGAAAACTTTGGGAATCAACCCTGAGGGAAAAACGGGGGGTGAGTCCCCCCAAGGGAGTTCAGGGTGTATACGCAAAGTTCTGGCAACCCTGTGACGCACGAACCATTTTTACGGGATTTCCTTTTTAAAAGGGCCATTTCGCCCCGTGTAAGGGGGGGGGGTCGCTTTATGGTAACAGCTTACCCCCATACTTACTTACCCAGCTTTGGCCTGGGGTTAAAAACACCTAACCGCAACTCCATACCTTACGAGATTTAAGGGTGCCTTCAAGACGTTACTTTTAAAAAAATTTTTTTTCAAACCCCAAAAAATCAAATATATTTCCCCAGTCAAAATAATTCGCATCAAATTTTCAATTTCAAACAGAATCTGACAATTTTCAAATATATTAAATTTCCTATGGAAAAAATACAAACCTGGCAAAGCTACAGCACCAGGACTAGATATAAAAAAAAAAAGCGCGCTGTAGCTATTTTGTTATCACAAGTTGGTACAGTACTCCAGATTAGCAGGTTTTGGTGGGAAATTTTCCCCAACATGGCAACTCTAGACATAGACAAATTTCCCTTTGGGAAAAAAAATTTACAGTGCAAAACTGATACATCATTGCAATAATGTCTCCCTTTAGAAATGTCGCCGAAATACACCCCCTTTGGTTTTTGGGGAACGCAAAATAAAAAAGAAATAAAATTCATTTAGCTTTATCAAAACTTCTATAAACAGGTATTTATTGTTTCACTAATCAAAAACGAGCTATGCGGGAAAAATTGCAGTTACACTTAGTGAGGGGATCAAAAAAAATATAATATATATATAATATAATAAATTATATATATATATATATAAAAAATGGGATACTCAGTGGTCAGTGCACTTACTTTTCCCAAGCCAAGGTTAACCGCACGAACGTGGGTTTCCAGTTGGATGGGGACCGTTTGCGCCCTTGGGGTTTAGTACAGCCCCAAATTTTACCAGCTTAAAGGGGGACCTGCCCTCTTTAGGGGCATACGGTAAAGCAACGAGGGGAAGGCAACAGTCAATAGCGGGCCCCCCGGGGAAGCGAGTTATGGGAACACCCCTTTTCCTCCTTTTTTCCTGCATATGTAG
>CM054153.1:23146229-23186229 GCA_028751875.1 Rapana venosa | reverse complement strand
GGGTGGGTTTTTTTCCTTCTCCCTGTGTGGAAGTCGGTATGTTAGCTGGGGTTTTATGGTTTGGTATTTCTTTCTCTGTTTGTTTGTTTGTTTCTTTACTTTCTTCCCTATCTTTTTATCTGTTTGTTTGTTTCTTTCTTTCTTCTTTCTTCCCTCTGGCTCAATTTTACGGGGAACAGGATAGCTGGCTGGTTAGAGTGTTGCGCATTGCGTTGCGATCTGAGACCCGGGTTCAAATCTCGTTGAAGGGGATATTTTCCGCTGGAGTTAACAAACCATCATTGCAACTCCCCCCCCCCCCCCCCCCCATTAAATCTTTCGGATGAGACTAATAAACCGAGGTCCGGTTTTGCGGACGGGAGCAGGAACAACTTGCACGCTCGTTAAACCTGTTCATCTTTTTAGAAGGTTAAGGGCACATTGTGTGCCGGGTGGGGAGGTGGGAAAACATGGTGGGAAAACAAATTTCGGAAAACACGATGACAAAATTTTCTAATCGGCAGTCACACGGCGACAGGGTGTAAAAAAAAGGCACACGAGCGCGGATTTCCCTTATCCTCAAACAAAATAAAAGAACAAATGATGATGAAATAAACATATTATATTTAATTTTTGCTTTCATGTTTTTGTTTTCCCAAAAAAAACACCAAACCACAACAAAACGAACCAAAAAAACACCTCCCCCCAACCCACCCCCCACAAACACGACCAAACCGACCCCCCACCCCACACCCAAACTCCCCCCCCCCACCCCCACCCCCCACACCCCCCTGCCCTACCACACCCCCCCCCTCCCCCCCCCCCCCCCCCCCCCCCACCCGCACCCATCCCACCCCTCACCCCCCCCCCCCCCCCCCCCTCCCCCCCCCCCCACCCCCCCCCCTCTCAACACCCCCAACACACCCCACACCACCGCCCCACACCCACCTACCCACAAAAACAACACCCACCCCCCCCCCCCCAACCCACCAACAACCACCCCCCCCCCCCCCCCCCCCCCCACCCCCAAACCCCAAAAAAACACCCCAAAACCACCCCACCCCCCCCCCACCCCCCAACACCCCACCCCACCACACCCCCCCCCCCCCCCCCTAACCCCCCACGACCCTCCCCCCCCCCCACCCCACCACCAACCACACCCACCCCCCCAAACCCCCCCCCCCCCCCCACCCAACCCCCACACCCCCAACCCACCCCCCCCCCCCGACCCCCCCCTCCAACCCCAACCCCCCCCACCCCAAACCCTACCCCCCCCCCCCACCCCCAAATCCCACCCCCCCGAACTCCACCAACCCACGTCCCCATCCACCCCCATTTCAAAAACACACAACAACCAGCAACACAACCAACAACAACCTAACACCACCCAACCCAGATACCCCAAAACCACCCCACACACCCGTCAGAACACCCACCCCCGCATCTCACAACACACAAACCCCAACACAAAAACCCCAACCACCTACCAAAAGACCTGACACAATGTACGGTAGCGTCTTTTGCTGTATGACGTTTCTTTTATTTATATCATACTGTTGTTTTTTTTTGCTTGATTTTCCGTTTCATCCTTTGTTTTTTTAAAACGGTTATTATGTTTCTTTCTGTGTTGTTGTTAAGCGGGTTTATCTTTTTCAAAAACTGTTAATTCATTTTCTTATGTTTATTGGTTTATTTCTCCCTTTCTACGTTGGCCCCTCTTTCTTTTCGTTTATTGTATCACGTTTATTGTTATTGGTTTTTTTTTAACATTGATAATTGACCGCCGAAAGTTCAGGAAGAATTTCAGTTTTCTTATCCCTATCAGCCCTCAGCGATACACGCAATTCATTAGGTTGATTGGTATGATGCTATTGATTATGGGCAGTCAGACAAGATAAAGTAGTTGCGTTGGATGATTAAAACCTGCTTGGGTTATCACTATCAAAAAATATAGTATCATCATCATGCCTTGAATCTTACATGGGGAAAGTTTTTTTCTTCTGTTTCGTTTCATTTCAAAAACTCATCGTATCTCTTCTGTTTCTCCTCTCTTTTGTTTCTCTTATCTCTATCTTCTCTCTCTCTCTCTCTCTAATTCTCTCTCTCTTTGTTTGCAGTGAGTCACCGCTCTTTTTCTTAAATCTTTATAAAATTATTCCCCCCCCCCACCCCCCTCTCCCCACCCCCTCTCCCCCCCTCCCCTCCTCCCCCCCTACTCTCTCTTCAAAAATACATTATTTCTATATCGTTATTGTTCGCCGCCATTACCACCGTATAGTCTGATTGTATGATTGTTGTGCCTTAACTTAGGCAATTTAAGTTGTAAACGATAAAAAAAGCCCGCCATCTCAATTTTCATGCCTTCAATTTCTTTACCATTGATAACACTTATCTATGCATGATTGTGGTGTATGTGTTGTATTGGTTTGTTTGTTAATTGGGTGTGCGCGCATTTTAATTATGCGTGCGCGGCACTGACACATAAGCATGCCTACGCTGTGTGTAATGTTTGTGCGTTGTGTATTTACATTAGTGTGTTTGTGGTGTTGTGTGTTTGCTGCGCGCGCGCTTATATGCGCGCCGCTGATACTAATCGTGCCTATGTGGTTTGTGTCGGTGTGTATTTTAGTGTATGTGTGCGTTCTTGTGCGTGTTCGTCGTGCGCACAGTGAGCGCGCGTGTGTGAAGTGTGTGTATCCTCCTTGTGTGTGTGTGGGTATGTACTCGTTCTGTGCTTGTCCTACCCCCCCAAAAACAAAAAATAATCCCATTTTTTAAATCAATTCTTTGTATATCTTTCTTGTCAAAACATCAATCAATCAATAATCATCTAATCTATCTATCTATCTATCTATCTCACTATTCCCTTCTCCTCTCTGTCTCTGATCAGTCTCTAATCTTCTGCCCTCTATCTCTCTCTCTCTTGCCCCTCTCTCACTATCTCCCCTCCTCTCTCTCCCTCCCTTCTCCTCCCCCCCCCTCTCTCTCTCTCTCCTCTCACTCCCCCCCTCCTCTCTCTCTCTCTCTCTCTCTCACTCCCCCGCCCTCTCACCCCCCTTCCCCCCCAGCCTCCCACCCCAATTCTCTCTTCTTTCGCCCTGTGAGACGGCGAAGGTAGAATGAAAGATTGTCCTAACTGCCCTAGGGCAAAGCAAAAACGGTAGGAATGGAGGACACTCTCTGTCACTGTAGAAACTGTCGGAAGTAAAGGTGCTATCCATGATCGATGGAGGACGATCATTTAAGGGGGGGAAGGGAGAGGGGAGGGGGGATCTACTAAACCTGGGGAAGATAAAAGACTGTGGACCCTGACCCCACTGCACTATCCTGTCTTTAAAGCTAGCGTTTCGTTGAATAGGTTACGTTACCAGAGGAAGATAAAAATGAGATTAGGACATGGGTAAACAAGGAAAGGAACGTTTATAAACTTGTATGTCTTTTTTGTGACGTGCGTGACTTGGGTATAGTTGGAGGGGACTGATGACTTGCTAGGGTCTTGGGGTTTGTTCTTTATCTTTCATCATAAAGAAATCTAAGTGTCGCTTGGTTTGTTCTGTATGTAACGATATACTTCTGAACCTCATCATTACCACCCCGCCTCTTATAAAAAAACCCCCCCTACCTGGGCCAACGTAAAAGCAGCAGTTGTTTTCACAAAAATTAAATACGCCTAACTAGATTATAGTTGAACAAGTTTTGTAGCTGACAGTTGGACTTTGTTCGTATCAATGTATGTAAAATCATAGCTTGAAAATGTTCGACTTTGGACACACGCGAAAGGAAAAGATTTCTGCCAGTTATGGTTTGATAGTTTAATTTTTATTTTTAAAAGGGTTGTGAATAAAGAAACTGTTTCAAAGGTCACGGAGGAAGATAACTGAGGAAGGGTCATGTCTATGTATGCCTTGAATCTTGCATACAGAAGAAACGTATAAACTAGTACAAGGCTGATTCTACATTTATTTTGCTAATCTAGGTCATAAAAAGTTACATTCTGTTCCTTGAAACCGATGCGGTGGATGGGAGCGAGGTGTCGAAGACCTAGTTAATTCAAGGGGCCCTCATTGTGTGCGGCGGCACCATTCCCTTATGTCCATCGTGCTTCACCTTTCCATGTTTCTAATGAGGGGCAGGTACCCATTAAAAGCTGGCGTGAATGAGGTAAATGTTTTGAAGACAAGGCGCGCAAATGTCATTGAGGCGGTTCGGCTTGCCATTGGCATTTTCGTAAAGAATTAGATCTGCCATTTGGCTGACGCTGTCAGAGTTGAAAGAGTTAATGAACCCACACCACGAGGTGCTTGATTGAAATAAACAACAGGAATAGTTAAGCTGCATAGAGGTATAGCGAAGTATCACATCGTCACTACAACGGCATATCGAAGGCTACTATCTCCAATGTAATTGTAGCAATTGCGACAGGCACACAGAAAGGTGGATGTGAGGGCAATCTACATGAAACCGAACTAGTATTCTCATAATTATTTTCCCGTTAGCCATACTACCTTGTCTTTCTTCGTTCACAATGAGTGTCTTGGTCAGCTTAAACACAACGCTTTATGTGCAGTGTGTTTCGTTACCATCCTGCTCTTTACGCAAAAAACACTGGTCGTATGTGATCCAGTGTCGATCTAAGATTTGTCAGTAGTCCTTTGCTGATATGATAGAGATATTTGATGCAGAAAGTTCTTCTAAAGCTTGCTCTTAATCTTCTGTGCACCTGTGGCTATAGCTAGAATTATCTTTTTGGAGGATAGATTACCTTCATATACTGTTTTAGTGATGATTTGTTACTTTGTTATAATAATAATAATAATAATGTATGGAATTTATATAGCGCTGAATCTTGTTAAGCAACAAATCAAAGCGCTCAAGTAAAGACATAATTATAATAAAGACAAAGTAAAGACATAATCATATAATTATACACCTACGTTGCTTTGTTATTACTTGTACAGGTCATCTTAAGCTTGCCCTCATACTTCTGTGTGACTATGGCTATTACTACAATTATTTTGGGAAGGATCTGTGATCTTTATATACTGTGTTAGTGATAATATGTTACTTTGCTATATATATCTATGTCGCTTATTTTATAAGAATAAGTATAAAAAAAAATAGGTGGAGGTCAGTAGTATTTTTAAACTGTCCACATTTCCTTGGCCTGCTCGTGCTGATGTTCTTTTTAGGTTTTTTAAAATTCTACTGTTCGTATTTTCAAAGAGCAATCGTTTGATTTCAGTGTGGTAGCACTTCTTGATATGACATTTTGGGGTAGAGTGTCCCAATCGGGACCACGCGAAGGATTAGATATTTAGTTCCGTTTGCTTGGTACAAGCATAACTGCACTGTGCTTCCACAATTTATCACTTGAGTTAGACCTGGCAAATATAGCGAATGCCTTGATGGAAATGTGAAAAGAAAACCGACAAAAGTATATCACAAGTTAAAGCAATATCGTGTTTACAGAACACGTTTCCATGGATTAAATAAAAAGAGTAAAAAATAATGTTGATATTTGTTAAAATTTCTACATGTTGTTGCACTTTCTATCGCAGAACATCTGAATATCTGTTTAAAATTTTACTTCCTTTAAATATCTTCCCATCACCTATCTATATTGGAAAAAATGCGTTTAGTTTGTAAGATTTTTTGGAATCGTCTAACATATTTTCGTCCCAATATTTTAGACTGAATCTAGCGGATCGGTGGTCTAGAGGTCACGCGCATCGGTCTAGAATGCGGAAAAGTCAGGGTCGGAAGTGTGCGGTGGTTCGTATCGTTTTGGGCCCGGAAACTTTTCCCCATCATGAAGACTATGAGTGGGTTTGTTCTGGGCGCTAGTCTTTCGGATGGAGACGATAAAACCGAGGAGTCCCGTTAGAACCCCCCCTTTCAGCGCCACTTTAAAAGAACCAACGCAACAGAAATGTTGTCCCTGGCAAAATTCTTAGAAAAAAGCCACTCTGATAGGGAAACAAATACAGTTGCAGACCAAAAGAAAAAAAAAGGGTGGCGCTGCTCTTGTGGCGACGCGCTCTCCTCGGGGAGAGCAGCCCGAATTTCATGCAGAGAAATCTCGTGACTTAAAGTGGTATAAAAATAAATTTAATTAAAAAATAAAATAAATAATCGCAACACAACTTTTCATTTTAAAGCGCTTAGATGACAATGAAAGCATCTGCTCGTTAGTTTTGCATGCAGCAGTAGAAACATGTTCAAATGTTCTCCACATTCCTAGCTCCACCACATTGTTCACAGAGAGAAAGAACTGGCTGCTACGTCTGTTTTTAAGATAACAGCCAGGAAGATCCTCAAATTCGCACCATAAAAAACACAGCCTATCTCACAAGAAAACCCCCGCTTAAACCCACCTAAACTCCACCCACACTGGAGAACAAGATGACTGTAAACTTCAGCGAGGTCTTTTGACTTTTTGTCTCGTATCGATTTTCGCCCCAATACAGCAAGAGAGACCAAAAAAAAAAAGAAAAAAGAAACAAGTCGAGACCCGTCTTCTGAAGTTAACCAAGAGGGCTAGTCACCATTGTGAGGACATGACTGATGACATTATACCAAAGTGTGTAGGCCTGCTCTCAAGATGTACAGAACATACTAGATGTAATAGACGAGGAGCTAAGACTGGGCTATCTTGTTTGCAACAGCTCTGCTGACCACAGAGGCTTTGTCGCAGCTAAGGCCACTAGCTTTTAATGCTAATGACAGGCCTACAGAGGCGTGGCGTGGGTTCAAATGTGTGATGATGTCTGGTGGATTCTCTGTAAGGATTTTGGGGGGATGATCTTTCATGCCAGTTTTCTTGCAGAAATGGCACAGTGTTACCTGAACTGTTATATTCCACGTCAGTTTCTTTCAGAAGTACCAAAGTTACTTGAACTATGCTCAGTATTTTTTTAAAATGCCATAGTGTTTCTTGAATTATATTTCAGGCCATTTTCTTACAGAAATATCACAATGTTACTTGAGCTATGATATTCCAGGTCAGTTTTCTACAGAAATGCCAATACATCACTTGCGCTGGCGTATAATATGGGCATACAAAAAAAAGCAAGTGTGGACATTAGGGGTACCATAATTCATGTGAGTTCGCCAAGCTGCAAAAAACCCCAACACTACAAATTTCCAACACGCACCCACGACCACACCAGCGCACTTGGTTGTACAGTATGTCAAGTATTTGCTAAGGGACTGTCTTGAAAGAAGTAGTCTAGCTGGTATGAACTACCCAGCATGCAGTAACGCCTACCATGGACACATGATAAAATGAAAAGTCAAATCAATGTGGTTGTTCATGTTGCCCAGAAGCCACTCACTCATCTAGGTGAGGGACGGGATAGCCTAGTGGTCAGAACATTGCGCTCGCAATCTGACGACCCGGGTTCGATTCCCGTTCAAGGGGATATTTTCCCCTGGAGTTAACATCAGTGCCGACTCCACTCTCCCCAAAAGTCCTTCGGATGAGACTATAAACCGAGGCCCCGTGTGCGAACACACGCAGAACATCTTGCGCACACGTTAAATCCTGTTCCGCTTTTCGCAAGAGTAGGCCATTGTGTGCCGGTGAGAACAGATGAGAAAATATTACAAAACCGCATACACACGGGACTGGGTGTAAAAAAAGCCCATACGTGCTTATTCCATTATCCTCGATATAAAAGAATAAAATAAATAAAAATGAATTCTTTTTAAAAAGGCGTCGACAGGTCTGAGTTAAAAACTCTGCAGGGATTGGGTGTTTCTCTCCATCCAGTAAAATCAAAATGCTCTGGGAGCTCATCTTCAGGGCGAAACAATGAACAATGATTCCGCGTTTAGTACAGATAAAAAAGACGGGCTCAAAACAAACTCCTACGCACAGATCCTGGCTCCTGCGACACTTTCCTGCCTGCACGGGTCTGGTAGAGTTGCTTATAGAACTGTTCTATTTTGGGTGTGCTTATAGAACTGTACTGTTTTGGGTGTGCTTACAGAACTGTACTGTTTTGGGTGTGCTTATAGAACTGTACTGTTTTGGGTGTGCTTACAGAACTGTACTGTTCTGGGTGTGCTTATAGAACTGTACTGTTTTGGGCGTGCTTATAGAACTGTACTGTTTTGGGTGTGCTTATAGAACTGTACTGTTTTGGGTGTGCTTATAGAGCTGTACTGTTTTGGGGTGTGCTTTTAGAACTGTACTGTTTTGGGTGTGCTTATAGAGCTGTACTGTTTTGGGGTGTGCTTATAGAACTGTACTGTTTTGGGTGTGCTTATAGAACTGTACTGTTTTGGGTGTGCTTATAGAACTGTTCTATTTTGGGTGTGCTTATAGAACTGTACTGTTTTGGGTGTGCTTATAGAACTGTTCTATTTTGGGTGTGCTTATAGAATTGTACTGTTTTGGGTGTGCTTACAGAACTGTACTGTTTTGGGTGTGCTTACAGAACTGTACTGTTTTGGGTGTGCTTATAGAACCGTACTGTTTTGTGTGTGCTTATTCAGAACCGTACTGTTTTGGGTGTGCTTATTCAGAACCGTACTGTTTTGGGTGTGCTTATTCAGAACCGTACTGTTTTGGGTGTGCTTATTCAGAACCGTACTGTTTTGGGTGTGCTTATTCAGAACCGTACTGTTTTGAGTGTGCTTATTCAGAACTGTACTGTTTTGGGTCTGGTTATAGAACTGTACTGTTTTGGGTCTGCTTATAGAGCTGTACTGTTTTGGGTGTGCTTACAGAACTGTACTGTTTTGGGTGTGCTTATAAAACTGTACTGTTCTGGGTGTGCTATAGAACTGTACTGTTTTGGGTGTGCTTATAGAGCTGTACTGTTTTGGGTGTGCTTACAGAACTGTACTGTTTGGGTGTGCTTATAGAACTGTACTGTTTTGGGTGTGCTTATACAACTGTACTGTTTTGGGTGTGCTTACAGAACTGTACTGTTCTGGGTATGCTTATAGAACTGTACTAGTTTGGGTGTGGCCCGAGGAACTCAAGAGGGATGACTCGTGACCACAGTCCCTAAATCGGATTGTGTCCCCTGGGACTATAGTACACATTTCAAATCAAAATCAACCACTACGAATTCTTCACATGTTAAAAAATATAATTTCTATTCAAAATCAAACACTACGAATTCTTCATATGTAAAACGATAAAATTTCAAATCAAAATCAACTACTACGAATTCTTCACATGTTCAACAATAAAATTTCAAATCAAAATCAACTACTACGAATTCTTCACATGTTCAACAATAAAATTTCAAATCAAAATCAACCACTACGAATTCTTTATATGTAAAAAATAAAATTTCAAATCAAAATCAACCACTACGAATTCTTCAAATGTTAAAAAGTATAATTTCAAATCAAAATCAACTACTACGAATTCTTCACATGTTCAACAATAAAATTTCAAATCAAAATCAACCACTACGAATTCTTCACATGTTCAACGATAAAATTTCAAATCAAAATCAACCACTACGAATTTTTTATATGTAAAAAATTAAAATTTCAAATCAAAATCAACCGCTACAAATGTTTCACATGTTACATAAATAAATTACCTTTGCTAATCAGAAACACATATTGATAGAAGGCAACTCTTGCATACAAAAAACGGACATAAAAGTAATGGAAAAACAAACAACCCACAAGTGGCGCTATCCTAGGGCACTCTCAGAGGAAAACAGCCTCAATGCTTTGACAGGCAGGGAAGTCTACCGTGACTGTCAAATACAATGCAATGCAATTTGAATTAATGCGGCCATCAGAGCTGAAGGTCGATTTTGCACATGATAAAACTGGAACAACACAAACTACTACGGACTCATCACAGGCAAAAGAACACCCCCCCCCCGCCACAAAAAACCCAACTAAAACGAAAACTTTGATCATCAGAAACATTACTCGACAGAATATTTAAATAAAAGATAACTCTTCCATAAAAAAGACATAAAGTACTTTAATAACAAACATCCACCCCCCACTCCTCCACCCAAGTGGCGCTATTCTAAAGCACTCTCAGAGGAAAACAGGCTGAATGCTTTGACAGGCGAGGAAATCATTCTACCGTGACTGTCAACCACAATGCAATGCAATTTGAATTAATGCGGCCATCAACTGCCGAATGTCTTTAACCGTCTCTGGTTATTCCAGAGTTTACTGAATCAACTCACCCCCTGTTTACTACCAGGGTCATATCGGAGTTATTAAAGAAAGCTGTGATAATGGAATGAAAACAGTTCCTTAGGTTCATGCTCTCTCTCTCACACATACGCACGCGCACACACATACGCACGCGCACATATGTTCAAATGTCCTCGCGCACAAGATGCGTTCACATGTGCGCGCGCGTGTGTATATGTGTGCAACACATGCACGCATGCACGCACGCACACATACACACACACACTCATACACAACTATAATCACTCTCCACGCATGCACTTATGCTCAAGTAACGATGTACACGTACAAACAAATACCTCACGAACACACTCAAACTCCTTCACATAATATGTAAGGACGCTGGCATATATGCACACCTGCACACATGCACGCATGTATACACACGCGCGCGCACGCACACGCGCGCGCACACGCGCGCGCACACACGCACGCACGCACACGCATACACACATAATTCAGCTTCATACTTCTACCATCACTTCTCCTTAAAAAACCCATTTCGGACAGCTCATGATATTCATTGTCCTCTCTCGGTAAAATCGGGCTTAATTCAGAACACGCGCAAATCAACACCCCCACACAGTCTCCTTCCACCGCCCCCCCACCCAATCTAAAATTATCCACGCAGCTAATTCTAGCAGCAGATGTCACACTGTTATTTATCGCAGGGGGGAACCTACTGTTGGCATCAATAATATTACCATTCCTGTCAAAGTCAAAGTCAAACTTTTATTTTCAGATGGTACATTGAATAAGCAGTGTATTTGCTTTTTTTTCATCAAGCCATCTATCTAAAGAAAGAAAAAAAAGCGAGAAAAAAAAGATAATGTATATGCAGACATAGAATAAAAAACCTAATATATGGTAAACTATACAAATCAAACAAAAAAACCAATAACATATGCATATGTGGAATTAAAACAAAACAAACAAAACCCCCAGAAAAATATGAGACCATACAATTCAAATAATTCAAAAATCTTGAAAAAAATATCCGTCATAACACAAACAAACAAGCAACAAAGAAAAACCAAACCAAAACAAACAAAGAAGACAAAACAGTAAAAATTAAAAACCCACACCAACTGTGAAAATTCTAGCAGGTGACCCATAATGTGCTTGTTTGCCTCCGTTCCTCTGTCTGATCTTATTGTGAAATTCCAGAAATATTGTCCCCCGCGTCGCTTAGCTAGGTTCTTCGCTGTCTCCTTCCCACGCAAACACATCTATGGAGTGAGAGAGGGCAAGACAGACAGACAGACAGACAGACAGAGAGAGAGAGAGAAGGGGGGGGGGGGTGAGACAGACAGACAGACAGAGAAACTGACAGACAGACTGATAGATAGACGATAGATAGATAGATAGACAGACAGACAGACAGATAGATAGATTAATGGATAGAAAGAGATGGAGAAAGAGAGGGGGTAGGGAGAGAGAGAGAGAGAGAGAGAGAGAGAGAGAGAGAGAGAGAGAGAGAGAGAGAGAGAGAGAGAGACAGACAGACAGACAGACAGAGACAGAGCGACAAATAAACACAAAACACAGACTCTCACACATGTTATATGCATAATATATATACATACATACATACATAATATATATATATAATATATATATATATATATATATATATATATATATATATATATATATATATAATTATAGATTATGCATGTACACACTCTTTCGTTCTCTCTCTCAAACACAAAGAACACACACGCACACGAGAGAACACACACACACACACACACACACACACAAACACACACACACACACTGTTTCATAATTCATCATCGCTTTTCCTTCAAACCGCTTTAGGGCAGCAAAATATTCATTTTCCTCAGAGAAAATTAAAACCAGAATCCCACTAATTTCAGAGCTCATGCAAATTAATTCAATCCAACCCCACCCCCTCCAAAAATATAGCACCACCCATCTTTACCACCTCCATCTGAAATCATCCCTAGGGCTAATTTTCAGCAGATGTGCGGCTGTTATATATATATTAAAAATAATCATCTTCGTGGAATTCATCTGCTGACATCAACAATGCAATTATTCTCCTGAAAATTCTGGCAAGCGACACATTCGTGCTAGTTTGGTTTTGTTCGTTGTCTTCTATCTTTTTATGTGTGGTATTCCAGCACTGATGCTCTCCCAGGTCACCTGTCTCAAATCCCTTATCTCCCTCCAACCCTCCCCCCCCACAGGGACAGAGATAAAGGGAGGGAGGGAGGGAGAGAGAGAGAGAGAGAGAGAGCCCAGACATATATACACACATAAACATCACTCTAACATTCTTTTTCACACACACACACACACACAAACACACACACACACACGCGCGCGCGCGCACACGCGCACACACACACAAACACCCTTGAGAACAGCCCTAATTTCACGTAGAAAATCTGCCGTGACTTAAAGTGGAATACAATACCACACACACACACATACACATACACATAACATACACAGACACACACACAACACACCACAACAACACCACACACACACATACACACACAACACACAACACACCACAAACACACACACAACACACCAATGGATGAGACAGACACAGAAAGACAGATGAGAGGCGCACACGCAAAAAGAGACATAGAGTGATAGAGTAACAGAGAGACAAAGAGACAGACAAAGATAGTTACATTACGCGCAAACAATACTTGCAAAATCAATGTTCTTTTTCTTCTCTTCCTGCCTCTCTTTTGCGCGCGCGCTTTACCCCCCCCCCCCCCCCCCCCCCCCCCATAAACAACAACAACAACAACCACACACACACACACACACACACACACCACACACACACACACACACACACACACACACACACACACACACACTACGCACGCACGCGCACTCACATAAGAGAGAGAAAGACAGACAGACAGTAGATAGACAAAGAGATAGAGACAAAGAGACAGACATGCAGCGACAGAGAGGAGAGACAGACAGACAGACAGAAAAAGAAAGAGGGGGAGACAGAGAGACGGAGAAAGAAAGAAAGAAAGAAAGAAAGAGAGAGAAGATAGAGACAGACAGACAGACAGACATACACACAGACACAGAGAAAGAACATTACACAGGCTTTGTTACAGTTCTCTAAAAGATTGGACAGCTAAGTTTGCCAGATCACCACAAGGCCACTCACCGTCAGAGACCCCGCACTGCTACCTCAGCACACTAGATGGCATGGGGGGTAGGGCTCGGGTTCCTGTACTGGAGGCAGGAGGCTGCGTACTTTTTGTTTTGTCCTGGATAAGAAAAGATCCTCATTCATTTCTGTATCTTGAAAGTATCATTCTTAAATGACGAAATAGTAGAGGTGGATAAAAACAAGAGCAGGTAACCCCTTACAACTTCTCAGTCATTTTGAAAATGATTTGTCAAAGATTCAAACCCTCCACGACAATTTCCTCAAGATTTTCTTTTCCAGAGTTATTTTGTTTTTAAAATTTAATCCATAAAGTATTATTCTGTGAAAATGGTGTTCTCCTTTCTGTTTCAACTTCAACTTAAAAGCATAAGTATTCGTTTATTTCAGTCGCAATTCAATCAGAATTATTTTTTTAAAAGCAGATAAAACATACATATCATTTAACAAAGAGAAGTGATGTCGATAGACAACAAAAGATACATAGCATGATATAATACAACAGGATGCAAAGCAATAAAGCAGTAATTTGATACACAGCACGAAAGTAACACAAAATGTATAATATAATCTTGATAAAATGAAAAGAGGACTATGGTCTCTAAGGTTGATAATTGGTTACATCAAAGGTTGCTTCAAAGTTTGTCTAGTCTCTTTTTCTGCTTTAAACAAAATTAATTATTCTGTCCAAAGGTTAAGATATTACAGTTGTAAAAAATGTTCTACATTTAGAGATAAGAATAAGAAAGTTCCCATTATGAATTAAGCTTAGTTTTATTAAGCTTCTCTTTTTATTTACATTTGGAAGATTGATGTGTGTGTGAGAGCGCGCGCGCGCGTGTGTGCCCGTATGCACATAATATATATATATATATATATATATATATATATATATATATATATATATATATATATATATATATATATATATATTAATATGTAAATATGTCAATTATCTCAATTTTAGTATGTAAATATACATATATATATATAAATGTGTGTGTCTGTACGTGCATATAAACGCATACAAGCGTTTAAGCAACGCTTCTATAAACGCACCTTTTGGCAAAAACAGCTCCCTACACCATTATTATTATCATTAGTGGTAGTATTAGTTTGACAAGTTTTCATTATTTTATGTTTCTTTCATCTATTCGTTGACTTGGCAGCTTCGATACCAGAAATGTGGAGGCAGCAACATTTTTCTTTTCTTGGTGACAAGTTCAAAAAGTGTTCAGCTAGCCAAAGGTAGAGCAGTCCCCAAGAGAGTGCCGTTTCCTTTTGCCCACAAGAAAACACTGCTACACTGCTACAGACATCTCCGACTCTCTCGCTGTCTCTTTGTCTGTCTGTCTGTCTGTCTCCCTCCCTCTGCGTGTGTGCGTGGGCGTGTTCTCTCTCTCTCTCTCTCTCTCTCTCTCTCTCTATCTCTCTCTCTCTCTCTCTCCTCTCGCTCTCTCTGATTCTGTGTGTGTGCGTGTGTTTGTGCGTGCGTACGTGCGTGTGCGTGAGAGAGAGAGAGAGAGAGTGAGAGAAAGATGAGTGTGTGTGTGTGTGCACGTGTGTGTGTGTGTGTGTGTGTGTGTGTGTGTGTGTGTGTGTGTGTGTGTGTGTGTGGTATTCCGACTGAAACTAGAAGTAAATGTAAAGGCCATGTCCAGAGGGGAACATGAAAGTGAAAGAAAGCAAAAGGGCAAACAGGTAGAAAGGGAGAGGAGAGAGAGAGAGAGAGAGAGAGAGAGAGAGAGAGAGAGACAGAGACAGAGACAGAGACAGAGACATAGAGACATACAGACAGAGGCAGAGAGACAGAGACACAGAGACAGAATCACAAAGGAAAAGACAGATCAAAAGATGGACTTGTACGAAAGAGAGAGAGAGAGAGAGAGAGAGAGAGAGAGAGAGAGAGAGAGAGAGAGAGAGAAGAGAGAGAGGAGAAGAGAGAGGGGGACAGTCAAATGGAAAAGAGAGAGAAAGACAGACAGAGACAGATAGATAGGCAAGACAGACTAGACAGACACATAGAGAATGGTAGACAGACACAGCGAGACAGAGAGAGAGACAGAGAGAGAGAGAGAGAGAGAGAGAGAGAGAGAGAGAGAGAGAGAGAGAGAGAGAGAGAGAGAGAGAGAGAGGGGGGAATGAGAGAGAGAAGGGGGACGACAAAGAAATGATGATTATGCAAAAAGAGAGAAAGAAGTATGTTGCGGAAAGCCAGAAATACAAAGAAAATTGTAGTTTCCAAACAAAAACTCTATTATTTTCCTTGAATACTGCTACGAAAATTGTTTTACCAAAGAAAAAGAGTGACCAAAAAACTGCAAATGAAAAGACGTCAGGAAACTATAAACAAAAAATGGGAAGGGGGGGGGGGGGGGGTTGGGGAGAGGAGAGAGAGAGAGAGAGAGAGAGAGAGAGAGAGGGGAGAGAGAGAGAGAGAGAGAGAGAGAGAGAGAGAGAGAGAGAGAGAGAGAGACAGACAGACAGACAGACAGACAGACAGACAGACAGACAAACAGAAGGACTTTCAAAAATGGTACATGAAACGGAATTTTGAAATTCATAATGGCGGCACGGACCAGATAATACGAATAAGTGACCTAGTTTGTGTGTAGATTTCTTTTTCTGTTCCCTTGATCATTTTTTTTCTTCTTCGTCCACATTTTCTTTGGTAACTTACAGGAACTAAACACAACAATTTTCTACGTGTAATTCTTAAATCATACATTCAACTTCCGAGTTCTTTCTTTTTTAGGGAGTGGGGGGTGGGGGTGGGGGTTTTGTCAGGTATATCCTGTTCCATTTTGTAGTTTCGTCTTTGAGTAGCAGGTTTGGCAGATGACGAGATGAATGTTTTCAGCACCCGTGAATGACAAAAATTGCTTTTTTTAAGTTATAGGAAGTACATTGTTGTACAGAAGAAAGAAGAGTGACATATTAAGCACCAGCAGAACCTCTTTTCTATTATGTTTTTTTCCCGTTCCTCCGAGGTTCACCAATGGTGAGATTTTTGCGTATGCGACCGTTTTTCCTCACTATTTAGGTAGCCGCGTTCCGACTTCAGGGGTGGTGTCTAAACACGACATCTGTTTACATGCATTTTCTTTTTTAAAGTGTGTCATCTGTTCCTACCTGCACGAAATGGTCTACTCTTCCGACAGACGGAGTGGGTTTTTCACGTGTGCGCAAGATGTCCACAAAATCTGTAAGACAGACATCTGATTCGACTGTAGCTTTCATTCAAACTGAAACGACAAGTACATTTTTAAAAGTAAAAATTAAACGGAAAGGAGCGAACAGGTGAGCCGCGTGAGAGGGAAAGAAAAGGGGAGATAGAGGTTGACAAAGTGAATGAGTGTGTGTGCGTGTGAGAGAGAGAGAGAGAGAGAAGAGAGAGAGGAGAGGGGGGGGGGGGGGGGGGAGGGGGGCTCTAAGACACACAGATAAACAAGAGAAACCGAGACAATGAGGGGGAGTGATTGAGAGAGAGGCAGAGACAGACAGCCAGCAGTCAGAGACAGAGGGGGGGAGGGGGGGGATAAGTGAGAGGGAGAGCGAGGCACATAGAGAGAGACAGACAGCAGTGAGAGACAGAGAAGGGAGGAAGGATGAGTGAGAGGGAGACCGAGGCACATAGAGAGACAGCAGTGAGAGACAGAGCTGGAAGGAAGGATGAGTGAGAGGGAGACCGAGCCACATAGAGAGAGACAGACAGCGGTGAGAGACAGAAGAAAGGATGAGTGAGAGGGAGACCGAGGTACATATATAGAGAGAGACAGCGGTGAGAGACAGAGAAGGGAGGAAGGATGAGTGAGAGGGAGATCTAGGCACATAGAGAGACAGACAGCAGTAAGAGACAGAAGAAGGATGAGTGAGAGGGAGAGCAAGGCACATAGAGAGAGAGAGAGAGACAGCAGTGAGAGACAGAGAAGGTAGGAAGGATGAGTGAGAGGGAGACCGAGGCACATATATAGAGAGAGACAGCAGTGAGAGACAGAGAAGGGAAGAGTGAGTGAGAGGGAGACCGAGGCACATAGAGAGAGAGAGATAGCAGTGAGAGACAGAGAAGGGAGGAAGGATGAGTGAGAGGGAGAGCGAGACACATAGAGAGAGAGACAGCAGTGAGAGACAGAGAAGGGAGGAAGGATGAGTGAGAGGGAGACCGAGGCACATAGAGAGAGACAGCAGTGAGAACAGAGAGGAAGGAAGAAGAATGAGTGAGAGGGAGAGCGAGGCACATAGAGAGAGAAGACAGCAGTGAGAGACAGAGAAGGAGGAGGATGAGTGAGAGGGAGAGCGAGGCACATAGAGAGAGAGACAGCAGTGACAGACAGAGGGGGAGGAAGGATGAGTGAGAGAGGGAGAGCGAGACACGTAGAGAGAGACAGCGGTGAGAGACAGAGAAGGGAGGAAGGATGAGTGAGAGAGAGACCGAGGCACATAGAGAGAGACAGCAGTGAGAGACAGAGAAGGGAGGAAGGATGAGTGAGAGGGAGATCTAGACACAGAGACAGGCAGAGACAGAGGACGACACGGAGCCGGAGGAAACAGACAGGAAGTGACAAAAAAAGGGGGGAGGCGCGAGGGAGGAGAGGGGGGTGGGTGGGGGTGGAGAGAAAAAGACGTATGCGGCCAGAAGATAGAAATACAAACAAATATCTATTTTCAAACAAAAAAACTGTATTTTTACTGCTACGGAAATTGTTTGATCAAAGAAAAAGAGGTGACCCAAAAAACAAAAAAACCGCAAATGAAAAGACGCCAGGAAACTGTAAACGAAAAATAGAGGGTGGGAGAGAGAGAGAGAGAGAGAGAGGAGAGAGAGAGAGAGAGAGAGAGAGAGAGAGAAGAGAGAGAGAGAGAGAGAGAGAGAGAGAGAGACGGAGAGATAGAGCGAGAGAGAAAGAGAGAGAGATTAGAGAGAGAGAGAGAGAGAGAGAGAGAGAGAGAGAGAGAGAGAGAGAGAGAGAGAGAGAGAGAGAGAGAGAGAGAGAGAGATATTTTCTTTCAATTACGGCACGTGGAATTGAAATCTAAATTGTAAAATGGTGCGTATTGAATAAATAAAAGGAATTGTGACCTCTTTGTGAGTTCGTTTCTTTTCTTCCCTCCTCCTTTCTCTCTCTCTCTCTCTCTCTCTCTCTCTCTCTCTCTCTCTCTCTCTCTCTCTCTCTCTCTCTCTCTCTCTCTCTCTTCCCTCTCTCTCTCTGTCTCTCTCTGCCTCTCTCTATCTCTGTCTCTCTCTCTCTCTCTCTCTCTCTCTCTCTCTCTCTCTCTCTCTCTCTCTCTCTCTCTCTCTCTCTCTTTGTCTCTCTCGCTCTGCTCTCTTCTCTTCTCTTCTCTTCTCTTCCCTTCTCTTCCTATTATTCCTTTTCCTACTTCATTCTCTTCTTTCCACTTTTTCTTCCTTTCTTTTTTTCTTCGTCACAGTTTTTTTTCTTCATCAACAATTTCTCTCTAGTATGTCTTTTCTTTGTTTGCTTCTTATATGTTTGTTTGTTTGTTTCATTCGTTTATTCACTCATTATTTGTTCATTCATCCATCCATCACCCATCCATTTATTTGTCACCCTTTTTTTTAAAGCTCGCTCCTTCCTCATTCTTTTGTTCATTAGTTCGCTCATTCACACTTTTTTTTCAAAACGTTTTTTTTTTTTAGCATTCGTTCTTTCTCTCTGTACAGAAAGAGAGATAAACAAATGAAGAAATATACAGAAAGATAGGCAAATATAGACATACAGACAGACAGACAGACAGACAGACAAACAGATAGATAGATAGATAGACAGAGAGAGAGAGAGAGAGAGAGAGAGAGAGAGAGAGAGAGAGAGAGAGAGAGGAAGAGAGATGGATGGATGGATGGACGCACAGACGGCTGGTTGGATGGACGGATGGATGGATGGACAGATAGATAGATAGATAGATAGATGGATGGATAGATAGATGGATGGATAGATGGATGGATGGATAGATGGATGGATGGATAGATAAATATAGATACACATACATACATACATACATACATACATACATACATACATACATACATACATAATCGATAAATAGACAAGACAGACAAACAGACAGACAGATAGATTGACAGACAGAGACAGAACGAAACACAGACAAGAAGAAACACAGGCAGACAGATACAATGTATCTCTAAAAAAAAGGAATAATACCATTGAACGAACCAGACAACAACAGGTGGCGGAATCAACAGTGATAGATCAGATTTCTGTTCAGACTGTCTTGAGAATTGATCTAGTCCCACCGTGCCAGTTCCATTCAAGTTTTTGGCTCCAGGACAAACATTTTTTCTTGTGGCTATTATTGAAGTGTACCTGACCAGCCATCTATAATTCAAACTAATGTTCCTACTATTATTATTGCTAGTGTTGTTGGTGGGCGTTTCCCAGATTAACGCCTGAGGGGTCGCCCTTAATCTGCAATCTGTATTAGTCATTGCGCTTGCAAATCACAGTGAGATCGTTAAGTACACAATGGATGAGACATTTACGAGTATGGCTTAAAAAAAATTATTACTTTTTTAGTTCACCATGTTATATGTTATTGGGGACGGGATAGTTCTGTGCTCAGAGCACTCGCTTTTGCCATGCTAAAGTTAAGCAGCATTGAGCGTGGTTACTAAGTGGATGGGTGACCGTTAGCGCGCCTTGGCTTCAATAGACCTTGAGCCCCCAGTTCATCCAGCTGTAAATGGGTACCCGCTCTCTTTAGGGTCAGGGAAGGTAAAGCAGCGAGGAAGAGGAGATGGGCGCCACCCTCAATATGATAGCCCCTGGAGAAGTTGAGGTCTCTGACGCCTCACTCCACTACGACCATTAGGTTATGGGAACACCTTTACTTTCACCTTTTATTATAGGCAGTCATAACTGACAGATACACACAGAGACAGAGACAGAGACAGAAAAGAGAGAGAGAGAGAGAGAGAGGAGAGAGAGAGAGAGAGAGAGAGGAGAGAGAGAGAGAGAGAGAGAGAAGCATAGACAGACAAGCGGACAAAGAAACGCTGACAGACAGTTACAATGTTCCTCTTGAATGGAACAGACCAATGTATAGACAAGGAAATCACATGTTGCGGAATTCTTCTTCTTCATATTCATCTTCTTCGTCGAGCAACGCTCAAACAGCATCTATTGTTTGTCTCTCATAGGAGCGAAAATGCGTTGCTCTGCCGTTAAGTGTCTGACAAGTCAGGCCCAGCGCAATCCGACTTAGGCGTGGGAGAAGAACTGTCATGTTTTTACGTCTTTCTAGGAACAAAAAGACAGAAAAATGGACGTAGATGGCAGAAAATAGACAAGACGGTGACAGGAAGAAAAGAAACGAGGCAGACACGAAGTAAGCGATAGAAAAGAGAGAATTCCTAGCACAAAATATCGAGAACGTAGGAATGTTATTTATACTGACAGACCCCCAGGGCATCACCACGCGTAAAAAATACACTGGATAAGACATGTGCATGAATGGTTGCTCTCTGGTGCTTCACCATGTAAGCAGTAACAGCCTGACTGACCGAGACAAGAGACAAACAAATAGACGAACACACAAGATAGGCAGAGAAACACAGCCAGGCAGATGCAGTGTTATCTCTGAAGAAAAATGGAACAATACCATTGAACAGCCAGTGACAGGTGGTGGGAATTCGCAGCGATATATCATGTTTAGTGAAATCGGACCAGAGTTTTCTATTCAGCTGTCGGGATGATTGATCTATTCACACTATTTCCATTTAAGTTTATTGCTTCAGGGCAAACTTTTTTTTCCCCGTCACAACCATTCTGTTACAACTGACCGGCCAACTCGATTTTAAAATTAAAAATAAAAGGAGGCCACAGCCTATGATGTTGTTGGCGCTGTTGTCCTTCTCGCTATTGTTGTTGTTGCTAGTGAGCATTTTCAACGAACATGGAGTCAAAACTAATACATTTTGTTTACAAGCTATTGCTCAACTTGATACCAGATATTGAAAGGCATTACTTGTAAAGCCTAAGAACCTATGAATCACTCCGTTTTATGCAATGTTGCCTTAGAAACAAACCAGTATGGCTGCCAAAGTTAAATGTTTCAAATTTCGATACCGTTTTTACATATCTAAAACAGGCACGAGACACTTTCTTACAGAAAGCTTCTACAACCTAGATTTTCTATATTCACATAAGGAACTTTCCATATTGACATTTAACAAAATCTTATATTAAAAAAGCATGATGTTGGCCCCCTTTAGACCCGTGTCTACCCGTAACACCCAGAGGGTCACCCAGAATATACATTATATCTAATTCTGTCACATTCGTCATACTTGGGGGAATATCGTCTGATGCCATATACAGCTTGCCAGATAGTTAAGTGTATAATATAGCAGTGAACAGTATAACTTGAGAGGAAGACCGAAGACGTAACTAGCATTTTTGTTTGGGGGGGGGGGGGGAGGGGGGTAGCTAGCATATTATTCACTAAGGGATGTAAAACGCTAGCCCTTGTGTGCATGAAAAAAACCCATATACACACTTCGCACACATGCGTGTACACACGCACCCACCCCCTACACACACACACACAAACAGACAAACAAAAAACAAACACATACACACACGTGAGCAAGTACACGCCTATTGGTATCACTCCTCTGATCATCATGCTTTAGCCTTGCGGTGTGTGTGAGTGTGTGTGTGCGTGTGTGTGTGCGTGCGCGCGCGCGCGCGTGTGTGAGAGAGAACTCTGAACGGGTATACTATGTACAATGGTCTTAGGCCACAATATGCGGAGTTTGGGGGAAGGAGGAGAACCAACACACTGGTATGAAAAGTGAAAATAGAAACACTATTTGTAACAAAAAAATATACTGCATGAGAGAGAGAGAGAGAGAGAGAGAGAGAGAGAGAGAGAGAGAGAGAGACAGACAGACAGACAGACAGACAGACAGACAGAGCAGACAAACAGACAGAAAGAGAGACAGACAGACAGACAGACAGAGAGCTGAGTGAACTGGTCTAAACTACACATTGGGTGAGAAGGTAGGAGAGTAGGTACGTATCTACACTACGTGCCTAATTTTCTGTTTAAACAAATAACAATGAGTGCATGCTTGGCTGTGTGCGCGTGCACGCGCGTCCGGCCTGCTATCACCAAATCAAAATCAGGAACACACGCTTCCTCCTTCTTTCTCTTCTTTCCTGCCTAGTAGTCAGTCTGTCTGCCTGACTCTCATTCTCTTACTCTTTCACACACACACACACACACACCGCGCGCGCGCGCGCGCGCGCGCGCACTACAAGGCTTCCTTCTCTTTCTGTCTTCCATCTTCTCTGTCACTCTTCTACCTACGTCTGAGTCTGTCTCTCTCTTCTCTCTCTCTCTCTCTCTCTCTCTCTCTCTCTCTCTCTCTCTCACCACACACACACACCACACACACCCCGCACGCACTCACTCATGCACACACACACACACCACAAGACTTCTTTCTCGGGCTTCCTGTCCCCCCCCCCCCCCCCTCCCTCCTCTCTCGTCCCTCCCCTCTTTCCTCTCTCTCTCTCTCTCTCTCTCTCTCCCTCCGTCCCTCCCCCTTTCTCTCTCTCTCCCCCGTCCCTCCCCCTTTCTCTCTCTCTCTCTCTCTCCCTCTCTCTCTTTCCCTCCGTCCATCCCCCTTTCTCTCTCTCTCTCTCTCTCTCTCTCTCTCTCTCTTCCTCCCTCCGTCCCCCTTTTCTCTCTCTCTCTCTCTCTCTCTTCTCTCTCTCTCTCTCTCTCTCTCTCTCTCTCTCTCTCTCTCCGTCCCTCCCCTTTTCTCTCTCTCCCTCTCTCTCTCTCCCTCCGTCCCTCCCCCTTTCTCTCTCTGTCCCTCCGTCCCTGTTCCTCTCCCTCTCATCAGCCCTCTTTTAAAAACCCTTCCCCTTCCACCCACCTCGTTCCCCTGTGCTCTCCCTATCCGTGCCTGTCTCTTTTCTTCCCCCCCCCCTCTTCTCTCTCTCTCTCTCTCTCTCTCTCTCTCTCTCTCTCTCTCTCCTTCAGGCTCCCTATCTCTTTTGCCATCTAGCTATAGTTAAAAAAACCCACAACACAACAACCCTGCAACGTTCATAATCACACCCGATATTCATCCGTTTTAGGGGAAGTGGTTTTCGGATCAGGGAGAATTTCTGCAATTCTATCAGCCGTTATGCTGGCCCGACCCCCCAAGGCATACCCCTCCCCCCCCCTCCCCCGAGAAAATTAACCCAGGCTGCTTTTACTACCTGCCCTGTCGCTGACAAGCGATTCATTTCACACCTGCCAGGTTTTTTTTCTTTCTTCTTCCTGCTTGCTATATTTCTCTGGGTTTTTGGGGGGCTTCCATTACCACCAAAGAACAATTGGGAGAAATTAAGATGCAGGAAGAGATATCGGTTTTGTTCACTGTTCAGATAACCGAGAGATCAGCCAATGTGATTGATAACTAGCCGATGGATTGATACAACACAAAAAGTAATCTGTTGGCTTAGTAGCCAAGCAATGCAAACAGCAGCAGCAGCAAAAGCATTTCATTAATCGAAAGGACCAGAGACGGACGCTATAGCCGAGTGGTTAAGACTGTTTGACTTTAATCCCGTGGGTCCATGAAGTCTGGGTTCGTTCGAATCCCGGCGGTGACGTCTGGTGAATTAAGGTCAGCTTCAAGTGCAGACCTGCCAGTGCTTAAATTTCCTTGTGTGTGTATATACACACTCAAAAGATCAAAATATTCACGTTAAATATCGTGCTAACTCCTGTAAGTATTCAGTGGGTTACAAACACACGAACACACCCAGCATGCTACATGTGCAAAACATGAGCTGCTCTGAAGTCGGAACGTGTCGGCTGTGGCGAGCAGGCAGACTCTTACAAATTTCAAGCACAAGGAAGACCAGGCACTACGTACCTCACTCGGTAAGGAAACGCAGAAAAGAGAGGAGACAAAAAAGGACCAGAGAACCAATTACATCTCTCGCCTCAACAAGCAATAATGATCAACAAAAACCTGTCCACCATCCAACCAATAAACCAGCCAGCCAGCCATCAAGCAACCAATAAACTAATCAGCCAACTGTCTGTCCACCCAACCAGTCAATAATCAACCAATGATGCAGCCAAAAAGCTGACCAATCAGCAACCAATCGTCAATCAACGAACAATCAACCACGCAAGCTTAGAAACCGTCCAACAAATCAACCAAAAGCACGCAGCTCAACATCTGGTAACAACAATCAACAAATAAGTCATACCATCTAACAAAGAACTAATCACCCAGCCAGCGAACCATCTTAATTTTAAATGCGTTTAAAACAACAACAACGGAAGAAACAGTCACAGACATTACATCGCGACAACAGAAATGATGAAATAACACCCAGGGCACAAGAAACCAATAATAGCATTAGCAGCAACAACAAATATAGCTGCAGCAGAAGCAACAACAACCTCGACCACGACAAAAACCACCACCATAACAACAATAATGATATCAGCAAAACTCTTAAAAAGCGAAAAGAGCAGCTTGGAGGAAATAGTTATCGCTTCCCGGCTCGTATGCAACCAGGTGTAAAACGAGAGGAAGTCAAGTGCAATTCCTGTGATCTGCCAGGAACGGTTCCTGCTTTAAAATCATCTTTTATGTTCAGCTGTCACTTCTTTATGTCCTCATGTAATTGGTTTCAACTCTCAGATTGCACACACACACACACACACACACACACACACACACACACACACACACACACACACACACACACTGAGGGGTTTTTTTAAGTCTTCAGAACTGGTGTCACAAAGTGCAGATCATTTTGAACTTTGTAGGGAAGTATGTATATCTATATGAGGGGACGGGCTAGCTCAGTGGTCAGAGCACTCGCTTTCACTTAAGCGGCATTGAGCGTGGTTACAAAGTAGATGGGTGACCGTTTGCGCGCCTTGGCTTCAGTACAGTTCCCTCCAGATGTAAATGGGTACCTTGCCTTCTTCAGGGTCAGGGAAGGTAAAGCAGAGAGGGAAAGATGGGCACCGCCCTCAATATGCTGGCCCCCTGGAGAAGCTGAGGTCTCTGACATCCTGCTCTCCAAAGATCGCATAGGTTATTGGAACACCTTTACCTACTTTTTTAATTAGTTGCTTTTATATTCCATTTTCTTAACGCATTGTTAATTTCTTAGCATATGTGTCATACGTAAACTTTTTTTCTTCCAATACATTTCTTAACTTGATCTACCCCTCCCCCTTTTCCCCCCTCGTCAACTATCACTGAGAGTGAACAGACGTAAAATCGAAAACAAAGTCATCGCAATGAACTCTTCTGTGTTATAGTTTCGCTTCCTCCTGCTATCTCCTGGTTTTAATCCTCCCTGATAGGCCTAAAAGGGGAGAAAAGAATAATACTGTATAATTGCAAATTTTGTGTATGACACATAACATCTGCCCAGAAATTTATTCAACAGTTTTGATCAACTGCATAACCCAATGTCTTGTGTATGCACAGTATTTGTGTTTCTATGATATATTGAATACCGATATGAAATATGATATCTTTTTTTTTAAATGCACACTTAATCTTCTGCTAATGTAAGGTTTGTCATATCTGCATGTGAGAGTTGATATTTCATGAATATCTTAAGAAAATATGATAATGAAGTGAAGATTTATCTGGGGCATAATTCAAATTGAATAGTTTGCTTACGATGAATCACTGCTGTGTAGACTCTTTAAAAGAAATCTGTATCTAGGGGGGTGATCATAACAGGTGTAAATAATCAAGCAAGGACATGTGCACGCACTTCCAAGTTCAGCATCCCCCCCATCCTGCACACACATACACACACGCGCGCGCGCTCGGCTAGCATAGGATTATCTCTCACAAGTATGAAAAAATATCCAAAAGAAAATAGCAGTAAAAGATAATGGGGTAGCTCATTCCTTCTAGATTCCGTCAAAGAAATTATGGCGGTGGCAGTACCATACAGAGTATGAAATAACATACCACGTGTGATATGATGTGGTGAAATAAAAACAATGAAACACAACAAAGCACAACATTCAAGAATGTAAAACAAAGGTTTGTGTGTGGTTGATATATATATTTTTTAAGCAATCTTGGAATGTTCATAACAATCTGAAATGTATTTTTCTTGTGTCTTTTGAGATAATTATACGTATCAATGTGCCTGTCAGTATTGTAATTGCCCTTTCATGGGATGATTAAAGTGTTTTTGACTTGACTTGACTTGACTTGACTTTTCTCATCTAGCAAGTGAAACTAGTTAAAAGACCAATGCACAATATAAAATTATTGTTTGAACTAGAAACTGAAACCTTATAAAACCAAAGCATACTATGAAATCCTTTCCTGAACCAGCAAGTGAAATGTTAAAAAAAAACCTCTCCCCCCCCCAAAGAAGAAAAAGCACAATACAAAATAATTATCTGAACTACCGAGTGAAACGTTTAAGAGACCAAAAGCAAAGTACAAAAATCATGTGGTGAACCAGCAAAGACAACAGATCAAGTCCAGAATCACAATCAGCAACTTGATAGTACGCTGAGCTCGCCCTGCTATGGTTGACCTTTACAAGACCTCTACCACGGAGGATCGATCGACTGTGAAGTATTCTGGGAGAGACACACCACGGTGATGTAAAGCCTCGACACGCAGATACAGTATCAGTCTTTCCAATACCGGATAAATACACCGTTTAATCAAAGGCAAGAGCCGCAGAAAAAAAGTACAAGCTTCATCCAATCCAAGCATGGTGTTTATAGCCTCGCCGACCTCAGGGGCCATATCAGGGCTGTCACCTCGTACCACCTTTAAATCTCAGATTAAAACTATGCTGCCATATAAAACGGGACTCCTAACCAACTTTTCCGTCGTTCCTTCGATCCTCACCCTGACCAGCCATAAGGGCCAACCCAGGACGATCACCACGTTGTGGGAAAACTACATAAATGACACATACAACGAGAGAAACAAAATAGTCAAAACTCAACATTGTTCGTAGTAATTATGACACGTTGACTCGTGTCAGACGCGAAATGCCTGATTCTCTCTGGGAATTGCTGTAGGGTGGAGCACCACTGAACAGCATCTTTAAGGAGTCTGCAGTAAAATGCTTGTGCTCAATACCATGGACATCTCAGTAATCCAGACGGAGATTCTTGGTGGTTATCCTCGCAGATCACAGACCATGAGGTTCCTTCGCATTTGATGAGCAAATGAACTTGAGTAATGTGAGAGTGGCTTATGTGTATTCTAGTGAGCCCCGTTTCGTTTCTTCTGTTGTTAGTAATAAAGCGAAAGAACTTCAGCAGCAAGCATAGTTATAGCGATCTCACAAATCATCCAGAATCACTTCATCATTCACTTTTCCCTGGTGAAGTAAGTACATACATTTTCTTTTGTTGCCCTTATTTAAGACATTCTCAAGCAGAGAATAAAGTCTAAGTCAGCCCAGTTCCTCCAATGTTGCATCTCCTGTTGGTAACGATGTGGTGATGATGGCGATGATGATGATGAGGAGGAGGAGGACGAGGACGACGACGACGACGAAGATGGAGATGACGACAGCAACGACGACGACAATGATGATGCTCAACGTCGTGTCTGATAGTGGGGGCAAAGGGAGACATAAGGATCGATGTGGACGGCGGGTATTACATTCTTCCCATTCTGTGTTACTTTTTTTTCATGCATAACTACGGAAGATATTGTGTGAATCAAGCACCAATCTCTTGCTCATAAGACATCAAGGACATTTGCTAACGCAGAATGCTCTAATCATATTTATTTTATTTATTCATTTATTCTTTTATATCGAGGATAATGGAATAAGCACTCATGTGCTTTTTTACATCCAGTCCTCGTGTGAATGCGGTTTTGTAAATTTTGTCATCTGTTTCCATTTCATAAACAGGACATATCTGATAGGTGCAGCAATCTATTTTTTCATACCAGGGTTCATTTCCTGGGAAACATGACGACCACTACACACACAAATTGCACTGTCACTCGGGAGCTTCGCCTTTCCACATCGTTAGCAGTTTTAGCATTGTTTAAAAACTACAACCTCTCACACGCTAGTGCATGTTAGTTCGTGCATCAAAACCCATTAGATACTGATATAGGTAAAGGAGGTAAAGGAGTCCCATAACCTACAAGGTCGTAGGGGAGCGAGGCGTCAGAGACCTCACTTCTCTAGGGCCAGCATATTGAGGACGGCGCCCATCTCCTCTCCCTCGCTGCTTTACTTTCCCCGACCCTAAGGAGGGCAGGTACCCATTTACAGCTGGGTGAACTGGGGGGACTGTACTGAAGCCAAGGCGCTCAAACGGTCACCCATCCAACTGGTAACCACGCTCGACGCTGCTTAACTTGGCTAGGGGAAAGCGAGTGCTCCGACCACTGAGCTATCCCGTCCCCTGATATATATCGTGGAAATTTTGCATGCGCGTACTACACAGAAAAAAAACCTAAGCAATATAATCTCCAGTGTACGACACAGTTACTGTCACTATTAGGTCGGTACGGTACTGCAAGTGAACGAGAACCCTGCGCTTCTGGATCAGTTCAATATCCACAATTATAACTATTGAAATCAACATCAAAATTCGCCAAAGAGAATTTCATGAGCGGTAATAATACTTGCTTCAATCACAGAAGTACGACTTTTTGTCTTCCTTTGGTAGTTATTTATTTATTCATTTATTTTATTTATTTATTTTATTTTTATATTGAGGATAATGGAATAAACACTTATGCGCTTTTTTACATCCAGTCCCCGTTATTAGTAATGCTAGTTCTGATCCGGCGGACACGTCAAACTTCACAGACGTCCATTGATGAAACCTTGGTCACGGGGCAGACTACAGAAAGTGTCTACTCCTTTGCTTTGTCTGAAACTGCTTAACTACAAGGACAGTCTCTGTGGATGTTTCGATTTTTAAAGACTTCAACACGAACACAGCATAAAACACAGTTAAATCGCCGCTTAGATCGATATGCAAACAGAGTATTCCACAAAAGGAAAACGTTTGTCTCTTCATAACGACTGATAATGATAATGAAAGTAAACTGCCAAACTAGTTTCTTTTATTTCTTTCATTTTCTGTCATCTCTTTAAGGATATGGAATGTTTTACCAAATATCAAGAAACAAAATTATGACTAAACTTTATTTGAAATGCATTATTCAATCACATTATTTCAACACGATACCATAGGACATCAACGATTATTTATCTTCGGCTACCTGTTTTCAACTCCTTGAACATGTTTTCTGTGTTATTTCTTGGTTTTATTATATCATAACCCAGCGCAAATATCCGGTTTAGGGACTGTACCATCAACCAACCATCACCAACTGTACATATAATGTAAAACGTATATCATTTCTTAGAGCAATGATCATTTTAACAATACTGAGCAGAGTCTTCCTCTTTGTAGAAGGTAAGATCCATCCGAGTGCTAGAGACTAAACACAAAGCTTTGTGGTCGATGATTCTTTCAAAAGGTGTCTGTGCAACACGTTACGTCAAGGAGTAATATGAGAATGGCCTGTGTGTATCCTTGTGAGCGTGGCTTCTCTTCTTCTGTGTTTGCTACAAAACGGAAGGACTTTTCATCTGTGCCGCTGACCAAGAAACTCAACGATGCAAATCGTCTACCATCTAAAGGATGACAGCAACAGCATTGACAGTGTAATGTCAATCTTTCCATACAAGTTCGTAGCAGAGCTGTCTTGGTGAGAGCGCACAGAGTCTGTTAGGATCATTGTCTCTGGTACGAGTTAGAACATAAGACCTCTCCCTCGTTTACTTCTTTGCTGCTGCAGGGGTACGTTTGTCTTGTAGTGCTCCTCCTTTGGTTCTGTGTCTTTTTGTGACGCTGACTGGTGAGACAGGTGTGATCAGATCATATATAAAGTAGTAATGTTGTAATAGACATCTCGTGAAAGAGACAGTGTGTGTGTGTGTGTGTGGGGTGTGTGTGTTTTGTGTGTGTGTGTGTGTGTGTGTGTGTGTTGTGTGAATAAGTGAGAGAGAGAGAGAGTGTGTGTGTGTGTGTGTGTGTGTGTGTGTGTGTGTGTGTGTGTGTGTGTGTGTGTGTGTGTGTGTAAGCATGTTTACATGCACTCTGCGAGCCTTTTTAACTTGAAAATTACTCAAACTGTTAACAAAAAAATAGTGAGACAAGCCAGAACAGAACTCTAAAATCGGGTTAGATGATGATGCATTATTTATCATTTTACTTCAAACAATCGATCACTTTGATGCTAATGGTGATTTACTACTTCAAACATCGTAAGGAATTGCTTCATGTCCGTTCTGCTTTGCTTTTTCATATCAGAAACGAGCTTTACAAGCAGTTCAATAAGTTAAACTGATTTGTTAATAAGAATACACACAGAATGTAAAATTGTTTTAGATTGAAAATTGATTTTACGACCTGTTTCGAAAAATATTTGCTGCTGCTGCTACTTCTGCTGCTGCTACTACTACTACTACTACTACTATTACTACTACTACTAAGTCAAAGTCAAAGTCAAAGTCAAGGTCAAAAACACTTTAATCATCCTATGAAGGGCAATTACAATACTGACAGGCAGATTGATACTCATCAAATATATCAAAGACACAAAAGCTATATTTCATATTGGTTTTCAAATAAAATGTCACGAACACACACACACACACACACACACACACAACACACACACACACACACACACACACACACACACACACACCACCACACACGCGCGCATGCGCACACACACGCAAACGCCCGCACGCACACACATCAATTGTGAACACAATTTTAAACCCATTGACTAGAAGACATAAAAACTTATTTTTACGCACGCATATACGCAGCACGTACACACGCACGTACGTGTGTGTGCGACACGCCAAAGCACACCCACACCATACACCAATATATGAATTCAATGTTTTAAGACAGTTGACTGAACACGATTTAAATTTCCACACACCACGCCCCACCCCACCCCACACACACCCCCCCCAAAAACCCCCCCCCCCAATTTAAATGTATTGCTACACTGAAAACAATGCAATCGGGCAGATAATTCAGAGAAATGTAAAAATAGGTAGTCAACATCATTGTAAATTCAGAAGCGAATGCTTACGGCACAAAAAAATTTTTTTTTCTTTTTATTTTTTTACTGATGGGACATAAAAACGGCTTTCCCAAAGGGCAACATTTAAAAATTCTGGAAACAAAGCAGGGAAAGGATAAACCCAAAATGGCTGTGGCTTTGCGTACAAGTGCGATGCAGAACAAATGAGATCTCTTTGTTCTTTTCCAATTATTTTTTGAGCAAAATTTCTTAAAAATTCTCTCAGGCCTTTTCTTTTTTTTAAACACAAAGGTTATTGTACAACAAAATGAAAGCAAAATTAGAAAAACTCTCTATGTAAAACTTGTAAAACAAGGGAAAAGGGTTTCCCCCCCCTTTTTGGTTTTTTTACCCCAAAAAATTTTTTATTCAAAAAATTTTTCCTCAGAAAATAAAAGACGTTTTTTGTCCCTTTTTTTACAAAACGTCAGTGTTTAAAAGTCCCCGTTAAACTGGGGGTCCAAAAAAAGTTTTCCCAAAAACTTATAGGGCAAAAACGTTTTTCAAACCCCTTTATTATGGATAATAATATTCTTTTGGGGGTAGGGCCCGAAACTTTTGAAATCGATAGGCAAAGGGCTTTTTTTTTTAGAAAAATTTGCTCCAAAAAGGCCTGTCACCAACCCCGTGTACAAACCGGTGAGGGCTTGGAAACCCGGGTTTTAAGGGTGATCCGGGAAGAAAAAGGGATAACAGGCCCTATCGTCTAGAACTTTTTCCCCGAAAGGGGAATTTTTCCTAGTTGCTTCTGCAAAACAAACTTTTTGAAAAATGTACAGAAGTGGTGGAGGAGCAACCCCGCGGGGGGAAAAAAATTTCAGGGAAAAACTAACCGAAGAAAAAATTTTTTTTGGCCCAAAAAACGCTGTGGTCGTTTGGTTTTTTTAAAAAATTTAATCAGCCAAAAGAACAAAATTTAATTTTTTTACGCCCAAATTTTTTAAATTATTTTTGGGTTAAAACCCGAAAGTGAGGCTGCATTTTTTTTTGAAAGCCCGAACTAAAAGGGAGCGAACAATATTTTGGGATGAGAGTCAGGTGTTTCCCAAGTGGGTTTTAAAAATTTTTTCAAAAAAAGAATTTGTTTGGCATCTTCGACTCCCCTTCGGACCGATGCAAATTGCATTGGGGAAGGTCTTTCTTTTGTAGCAAAAGAATGAGAGATTTTAAGATCTTTTTCCCGCGTTTTCATCACAAAGAGATTGGGAGAGAAAAGGTTTTTAAAAACTTAGGGGGGAGAAAGGGTTGGGGTTTTTTTTGGGAAAAAAGGGGGTTTTTTCTTGGAAGGTTTTTAAAAAACAGGAAACTCACAAGATCCACTACTACTACGCTGCTGCGCTGCTGCTGCTGTTATGCTGCTGCTGCCCGGTCTAAACTACTACTACTACTATATACTATAAATCTACTACTATTCCCAGACCGACGACGAAAGACGACGACGACGACTATACTACTACTTTCTATTTCCTAAAATACTATATACTACCCACTAAACTTACACTAAATACTACTTTCTACATTACTAATACCCCCCCCCCTTTTGCTGCGCTGCTGTTAATTTGGGGGTGGTGGGGTTTGGGGGTGGTGGTGGTTTGGTGGGGGTTTGGTTTGGGGATGAAGATGATGAAGATGATGATGATGATGTGATGATATGATGATGATTTATGATGTTTTAGTGCTATATAAAAAACCCAAAAATTTTTATTTTTATTATTATTTTTTTTTTGATGAGATGACAAAGAGGTGACAACAACATAATATATGATGATGATAAAAATAACGACAACGATAATTATGACCTAATTCAACAAAAAAATCAATTCACAGCTTTCTGTCACAAAACATACACACACACACGCCGCGCACACACACACACACACACACAACACACACACACACACACAACACACACACCCCACACACACACACACACACACACACATACACACAACCCTTCATTCATTTCCAGACTATCCCATAACACTATGTTCCTAGCTATCCATCTTTTCCCTCTTGGTTTTACACTCAAAACTCAAGAAATACAAACGCAAACCGCATTTCTTCCGTACGTACGCCCCCTAAACATCACGGACCGAATAATATGACATTAATCTAAACCTGTCTTTCTTTGTTTCGTTTCAACGGAGGACATTTCCTTGTTTGGTGTTGTGCGACAGTTTGTTGCACTGATTCAAGATCAAGATCACCCTCCCTCCCCCCCCCCTTCCTCAATCGCAAATTTCATGGGTGACCTCGACATTTGTTGAAGGTCAAGAGAGAGTGTGTAATTATCCGTTGTGGACATCGATTTGGACATCAATTTTGAACGAAGAGAGTTTCACTTCGTTTTCTAATGTGCGCGCACAGGTGTGTGTGTATGTGTGTGTGTGTGGGGGGGGGGATGGGGTGTTGTTTGTTTGTGTGTGTGTGTGTGTGAAGTCAAGGCAAGTCAAGTCAAAATGATCTTAATTGAGGGTAAAAGATTCGGTTTACACAACTTTTAAAATCCTGTCCTCACACAAAAAAATCAAGAAAATGGAATTATAAAAGCATTCAAAGACAATTTTAATCTATGTTGCAAAAACAAAAATATATGCGGATTTTAAAAAAAATCCAGACTCACAAAGCATAATATAACAAAAACCCTGTGTGGATATGCGCGCGCGCGCGCGCGTGTGTGTGTGTGTGTGTGTGTGTGTGGAACACAAATTAAGCTCTGTTTTTAGACAGCGCTATCTTAAAAGAGATTTCTTACTACTATTATTTTTACTACTACTACTACTACTACTACTACTACTACTACTACTACTACTTCTACTTCGACTACTACCACTACTACTACTACTGCTGCTGCTGCTGCTGCTGCTGCTGCTGCTGCTGCTGCTGCTGCTGCTGCTGCTGCTGCTACTACTACTACTACTACTACTACTACTACTACTATTACTACTGCTGCTGCTGCTGCTGCTGCTGCAGCAGCTACTACGAATACTACTACTAACTACTAACTACTTCTACCACTACAACAATAACTACTACTACTACTTTATGCTACAACAACTTCTACTACTCAAACTTTATGATGATAATGATAATAGCAATGATGATAATATAACACTGTTATTGCTACGGTTTACTTTTAAGTGCTACTTTTTACAGCCTTTAACAAGAAAACGAGAAATGTGCAAGAAATGTACTGTACCCTTTCCCTGACTTTCCAAATCTGCTTAAGTGTGCGATCTTTAAAAGATGAAATGTTTTCTGAAAGCAGGAGGGGGGTGGGGGGGAATCCCAGTTCCCTAGGGAATTCAGAACAGTAACTGGTTTTTCCCAAATTTTAGCACTGAAAGTAGACATAAAAATGGCTAAATGTGCTCTCTCTCTCAGTTTCATTCACTCACACACACACACACACACACACACACACACACACACACCACACACACTCACACACACACACACACACACTACACGGCACCACACACACACATACACACACACACACGCATCAGTGCCGACTCCACTCTCACCAAAAGTCCTTCGGATGAGACTATGAACCGAGGCCACGTGTGCGAACTCACGCAGAACATCTTGCGCACACGTTAAAACCCGTTCCGCTTTTCGGAAGAGCAGGCCATTGTGTGCCGGTGGGAACGGATGACAAAATGTACAAAACTGCATACACACGGGGACTGGATGAGAAAAAGCGCATTAGTGCTTATTCCATTATCCTCGAAATAAAAGAAAAAAAGAATACATACATACACACACACGCGCGCGCGCGCGCACACACACAAACACACACGCATACACACACACACACACACACACACACACCACACACACACACACACCACACACACACACACAGGGACACAAATTTGTCAATCACCCTCGTCCCGCGGTTTTTCCAGATAGATACATGGGTCGTTTAACTTCCTTGAAATTTGACTCCCGCATCCTACCCCACTCCCACTTCCCTCCTTCCAATTCATCCTTTACCTTCCCACCCCCACCCCCACTGCCCACCCCTCCACTTTCCTGCTTCCAATGAACAACCTCTGAAACTTGAACCACTTCAAATCCAAACAAATGTGTTGGGCATTTCACAGCTTAACACCCGGGGGTGAGGGGGGGGGGGGCACCCGCAATATGTGCTCTTTACTCATCCATCACACCTTGGAATCATTTTCACACCGTAAGTACACACACACACATGCGTGCGTGCGTGCGCGCGCTGCGTGTGTGTACCCTACTTTTGCAAACACAATGGAAGTGATACAGAATGTTCCACTACCAATCATGGGATTTTTTTTCTTAATCTGTGTGACATGTGCGATGAGGGCGGGGGGGGGGGGGGGGGAAGAGAGAGGGAAGAGAGAGAGAGAGAGAGAGAGAGAGATGAGGAGAGAGAGAGAGAGAAGATGAGAGAGGAGAGAGAGAGAGAGAATATCACAATAGGATGACATTTCCTATAAAACGTTATGTGAGAAAATTGCACTATAAAATTGTATCAAAATTTAACAAACTTTTCTGCAAAAGTATATAAAAAATGTGACAAATTTACTTTACAAAAAAACCTAAATCAATATTTGTCAACTTTTTCTAAAGACTATATCCAAATGTGACAAAGTTTCCTGCAAGACTTTATCGATCTGTGACAAAATTTCCTTTTAGTTAGGGCGCTACTGCAAGTGACACACACATGCAGCAGAAAATGCCTGAAAAGCAAATCTGAACGAGAAAAAAGTAAACCTTAGGAAAAGAGCACTAAGTAGAGTGTTGTTTGTGTAGCAACAGGGAAATCCAGACTACACACATGGAACACTACACCAGTCACATTTTGTCACCAGAAAATTAAATTAAATAGAAATTACACACCTAATACGACTCTGCAAATACTAAATGACAATATATCTAAAATCTTGATTCTCGCAAGAGGGCAACTCTCATTTTCTGGACAACAGAAGACACTACCAAGGACCCCCCCCAAAAAAAAAAAAAAAAATCTACAACAACAACAACCACCTAAAGAAACGATCGGTAAACAAGTACAACACCATACAAATAATCGATCACTCTAACAGAATACTTTTTTTTTTTAAAGCGCAGCACCCAGCAAACCGATCTTTGATGAAGAAAATAGGAAAAAAAAAGAAAACGACACAAAAGAAAAGAAGGTACAAACACCTTCACCCCTCCCCCTGGCAAAAGACAATTTTAGAGCATAATTTTCAGCTAATGAACAAATCATAGAGAGGAAAAAAACAACAACAGGCACCTGAAATCTATTTTGGTAGATACAAGCGCACGGAATATTGAAGACTTTTTTTTTTTACACAGGGGCAGAAGGAAACGAATAAGAGACAGGCAAGGCGAGTCAAAGCAAGGCAGAGCAGGGCATGGCATTTTGATGTTGTTGTTGTGTTGCAAGGTTTGTCTCAAAGCCCTACTAGAGGTACATGAAAGTGTTACGTAATATTGTATGTAACTATCACCGAAAAACTTCAAACGCGGCCTGACCTTTTCGGAACAATTAAACAAAAGAATACTTCCTCAAAAGAGAATCTGGTTTCTATCGATAACAGTGACTCGTGTACGCGAATTTGTGCGTATACCCGCGCGTGTGTGAGTGTCACGCGTGACTGTGCTGTGTGCGTGTAATACGCGTAGTTGTGTGTGCGTGAGTGCTTGCATGTGCGAAAGTGTGTGTGTTGTGTGTGTGTGTGTGTGGTGTGTGTGTGTGTGGTGTGTTGTGTGTGGTGTGTGTGCGCTGGTGTGTGTGTTGTGTGTGTAAATATGTGTGTGAATGTGTGTGTACCCACTTTTGCCAAACACATGGAAGAGAAGCATAATGTCCCACTATCAATCATGGGATTTGTTTTTAATCTGTGACATGGAGAGACTTGGAATGACAGATCGAAACATGGGCGGACCCCAGTTTTCCATTTTCAGAGAGAGAGAGAGAAAGAGGATAGAGAGAGAGAGAGAGAGAGGAAGAGGGGGAAGAGAGAGAGAGAGAGAGAGAGAGGAGACACAGAGAGAGACAAAAGAGGTGGACAACGAGAGAGAGAGACAACGAGAGAGAGAGAGGAGAGAGAGAGAGAGAGAGAGAGAGAGAGAGAGAGGGGAGAGAGAGAGAGAGAGAGAGAGGGCAGGGGGGGCAGGTATAGGGGGGAGAGAGAGAGAGAGAGAGAGAGAGAGAGAGAGAGAGAGAGGAGCGACTGAGATAGATGATAGATAGATAAGATAATAGATAGATGATAGATAGAAGATAGATTAGATGGATGGATGGATAGATAGCTAGCTAGCTAGATAGATATACAGATAGGTAGATAGATGGATAGATAGATAGATAGAGACAGACAGATAGATAATAGATAGATAGATAGAAGATGAGAGAGAGAGAGAGAGAAAAGGAGAGAGAGAGAGAATGAGAGGAGAGAGAGAGAGAGAAAATTTAATGACAGAGGGAAGAGAGAGAGCGAAAGAGAGAGAGAGAGATCGAGCGACACAGAGAGAGTGAGGCAGACAGACAGTAAGACAGACAGACAGAAAGAGAGACAGACAGACAGGCAGACAGACAGACAGGCAGACAGACAAAGATAGAGATAGACAGATAGATGAAAAACAGACAGACAAACTGAAAGACACACAGAGACAAAGAGAGCGGGCTCAATCCGTTGTGTTGTGTTGGCTGTGAAGGAGGGGTTCTTGAAGAACCTCACCTCAGCTGAGGAGCCAAGTTCTGGACATAAGACTTTCATCCTGTCAGCTCAGAAGACACTCAAGTCTCCGTATCTCAGGAAGGGTGAAGATGGAAGCTTTATATTCTTTTATTGCCAGAAAATAAATGGGAGGCAAACCAAGAGAATAAACAAAAAAAAAAGGAAAAAAATCGGCTTGAATGAAATACACTGGATGGTGCAACCATATTTTAAAGTCTTCGCCAGCTTTTCAATGTAATATTTTTGTATACCTGCATAGTTTGCACTTTTCCAGACAATTCAAACGGCACAAAAGCATATTTATCTTTTATTCATTTTTGCAGACCAAAAAATGTATATAAAAAGAGCCACCTTTGCGCAATTCAAAATACACACATTGCATAAGTTTGTAATTTTTAAAACTGAAATTCTGCTCTACAATGACTCAACAATATTTTTAAAAAAGTAGATGAGACTTAGATGTTCAGACCAGACCGAGAAAAAGATGCTTGTAAAGTTTCTTTGAGCAGGCAAATATTAGTTCTGATTGTCACTTCGCTGTGTTAGTTGTTAAGTTCAAGAAATCTAGAAGAGCAATGCATGCTTGTGTCTACGAAACCAGCTGATCAATATTTCAAACAGAAGCTGACAGATTAAGTTGAGAGTCGTCAGCAAAGTTCTCCTGCAGAGTGGAATGATAGTTGACATCATCAAATGCAGGAGTTTGCGTGTAAAGTAAACAGGGCAGACCCAAGTACAGAACCTTGAAGAACACCAAGAATGAAGTTAGCGTATAAAGTAAACAGGACAGACCCAAGTACAGAACCTTGAGGAACACCAAAAATGAACTTCCCCAAAATCGGGTCTGAATGCTTTCTGCCTACATTGCCATTATGAGTGGCAAAGGCCAGGGCTCTTGAATTGTGTCATGAAAGCAGATGGTCAGATATATCGAGAGAATATTGGAAGACTTTTTCAAGAAGGAGAGAAATTTCAACTGCGCCAAAAGCAGTGAAATGTCAGGAAATGTCAGAAATGAGACAGTGTCATTGTGCAATCAGATGAGAAGGTTGTTTAGAAAGTAGAGAAAGAAGGGGGGGGGTGGAGAGACAGAGAGAAAGACAGAGAGATAGAGAGAAGAGAGATGGAGGAAGGGACAGAAAGAGAGAGGGGGAGGGGAGAGAGGGGGAGAGAGAGAGGGGGGAGAGAGAGGGGGGAGAGGGGGAAAGAGAGAGAAAGAGAGAGAGAGGGAGGGAGAGAAAGAGAGAGGGGAGAGAGAAAGAAGAGAGAGAGAGAGAGAGAGAGAGAGAGAGAGAGAGAGAGAGAGAGGGAGAGAGGAGAGAGGCGGACAAACAGACAGACAGAAAGATCGACAGAAAACCAGTTGGTGATAGACAGCGAGACAGGCAGACAGAGAGAGGAGGGGGGTCAACAACTCAGCTAGTTTTAATGTAAGGCCTGAATATAAAGTCATGCAAACACAAACCAATAGAAACGCAGGAAAGGAACAGATGTAGTGTGGATTTTGCTTTTACAGGTGGACAGCTTCATCAAGAAAAGGCGAATGCATAGCAAACTCAATGTCCGATTTGCATTAAATAAAAAGGTTTGCCACACACCCTCACTCACACGCACACATACCCTCACTCACACACACACACCCTCACTCACACACACACACACCCTCACTCACTCACACACACACACACACACACACACACACACCCTCACTCTCTTGCTCGCTCTGTCTGTCTGTCTATCTATCTTCTGTCTGTCTATGTATCTATCTA
>CM054153.1:23131229-23136229 GCA_028751875.1 Rapana venosa | reverse complement strand
AGAAGAGAGAGAGAGAGAGATGAGAGGGAGAGAGAGAGAGAGAGAGAGAGGAGAGAGAGAGAGAGGAAGAGAGAGAGAGAGAGAGGAGAGAGAGGGGAGAGGAGAGAAGAGAGAGAGAGAGAGAGAGAGAGAGAGAAGGAAAAGCAGAGAGAGAGATAGAGGGGAGAGAGAGAGAGAGGAAGAGAGAGGAGAGAGAGGAGAAAGGGAGATAGCAGAGAGAGGAGAGTGGAGGAGAGAGAGAGAGAGGGGGAGAGAGAGAGAGAGGAGAGAGAGAGGAGAGGAGATGGAGAGAGTAGAGAGAGAGGAGAGAGAGAGAGAGAGATGAGGGGGGGAGGAGGAGAAGAGAGAGAGGAGAGAGAGAGAAAAGAGAAGAAAGGGGAGAGAGAGAAAGAGTGGGAGAGAGAGAGGAGATGAGGAGAGAGAGAGAGAGAGAGAGAGAAGAGAGAGAGAGAGAGAGAGAGAAGGAAAAAGCAGAGAGAGGAGAGAGGAGAGAGAGAGAGGAAGAGGGGGAGAGAGAGGGAGAGAGAGGAGAGAGAAGAGAAAGAGGAGAGGAGGAGAGGAGAGAGAGATGAGAGAGAGAGAGAAGAGAGAGAGAGAGAGAGAGAGAGAGAGAGAGGAGAGAATAGAGGGGAGGAGAGCGAGAGGAGAGGGGAGAGATGAGAGAGAGGAGAGGAGAGAGAGGGGGAGAGAGGAGATAGGGAGGAGAGGAGAGAGAGAGAGAGAGAGGAGGAGAAGAGAGAGGAGAGAGAGAGAGAGGAGAGAGAGTAGAGGAGAGAGAGAGAGAGAGAGGATGAGAGAGAGGAGAGAGAGAGAGGAGAGAGAGGAGAGGAGAGAGAGAGAGAGAGAGGAGAGAGGAGAGAGGAGATGAGGAGAGGAGAAGAGGAGAGAGAGAGGGGGAGAGAGAGGAGAGAGATGGGAGATAGAGAGAGGAGAGAGAGGAGGAGAGAGAGGAGACAGAGAGGAGAGATGGAGAGAGAGAGAGGAGAGAGGAGAGGAGAGAGAAGAGAGAGGAGGAGGAGAGAGAAAAGGAGAGAGAGAGAGAGAGAGAGAGGAGAGAGAGATCTAAAGAAAAGCAGAGATATATATAGAGGGGAGAGAGAGATGAGAGAGAGAGAGAGGAGAGAGAGAGGAGAGAGAGGAGAGAGAGAGAGATGAGGGAGAGAGAAGGAAAGCAGAGAGAGAGGAGAGAGGAGAGGGGGGGGGGAGAGGAGAGAGAGAGAGGAGGAGGAGAGAGAGAGAGGAGAGAGAGAGATGAGAGAGAGGGGGGAGAGGAGAGAGAGAGGGAGAGAGGAGAGAGAGAGAGAGAGAGAGAGAGAGAGAGAGAGAGAAAGGAAAAGCAGAGAGAGGAGAGAGAGAGAAAGAGGGGGGGAAGAGAGGGGATGAGAGAGAGGAGAGAGAGAGAGAGAGGAAGAGAAGAGGAAGAGGAAGAAGAGGAGAGAGAGAGAGGAGAGAGAGAGAGAGATAGAGAGAGAGAAGGAAAATCAGAGAGAGAGAGAGTGAGAGAGAGAGAAGGAAAAGCAGAGAGAGTTATAGAGGGGAGAGAGAGGGAGAGAGAGGGAGAGAGGAGAGAGAGAGAGAGGAGAGAGAGAGAGAGAGAGAGAGAGAGAGAAACAGACAGACAGACAGACAAGCACAGACAGACATACAGACAGGGACCGAGACAGAGAGAATGCTTGGCTATGGTGAATAGAACCTTGCTCTTTTAAAACTAATTTTTGCTACGCTATTCTCTTATTTCTTTGCTTTTCACTCACATTAGCGTCCATGTTCCACTATTAACTTTTTAGGGTCATGTTTATCTTTTTTTGTGGAAAAGGTTTCATAGCTTGAAATCGTTTTTATTTTACTTTCATCCCTCCTTTTTTCTTTTCACATAATATGTCCCTCTCCCTTTCCTACTTGTGCTTTTCTTGGTCTCCACATCCTCCCCACCCCTACTTTTGTCTGTCTGTCCCTCTGTCTGTCTGTCTGTCTGTCTCTCTAACATCAGTGCCGACTTCACTCTCCCCAAAAGTCCTTCGGATGAGACTAAAAACCGTGGTCCCGTGTGCGAACGCACGCACATCTTGCGCACACGTTAAAACCCGTTCCGCTTTTCGGAAGAGTAGGCCATTCTGTGCAGGAGGGAACAGATGACAAAATGTACAAAAATGCATACACACGGGAACTGGGTGAATAAGCACATGGGTGCTTGTTCCATTATTCTCGAAATAAAGAATCCTCTCTCCTCTCTCTCTCTCCTCTCTCTCCTCTCTCTCTCTCTCTCTCTCGTTTTCCTTCGTTCGTGTGCGCGCGCGTGGTGATTTTGGTGGTTTGTGCAGTGTATGCGGGCATGTGAGGTGTCTGTGTCTGTGTCTGTGTGACATGTTTGTATCCACCCGCATGTGCACATGCATGCGTGAGAGGGGGAGAGAGAGGGGGAGAGATAGCTAAATGAGAGGGCCAGAAGCGAGGGGAAAGAGGAACAGAGAGAAAGAAAGGAGAGAGAGAGAGAGAGGAGAGAAGGGAGAGGAAGAGAGAGGGAGACAAACAGACAGCCCGACGATGAGGGGGACGGACGGACGGACGGACGGACAGAAGACAGAAGACAGCAGACGGGGCAGACAGACAGCAGACAGAGAATAGTTGAATGACGGGTAGAACAAAGAGGTACGTGTGTTGCGTGGTGTATGCATGTACGCACACGTGCATGTACGCTCGCGTTAAAGTTCAAGGTTTTTGGTTTAAAATCTCGAAATGCCCTTATCTATAAAAAAAACCCCGAAAAAAACCCAGAAGTCCTTGCACTTTGACGAAATGACTGCGACAGGTGTGATCCGAAGCTTTTTCTTTTCCTCCAAACACACAAAAAAAAATTTAAAGGTTTTCCCCTCCATTCTTCTAAGTCACTTGGAAAGAGCAGGAGGGGAGTAAAAGGGGAGAAAAAACAAGTAATCTGAGCAAAAATGTTTTTTTTTTTAGCGTTTGTAAGTCTTTAAATTTTTTGAAAAAACTTCTCTCTCTCCTCTCTCTCTCTTCTCTCTCTCTCCTCCCTCCCCCCCCTTACGTAGTCACAAGCCTACCTCTCTTCTCTTGTCTCTCTTGTTGAAAATTTACAGCTGTTCAATGTTGTTTTATTTTGTGAAAACCATGTTATTTTTTTCCGTTGCAACCCCCCCTTCCCCCCTCTATTTGGGATTTGGGGCCCGAACCCCTTGTATCATTTAACTATAATGTTTTTTTCTCTGTTATTTTTTTCATTTTGGGCTGTCTGGCTCAGCTCTCTTTTTCCTTCCTTTCCCTCTCTCTCTTTTCCCCTTCCCCCCCCCCCTTCCCCTCTCTTTTCCCCTCTCTCTCTTCTTCTTCTCTCTCTCTCTCTTCCTCTCCCCCCTCCCCCTTCCCCCCCCCCCCCCCCCCCTTTTAAAACCCAGCAAAAAAACAGAAACAAAACACAGCACCCACACAAAAAACCAAGGGGGGAAAGGAAGGATTTAAAAAGAAAGAAGGGGTGGGGGACATGACAGTCCCCCTTTTTAGGGGGTGCAAAAGCCAACTAAGTGGGTCCAATAACTAATCAAATCCTTTTTTGTTTTGCCCTCCGAAAATAAGGTTACAGAAAAAAATTTTCCCAAACCGGAAAGGTTTTCCCCTTTTTCCCCATCAAATTTCTGTCTGAGCTTCGGTTTTTGATATTTTATGTGGCAGGTTTTGGGTGGTTTTAAAAAAAAAATTGGGGGGGGGGGGGGTTTTGGGGGTTTTGGGGTGTGTGTGTGTGTGTGTGTGTGTTTTTGTGTGTTGTGAACCCTTTTGAACTTTTTTGAAGAAATCCGTCTTATGTTGGGGGGAGGGGGGGGTTCTTGAATGGAAACCGTTTTTAACATATTGAAAAAATCACGTCTTTGTTTCCGTTTTTAAAATATTTAAAAAAATACGCTCTTATGTTGAGGGGGGGGGGGGGGTTCTTGAAGTGGAAAACCCTTTTTAAATATTGAAGAAAATCACGTCTTTTGTTTCCCTTTTGAACATATTTAAGAAAAACCGCTTTATGTTTCCTTTTGAAAATATTTAAAAAAAATCACGCTCTTATGTTTCGGGGGGGGGGGGGGGGGGGGGGGGGGTTCTTGAAGTGGAAACCGTTTTGAACGTAATGAAGAAAATCACGCTATTCTGTTTCTGTTTTTTTTTTTTTTATAGTGGTCTTTCTCGGATTTCTTTATATTACACACATTCGTGTTCATTTCTAAACGGAACATATTGAAGAAAATCATGCTCTTATGTTTCTGTTGGGTTGTTTATTTTGACAGTGGCTTTTCTCGAATTTCCTTATATTACACACATTCGTGTTCATTTCTTTACGGAACATATTGAAGAAAATCATGGTCTTATGGTTCTGTTGGGGGTTTTTTGGGTAGTGGCTTTTCTCGAATTTCTTTATATTACTATATCCATTCGTGTTCAATAATAAATGATATATAATGTTCAATAAATATATAATTATACGTATCAATGTGCCTGTCAGTATTGTAGTTGCCCTTGATGGGATGATTAAAGGGTTTTTGACTTGACTTCATTTCTAAACGCTAACTTTTCAAGATTTTGTGGACTTTGTTGTTGTTGTTGTACAGGTTTACCTTGGGGGGGGGGGATTAAATAGTCGTACTTTTATTCCTGTTGCCAATCTTCTTTTCACCGTTTTCATTCAGTTGCTTTTATTTTCTCAAGATTTTTATCTTTTGGTTCGTGTGTACCCATTGCTAATGCACGTGCGCATTTTGTGTGTGTTTGTGTTGTGTGTGTATGTTTGTATGTATGCGTGTATATGCACGCATGCATGCCTCTCTGAGTGTGTGTGTGTGTGCGCATGACGGTATGTAAATGTGTTTATGTATGTATGTGTGTGTGCGAGCGTGCGTGTGTGCGTATGTGTGTACTTGTGTGTCTGTATGTGTAAAAATTGTCTTTTTTTGCATGAAATTTTGACACATTTCAGATGTAAAACCAATTACCTGCTACGTACTTGG
>CM054153.1:23106229-23126229 GCA_028751875.1 Rapana venosa | reverse complement strand
CATGCTATTATCTTGCGTTGCATTATATTGCGTAACATCAAATATTCATCAAATGTTGAAACAGTGGAAAGAAGCGATCGCGAAGACAAACACACAACAATGTTTTCTTTTTTTTATATATAAAAAATGGAATGTTCAATCGAAACAGTTATCCTTTTTCCCATTAACTATCTCGTTGTATGTTTATTGTTTGCATATTTTTCTCTTTAGTTTATGACCATATTGAAAATAGCTATGCCTTTTATTTTCTTTCAGGTTTATTCCTTTTTTTTTTTTACTGTGTCTTCTCTCATTCCTTTCCATCACACACAAGTTAGTGTCCATTTCCGAGTATCAAGTCTTTAGGGCTCCATTTATTCTTGAGAAAGCTTTTCAGTGTAAAATAGAATGGATTGTCTTTTATTGTTGTTTTTGTTTTTATCTCTATTCCCATTTTTCTGATCAATTCCTTCAATGATTTATGTTGGGGTTTTTGTTTTGTTTGTTTAAGTGATCGCTTCGTTTTAGTGTGTGTGTGTGTTGTTGTGTGTGTGTGTGTGTGTGCGTGCGTGCGGCGTGCGTGCGTGCGTGCGTGCGTGCGTGCGTATGTGTGTGTGTCTGATTCTCCCATGTTATTAGTTGTAGTTCTAGTAGCTTTTAACATGTACAAAAAGTACATGCACTTCCAAATACGAAATCATATGAATGGCTTATGTTATACCTCTTTCATTACCCCCATACCCTAAAAAGAAACCCGCACGCGCGTGTGTGCGCCCACCCCTATTATATATACGAGAGATCAAGATGAGCAGATGGAGATTAAGAAACAGAAAGACATATTGAAAGAAATGAAAAATAATTATAAACGTGTACAAAAAGATAGGGACAGAGTGAGAGACAGAGATGGGAAAATTTAAGTACAGTACAGTTTTCGCCCTGTAACCTAAACAACAGCTCACATTACAAAAAACCACCTGTACTGATTTCACAAAGAGCCATCATTATTCTGTTACTCACACGCACACACACACACACACACACACACACACACACAGAGTAAGAAAAAGATCAACAAAATTGAGAGGCAGGGATGGGAAAGCTGCAGTATGACACACTGTTTTGACATGTAATTTAAAGCAGGGAAGGGCTTCTCCACAACCCAGGCACTTGCCCACAACCGCCGCAAATGGAGCCAACCGGTGCAACGTTCGTCACTGCAGGGCCCCGGAAGGGGTTACGGGAGCAGATGCAGATGGAGAGGAAGTTAAGCAACGGTTCATATTGTGAAAACGGCTTGCAGCTTTGATAGGGCGGTTACGGGATCGCACAAAAGAGCCATTGTTAATGCTTGTTGCTTCCAGGGAGAAAAAAAAATTAAGCATCCGCTTCAATCAGCTCCTTCCTGCTAAAGGAAGTGCAGAAACGGACGCTATCTAAAAGGGAATTAGTTTTTGCCTTCTTGACAGTGTTGCAAGGTCTTTGCTTCTATGGCAGTGTTCTTCTCTTGCTGCTATTCTTTTTTTGTTTTAGCTGGTGATGTCTGTAACTTTGTCAAGCATCTGTGCATGCGAATTCGAATTTCATTTAACTTCAGGTGTTTGTATGCGTACACACACACACACACACACACACCACACACACACACACACACACACACACACACACACACCAAGGCATGTGTATCCCTTTAATCACACACACACTCACTCATTCACACACACACACAAACACACACTCACCCATTCCACACACAACACACACTCACTCATATACACACATACACACGCGCGCGCGCGAACTCCCCAAATAAGTCTACAGACTTAAATGGCAATAAATATTCTGAATCTGATCACTCACACACACACAAACACAAACACACACACACACGCGCGCGAACTCCTCTCTCTCTCTCTCTCTCTCTCCTCTCTCTCTCTCTCTCCTCTCTCTCTCTCTCTCTCTCTCTCTCTCTCCTCACACACACACACACACACACACACACACACACACACACACACACACACACACACACACACACACACATTCATTCCCACCCTTCTCAATATTCAAGTTAACCTCCTCCAGCTTCTCTTTGAACAAGTCAGAAACTGTGCAGTATATTACATCCCAACCAACAAAATCATAACTGTTGTTGACAAAATAGTCTGAGTAAAAAAACAACCCCACTGACACAGACAAGCAATGATACATGTAGAATATTAAGAGACAAACGAGAGATACTACTATAACACAGTGCCCTGCATGATTCGACATAAAATGTTTGCCACAGCAATAATTGCTAAGCAATGTATGTTTGTCCGTCGTGTTCGACGATGACCTCCAAAACAGCAGAGGAGGCAGCTGCTGTTTCGGAAATTGGGCAGAAATTTGATTATAGTGGAGATGCCTTGCCCACAGTACATCCCCACTCTCTCGGCCAAGTGGGCATAAGGACAGTCAGCGTTGGAGATGTTCTCCAAAGCTCAACTAGCCCCCAGGGCTGCAGCACATAAGGACTGTGCAAGTCAAGCCTCATAGTCAGAGAGTCATAGTCGATCACTAAAGACTAAGCTGTAAAGTGGAATTCCATAAGTGGGAAAGAAAGCCACTGGTCATACAGCCTCTCACTTTGCTGATACACAACAAACAAATACACAGAACGGTTTCGTGTAAACGTCGATAGATTAAGCACTCGAGAATAGCAGTATCCGCTAGCAACATGTGCTGGCTAGAATCATGCAAGGCCTTTCCCAAACCAGACGTATAAATCAAACTCAAATTGAAGTCTTGGGGATGGGAAACTGCTGAAGAAAAAGGAACTGTTTCAAACGCGTGTGTGCGCGCACGCGCGTGTACACACACACACACACACACACACAAACACACATACACACTCTCTCTCTCTTATCTCTCTCTCTCTCTCTTTCTCACTCACACACACACGTACACACACATAGGCGTGGTAAGCATAAAGCAGGCACACACCACAACACACACACACACACACACACACACACACACGCACACACACACACACACCTACTACATACTACGTGTATATGAACATCTTGCGCACACGTTAAATCCTGTCCTGCTTTTCGTAAGAGTAGGCCATTGTGTGCCGGTGGGAACAGATGACAAAATTTACAAAACCGCATACACACGGGGACTGTATGTAAAAAAAACCCACATAGGTGCTTATTCCATTATCCTCGATATAAAAGAATAGAATTAAAATATAAAATAAATAAAATATGCATTTAACTACACATACATTATGTATTACACACACACATAACACACGCACACACATATCACCACATCACACACACACACACACAACACACACACACAACACACACACACCACACACACACACACACACCACACACACACACAACCTCTTATACGTTTACAGCGAAACTTTAACCTCACGCTCAACCTTACCCACGACACGTCCCCATGTCCTTGTGATAACACTGTAATGTTTCACTTCAGAATGCCGAAAATCCGTCAACCATAATAATCGCTGCAAAGCTTTCGTGGTGCAAGTTCTATTCCTCTCTTTCATACAGTTTCGAATATTCCTCTCCTTTTTTTTTTTTTTTTACTACTTCTTGTAATTTTTTTTAAAATCCTGTTTACTCCGGGGGATTCGACTTGCTCAAAACTTTCCTAAACTGTCCGTTTTCACTAGAAAACTTCGAAACTGCGTCGTTTATGTCCCCAAGTCTCTTCTAAATCAATTTCTCTTTCCTCATTTTATAAGCAGCATTGCCTTTTTTTTTTTTAATTGACTAAAAAAAACGCAACCCACAGCAGCAGTAGCAGCTGCAACGGCAACAAGTACAGCTCAACTGCCCCTTCTCCCATCACACAACAACCACAAGAAACAAAGCGAAAACAGAGCATAGGCTTTTTTCCATTCTTTTATTTCGAGGATAATAGGGAATAAGCACTTTTGTGGTGTTGGTGTTTTTTTTTACATCCATTCCCTGTGTGTATGCAGTTTTGTAAATTTTATCCGTTCCCACCGGTCCCTGTGTGTATGCAGTTTTGTAACTCTATCCGTTCCCACCGGCACCCAATGGCCTACACTTCAGGGGAGCGTAACGGGTTTTAACGTGTGCGCAAGATGTTCTGACTACGTTCGCACACGGGACTCGGTTTATAGTCTTCTCCGAAGGATTTTTTTTTTGGGGGGGGGGAGTTGAGTCGACACTGATGTAACTCCAGGGGATCCTCTTCTTTATTCTTCGTGACCCACTCAAAGAAAAACGAAGACAGCAACACCAACAACAGCAATGACAAAAACAACAACAAAACAGAGCACAGGATTCTTTCTTGTTGATCAAACCCAAGAAAAACAATCCAAAGACAACAACAACAGCCACAACAAACACAAGAACGACAACAAAACAAAATGGAGGCTTCTTTCCTTTTGACACACTCCAAGGAAAACAATTCAAAGACAACTACAACAACAACAAAAACAAAACAGAGCATAGGCTTGTTTCTTTTTGCCCCCGCTCCAAGAACTTTGATCCAACAACAACAAAAACATCCCCACCACCACCACCAAAACACAACAACAACGACGACAACAAAAAAAAACATCAACAATAGCAACGACAACAAGACAAAGCACAGCCTTTTTCTTCTTGAACCACTCTAAGAATAACAAGTCAAAGCACAACAACAACAAGAACAGCAACAACAACAAAACAGAGGCCTGGCTTTCTATCTTCTTGAGGCGCTCCAAGAAAAAAACAATTTCAAGACAACAACAACAACAACAACAACAAACAAACGAAACAAAAGAAAGCATAGGCTTCTTTCTTCTCGTACCCACTCAAGAAAAACAAGTCAAAAACAACAACAACAACGACAACAGCAATGACAACAACAGCAGCAGCAGCAACAACAAAACAGAGCAAAGGCTTCTTTCTTCTTAACCCATTTCAGGAAAAAACAATTTAAAAACAACAACAACAGCAACAACAAAACATAGCACAGGGTTCTTTCCTCTCGAACCACTCTATCCATCCATGAGGGCTATAGCATGTTACAAAATGCATGCTGGAAACACTTTAAAAAGAAACTACAAAGTACCGGTTATTCCTGGAGTGATGATGTAGCCCATGTATTATCTTTTGATAAGATCAAATATCGTAATTTACATGAATATAGAAATGTTGTATCTCTTATATACAGGTTTAAGCTCAATGCTTTTAGAACGAAATTTTAAAAAAAAGCACATGTATCTGTGGTGAAAATCTTACCAATGATCACATTCTTTTACGATGCAGAGATCTGAAAAACATCTTACCTGCCTTCCCAGTCCGTAGCTTGCAGCAAATTCTTAAAGACATTCCATTAATGAAAGAAATTGTATTGTCATTAAGCCATACTCCTATTTTCAGACTCCTCTGATATAAGGATAGCTTCAAGTTATATGAATTGGAAAGCTGGTATTTTTGCTGTTTGATGTTTCTGGGGTTGGTTATTGGTTTTTTTTTGGTTGTTGTTGGTTTTTTCTTTGCTTTTTGTTTTTGTTTTTCCAGAATTCTTGTTTATGCTTTTTTCATAATAGTTGTTTATTACGATTGATTAGTTATATGCATACCCCCTACACACACACACACACACACAAGCACGTGCGCGTGCGCACGCACACACACGCACACGCGCACACACGCACGCACACACATACACACACTTTCCTGTCTGATATCACTATTTAGTGGAAGGACGTTAAACTGAAGAACTACTACTCTCGAACCACTCCAGGAACGAAAACCAGTTTAATGACAACACTAACAACAACAACAACAACAAAACAGAACATAGGCTTCTTTCTTCTTGATGCGCTCCCCTTAAAAACATTCAAAGACAACAACCACAACAACAGCAACGACAACAACAGCAACAACAGCAACAACAACAACAGCAACAATAACAAAACAGAACATTGGCTTCTTTCTTCTTAACCCACTTCAGGAAAAAAACCAATTTAAAGACAACAACAACAATATCAGCAACAACAAAACATAGCACAGACTTTTTTTCTCTCGAACCACTCCAGGAAAAAAAACAAGTTAATGACAACACCACCAAAAAACAACAACACCAACAACAAATACAGTGACAACAGCAACAACAACAAAACAGATTACAGGCTTTTTTCTTCTAGACCCACTCCAAGAAAAACAACAACTCAAAGACAACATCAACAACACCAACGACAACAACAGCAACGATTTCTTCTTAACCCACTCCAAGAAAAACAATTCAAAGGCAACAACAACAAAAACAACAGCACAACAACAACAACAAACAACAACAACAGAACGACAAAACAGAGCACAGGCTTCTTTCTTCTCGATCCACTCCAAGAAAAACAATTCAGACAACACCAGCAACAACAAAAACAGCAATGACAACAAAACAGAGCGTAGGCTTCTTTTTTTCCTTTGACCCTCTCCAAAGAAAAAAAACCCAACAATTCCAAGACGACGACGACAACAACAACAACAACAACAAAAACAGCAACGACACCACACAAAAAAGCGTAGGCTTCTTTTTTCCTTGACCCTCTCCAAGAAAAAAACAACAATTCCAAGACGACGACGACGACGACAACAACAAAAACAACAAGAAGAAGATAGAGCATAGGCTTCTTTCTTCTCGATTCACTCCAAGGGAAACAACTCAAAAACAACAACATTAACAGCAGCAAAAACAGCAAAATCGGCCCTCCCCCCTAACCCATTTCCAAATCAAACAACCCCCAAGCAGAACAGAATTTTATCTCTTCCATCTTCACACGCTCCAAAACGAGCGACTCAAAGAGAAAAAAAACAACAACACCATTCCAGATCCTTGTTGTCTTCCTCTTCTTCTTCATCGTCGTCGTCGTGGTCGTTGTCATCATCATCATCATCATATTCATCATCATCGTTGTCGTCATCGTTGTCGTCTTCATCATCATGACCATCATCATCATCTTCTTGTTCATCGTCATCATCTTGTTCATCATCATCATCATAATCTTCTTCTTCATCATCATCTTCATCTTCTCCTCATCCACCTTCTCCTCCTCCACCTCCTTCTTCTCATCCTCCTCCTTCTCCGTCTCCTCCTCCTCCTTCTTCTCATCATCCTCCTTCTCCTTCTTCGTCTCCTCCTCCTCCTTCTTCTCATCCTCCTCTTTCTCCTTTTCCGTCTCCTCCTCCTCCTTCTTCTTCTCATCCTCCTCCTCCTTCTTCGTCTCCTCCTCCTCTTCCTCCTCCTTCTTCTTCTTTTTCGAACGCTCAGAGATAGTTGTCTTAAAGTACAGTCGTCCTCTTGATCATATAAAGATGTACACGTTAACAATATCTAATAACACCAAATAAAAACTGAAATGAATACGACCCCAAAAATAAAAGATTCCAACAGATCACCCCAGGGGGTACTTTTTTCTTAAAGTGTGTGTGTGTGTACGTGTGTGTGTGTGTGTGTGTGTGTGTGTGTGTGTGTGTGTGTGTGTGTGGTGTGTGTGTGTGTGTGTGTGTGTGTGTATGTGTGTATGCGTGTATGTGTGTGTGTGTGTGTGCGTGGTGTGTGTACGCGCGCGCATGTGTGTGTGTGTGTGTTGAAAGGGGGGGGGGGTATTTCAGTTCACTTCACCGGTGTGGTTGATCGCGTGAAAGCGTTTCTTTACCTTCCGGCTTGTAATGTTTCCAAACTTTGGTAAGAGGGCTTGCTGCTTAGTTTTCAATCGATAGATACCCTTTCTGATCGTCTTCTCTGCTGCAAAATACGCTCGCACCGTACGTACCCACAAGACACATGAAATACGCGTTCAGGCGTGTGCTTATAAACTGAAGAGCAGTGGGCTGGGGGGGGGGGGGGCGGTCAATGCTCGCGAGCGAGTGAGCGCACGCACACACGCGCGCGCACGTACATATACATGCACGTATGAACGCGCGAGCACGCATGCTCAGACACACCCACAGACAGACAGACACAGACTGACATACACACACAGACAGACACACACACATATACATGACCTTGCACTTATTTTTGTATTGCAAACTAGTATATTATTTTAGCTCTTCCCCCCTCTCCATCTCTCTCTCTCTTTCTCTCTCTGTCTCTACCTGTCTGTCCGTCTGTATGTCTCATTTGTGTGTTGTGTGTGTGTGTGTGTGTGTGTGTGTGTGTGTGTGTGTGTGTGTGTGTGTGTGTGTGTGTGTGTGTGTCCCCCTCTTCTCTTCTCTTCTTTCCCTCTCCCGCTCTGTGTCTGTCTGTCTGTCTGTCTGTCTGTCTGTCTCTCTCTCTCTCTCTCTCTCTCTCTCTCTCTCTCTCTCTCTCTCTCTCTCTCTTCTTCTCCCTTTCCTGCTCTCTCTCTATATATATGTATATATAATACATACCCTTGTGTGTGTGAGAACGCGCGCGCGCGTGCGCTCTTGCTTGCTTGCTTAACGCGCAAACAACTTTCCCTCAGCCCATATTGACAACCTTTATCACGTTATCTCTGTCGAGTACTTACTTGTCTGCGGTCACTAGACATAATTGGCTACAAAACTCTAGGTCGTCAATTTTTCAAAATCCGATTGATCGATCTCTGAAAATCCTTGTTCATTGATGACCAAATCCCGGTTCATCAATTTGGACACTTTTGATAGTGCTGACACATCTTCCTCCTGGCTGCATTTTATATCTCTGCAAAGACGGTAGACACTATTTCGTTGTGGGTTTTTTTCACGTTACAGTTTTGATGTCGATAGAATAGGCTTGTTAGCGGACGATGGAGTCTTATTGGCAAGCAGGGTGAGGGTCGGGCAATATGTGTATATATATATAATATATATATTTCATGTTATATATATATTATATATATTATATGTATTACATATATGTTAAATGTATATATATTATATGTATTACATATATGTTAAATGTATGTATATATATATATGTATGTATATATATATGCAAACCTGTGTATCTATCCATCTATCTATCTGGGTTGGGCTCGTGATATATGTATATATATATTTATATATGTATGTATGTATGCATGTATAAACATCTGAGAGAGAGAGAGAGAGAGAGAGAGTGTGTGTGTGTGTGTGTGTGTTGTGTGTGTGTGTGTGTGTGTGTGTGTGTGTGTGTGTGTGGTGTGTGTGTGTGTGTGTGTGTGTGTGTGTGTGTGTATCGGCGACACCATTATGTAACAAGCGACACAGAATAAGGTTTAAGTCACCTACATCCAGATTTCTATTGCCAATCGTTTTCCCTCTAAACAACTTCTCCATTTGTATTTGGTGTCGCCCAGCAAAGGCTGTATCCTAGAGACCATGATTTTCATTTAATTGTGTTCTTCAAACACAATCTGTTCTAGCTGTCCACTGCTCTCTCTCTCTCTCTCTCTTCTCTCTTCTCTCTCTCTCTCTCTCTCTCTCTCTTCTCTTCTCTCTCTCTCTCTCTCTCTCTCTCTCTCTCTCTCTCTCTCTCTCTCTCTCTTTGGTATAGCTCCTTTAAAGATGCGTTTGGTCCACAACAGTATCTGATATCGTTAACTAATAAAAGGCTTCGAAGTAATTTACTAAAATTTAGGCTAAGATTGTGTGGTCTTTTGAACTGCAAACAATGGTATATTACAGCAGAGACAGACAACAACTCTTGTCCAGCATGTGGAAAAAGAGAAGAAGACGAATTTCATTTTTTGTTTGCTTGTAGAACTTATCATGAAATTCGACAAAAATTGCTTTTTTGACAAACCCAACCAACAGGTCCACCAATCTTGTACAAAAGGTGTTATCTTCAAATAATATGTCCGAGCTAAAATCTTTAGCAATATATATAACGCAGGCTCTAGATAAACGTAAGCAGACTATGAATGAAACGGATCTTATACGTAATAACTGAAAATATTGGTTGGCATTTATCTGGACTTTGGATTATTACTCATGTCCTTTTCATATTCATTCCTATGTTAATATGTTACTTACAATTACCCCCTTTGACTGATGGGCTTGTAGCTTTTGTCAAATAAAATTCGTTCATTCATTCGTTCATTCATTCATTCTCTCTCTCTCTCTCTCTCTCTCTCTCTCTCTCTCTCTCTCTCTCTCTCTCTCTCTCTCTCTCTCTCCCTCTCTCACCTCACTACATTTTCTTCCCACTTTATTACATTTTCCCTCAGTGTCCACTAGTTGTCCACTGCGGTCAAAAAAGTGAACAGCTGTTTAACCCATACCGATGACCAAAACTGACCCTCCCAACTTCTGTTCTACACTAGTCATGGACTTGGGTATTGAACAAGGAAGAGATAGGTTTTTAGTTTCATCATTCTTTCTAACGTCACTTTTTTCTGGTGACGTTGTAAACTAGTTCTCTATCAGCTTCACAGACTTGTGGAATAGTTCACTCTACTTGCGCAACTGGATAACTGACAATTATGCAAGGATGGCAAGAAACCAAAAATGCTGCTTCATAACGAGAAGACAACCACAACAAAAAAGAACAGATTTCTACCGTTCTTTAAGTATCCACCAAACCCCAACTTGTACATCAAATTTCTACAGTCTTTCCAACTTAACAGGCCACATACTACAGCCCCAGATTGTGGTCAGCAGAGCTATAAACAACAAGATTGAAGATCACACATACTACGACTCGGACAAACCTGTCAACAGCAGCTGTACCTTCCCCTAATCACAACTCTCAAAGGCCACTCTTTTTTCTTCCAGCCAGCCCCGATAATATGGCCTGTGTGGTCGTCAGGGCTCTAAACACCAAGATTGGATTATTGGACTTCTTCCATCTGTCAGACGTGCTCCCCTGAACTATTCAGAATCAGTTCTCTGGGGCATTTTTTTTTCTCTCTCAGGGGAGGGAGGTCGACCACCAACTCTTTTGTCTGTGTGTGTGTGTGCTTTGTCCTGGGGTCTAGCGTATCTGAAACTGACGACTGCAGGCCTTATCTTTGTTTGGTGCCATGACTACCTTCCACGGAGACTTTGAAAGGTTCAGAGCCAGACACAACTTACCTTTTCTCGTTCTCTGCAACGTTTTCCCTCACTTTACAAACAGTGTACACTGGTTGCTTGATATGAAAAGAATAAATAACAAATAAGTTTTTTTGGAATCACAGTTTTTGTCAGTGACTTCATACTCTTTTCTTACTTGCTCTACCCTTACTGTTTTCTCAATACCTTAATTATATAGTATCTGATTATTCCTTCGTATACTGCAAAACTGTTTTGTTTTGTTTGTTTGGCTGGTTGTTTTGGTGGGCTGTTGTTGTTGGTTGTTTTGTTTTACACATTTCCTCGTTTTAAGCAGCTATTCGCTGTTCGTGTCAACTTGCCATTTTGAATGCGAGATTCTTTTCAATCTTCTTTTCCAAGGCTTTTCTTCCCTTTAATCATAACTGTATATGCTTTGCGCTCTCTCTCTCGCTCTCCCTCTCTCTCTCTCTATCTCTCTCGCTCTCGCTCTCTCTCTCTCTCTCTCTCTCTCTCTCTCTCTCTCTATCCCTCTCTCTCCCTCTCTCACCTCACTACATTTTTCCTCCCACTTTCTTACATTTTCCCTCAGTGTCCACTAGTTGCCCACTGCGGTCCAAAAATCGAACAGCTGTTTGACCCATACCGATGACCAAAACTGACCCTCCCAACTTCTGTTCCACACTAGTCATGGGTCTTGGGTACTGAACAAGGAAGAGATAGTTTTTTTTAGTTTACCGAGTACAGTAAAAAGAAACAAAATGTGGCGTGTGAGAAACGAATTTGTGTGTGAAGAGACACTAGGGATACTGAGTGCAGTCTACTCAGGCACGCTAAGAGAGTCTGGAGTGAGAATTGTGGACATTGGTAGAATGTATGTGGATTACGAGAAACTATGTTAGGGAGAGGGAGATGTAGGGAGGCAGAGAGAGAGAGAGAGAGAGAGAGAGAGAGAGAGAGAGAGAGAGAGAGAGAGAGAGAGAGAGAGAGAGAGAGAGAGAGGAGGAGAGGAGAGAGAGAGAGAGAACACTGAACACTGAAAATAATTTATTGCCATTAACAATACAGTCTTTTGGCAAGGAGCACAGTATGAATACAATTAAAGCAATATGCTTTTTGTAACAAGGAAATAATGAAAACCGAAAGAGAGAGAGAGGAGAGAGAGAGAGAGAGGTGGAGAGAGAGGTGGAGAGAGAGAGAGACAGACAGACAGACAGGGACAGAGGGAGGAAAGAGAGAGGATGAGGAAAAGGGAGAGAGAGAGAAAGAGAGAAAGAGAGAGAGAGAGACAGAGAGAGACAGAGAGAGGGAGAGGGAGAGAGAGAGAGAGAGAGAGAGAGAGAGAGACAGACAGACAGACAGACAGACAGACAGAGACAGAGACAGAGATGTTGATCTTTAGAATTACAAAGCCTTTAACGTACAGTCTTTAGAGAGTATTTCGCAATGTGTTGCTATGAATAAAGGGGACCTTGGTCTGCATAACAATGACAGAGAGACAGACAGACAGACAGACAGACAGACAGACAAACAGACAATCAGACAGATAAGGGCAGAGACAAAGAGAGACACTACTGGTGGCGCGGTGGTCTAGAGATAAAGCACCTGCATAGAAAGCGAGAAGTGCGGGTTCGATTCCCGTTTGTACCCGAAACTTTTCTCCCATCATCCACAAAACCCCTAAGTTTGGGAGTTAGGTTTTTTTTTGGATGAGACGATAAACTGAGGTCCCGTGGGCAACACGTATTCAACGCCCGTGAAAGAACCCATACAAAGCTAAAGCAGGTGGACAAAAAACACGAAAAGTCTTAGGTTCAATTCCACCCCAACACACACACACTCACACACTCTCTCTCTCTCTCTCTCTCTCTCTCTCTCTCTCTCTCTCTCTCTCTCTCTCTCTCTCTCTCTCTCTCTCTTATATATCCCTAGGGGCGGGGACTGGATGTAAAAAAAAGCACATGGGTTCTTATTCATTATCCTCGAAACAAAAGAATTTGTCATTGGCATTGTCAAAGAAGAAAGTTGTCCTTGGAAAAATGTTGACAAAAAGCCATTCTGATAAGGAAACTACATACAAAGAAAAACATCGGAAAAAAATGATAATGTGTTGCGCCACTCTTGTGGCAGTGCGCTCTTTCCGAAGAGAGCAGTCGGAATTACTCGCAGAGAAATCTGCTGTGACTTAAAACTACAACAAACACAATACACATACAAATCAGGGGGACAGAAAGAGATGCTTAGCTTCAAGTTCCATTATTATTAATTATTATTATTATTATTTTATTGTTATTATTATTATTATCTTTAACGTCCTGTTTTTAGAGAATATCTCGATAAGTTAAATTTCATGTACCTATTTGGGGATGGGAAAGGGATGTTCTTGAAATAAAGTTCTTGAAGTCTTCAATTTGCTTTGAATTAAAAAAACCCAACCTTGTTCTATATAACAAAGGAGAGAAGAGAGAGAGAGAGAGAGAGAGAGAGAGAGAGAGAGAGAGAGAGAAGAGAGAGAGAGAGAGAGAGAAAGAGAGAGACAGACAGACAGACAGAGAGAGCGAGAGAGACAGACAGAGAGGATGAACAGAGAGAGAGAGAGATAGAGAGAGAGAGAGACAGACAGACAGACAGAGACAGAGACAAAAACAGACAGATAGACAGAGACAAAGACAGACAGACAGACAGATGCGGGGAAGAAAGAGGAGTTGGAAGAGAAAGGAAGAGAGGGAGAAATGGCCATTCATATCCTCACACGACAATTGCAGAGGACTTTCTCAGTTATTGTTTCCATTCGTTGCTGTTTTCCGCATTTTGTTGTCACATATATTCTCTCTCTCTCTGCCTGTATCCTCTCTCTCTCTTCCCCCCCCCCTCTCTCTCTCTCTCCTCTCTCTCTCTCTCCTCTCTCTCTCTCTCCCTCTCTCTCTCCCTTCGCTCTCTCTCTTACACACACAAGCTCCTTTTACACAAATGATTAGAAAAAAGGCCTGTTATAGGTTTCAGCAGAGGAGAGAAAGGAAATATGACCAGAAAAAGAAGATTATATCTTAAAAAAAAAGACCTGGCCTGGCCATCATGATTAGTTTGCTGTTTTTGTTTATTTTGTAGCTATTATTGGGTTTTTGGGTTGTTGTTTTTTGTTATGTTTATGTTTGGGGGCTAGGAGAGCTGATAGGAATCCTTTCCCTGCCCTCTCACCTTATCCTGCGTTTCCAAAATGTGATTGAAATCACAAAACAAAATCCACGATCATTGGAAATATGAGCTGAATTTTTGTGTGGTTTGTTTTGTTGATTAAACCTAAAAAATCCAACATATTTCAAAATTACTTGAATGTAAACAAACCCTACAAAAAACCTGTGCGTTTGCGCAGGCACGAATGTGCGCGTGTTGTGTGTGTGTGTATGTATGTATGTGTGGCGGAGTGGAGGTCGTGTGTTTGTGCGTGTGTGCGCGTGCGTGTGTATGTGTGTGTATGGGTATAAAGGAGAAAAAGAGAGAGAAAAAGAGTGAGAGAGAGAGAGAAAAGCGAGCGAAAGAGAGAATAAAAAAACCCAAAAAGCGAGAGAGAGAGAGAGAGAGAGAGAGAGAGAGAGAGAGAGAGAGAGAGAGAGAGAGAGAGAGAGAGAGAGAGAGAGAGAGAGAGAGAGAGAATGAGAGTGTGTGTTTGTGTGTAAGTGTACTGTAAGTCTATGTAAGTGAGCTGAAGCGTGCGCAGTTGCGTGCATGGACAACTGTGCTAAAAGGAGGTGCAAGCACACAAGTAACCGTCTCATGGGCCTAAAAAACACCCTATATTACACGTAAATGTTTACAAAATCCTATCATTCCCCATTACTCCAAAGCTACACTTTTCATCAAACCCGTCTGGCCCCTATCCACTATCCCCAACCCCTAATCGTTTTTTTTCACTGCACGGCCTGTGACAAGCCCCACAACTGAAGGAGAAGCCAAACCCAGGTGTCAGGACACGTTCTCTTTGGCTTTCTGCTGAGAAACCCAGGCTGACCAGCTGTTGTCGCCTGAATCCATATAGAAAAAGAAAAGAGGGGGGAGGGGGAGGCAGCACAGAGAGGGAGGGGGGGGAGAGAGAGTGTGTGTGACGAAGAGAGATGATGAGGCAGAGGGAGAGAGGGAGAGAGTGAGAGAGAGAGAGAGAGAGAGAGAGAGGGGGGGAGAGAGAGAGAGAGAGAGAGAGAGAGAGAGAGAGAGAGAGAGAGAGAGAGAGAGAGGAAAGAGAGAGTGACAAAGAGAGATGGTGAGGCAGAGGCAGATGGTGGAGAGAGAGAGAGGGAGGGAGAGAAACACAGAGGAGAGAGAAAGAGAGAGAGAGAAGAGAGAGAGAGAGAGAGAGAGAGAGAGAGAGAGAGAGAAAGACACAGAGAGAGAGAAAGAGAGAAAGAAAGAGAGTGAGAGAGAGAGAAAAGAGAGTGAGAATGAGAAAAAGAGTGAGAGAAAGAGAGAGAGAGAAAGAGAGTGAGAGAGTGACGAAGAGAGATGGTGAGGCAGAGGGGGGGGGGAGGGAGATGGAAAGAGACAGAGAGACACAGAGAGAGAAAGACAGAGAGACAGAGACAGAGAGACAGAGACACACACAGACACACAAGACAGTTGGACAAACAGATAGAGAGAGGAGGGGGGGGGGGGGGAGAGAGAGAGTGCGTGTGTGTGTGTTTGCGCACGCGTATGTATGCATGAGTGTGTGTATTCGCGCATACATGTGTGCATGCAATACAAATGATCCTGTATACACGTACACTTGCGTACGCGCACGTTTGTGTGTGTGTGTGTGTGTGTGTGTGTGTGTGTGTGTGTGTGTGTGTGTGTGTGTTTTCAAGCAGTGTGAGCTTGCGTAATTTACAATTCTCATTCAGCTTTATCACTTGCTCGCTTCTCTTCTCATCAAAATCCACCCCAAGCCCCCCCACTCCCTCCCACCCCCCTCCCACCCCCAACCCAGCCCTCTCTTCTCCCTCTCCCAGTCCTCAACCCCTCCGCTCCTTTGTTTCTCGTTCTGTCTGCAGTGGGCTTCAAGCCTTACCAGGGAAGCGAAGTAGAAGCCAGAATGTGGGGTAGGTGGAAGCGTTTCCTTAGGGCTTCTTCTCTTGAGAACCCATACTGAACATCTTCTGTCAATGCAGGCCACACTTATTTTCCTTTCTTGCTGCACGAAACGATCTTGGGCTGCCTAAGTTATTATTGTTTGGGTCTTGTTCGCTCTGTGTGTCTCTCCCGCTCTCTCTCTCTTGTTTCACTCACTCTGTCTCTAACTGTTTCGGGTCTGTCTGTCTGTCTCTCTATTTTTTTATTTTTTTTATTTTATTTATACCTTTTTAAGTCACGGCAGATTTTCTCTGAGTGAAAATCGGGCTGCTCTTCCCGGGGAGAGCGCGTCGCCACAAGAGCAGCGCCACCCATTTTTTTCCTGTCTGCAACTGTATTTGTTTCCTTATCAGAGTGGCTTTTTTTCTACAGAATTTTGCCTGGGACAACTCTTGTTCCCGTGGGTTCTTTTAAAGGAAAAAGGTAAAGGAGTCCCATAACCTATAAGGTCGTAGGGGAGCGAGGCGTCAGAGACCTCGCTTCTCTAGAGCCAGCATATTGAGGGCGGCGCCCATCTCCTCTCCTTCGCTGCTTTACCTTCCCTGACCCTAAAGAGGGCAGGTACCCATTTACAGCTGGGTGAACTGGGGGAACTGTACTGAAGCCTATGCGCGCAAACGGTCACCCATCCAACTAGTAACCACGCTCGATGCTGCTTAACTTGGCTGGGGGAAAGCGAGTGCTCTGACCACTGAGCTATCCCGTCCCCTGGGTTCTTTTACGTGCGCTAAATAAATTTGTGTAACACACGGGACCTCGGTTTATCGTCTCATCCGAAAGACTAGCGCCCAGACCACCACATGGTCTAATGGATGGGGGAAAATTTTCGGGTCCAAACGGGATTCGAACCACCGCACACTTCCGACCCGGACTTTTCGCTTTTGTAGACAGGCGCGTTACCTCTAGACCACCTCTCTCTCTCTCTCTCTCTCTCTCTCTCTCTCTCTCTCTCTCTCTCTCTCTCTCTCTCTCTCTCTCTCCTCTCTCTCTCTCTCTCTCTCTCTCTCACTCTGTGCGCGCGCGCGTGTGTGTGTGTATATGGGTGTCTGTATGTGTGTGTGTGCACTCACGCGCATTCTTACGTTCGTGCATGAGTGGGTGCGTGTGTGCGTAACTATATGCTTGTGTTTGTACGTCTGTGTGTGTGTGTTTGGGAGCGTCTCCAAAGGCAAAACAACATTTAAACTTGCATACCGAGATACTTGACAAAAGTTTGTGAAGCATCGCATACTTAATGGAAAAAAAGGAGAAGAACATGTAATAGAATGCAAAGCCTTTGCAACACTCTACAGGGGAAAAAAACAACCCAACCTCCAAAATCTCTTTCAGTAGAACTTTTATCTTCACCACATCCTTCCTCCCTTCTGTGTCCCAGGTCAAAAGCTATGTCAGTTATTGATGTAAGGAAAGTTCCTTAGGCCTGCATCAACATGTTGCTAAGCTTCGGAATGTTACGGTTAAGACTGTATCTTCAGCTCTCACGGTCATGCTGCTAGCGTAACAACTTGTAAAAAGGTGTTCCCATAACCTATGTGGTTGTAGGGGAGCGAGGCATCAGAGATCTCAGCTTCTCTAGGGGCCAGTATAATGAGGGCGGTGCCCATCTTCTCTCCCTCGCTGCTTTACCTTCCCTGACCCTAAAGAGGGCAGGTACCCATTTACAGCTGGAGAAGTGTACTGAAGCCAGGCGCGCAAACGGTCACCCATCCAGGCGCGCAAACGGTCACCCATCCAAGAGGTAATTACGTTCGATGCTGCTTAACCTTAGCTGGGGGAAAGCGAGTGTTCTGACCACTGAGCTATCCCGTCCCTAACTTGTACTTCTCCAGTAAAAGGAGGAAAACAGATCTTAAAGAGTTTAAACTGGAAAACATATTTGAAAACAGTAATACACACACATACATACACGAATTTTGCATTAAGTGCAGTAGTACTCTACGTGAAAATGTATTTGAAAACAGCCACCTATGAACACGCACACACGCACGCACACACACGTACACACACACACACGCACGCACACGCACGCACACGCACACACACGCACACACACACACACACAAACACATACACATACACACACAAACACACACATACACACACAATTTAACTTTTCATTCAGTGCGCACTGTCACGCCGATAGATTTTCCCAAAGGTGATGAATGGGAAGGAATGCATATTCTGGCTGATGCCCTGACCAATGGTGCTTCAAGCTGAGGAGTGCTCAAACAGCAAGCCCCCTTACTTCCCTCCTAAGAAAGGGATGGAGTGATGTGAAGGTGTGGTAAAGCTCTTGGCTTTTTTTGTTTTGTCTTTTAAAGTAGCAGGATAACGGTAGCTTTTATTTTTCTGACAATCACTTCGATCAAAGCGCGAACGGGTTTTAGCAACGTGAGTTGCTGTCTAGATTACAAAGCCAAAAACATGACTTTATACTCTCTCTGTCTCTGTCTGTAAGTCTGTCTGTCTGTCTGTCGGACTCTCTCTCTCTCTCTCTCTCTCTCTCTCTCTCTCTCTCTCTCTCTCTCTCTCTCTCTCTCTCTCCCGGCCTCTCACTCTAAATGTTTTATATTAACATATATGTATGTATGTATGTGTATATATACACACATATAATTATATAATATATATAAACACACAAATATGAGTGTGTTTATACACACAAAAACATACACACACGCGCGCGCACACCCACGCATACACCCCCACCCCCCCCCTACACACACACACACACAAAATCGGGGTTGGGGATCGAAAGAGGGATATCATCAACACCAAGAATGACAGAAAACCGGGCAGGACAGGATAACCTGGTGGTCAGAGCATTGTGCTCACCATCCAACGGCGTTTGAGCCACCACCTGTCAAGAGGATTTTTTCTTCTGGAGTTAACATCACTGCCAACTCCACCCCCCCCCCCCCCCCCTAAAGTCCTTCGGATAAGACTATACACCGAGACCCCGTGTGTGAACGGACGCAGAACATCTTCCGCTCACATTGACTCTTGTTTCGCCTTTGGGGAGGGTAGGCCGTTGTGTGCCGGTAGGTACGGAGGACAACATGTACAGAACTGCTTGCACATGAGGACTGAAATTATGTTAAAAAAACCTGCACATGAGCGCTTATACATTATCCTCGAAATAAAAGAACTGTGGGGGGAAAGGAGGAACAAAAGTAGTAAATTCTCCTGAAACCACACACACATACACGCTCTCACACACATACACTCACACACACACACTCACACACACTCACGCATACTCACACACACCACTTACACACACACACACACTCACTCCCTCACCAAACACACACACATGCACGCACGCACTCACTCACTCACACACACACACTCACTCACTCACACACACTTTTTTTTGGCCATTTAGCATACAGCGATCCAGAAAAATCGAACTCGAAACGCTCTCGGTGTAACATAGTAAAGAGGGAAACCTCAGCACTGAAATTGCACAGCAATCAGCAGCGGGAAAGCAGTCTACTGCACAGAGAGAGGGGAATTTCATTCCAGAAGCTGAAGTAGTTAGTTGCTAGTGTGAAGCAGAAAATACGGGGCCCTGATAGGGATGACAAGCATTTTTTTTTTTTTGCAATCGTTTGCTCCAGATGTAGAATGCAGATCAAATCTAGGATGGAATAAGCGTTTCAAATTTGTCGTGTTTTTTCCCCCCTAGGTTCTTGTATCTTACTCTGTTTTCGTTTTTTGTTTTTTTGTTTTTTTAGAGCTGTGTATCTCTGTTGACTTGTGTCATGTCAGCTGTCTGTCTATTTGTACGTTGGTTCCTCCTCCTCCTCTTCCCCCACCTTTCTCTCTTCACACACACACACACACACACACACACACACACACACACACACACACACACACACACACACACACACACAGAGTAAGACGGAG
>CM054153.1:23093729-23098729 GCA_028751875.1 Rapana venosa | reverse complement strand
TTTCGTAATCTGATGTTTCAAATTAGCAGGCCTTTAAACAATGTGGAGTGATGTGTTGGGGTTGACCATAATGCGGAGAAGCAAACTACAATATTTTTGAGGAAAAATACCTGCAGCAATTCCCCCCAATCCTTCAGGCCATAATCAAAGTGATAGATCGCCTGAGCGGTAAAATAATTCCAAAATCATGCATCATCATTTTCAACGGATTTTAAAATCCTGCATCTCAATGGCCGAGAATCGACTTGTCCACGTATTGATATTCAGGTTTAGCATCTTTGAAAAATGCCCATTTATACAAGAACATGCATTCACTTTAACATATGCAATTGCCACCGTACCATGAAAAGAGATAGAGAGTTGTCCAAAGACATCAATGATAATGAATTATATACATGATGACAATGAAAAGACGGGGATGATGTGTGTGTGAGATTGTGTTTATGTCTTCAAGTTATAACACATTGTACATCGTATCAATCCCATATATATAATTGAGAAAACACAGTGAGGAAAAACAAGTTACAGCTATATTCCCATCATTAAAACAACTTTTGTCCAAGATCCAAAAAAGAATAGTTCACTACAAGATACAACATTGAAGGCAGCATTTGGGGAATGAATAATTGAGTACGGACCATGCCTTTGGGGCCTGACCTGACCTGACCACACATCAGAGATCCAGGCAGTGATTGAAACCCCCCTCATCCTCTGTGGTACCTAACAGCAAGACACTTTCCATAATACAGAAGTGTTTATTGCAGCCCTAAGAATAAACAGATATTCTTGTGGCCTACCACCACTGCCAGCAAAAGTTGAAAATAGAAAAGAAGGAAAATATATTAAAATAATAGTGGTAAACAAATGTATATGAAATAAGTGGCTAACGAATCTTTGTGCCTTATATTCTTTGGGGATCCTTTTTCATATCAAAAGGATGCAAGGGAGATCATAAAGTCTGTATCCGGACAATGGGCCTGTTTTTAGCTGTATAACAATATGAACCCGAATATTGTCAGACACTTTTGATTGTTGACACAGGCAGAAGAAATGAAAACAAATGGCCTTTACTTGAATCTCCGAAGTGATCCTATTCCCCCACTTGACCAATCATACCATTGAGAAAAGATAGCGAGGAAAAACAAGTGCAGGTAACCAGTTACAACTTCATTCCAGTCATAAAAGTGATTTTTGTCCAAGATTCAAAAAAAAAAAAAAAAGAAGAAAATGTTTTTACTACAAGATAAAACTTTGAAAGCAGCATTTGGGGAATAATTGAGTAACGACCAATGCCTTTTGCTTGACCTGACTCGAGTTCCGGCTCCTGGGTGAGAATCCTCCTCATATATAATAAATATATATATATATATATAATATATAGATATATTCAGAATAAAATTATATAAATATATAATATGTAATATTATATATAATATTATATTTGTTGTGTGTGTGTATAGTGTCCTGCTGTTGTGTGTGAGCGGCGTGTTCCGTGCGTGTGAGAACAACCATGACGTAAAAGACACAATGAAGAAAAAAGAAACACAGAGAAAAATGAACAATTATAAAAGAAAGGAGGATGGTAAGAGAGAAGAGACAGACAGAGTGCAGCTGATGGACCGACGAGCAGAAGCATCAACTGAAAGGAGATCAAGAAGTATATTCGCAGCGACAAGACAATCTGCACTGTCTAGTAGTGAAAGGAGGAGAGTAAGAGAAAGAGAGAACAGAGAGAAAGAAGAAGAGAGAAAGAGTATGCATGAAGAGGGATAAGAGGGGAACGAGGACATGAGACAATCTGCACTGTTCTGAGTTGACAGGGAGAAAGGTGAAGAGAAGAGAGGGAGACAGAGAGAGGAGAGAGGAAGGAGAGAGAGGAGAGAGAGGAGAGGAGCAGAGAGCAGAGGAGAGACGAATGCAGGAGGACATTGAGAAGGGAAGGAGGAGGGAGGGAGAGAGAGAGAGGAGGGGAGAGAGAGGAGGAGAGAGAGGGGGAGAGAGAGGGAGGGGAGGAGGAGAGAGGGAGAGAGGAGGGAAGAGAGAGGAGGAGAGAGGGAGGAGAGAGAGGAGAGGGAGGAGAGGGGAGAGAGGGGGAGAGGAGGGAGAGAGAGGAGTGAGAGAGGGGAGAGAGGGAGGAGAGAGGAGGGGAGAGAGAGAGGGGGAGAGAGGGAGGAGAGAGAGGGAGAGAGAGGAGGGAGGAGAGAGAGAGGAGAGAGAGAGGGAGGAGAGAGAGGGGAGAGAGAGGAAGAGGAGAGAGAGGGAGAGGGAGGAGAAGAGGAGGAGAGGGAGGGAGGAGAGGGAGAGAGAGGGAGGGAGAGAGAGGGGGGGGGAGAGAGAGGGGAGAGAGAGAGAACAGAGAAGAGAGAGACAGAACAGAGACAGAAAGAGACAGAAAGAGACAGAGAGACCGAAAGAGAAGAGAGCAGACAGAGAGTCAGACAGACAGACAGGCAGGCAGAGAAGAGATGAGAGAAGAGAAGAGAGAAGAGAGAAGAGAGAGAGAGAGAGAGAGACGACAGAGAGAGAGAGAGAGAGAGAGAGAGAGAGAGAGAGGAGAGAGAGAGAGAGAGAGAGAGAGAGAGAGAGAGAGACCGAAACAACACGTCAGTAATCATCAAACCACGATGGAATTTAATCTACTTTGTTCACCTTGTTTCGTTTGATGACACTGGATCAGGGAAAAGGTCATCTCCTTTTTTTTTTCTCCTCTGTGTTTTGATCTCTGTCTCCTTCTTTCTCTCCTCCTCCTCCCTCCCTCCCTCCTCTCTCCTCTCTCTCCTCTCTCTCTCTCTCTCTCTCTCTCTCTCTCCTCTCATCTCTCTAAGTGTGTGTGTCTGTCTGTCTGTATCTGAGTGTGTGTGTGCGTGCGAGCGTGCATGTGTGTGTGCGTGTGCGTGCGTGTGTGCGTGTGTATGTATGTCTGTTGCATGAGGCATGTGGTCGTATACGCCAAAAACGTTACCGTCAGTGAATTTCAGAGCTCTTGTCAAGAATCGAAAAACTAGCGATAATTGCCACATTGTGTTAAGTACTCTCTCCTATTGACCGCCTCCCTCAATATGCTGGCCCCTTGGAGAAGCTGAGGTCTCTGACGCCTCGCTGCCCTAGACCTTATATGTTAAGGGACACCTTTACCGTTACCTCTACTCTCTCTCCTATGCCCTTTGGAAAATTTCTTCTGAGGTTGCAAGGATTTCATTTTTTCTTAAGAAGAAAAAGGTCTTTGTTGTGGGTTGAGGGTTTATCCAAACAAAATACATGCACACCTACCTTTTAGGATTTCTGGTGCAGTCTTATATTATAACGGAGAAGCTATGTAAATAGGGATGACAGAAATGTCATTGTTTGTTTGCGGGGTTTTTTTTTAATTCAGAAAAGAATGGGATGGCAGAATATGAAGTTAAGGGGAGAATAGGAGGAACGGTTGCCCTGATTTTTTTTCTTTTCTATGGAGTCACAGATTCGACCTTATTCCCCCCGGATACACAGAGAGAGAGACCGACAGAGGGAGGGGAGAGAGAGAAGAGAGAGAGAGAGAGAGAGAGAGAGAGAGGAGAGAGAGAGAGACAGACAGACAGACAGACAGACAGCAGACAGAGCGACAGACAGAGCGACAGAGAGAGCAACAGACAGAGAGACTGACAGAGACAGAGAGAGTGTCTATCTATAACTACCATTTTCTAAATGACTATTTGTGTGGTCCCCCCCCCCCCCCCCCCCACACTTTTTCCTTCTAAGACATAAACACCAACATTCAACAAAAAAAAAAGACCCAACAAAACAGTATGCTTTTCAATCAAAATGCTCAAACCAGCCACACAGAAAAAAAACCCAACACTCTACTACATTATGTTCCATGCTCTGTGTGTGTGTGTGTGTGTGTGTGTGTGTGTGTGTGTGTGTGTGTGTGTGTGTGTGTGTGTGTGTGTGTGTGTGTGTCTGTGTGTGTCTGTGTCTGTGTCTCAGCAGAGGGGGATTTTGTTGTTGTCGGTTTGGTTTCTTTTTGGACAACAGGTTTTTCTACAGCAGCAATGTCATGATTACAGCAGGCAGACCTGATCGCCTCTGACAAGACTTGACAGTGTTCTCCTTACAACAGCTCTTCGATAGGGACAACAGGAGGGGGGGGGGGGAAACAGAGACCGGCAGAACATAATGTTGATCGATGCTTTGGAACTAGGCAGTGTGAGGGGTGGACGTGGGAGTGGGTTTAGTGTGTTTGTGTGTGTGGGGGGCTAGGGGGGGGGGGGGGGGGGTGTGTGTGTGTGTGTGTGTGTGTGTGTGTGTGTGTGTGTGGGTGGGTGTGTGTGGGTGGTGGGTGGGTGTGGGTGGTGGGTGTGTGGGTGTGGGGGGGGGTAGTTGTTGTGTGTGTGGGGGGTAGTGGTTTGGGTGTGTGTGTGTGGTGGGTTAGAGGTGTGGGTAGTGTGTGTGTGGTGGGGGGAGGGAGTAGCTTGTGTGTTTATGTGTGTATGTGGGGGGGGGGGGGGTAGCTTGTGTGTGTGTATATGTGCGTGTGTGTGGGGGGAGGGTGTTAAGGTGAAGTGTGTGGGTGTTGTTTGTTTGTTGGTGCGTGTGTGTTTAGTGGTGTGGTTTGGGGGGGGGAGGGTGGTGGTTGGGGGTGCACGCGCGCGCGCGTGCGTGCGTGTGTGTGTACACAGACACATATGCCGGCACTTGTCCATTTATTTCCCTTTAAAGCATAACTGCCAATACAAAAATCGGTGAGTTGATTTCACTTAAAAATATTCATCCCATTACAGGAAGCATTCTGTTACGCACACACAAACACACACACACACACGCGCGCGCACACACACAGACACACACACACACACACACAGAGTTTCATTCACAGATGCACTTTTGTACACAAATGAGAAAGAACAAAATTGAATAACCGCCTTTTAAACAATGTTTATCTCTTCTTCTTTGATATCGGATAACAGAAATGAAAACACACACATACACGTGTACACACACACACCACACACACACACACA
>CM054153.1:23081229-23083729 GCA_028751875.1 Rapana venosa | reverse complement strand
CTTCTCTCTCTATACATATGCACGTTTATGGTGTGTGTTGTGTGTGTGGTGTGTGTGTGTATGTGTGTGTGTGTGTGTGTGTGTGTGTGTGTGTGTGTGTGTGTGCGGGCGGGCGCGAGCGTGCGTGCTTGTATGCATACAACTTAAGTCCTCATAATCTTATGGTAAGCATCATATCCACCTCACAGATAGTTGAACTGACGGTCTGGCTTTGATTCTCACCATCACTATCATCATCATCATCATCATCATCATCATCATCATCATCATCACCATCTTTATCAACCAACAGCAATAACATCTATCCACCCTAACTGAAAAAGACGACTCTTCTTTTTTCTCTCCCCTCCCTCCCCTCCCCCTTCTCCTCATCCTCCTCTTCTTGTCTTCTTCTTTTTCATCTACTTCTTCGTCTGTTTGTTGTAATTCGCAACAAGTTGTTTCAGATGTCTTTCTTCTTTTGTCAACTTAAAAGGGTGGGATTTTTTTTCTTTCTTTCTTTTCTATTAGCATGGCAGCAGTCTACAGGCTAAAAAGGTGAAATGTCAAAGTCCTTCGGATGAGACTATAAACCGAGGCCCCGTGTTCGAACGCATGCAGAACATCTTGCGCACACGTTAAATCCTGTTCCGCTTTTCGGAAGAGTAGGCCAATGTGTGCCGGTGGAAACAGAAGACAAATTTACAAAACCGCATACACACGGGGACTGGATGTAAAAAAAGCACATGAGTGCTTATTCCATTATCCTCGATATAAAAGAATAAATAAATAAATAAAAAATAACAAAACTGTCTCAATCTCTCAGTTTCTGCTTTGTCTGGTTCTTGAAAACAGAGAACACACTGATGGCATTTCCTTGCTGCCCCCCTTCCTCTCTCCTCGCCCCCCCCCTCCCCCTCCACCTCTCTCTCTCTCTCTCTCTCTCTCTTTCTCTCTCTCCATTCTAGTAAAAACAACAGAAACGAATAAAAATTGTGACATATTATGAGGAGCTTCGGATTCCAGCCGTTTGGCTGTCTTCTTCAAGACAAAAGATACTGTCCAATGCCCTGATGCTTGACGAGTTCATAGGATCAAGAACCAAATTCATGTTGTTGTTGCTTTTTTTAATCGTTAGACCACTCACATAAAGTTTGTGGCCTTTTCAATGTCTGCTATCCTAGCGTGTTGTTCTAGAGCTGCACTGTGTTCATACCGTCGTTTAAGGAGAGAATGTAATGCTACGTGCCTCTAAAAGGGCTTAAGTGGTTCAGCACTTGGCTCTGGAACAATGGTAGTTCATCCCCGTTGTTCCACATGAAACATTGCAAAAATAGACTCGCTTTTTTCAGTAGAAAGTTTGCTCGTCTACTTTATTCTGCAGCCTATAGTAGTAGTGCAATATAACAGTAAAGATGTCCCGTTTCTCATATTTCAAAAGACAAGTTTTTCACATTCAACCCAAAAACAAAAATTGGCATCACCATTAAACGTGGGAAGAAATGAGACAATGAGAAACCGCATTCGCCTCTAAAGAATAAGCCACAAGAAGAAGAAAATCAACAGTATCCTCACACAAGCGTAGAAGCCAGTTAAACAGGAAAAGCACATTCTTTCATCACAGGCTCCACATAAACGAAGCTACTCCATAACCCAACAAGACGGCTGATTCTTCCTTGGTTTCTTCCTATAAATGTCACGGTGATGGTATTTTCTCCTCCTGTCCTTTGGCATAAACCGACCAGGCTTCTCTTGAGCGGGATCAAGAGCCGAGTGTGTGCGAGGGTCAGAGTGAACGGATAGTTCCTGACAGTGGAGGATGGGCTGGTGACTAAAGTGGGGGATTAGGTAGGATCACCTACATCCTGTGGTAAGTTCGACAAGTAGGGTGCGATTGGAGGAGGAGTGTATCAGGAGTGCTTGACGGGAATGGAATGGTAGTAGGGGATGGTGAACATGATGAACAAGAACAAGAAGAAGATTCTTTTTTTTAAAAGGTTATATCAATACTCTCTTATCAACTGAGCGCTTTGATTTGTTGCTTTACAAGATTCAACGCTATATAAATTCCATACATTATTATTTTCATTATTATTATTATTGTTATATCACAAGCTGGACCAAACACCAAATATGAACTTAAGCACAAGCTATGAAAAAAGAACAATGTACAATGATATTAAACGAAAACAATGATTATAGAATAAATACAAATAACAAAAATGGTAATAGAATAAAGACCAACAGAGCACCGAGTGTATCCAAACACAAGTGCAGAACTTTTCTTCCCTAAAACTATCAAACAATATTTTGGGCTCAGGCTTCCGATCACTGCAACTACGTCTAATAAATCGACACGAAAGTGATGCTTCTTCAGATTGTTCCAGTCAAAAGGTTATAGCAATAACATACATCTGCCCTCTGGCTTAGCCTAAAATTGACCGGCCTTCTCTGGAAGAGGATCAAGGACACAGTACAGAAACGATCACGCGCAGTGAACTGATAACTCCTATCATTGTGG
>CM054153.1:23068729-23071229 GCA_028751875.1 Rapana venosa | reverse complement strand
AATGCCAAAGTGTACAACCTCTGTGTGTGTGTGCGTGTGTGCGCGTGTGTCTGTGTGTGTGCGAGTATGTGTATGTGTTTTTGTGTGTGTTTTGTGTGTGTGTGTGTGTGTGTGTGTGTGTGTGTGTGTGTGTGTGTGTGTGTGTGTGTGTGTGTGTGTGTGGTGTGTGTGTGTGTGTGTGTGTGTGTGGCTGTGTGTGTGTTGTTTGTGTGTTGTGTGTCACATGGACTTGTTGGGACTATAAACTGCTATTGGTTGCATGACTGTGTGAGAATGACTTAAGTGCAAGCGCTTTGACTTGTCTGTGCAAGATATAGCGCTATATCAGTTCCATTTTCTCCTTCGTTCATTATTCTATATTATTACTTTCGTATTATATTATATTATTACTATTATTCTTTATTATTATTTTCTATTAAATGTGATTAACAACATGTGCTTAAAATGACTGAAAAGTTTAAAGGAGAGAAAGAAAAAGACATAATTATAGGCAAGCGTCGCCATGACCATAAACCAAGAAACAAAGAAATGAAGAGAAAAATATATGCAAATAGAGGCAAGGTGAAATAGTAGAAGAAAAGAGAGTATAAACAGAGAGTGGTGCTTACCAAAAAAAGACATGCATGGCGAAGAGAGAGAGGGGGGGGGGGGGAGAGGATGGAGAAAGGGAGACAGGGAGAGAGGGGGGGGGAAGAGGGGAGAGAGGGGGAGAGAGATAGATGGAGAGGGAGAGAGAGGGGGGAAAGAGACGGAGGGAGGGAGGAAAGAGAAGGCAGACACAGTCAGACATAGAGACAGAGACTGGGAGAGAGACAGACAGACAGACAGAGACAGACAGACAGACAGACCAAGAAGGAAAGTTTATCGGCAGACGAGCAAATAAAGCTAGAAAAGTAAATCAGAGCACCCCTCCTTACTAGCAGTATTAGATGAAGTGAGCAAAGGAGGACAAGAAGAAGAAGAAGAAGGAAGAGGAGAGAAAGGAGGGAGGAGGAGGAGAAAGAAGGGGAAGAAGAAAAAGAAGGAAAAGGAGGAGGAAAAAGAGGAGAAGAAGGAGGAGGAGAAGAAGAAGAAAAAAGGAGATGGAGAAGGAGAAAAAGGAGGAGGAGGAAGAGGAGAAGAAGAAGAAGAAGAAGAAGAAGAACAACAACAACAACAACAAACAACAACAAAAACAACAAAAGGAAGAAATACAAAAGAAGAAGAACAACACAACTATTACTTCTCAAGAAGAAGAACAAAAACAACAATAACAACAACAACAAGGAGAAGAAGAAAAACAAGAACAGAAAGAAACAGAAGAACAAAAAGAGAAAGTAGAAAGAGGATATTAAGAAAGAGGCGGACGAGGTTACGGTAAAGGGAAAAAAAACCCGAAGGATATTTGAACAGCATTCGACTCTTTGAGCTAGAATTTTACGATAAAAGTTTTAAGAGCAAATGACTTTAGAGATAACGTTACACACTATATTGAAAAAAACGTTTCAGGAACAAAGGCTCTGTAAAGGTTGTGAATGGCAACATTACATTATATGGAGAGGAAGTGTAGACAGGGAGATCCTATTTCACCATACCTCTTTACACCTAGTGCAAAAATATTACCTACTACGATAAATGAAGACAGAAGCACTCAACAATATCTATACAGAGTTGGTAATGTGTTGCATACAGTCGTTTAATTCGCTGACGGCACTTGATTTATAGACTGAAGGTGATAAAACATCCTTTAGAAGAACAATAAAAGTACTCACAGATTTGGAAGGGCTTTGAGTGTTCTCATAAAAAAATGATAAAACTAAAATGTGGCAAGGTAGCCGAGGACGATCAACAGTAAAATATTGATCATATCTAAGTTATTATGGTCGGGAGTAGACAGACAGCCAGATAGGGATCGGGAAAGCAGACAGGCAGAATAACTGATATACTGACAGACTAAAAGAGAACTATACAGGCAGATGGGTGAATAGAATAGGCAGACAGACAGCATGTAAACATATTCATTTCTTTTTAACTACATATATTTCCAGCAAATTTCTTCCTTTTGTTGTCACCTTTTGACGACCACTTTGTTACTTACTTACTTACTTAGGCCCATCACTCCCCCTGGAGCATAGGCCGCCGACAACAGTCCGCCAGAGTCCTCTGTCCTGGGCTATTCTCTCCAGCTGTCTCCAGGTATATCCCATCTTTCTGGTTTCTGCCTCAAGGTCGCGTCGCCAGGTGTTTCTTGGCCTTCCTCTTTTTCGTTTTCCCTGGGGGTTCCATGATAGTGCCTGCCTTGTGATGTTGCTGGCTGGCTTTCTCAGGGTGTGCCCAATCCATCCCCATCTCCTGCGCCGGATTTCATTTTCGGCTGGCAGCTGGTTGGTACGTTGCCACAGGTCTGCGTTGCTGATGGTGTCGGGCCAGTGGATCTGGAGGGTTCGTCTCAGGCAGCTGTTGATAAAGGTCTGCACTTTCTTGATGGTGGTCTTTGTTCTCCTCCATGTCTCCGCACCAT
>CM054153.1:23058729-23063729 GCA_028751875.1 Rapana venosa | reverse complement strand
GCGCACACACACGCGCACACACACGTGCACGCACGCATACACACACAGACACAGACCTCTCTCTCTCTCTCTCTCTCTCTCTCTCTCTCTCTCTCTCTCTCTCTCTCTCTCTCTCCGTCTCCCGCTCCCTCCCTTTTCTGTTGTTTGTTTGTTTGTTGTTGTTTTTTGTTTGTTTTGGGGTTTTTTTGGGTGGTGGTGTTTTTAGGGTTTTCTTGTATTTGTTTCTTTGTTTGTTGTTGTGGGAAGGGGGGGGTCTTCGTTTTTTTAAGGGTTATTTCCCTTTGTTTCTACTGTGTGAGAGTATACGTATTGGGTTAGTATTAAGATGTATCCCTAAGGGCGGAGATTGGATGTAAAAAAGCACATGAGTGCTTATTCATTACCCTCGAATTAGAAGAATGTGTCATTGTCCCTTCCTTCTCCCTTCACTCCATCATCACGCACTGTGATTTCTGTACCTTGGCCATACTCTCTGTCTGACCACCTGTTTTCTTCTCTTTCTGTCAAATTCTTTCCCTTTTTTGCCGAAGTTGTCTTGTATAATCATTACCGTCTTCACACGGCTTGTTTTTTACCTTTAATTTTTTCGTTCATTTCATGTCCAGGGCATAAACGTCTGATTAGCTTACTCGCACAACTTCAGAATGGATGATACGTTTGTATGGACTTTTTGACACAGTTTTGTATTCTATTAAATTGTTCTTGTATTTGCTTGGCTTTGTTTTTGTTTGGGTTTGGGGTTTTTTTGCGGGGTGGGGGGTTGGTTTGAGAGGGTGTGGGTGTTGGGGATGGGGCGTGGGGGAGGGGGCGTAGGGCAGAGGGTAGCCCACTCGCAGATCAGTGCTCTATACTCAATTCTGAGACAGCTTCTAGTTCAATATTGTCGCGGGTTTTTTTTGTTTCTTTGGGGTATTTTGTATTGTGGGGGGGGGGGGGGGGGGGAGGTTGTTTGTTGTGGGTTTTTTTTGGGGGGGCGGTCGTTCCCCAGTTCGAGCTCTGAAGTTACCAATGGTCAGATTATTGCATACGCGGTTATTTTTGCCAACCATTAAGGTAACCGCATTCCGACTTCGGTGATGGTGTCTAAACACAACACCTGTGTCCATGAAGGTTTTTTTTAAATTTCATCTATTTCTATCGGCACAAAATGGCCTACCCTTCCGAAAGTTGGAATGGATTTTAACATGTGCACAAGATGTTCTGCGTGCGTTTGCACACGGGACCTCGGTTTATAGTCTCTCCGAAGAACTTTCGGGGTAGTGGAGTCGAGTACCGATGGTAACTCCAGGGGAAAACGCCCTCGATGGTTGCTCGAATCCAGGCTGCCAGATCGCCTGCGCAACGCTCTACCCACTACGCTATCTCCTACCCCCTCCCCACTACGCTATCTCCTACCCCCTCCCCTCCCCCACCCCTAATTCAGCATAAACCAGCATGCTCGTTGGGGAGTAGGGGGGCTCCATCTGAATTTTTATCAGCTATAATAATTATGGGTCTGGGTGGTTTCTTGGTCCTTAAGCCGAAAAGGTCGCCAGACCAACAGAACCTCTGATGTCTGTTCCAGCTTGTTGTGACAGTGTGCAAAAGGGCAAAAGACTTCCTTAATTATAAATGAGCCCCGGGGAAAGAGTGCGAGACAGAGAGACAGACAGACAGACAGGCAGGCAGACAGGCAGACAGACAGGCAGACAGACAGGCAGGCAGGCAGGCAGGCAGGCAGGCAGGCAGACAGGCAGACAGGCAGGCAGGCAGAGAGGCAGGAAGCCATACACATAGACAGACAGACAGACAGGCAGGCAGGCAGGCAGACAGACAGACTGATAATCGGGAAAAAAGATTTGGTTTAATCTAAATAACTCTCCCCCCCCCCCCCCCCTCCGAGATAAGGAGAAAGAGGGGTGGCAGAGAGAGAGAGACAGACAGACAGACAGGCAGAGACGGAGACGGAGACAGAGAGACAGACAGAGAGACAGACAGATAAACAGAGAGACTCAGTGAGAAAAGAGATCCTATGAGAGGATGGATGGCAAGGCAGAGAAGAGGAAATTATCTGTCGGGACACTGTTTGGCAACGTTAAACAAAGCTGGAAAAAAACCATGATGTAAACATATGCGCGATATAAACACTGAGATGGAAAAGGTCGGCTGATACATTTCCTTCCTGTTTGAAGAAAGCCGGTGAACTTTATACACCCTGCCATAAAAGAAAAACGTGTTCATATCTCCACAAATCAAAACATTCTGCAAAAAAACAGAACACAAGTAACTCTCTAGCAGAATAAAAAAATCTTCCAAGCTTTCAGATAGGTAGAAATCTCTATTATTTTTTACAATTTAGTCAAAATGACATGTTTTTAACAGTACAACAAGAAAAGTCTTTATAGTCATTATGCAACATCCCCGAAGCCGGAATGCGGCTACCCTCGCGGTGGGCAAAAACGGTCGCATACGCAAAATCTTACCATTGGCGAACCTTGGAAGCTCCAGCCGAGGAACAAAAAGATGTTATGCAACTTGCTAGCACATCGTTATTCAAGGAATCTCATTAAAGGTTTGGCTGAGAGTTTACAGCATGGCTTCCAAAACTGTGATACTCGAAACCCCCTCACTGAAAAAGAAGTTTGATGCCTTTAGTGTCAAGACGTCTTAGAAAAAAAAAGACCCTTAACCCCAAGCAAAGTAACGTCACAACCCAAAGTTACGATATGGCGCACCGACCTAAATTATGAAACAGAAGAAGAAGATGATGATGAAAAAGAAGAAGCAGAAGAAGAGAAGAAGAAGAAGAAGAGAGAAGAAGAAGAGAGAGAAGAAGAAGAAAAGAGAAGAAGAAGAAGAAGAACAACAACAACAACAACAGCAAGAATGTATGGAATTTATTTAGCGCTGAATCCTATACAGCAACAAATCACAGCGCTTACATTCAAATCATGTACACGCATGCGATCACACAGAAATAATACAAACAGAATCTCCCCTCATAATAATACAAAAAACACCCAAACTACTTGGAAACGCAGCTTTGTTTTCTTCTAATTTTGTCTGGCAGGGCGAAACAAGTACTCTGGTGAACAACTTGATGAGAAAACATGCGTGAAGAGTGATGGCAGCAAAAGTTAAAGCACGATCTCTGGAGCATTCATAGGCACACACGCGCAAGACCTTAACAGCTGGTGTCTAATATCACATTTATGCGGAAAGAGAAACGTTAAACTGAAGGCCAACCAAGAGCAGGTTGATGCCACACAACAACAGCCTGATGCCATGTTATTCGTTTCAGTCGACATCAGAGCACCAAGGCCCATGTAGGTCGTAGCTATTTTAAGGTGAGTGATTCTGTCTAGCATGCGATTACAACACTAGACAACACATATTTTTAAACCTTTAAGGCGAGTGATTCTGTCCAGCATGCGATTACAACACTAGACAACACATATTTTTAAACCTTTAAGGCGAGTGATTCTGTCTAGCAAACATCTCGCGCGCAGCTTATGCTGGGGGAAAAAAGCTACCTTGTTAACAAGTTCACTCAAGACTCTCTGCAATTTCCTCACCAACTTGATGAAGCAAGTAGAAACGATGAGAAGCAGACATGCCTAGTAAGTCTCTTGTGAGTAAAGTTACTTCAGACACAAAAGGGTGTAGTAAAAGTAGGAAAAAAAGTAAAAACTTTGGAGACAACAGGCTATAGAAGGAGAGACTTGTTAATCCCAAAACACATAGAAGACAAGATAAGGAACCGTAGTGAGTTCTGCATGCAACCTGAGACGCGGGAATTAAAGTAAGAATTGGGGTAACAAGAGTCTGAGAGCGACAGCAAGTAAGCAAGACAACTAACGAGAGAGACAGAGACAGGGAGAAAGAGAGACAGAGAGAGCCAGTCTTTATGAATTTCAGTTACCCCCAAAGAAGGCAAAGGTGTTCTTTATCAGAGGAGAGAATTCGAAAGCGTCGTGCAATAATGGCAAGGGTGTCCTAGAGTATCAAAAGAAGAACAAGAACAAGTTGAAGAAGCAGCAGCAGCAAAAACAACAGCAATAACAACAACAACAACAAAGGATATTTTGGATAATTTATCTCCAGTACTATTTTTCTTCTCTCATATGTTTGTGCATTATTGCTGATAATACTATATCTTACCAATTCAGATGACAGATTATTGTTACACGCACATTGAGAAAAGCGAGGCGATAGTAAAGGGTGGAGCACACGGGTACGTCTGGCACATATCCTAATGGAAGGCAAAAAGAAAAGAATACGACTACGATAACAAATACGAACTGTTTTATTCAGATTTACGCCACGGCCCCTAACTGAAGGGGGTGATTATAAATTTCGTATGCAAAATGATAAGGGAGGGAGGGAGGGAGGGAGAGTATGTACACAAACAAAAAGTCTCTGTGAAACTGAGATAAAATCTCTCTTGCTCTCGCTCTCTCTCGCTTTCGCTCTCTTCTTCTCTCTCTCTCTCTCTCTCTCTCTCTCTCTTATCTATATATATTATATATATATATATATATATATATATATATAGAGAGAGAGAAGAGAGAAGGAGAGATGAGATATATGTAGATAGACAAAAAGACAGACAGATATAGATAGGACATTATAGAAGCAGACAGATAGATAGAGATAGATAGATAGATACATATTAGATACATAGATTAAATAGATAGATAGATAGATTGTGTGTGTGCACGCGCGTGCACACATGGATATTCACATTCAAGTACAGTCATTATGTTGTGGCAAGAGGGGAAAAAAAACCACGAAAAATAAGAGACAGAAGCGGGAAGACACTGGACCCCTAACGAGTAACAAATCTACCTCTATAATAACACGGAAGGCAAACTCCGGTCCAGTTCATCTCACTACCCCTATAGTTGATTGACCACTTGGCTACTGACCACAACACTGTGGACTTTCGTGTCCACGCGGAGTAGTACATCTCAGTTCTTTGTGTCACTAGTCTTCTTTCTGTCTGGTCAGAGAGGTAATTT
>CM054153.1:23048729-23056229 GCA_028751875.1 Rapana venosa | reverse complement strand
CTCTTACGAAAAGCGGAACAGGATTTAATGTGTGCGCAAGATGTCCGCGTGCGTTTGCACACGGGGCCTCGGTTATAGTCTCATCCGAAGGACTTTTGGGGAGAGTGGAGTCTGCACTGATGTTAACTCCAGGGGGGACTGAGAGAAAGAGACAGACAGACAGAGAGACAGACAGACAGAGCGAGCCACACAGAGACACACCCGGGAAAAAAGGGCAGCACCAACAACACAAACTTTCAATCACAAAATTGACACAGTCACGCTCAGCAAAACGTGACGACAGTGACCACAAGGGCTTTCAAACTCAAACTCAAACTCAAGACATCGGCCATCCCTAGCATACTTCCCTTACCTCTTCCAGACTACTAACTACTCTTTATTCTCACCCACATCACACCACACCACACCCGTACTCCCTTTAAGTCCCATTTTCTGCACCATCATAATTTTTCCTTATCCAATGCATACTGTATCTAGTTTGGGGGGTCCTGCAGGTCCCTTGCCATTTGGATGCGCAAGGCCGACATGTCTATGTTGATTGGTGTGTCGGTATGTTGGGCTTGTTGTTTTTTTTCTTTCAAGGGTGTGATGGGCTGTGAAGATGAGATATGCATCCATGTGAGGCTGCTAATACTTCAGGGATAAGAGGAGAAATCCTCATCTCAAACAACTTTATATCGTTTTGTTTGTTTGCTTGTTTTTTTATGGACTGTGGGGGGTGGGGGCTTTTATATTATTATTTGTGGGTAGTTTCTGCTCCTAATTTTATTAATCTGTTTGTCTGTCTACCTCTCTGACTGCCTGCCTTCATACTTTCATGCATGTCTGTATGTCTGTCTGACTGCCTTTCTCTCTCTCTCTCTCTCTCTCTCTCTCTCTCTCTCTCTCTCTCTCTCTCTCTCTCTTCTTTCTTTCTTTCTTTCTCTTTTCCTTTGAACGATTTATAGAATTACAAAGTTATGTATTTCAGGCTGTCTAATTAAAATGGGAGTAAGCTTCAGTTATACCTTCTGATCTCATTGAAGATAGATAGATAGATAGATAGAGCGACAGTCAGACAGAGACAGAGACAGACAGAGAGGGGAGAGAGAGACAGAAATGCACCGCCATTAATAACCACAAAACAAATGAACACTGGAGAGAGAGAGAGAGAGAGAGAGAGAGAGAGAGAGAGAGAGAGAGAGAGAGAGAGAGAGAGAGAGAGAGAGAGAGAGAGAGAGAGGAGATAGAGACAGAGAAACAGAGACAGAAAGATCGACTGAGAGACAGAGAGTAAGGATGACGATGATAATGGCGACGACGACAGCGGCGACGACGACGACGACGATGATGATGAGATGATGATGATGATGATGACGATGATGGTGATAATGATGCCAGTGTCTCCCTCCGTAATTATTTGCTGCTTGTATGCACATATTTATACTTACGAGAAAGAAAAGTTGAATCCAGCTTTGACCTTCAGTCTCCAAACTTGATATCTAACAGCTAAGAATTTCCTATTCACAAATACTAAAGTAAGAGGCACTAGGGAGATAAGACCTTTGACTAGACAGAGGAGAGAGAGGGAGGGAGGGAGGGAGGGAGAAATACAGAGCCTTACAGAGGAGAGAGAAGAGAAAGAGAGACAAACAGACAGAGAGACAGACAGACAGGTAGAGACAAACACAGAGAGAAAAAGAAAAAAAAAATGAATGAATGAATTGATCGATTAATTAAAGACATTTTTTAAATTTCCAGTACAAGGCCACTGTCTAATTAAAATGGGAGTAAGCTTCAGTTATACCTTCTGATCTCATGGAAGATAGATAGATAGATAGATAGATAGATAGATAGATAGATAGATAGATAGATAGATAGATAGATAGATAGATAGAGCGACAGTCAGACAGAGACAGAGACAGACAGAGAGGGGAAAGAGAGACAGACAGACACACACACAGAGACAGAGGGGGGAGAGGGGGAAAGAAAGACAGACAGACATGACAGACAGGCAGAGAGACATGACAGGCAGGCAGGCAGGCAGGCAGGCAGGCAAACAGACAGACAAAGAAGGACAAAAATGTGTCTCAAGTGAAAGAACAACAAAAACAAAGTCACAAGCTTCCCATCTTAAAAGTTTCAATCAACCAGTGCTACTACAACAACAACAACAATGATGATCCGTGATACGTATCAATGTACCTGTCACAGTAGTGTAACTGCCCTTCATGGGATGATTAAAAGTGTTTTTGACTTAGTGTGACTTGATCCCGAGAACTAACATTCAGTATTAGGACATCTGTTTCGTTTTGTTTTACTTAAGATTCCATACGACAAACCACCCGGTGTTGTGTATTCTCTCTCCCCTCACCAAACTGTTCCATCTCACATAGTAACCCTCTGTCATGTCGTTAAATGGTATTCTTGTCACTAACTGGATTATGGCGTTCAACTACACTGACTCGGTCAAAACGTCACTGGAAATTATTGTTTAACTGCTTAGCACATCGTCTTCTATCAACACACATGAAAACACGACCCAGAATATTTGGAAATAAAAAGGTATACTACGCACATAAAAGCTCTAGTCGAGACTGCAAACGCAAACCGCATACTCGTAAACTTTCCCCTGAAAAATTGTTGTTTTACCACATTCGCAAGACAACAGGCATTGTCAGATTTTTTAATTGTTTGTCTTGCGATTTGCAGTCTGCGCGTTGAAACCCCTCTTAGTAAAGGAAAGAAGAAGGTAAAGTTGCCACAGGAAGTGTCCACACTCGTGAAGGAGTTCTCATCTCCACTGAGGCTGTCCACTTTACGACAATAACCCTTTTAGGATACAACACGCTTCCCTGTTCACAGTTTCCAGTTTCAGGACTTAAGAGGCCCCTGGGCAATAGGATTTACGGGTGCAGGTCTCTGCAACTTCTGTTGAGATCTTCTAGTAGTTTGGGGGCAGTGAGGGGAAGGGGAAAAGGGAAGAAGTAGGCACTGGGCTGTTGGCGAGATAGTCAGATCTTGAGGTAGGAAATATGGTTACCCTTTTTACGCTTTGGTCTTCTCTTCTGTTTGTGCTTCTCTGCTTTGTCTGTCTGTCTGTATATGCTGTCTGTCTGTCTCTCTGTCTCTGTCTCTGTCTCTCTGTCTCTCTCTCTCTCTCTCTCATCCGTACCTAGGGGGAAAGGGGGGTGGCTGTAGAATACTGCATTTCTTTGAGTTTCAAGTTCTATTTTTTGCTGTTGTTTTCGTGTTTCCTTTCTGTGAGTCTCTCTCAGTTGGCCTGTCTGTTATAATTTACATGTCTGATACGCCTCTCTCTCTCTCTCTCTCTCTCTCTCTCTCTCTCTCTCTCTCTCTCTCCACCCATTGCATCCTTACATGCTTTGATGTCTGCATTTTTATCACCCTGTCTGACCTTCTTTTCATCTTGTTCTGTTATTGTCACCGCCTTTGTTGGTGTTTTTTTGTTGTTGTCCTTCTTGCTTGTCTACCACTGCTCTCTTTATGGTGCTTATTTTCCTGCTTTCAATCTCATTTTATCTGCTCTCCTGGCGTGTCTGATTTGTTGTTAGTGTTGTTAGGCGTTCTACAGTCTAACCACTCTGGGGGTCACCCAAAATATTCACTTTCTCGCCCATTGCGTTTTCGAATTACCATAAGAGTACACACTGAATGAGAAGTTTCCGTGTATGACTTGTTTTCAAATAGCTTGAAATGCAGGCAGCCATTTATTTATTTATCTATTTATACCACTTAAAGTCACGGCAGATTCCTCTGCGTGAAATTCGGGCTGCTCGCCCCGGGGAGAGCGCGTCGCCACAAGAGCAGCGCCACTCTTACTCCGTCTTTAGAGGAATGTGCTACCCTCTTTAATGGAGGATACAGAATGTTAGTCTAGGAGCTTGTCACGGATGAAGACAATTTCCACGTTGTCATTCTGGAGCATAATAACAATTTAATGTAGGCCTTAGCATGTACTTTGCTTACATCAATAACTAAAAAAAAAGCCTTTGCCCCGGTCCAAAAAAATCTACTTTCTTTTCTAGCACATTTTAGCAGTGTATTGCCCTGTTCACGTTTTCTTTCTCTGTGTTTTACGGCACCTTTTGTTAGTTTCATTTACTTTCTCTTGGTTTATCATTTAACCTGATCTTATTTTTTGGCATCATGGTGCCAATGGGGCAAAAAGTGTCATTGTGTTAATTCACTGAAGAGATGGTGGTGTTCTGTTCTATGTATATTGCTATAACGATTTTAGGAATACGGGCTCTGTAGATTATGTACATCCATAATACTATGGTCCAAGCAGTTTGGGCAAATACCTGGCAAATATAACACTAACAATCTGTTTTGAATCTTTCTGAGAGCTGTGCCATCTACATGTACAAATGATATATAAAAACATATACAGATGATATTGATTCCAAGAGACAGCGGAATAAAGAGAGAGAGAGAGAGAGAGAGAGAGAGAGAGATGAGAGAGAGAGAGAGGAGAGAGAAGAGAGAGACGAGAGAGGAGAGGTACAGGGAGGGGGGAGGTGAGTGACGGAGAGAGAGATGAGAAAGAGTGACAGAGATTGTTTTTATTTAATTCGTTGTATATAATATCATTAGTAATATAAAGATGGAATTTATATAGCGCTGATCTTGTTAAAGCAACAAATCAAGGCTCAGATTTATTTCATACACTTTAAGTTGAATATTCGGGCTAGCTTCCGGGAGAGCGGGAGAACGTCGCACTAAGCGCTAGCGCCACCCTTTTCACTCTTTCTTGTTTGTTTTTTTTTTTCTGCAGCTGATTTGTTTCCATATCAGAGTGGCTTTTTTCTAAGAATTTGCAGGGAAATCTTGTTGCCGTGGGTTCTTTTGAGTGCGCTAAATAATTAGTGTACACAGGACTCGGTTTATGTTCAACGAAGACTAAGCGCAGACCACACTCATGGTTAATGGATGGGGAAAATTCGGTCGAAACGGGGTACGAGACGCGCGACACTCAGACCCGGACTTTTTCGTATTCTAGACGGGATATACCTTAAGACCTACGTTCACCAAATGATATCGAGGCTAGGGTATAAGCTTTGTGCTTTTTACAATCAGTCCGTCTGTATGCGGTTTTGCAAATTTGTCATCTTTTCCCACCAGCACACAATGGCCTACTCTTACGAAAAGCGGAACAGGATGTTAACGTGTGCGCAAGATGTTCTGCGTGCGTTCGCACACGGGGCCTCGGTTTACAGTCTCATCCGAAGGACTTTTGGGGAAAGTGGAGTCTGCACTGATGTTAACTTCAGGGGAAAATATCCCCTTGAAGAGATGATTGAGGGAGATAGAGGGAAGAGAAGGGGAGAAACAGAAGAAGAAACTATCCACCAGACTACGATCTAGCAAAATTATAGTAACAAAAATGAAGACCAAATCCGATGTTCTACACAGCATTTTTTGAAAGACAGTAAAACAAATTAAATGCTGGAAATGGTATAGCTGACTGATCCTCTTCAGTTTTCTTTAGATGTATATAATTTTCTGTTACTGGTAAACCCCCCTGTCACAAACACCCATTCACTATTGATCACTGAAAAGAACTTAGTCAAAATGGTGACCGTCAACCGGAAAAAAATGTACCTGGAAAACTTCATTAACAAGCAAGGTGAGATGACTTATCAATCAAGCTATAAAAAAAATAAACGAAACTTTCCAGATTTAAAGTAACTATATAAAATTTTGTTATACAAATCCAGTAACTTCTTACAAAGCCTTTCAATCGAGGAAAAGAAAACAAACAAACAAACGACCCCCCAAAATAACCCATTCCCAAATAAAATAGCTAAAAACTTACTCCAAGATTTCACAACTCAACCGTTTTTAGCTCCTAGCATACGGTTGCAACACATCACTTTTGTAAAGCTTCTCAAGACAAAACGAAACCCGACACTTTCAAATCAAGCTATTTAAAGAATTCATGCGTTCAAAGTTGAGCAAGTTTGTCACCAACAAGGAAGTAAAAGAAGCGCACAAACCAAGTCCTCCAACCCTCTACAACACGTATAAGACGTCTAAAAGAAACACAACCTAAGACATGCAGCTTATTTTTGTCTGGCAAATAATCTGGGTACTTTTTTTACAGACATGTTCAGGAAAATGATGAAGAGGATGGTGAAAGCTGAACTGGCAATAAACCATACAGCAAGATCTCGAGCAGACAGGGATTCTTCAAACCCCAGTATCTCACCAATCCAAGTAAAGAATAATGACCTTCTCATGCTTCTGTCAACAAAGAAGCACGTAAATCTATGAAGGTCCAAGCTATTTTCATGCGACTGGGTTCTGTCTAGCTGGCGAGTACAATATATTTTACCTTTCTCGTAGGCAAGCTAAAACTAAAAAATGCTACTATAGTGTGGTAACATATCACTGAGACTCTTCACAATCTCCCCACCAAATTAATGGCGCGAGTAAACACAATGAGAAGTAGACATGCCTAGGTCTCTTTTGAAAGCCAAGTCAGACACAAAGATGACGGGAAAAGCTTGAGAAGAAGTAGACACTTCCCCAAGGCTACATACTAAAAGAAGGAGAGTTTGATCAAGCCAGGAAAGTCGGGAAAGAAAGCGTAGTACAACCTGAGTCAGAGAGGGGAATAACAGCCCAAAATTGAGGCTGCACCGAATGAAAGCAACAGCCAAAAAATGTGAGCGAGCAGGCACGCAAACAAGGGAGTGAGTAAGACAGTGAGAGATAAGGGAGAAGAAGGAGGAGGGGGGGGGGGGAGGAAGAAGAAAGAAGAAAGAAGAAGAAGAAGAAGAAGAAGAGAGAAGGAAGAGGAGGAGGAGGAGAGGAAGGGAGACAAGAAGAGAGAAGAGAGAGGAGTGGGATGGGTGGAGGTGTGTAGGAGGTGGTGTGTGAGGGGTGGTGTGTGTGTGTGTTGATGAGAGAGAGAGAGAGAGAGAGAGAGAGAGAGAGAGAGAGTGTGTGTGTGTATGTGTGTGTGTTTGATGTTGTGTATTGCGTTTGAGGCTGTGTGATGATTTGAAAATGAAACAGAAATCAATCAATAAATTAATCGATTACATTTGTATAAAGGATCTCCATTCAGTCCCTAAAGGGACATACATAATCACCCGTAAAAATACATGCACAAATTACAAACACACGCACAACTATGCAAATGTTCAGGTAGACAGTGCAAGACAGCGATCGAGCAATCAAGCAAACCAACCGAGAGAGAGAGAGAGAAACACAGACAGACAGACAGACAGACAGAGACGGAGAGAGATGAGACGACACAGAGACTGACAGAGGGGGCAAGGAGAGAGAGAGATGAGAGAGAGAAAAGACGAGAAGAGCGAGAAGACAGACAGACAGACAGAAAACAGACAGAGCAGAGAAGGCAGAGAGAGAAAGAGAAAAAGGAAGAGCTGAGAAGAGCAGACAAGACAGAGAGAGAGAGAAGAAGAGAGACAGAGAAAGACGAGTACACAGAGAGAGAAAGAGAGAAGACGCGAGAGAACAGAGAGTAGA
>CM054153.1:23028729-23038729 GCA_028751875.1 Rapana venosa | reverse complement strand
TGTATCTCTTTGTGCCTTTAATGGTGAAAATGAAACGGGGTGGGTCAAAGAGAGGAGGGAGGCGAAGAGGGAGGAGGGAGGAGAACCAAGCAAACAGAAAAAAAGAGAGAGAACTATTGTTTGTGAAGGACGAAAAAAAAAATGATAAGCCACTGAGAGTAGAGTAGGGAGGGAAAAGTGGGTGAGTAAGCGACAGAGTGAGAGAGACACTGAGAGAGAGAGGAAGGGAGAGAGAGAGGGGGGGGGGAAGACATAGAGAGACAGAGACAGAGACGGGGAAGAGGCAGAAAGAGAGACAGCGACAGAGACAGAGACAGAGAGAGATATATAAAGAGAGATAAATCAAGAGAGAGAGAGAGGGAGTGTGCGTGCGTGTGTATATATATGTGTGCGTGTGTGTGGTGGGGGGGGGGGGAGCAGAGACAGACAGATCAATGTAGACAAATAAATGGACAGAGACAGAAAAAAAAACACCACCCCCTTAAAAAAAGACCTCACCCAGACAGAAAAAGAAGCAACATAAAGCAGGAACTCATAAGAGGGAACGTAATAGCCACACAACTTTCCCGTAATGCTTTTTCTAGCAACATTAACGCAAAAACCACAACAGCTCTAAAAGCCATAATATCCCACCTCGGCACTATTCTCGAAGATTTTAGACTGGTACCCACCTCATCCCACCTCTCTCACCCAACAAACACACATACACGCACGCACATATATAGTGTATATATATATATATGTCCTCACACTCATCCTCTCTCTCTCTATATATATACACACATATACACCCTCTCACTCACACACACATATCCCCCCTCTCTCTCTCTCTTACTCTTATACACACACGCACGCGCGCGCGTGCGCGCATACACACACACACCACACACACACACAACACACACACTCACACACACACTCACACACACAGACACACACACACACAACACACACACACTCACACACACAGACACACACACACACACAGACACACACACACACACACAACACACACACTCACACTCACACACACACTCACCCTATCACACACATCCCTTCCTCAACCCTCACGACAATATCCGTTCCTTTACGCATTACTTTCAGTCCAGTTCACCTGAAAAGGCTTACTTAGCATCTGGTCTGCAGGCAGATGCCCCCTGTAAGGTGCTACACATATAATAACGATAATAATAATAATAATAATAGATATCTAAACTGGTTCTGGAGTGGCAAGAGGCAGGAGAAGCAAAGAGTATGAGACTGGGGGGTTTCGTTGCCAAATATTGAGCCAGAAGCGTGTTTGTTGGGGTTTTTTTTTACTTATGACACCTCCCGTTACTTTTGTTCACTTCAAATGAAAATATACACACACGTGCGTACGCGCACATACACACACACACACACATGGAAACATACACACACGTGCGCACGCACGCACGCACACACACACACACACACACAAAACAACATATATATATATATAATATATATATATATATATATATATATATATATATATATATATATATATATATATATATGCGCACACACTAACGCAAGGGCGCACGCACGCGTATCTACACATCCCTTTAAAATCAAACCCAAAAAATCCCTTGAAGCACACACACACACAAACCACCAACAGCTGAAGCTTTCAGTGGATCAATATTCAGCCTCAGCACTCATCAAGAAAATTCCAGTCAAAAATTACATCCTCATCCAAACACAGACAAACACAGACACAGACACACACAGACACACACAGACACACACAACACACACACACACACACACCTACCTCCGATACCCTCTCAACAATATTGACAAAAACACAACAGCTATAAGGAGCAATGCAATCCAACCTAAAATACTAATCTCAAAGAATCTAGATTCCCACCCACCTTTTTTTTAAATTTCAATTTTTAAAAAAAAGTAGGATAGAATCTAGATTCTTTGAGATTAGTATTTAGGTCCCCCCCCCCCCATCCCCTCCACCCCACCCCCCCAACAGCAACACCCCCAACCCATCCAACTTTCCTCAAGCCTCACAACAATATCCGTCCCTTTATACATTATTTCCAGTCTAGGACACGTGAAAAAACTTGCTTGGCTAGCCTACTGGTTTGCAGGCAGATGCCCTATACGCGCTACGTAGAGGTCTTGAAGTCGTTTCTATATAGTGGGAAGAAGCAGGAGAACCAGAGGGTATGGGACTGTTGAGCTACATCACCTAACATCAGTATCGTTATTTGTTTAGGCCATCTGCAATTACAGTTTTATTTTATTCATTTTACACACGCGCGCGTATACACGCACGCACGCACGCACACATATACATATATATATATATATATATATATAATAGCGCACACACTCACGCGAGGGAGCACGCACGCACGCATGTACCCTAACATCCCTTTAAAATCCAAAAAATTCCTTGAAACACACAAAAAAACCCACCAACAGCTGAAGCTTTCAGTGGATCAATATTCAGCCTCAGCACTCATTAAGAAAATTCCAGTCAAAAACTACACCCTCATCCAAACACAGACAAACACACACCACACAACACACACACACACACACACACACACACACACACACCTACCTCCTCCGATACCCTCTCAACAATTTGACGAAAACACACAACAGCTATAAGGAGCAATACAATTCAACCTAAAATACTAATCTCAAAGAATCTAGATTCTAACCCACCTTTTTTTAAATTTCAATATAAAAAAGGTGGGATAGAATCTAGATTCTTTGAGATTAGTATTTAGGTCCCCCCCCTCCACCCCTCCTCCCCCACCCCCCCAACAGCAACACCCCCAACCCATCCACCCCTCCTCCCCCACCCCCCCAACAGCAACACCCCCAACCCATCCAACTTTCCTCAAGCCTCACAACAATATCCGCCCCTTTATACATTATTTCCAGTCTAGGACACGTGAAAAGACTTGCTTGGCTAGCCTACTGGTTTGCAGGCGGATGCCCTATACGCGCTACGTAGAGGTCTCGAAATCGTGTCTATATAGTGGGAAGGAGCAGGAGAACCAGAGGGTATGGGACTGTTGAGCTACATCACCTAACATCAATATCGTTATTTGTTTACGCCATCTGCAATTACAGCTTTATTTTATTCATTTCACACACACACACGCGCACACACATACGCGCACACACACGCGTGCACGCGGGGGACGGGATAGCCTGGTGGTTAGAGTGATGTATTCATGATCTGCTGACCCGGGTTCGATTCTCGTTCAAGAGGATTTTTCCTCTGGAGTTAACACCAGTGCCGACTCCACTCTCCCCAAAAGTCCTTCGGATGAGACTATAAACCGAGGTCCCTTGTGCGAACGCACGCAGAACATCTTGCGCACATGTTAAAACCCGTTCCGCTTTACGGAAGAGTAGGCCATTGTGTGCCGGTGGGAACGGATGACAAAATTGACAACACGGGCATTGGATGAAAAAAGCACATGAGTGCTTATTCCATTATCCTCGAAATAAAAGAATAATATTAATAATAAAAGAATAATTATAATAACACACACACACATCTACATAATTATATATTATGTTCTTTTCTTAAGATAGATGGCTTGATGAAAAAGCAAATGTACTGCTTATTCAATGTACCATCTGGTACCATCTGAAAATAAAAGTTTGACTTTGACTTTCACACACACACACACCACACACACACACACAACACACACACATACATACACACACACACGCACACACACACACACACACACACATGATTATTCTCATCACCACCACCCCAACAACCACACAACTTTCCTCAACCCTCCCCACAAAACCCGTTCCTTTACACATTATTTCCAGTCTAGGTAACCTGATAAGACTCGTTTGGAGATACGTTTGCAGGCAGATGTGCTACGTAGAGGTCTTGAAACTTTTTTTAAAATTATTCTTTTATATCGAGGATAATGGAATAAGCACTCATGTGCTTTTTTTTACATCTAGTCCCCGTGTATATGCGGTTTTGTTAATTCTGTCATCTGTTCCATACGGCACACAATAGCCTACTCTTACTTAAAGCGGAACAGGATTTAACGTGTGCGCAAGATATTCTGCGTGTGTTCGCACAAGGGGCCTTGATTTATAGCTTTATCCGAAGGACTTTTGGGGGAGAGTGGAGTCTACACTGATGTTAACTCCAGGGGAAAATATTCCCTTGAACGGGAATCGAACCCGGGTCGTCAGATTGCGAGCGCAATGTTCTAACCACTAGGCTATCCCGTCCCCCAAAATCTCCCCAAAACTTCTATCGTGCGAGGGAATAGGAAAAGCAGAGGGTGTGGGAGTGTTGGGCTAAATCCCCTCGTATCAAGATAAACACAATATTTGTTCATGCCATCTGCAATTACAGATTTTTTAAAAATTCATTTCAAACACTCACACACACGCGCGCGCGCGCACACACACACACACACATACACAGACACATACACACATACACACATCATCATCATCACCACCAACCACCCCAATCCACACACAACCTTTCCTCTACCTTCTCCACAATATCCGTTCCTTTCAGCATTATTTCCAGTCTAGTACACCTGAAAAGGTTTGCTTGGCAACTGAAGTGCAGGTAGATGCCCTGTACGTGAGTGTATAGCCTGGTCTTCAAAGTGCTTCCAGAAATGTAAGGGGTAGAAGGAGTATAGAGTATGGGACGAAGAGGCTTCGAATGTTGAGACAGAGAACTGTTTTGTTTTGTTTTGTCGTGTCTTTTTACTTTCAAAAAAAAAATTCAGATACGCGCGCGTGCACTGGCGTGTGCGTATGCGGGTACGCGCTCACACACAAACACGCAAACACATTAACACATATGTAGACAAACACACACACACACTCTATCTTTCTCTCTCTCTCTCTCTCTCTCTCTCTCTCTCTCTCTCTCTCTCTCTCTCTCTCTCTCCTCTCTCTCTCTCTCTTCATATGAATATATACGTACATAATTTCTATATGTGTATGTCAGCCTGTGTCCAGCAGACTTATTACCATCCGCCTGAGAGCAACCCCCTTTAACATAACTGTAGTACAGGCATACGCCCCTACATCAGACTGCACAGATGAAGCCGTAGAAGAATTTTATGACCAGCTACAAGAGGTTCTGAATCAAACACCCAAGAAAGACATCCTCGTTGTGCAAGGCGACTGGAACGCCAAGGTAGGAGAAGATGCATGGAAAGACTGGGAGGGCGTTTGTGGGCCACATTGTAATAACCAATCAAATGAAAGAGGCTTGAGACTCCTGGAGTTTGCCAGTAACAACCACCTCCAGCTAGTGAATACACTTGGCCCACACAAGAAATCCAGAAAATGGACATGGCATAGCCCAAATGGAGAACACCACAACCAAATAGATTACATCATGGTTAAAAGACGGTTTCAGTCTAGCGTTAACATCGCACAGACACGAAGTTTTCCAGGAGCAGACATAGGGAGTGATCATGATCTTGTGATGATGACTTTCCGACTACGTCTAAAGAAAATCCACAAGCGGAACAACATCAGGATCAAATTTGACCTCGAGAAGCTGAAGGACCCAGAGGTATTAGAATTTTTTCAAGCAAGGATAGGTGGAAAGTTTGCAGCACTCACTGTGATAGACTCAGACATAGATACACTGACGAATAGTTTCAATACAGCGGTGACTGAAACAGCAAACGAGCTTCTTGGCAAACGCCGACCAGTCAAAAAACCATGGTCACACCTAACATCCACAACTAGCGACAAGCGTAGAGAGTTGAAAAAAAAAGAAAAATGAAACAAAAGAAAGAGCAAACAATATAGGGCAGTCTACAAAGAATCAGGAAGTCCATGACGGAGGCAAAAGAGAAATGGATCGGTGAACAGTGCCAAGACATTGAAGAGAACATCAAAAAAAACCAAATAGCAAGAAAGCATATCAGCGGGTGAAAGACCTGACTAGCACGAAACAGAGAAAGGTTTAAAAATCCAAGACAAAAATGGGAAGTGTCTCACTGACCCCCCAGGATATTCTAAACAGATGGACAGAATACTGCTCCGACCTGTATAACTATAGAACCGCAGGAGATCCAGAAGTCCTTAATGTACCCGAAAGCAAAGACCAGACAGTCACCCTATCCTCCGAGAAGAAGTGGAAACAGCAGTCAGATCGCTGAAAAAGGGGAAGTCAGCAGGGCTGACAACATTCCAGCTGAGTTGGTCCAAGCTGGAGGGGAAGCCATGATCAGCGCCCTACTAAGAATCTGCAACAAGATCTGGCAGACAGGAAAATGGCCAACACCATGGACGCAGTCACTCATCATCCAAACCCTCCCCAAGAAAGGAAATCTACAACAATGCCATAATTACCCACAATCAGCCTCATAGTCACCCAAGCAAGTCATGCTGCAGATAAATTGAATAGACTGAAGCCACAAGCAGAGACCATCATTGCTGAGGAACAAGCAAGGTTTCAGAGCAGGGCGCGCACAACAGAACAGATATTCAACCTCAAATACTATGTGAGCGGTACCTTCAACATCAACAAGACCTTTACCACTATTTATCGATTTTAAGAAGGCATTTGACAGGGTGTGGCATGCAGCTTTGTGGGCAACCATGAATTTGTACAGCATCAATGCAAACCTGATCAGAGTCATCAAACAGCTGTACAGCGAGGCCACCAGTGCAGTGTACTACAACAACAACATTGGAGAATGGTTTCGAACAACAGTTGGAGTAAGGCAGGGCTGTCTACTCTCACCCACTCTTTAAACATCTTCCTTGAGAGAATCATGGCTGATGCACTGGAACATCATGAAGGATCAGTCAGCATTGGTGGCAGAACGATCACAAACCTCCGCTTCGCAGATAAACATTGATGGAATAGCAGATCAGAAAAAGAGCTTGCCAGCCTAACAGAACACTTGGATAAGGCCTCCAAAACATACGGCATGGAAATCAGTGCAGAGAAGACCAAACTGATGACTAATAACACCAACGGCATTAGCACTGATATCAGGTTAATGACCAGAAGCTGGAAACAGTTCAAAGCTCAAGTACCTGGGAGCCATTGTATCCGACCAGGGATCCAAGCCAGAAGTAGTATGCAGGACTGCACAGACAATAACAGCTTTGTCAAAACTAAACACCATCTGGAGAGATAAGAATATCTCACTTATCTCCAAGATCAGACTAATGCGCTCCCTTGTCATATCCATATTTCTGTATGCCTGTGAATCATGGACCCTGACTGCAGATTTGGAGAGAAGAGTACAGGCAGTGGAGATGAGATGCTTTCGGAGACTCCTTTGGCATCTCCTACAAAGACCACATAAGCAACGAAAGCGTGCATAACAGAATCCAGCAAACCATTGGACCCTATGAGAACCTTCTAACGATCGTGAAAAAGCGTAAACTTAAGTGGTATGGGCATGTCACAAGATCCCAAGGAATTACAAAGACATTTTTGCAAGGCACTGTCCAAGGAGGAAGAAGAAGAGGCAGACCAAGGAAGAGCTGGGAGGATAACATCAGTGAATGGACAGGCCTAGAACTCAACAAAACCCTGAGAAAGGCAGAACAGAGAGAGGAATGGAGGGAACTGGTTGCTGAGTCTTTGAGGGTGCCCCCACGGTCGTCAGACTACGGGACAGATAGATAGATAGATAGATAGATAGATAGATAGATAGATAGATAGATAGATAGATAGATAGATAGATAGATAGATATATACACACATGTTCATTTATATATAATATGTGTGTAAGCGAGCTTGTTTGCGAGCTTGTATGAGTACGCACGCGCGTGCATGTGTTTCTTGCGCGTGTGGTGCCTTCCTGCATGCGTTTGTGTGCATGTGAGCGTGCACGCGAATGTGAGTAATCTTAATCCCATACTACTCTCTACTCATTATCTCTCCTCTTCCTCCAGTTCCCAAAGTGACCATTCTCTCATCTCTCTCTCTCTCTCTCTCTCTTCATCTCTCTCTCTCTACTCTTCTCTCTCTCTCTCTCTCTCTCTCTTTATGTGCACGTAGTTTTCAGTCTCGCAGATCGTGTGGGGCCCCGTGGCAATTGGATTTCAGAAGATGTCTGATGTGTCGCATGGGCTAGGTCTTCACATCCATTCTTGGAAGATGGGATTAGTAAGACAAAAGGAAAGTGCGCCGAAAACGGATAAAGCTTAAGATAAGAGGGGGGGGAGTAATTGCTATGTCTGCTTTACCTCCCTTCTGATTCTCTCTCTCTCTCTTCTCTCTCTCATCTCTCTCTCCTCTCTCTCAGGCTGATAGTTTCAATAAAACAATTTTCATTTCATTTCATTCCTCTCGTCTCTCCTCCTCTCTCTCTCACTCCTGCGTGTTATGTGAGCCGCGCGCGTTTGTGTGCGTGTTTCCTCCTCATCTCTCTCTCTCTCTCTCTCTCTCTCTCTCTCTCTCTCTCTCTCTCTCTCTCTCTCTCTCTCTCTGGGGGACTGGATGAAAAAAGCACATGAGTGTTTATTCATTATCTTCGAAATAAAAGAATTTGTCATTGTCATTTGTCATTGTCATTGTCTCTGCGCACCTCTCTCTCTCTCTCTCTCTCTCTCTCTCTCTCTCTCTCTCTCTCTCTCTCCTCTCTCTCTCTCTCTGTGCGCACGCGTCTCTCTCTCCCCTCTCTCTCTCTCTCTCTCTCTCCTCTCTCTCTCTCTCTTTGTGCGCACGCGTCTCTCTCTCTATTTCTCTCTCCCCTCCCCCTCTCTCTCTCTCTTTCCATTTTCTTTCCTTCCATTTTGTCGCACAAAGCTGATAGGAAAAAAAATGGAACTGGCTTTTCACTCCCAAACCTCTAAGCTGATACTGGCATTGGAGACACTGGGGAGGACAGAGACACAGGGACAGAGGAAGAGAGAGGAAGAAAGAGATATTAACACACAAAGATGTTCACAGACAGACAGACAGACACAGACAGACAGACACAGAAGGTTAGACACGTGATTGACACAGACAGACAAACTGACTTACAGTTAAACACAGATAGAGATAGGGGAATTGAAGAGAGAGAGAAAGGGAGAGGGATATATATATAGAGAGAGAGAGCTAGAGAGAGATGTTGGTTGATGGTTGAGAGACCGAAAGAGAGAGAGACAGAGAGAGACAGAGATATAGAAACAGATAGAGAGAAGGAGAGAGAGAGAGGCAGAGAGGCGGAGAAACAGATAGATGGGCAAAAAGGCAGACAAATAAAATGGGCTGGCACAAGGAAGAGAAACAGACTGACAGACAGGACAGACAGACAAACAGACAGACGGAGAGGCAGACAGAGACAAAGGGAGAGAGAGATACAGAGAAAGAGATAGACAGAGCTAGAGAGACAGAGATTAAAACCCACACCTCTTGAAAACGCCTACGTGGCATTATAAAAACAAGCCCTTTGTCACTAAAACCGATCATGTCCTAAACTATCATAATCCTGTAACGGGAGGTAAAGAACGCTCTTCGAAAATTTGCTTCATGTTTAAGACGGTTTGCAACATGTCAAAGATTGTTCATTCAACCTGAGAGCATTTTCTGTATTATCATGTTATGGACAAACTTTTACATAAAGTTTATACATGGGTTGTTGTTGTTTTTCTTTGCTCTTCTTTCTGTATTAGTTTCTTTTTCTTTCTTGTATTTTTTCAGCATAAAAGCATTTTTCTTGTCTAATAAAAACAAAAATCTTCAACTTTTTTGAGTGTGTAGCTTTTTATTTCTTATTGTTGCTTTTTTGTCATTACTTTTTCTCTTATGTAGTTATTTATTTACTTTTTTTTTGGATTTTTGTCATTTTCTTGCTTTCTTCTCTGTATTTCTGTGAAGGGGGAGGGGGGTGTAATTTTTGTTTGCTTTCTTCTCTGTATTTTTGTGGGGGTGGGAGGGGGGGGGGGGGTTGTCATTTCTTTGCTTTCTTCTCTGTATTTCTGTGAGGGTGGGAGGAGGGGTTGTCATTTCTTTGCTTTCTTC